>OY726524.1:6841117-8057318 GCA_963383655.1 Bathymodiolus septemdierum
CAGTACCTCTAGTTTTTGTTTTATTTGAAGACAGTACCTCTAGTTTTTGTTTTATTTGAAGACAGTACCTCTAGTTTTTGTTTTGTTTGAAGCCAGTACCTCTAGTTTTTGTTTTGTTTGAAGACAGTACCCTTAGTTTTTGTTTTATTTGAAGACAGTACCTTTAGTTTTTGTTTTATTTGAATACAGTACCTCTAGTTTTTGTTTTGTTTGAAGACAGTACCTCTAGTTTTTGTTTTATTTGAAGACAGTACCTCTAGTTTTTGCTTTATTTGAAGACAGTACCTCCCCTAGTTTTTGTTTTATTTGAAGACAGTACCTCTAGTTTTTGCTTTATTTGAAGACAGTACCTCTAGTTTTTGTTTTATTTGAAGACAGTACCTCTAGTTTTTGCTTTATTTGAAGAAAGTACCTCTAGTTTTTGTTTTGTTTGAAGACAGTACCTCTAGTTTTTGTTTTATTTGAAGACAGTACCTCTAGTTTTTGTTTTATTTGAAGACAGTACCTCTAGTTTTTGTTTTATTTGAATACAGTACCTCTAGTTTTTGTTTTATTTGAATACAGTACCTCTAGTTTTTGTTTTATTTGAAGACAGTACCTCTAGTTTTTGCTTTATTTGAAGACAGTACCTCTAGTTTTTATTTTATTTGAAGACAGTACCCCTAGTTTTTGTTTTGTTTGAAGACAGTACCTCTAGTTTTTGTTTTATTTGAATACAGTACCTCTAGTTTTTGTTTTGTTTGAAGACAGTACCTCTAGTTTTTGCTTTATTTGAATACAGTACCCTTAGTTTTTGTTTTATTTGAAGACAATACCTCTTAGTCTTTGTTTTGTTTGAAGACAGTACCTCTAGTTTTTGTTTTATTTGAAGACAGTACCTCTAGTTTTTGTTTTATTTGAAGACAGTACCTCTAGTTTTTGTTTTATTTGAATACAGTACCCTTAGTTTTTGTTTTGTTTGAAGACAGTACCTCTAGTTTTTTTTTTATTTGAATACAGTACCTCTAGTTTTTGTTTTGTTTGAAGACAGTACCTCTAGTTTTTTTTTTATTTGAATACAGTACCTCTAGTTTTTGTTTTGTTTGAAGACAGTACCTCTAGTTTTTGTTTTATTTGAATACAGTACCTCTAGTTTTTGTTTTGTTTGAAGACAGTACCTCTAGTTTTTGTTTTATTTGAATACAGTACCTCTAGTTTTTGTTTTATTTGAATACAGTACCCTTAGTTTTTGTTTTATTTGAATACAGTACCCTTAGTTTTTGTTTTATTTGAAGACAATACCTCTTAGTCTTTGTTTTGTTTGAAGACAGTACCTCTAGTTTTTGTTTTATTTGAAGACAGTACCTCTAGTTTTTGTTTTATTTGAATACAGCACCTCTAGTTTTTGTTTTATTTGAATACAGTACCCTTAGTTTTTGTTTTGTTTGAAGACAGTACCTCTAGTTTTTGTTTTATTTGAATACAGTACCTCTAGTTTTTGTTTTGTTTGAAGACAGTACCTCTAGTTTTTGTTTTGTTTGAATACAGTACCTCTAGTTTTTGTTTTGTTTGAAGACAGTACCTCTATTTTTTGTTTTATTTGAATACAGTACCTCTAGTTTTTGTTTTGTTTGAAGACAGTACCTCTAGTTTTTGTTTTATTTGAATACAGTACCTCTAGTTTTTGTTTTATTTGAATACAGTACCTCTAGTTTTTGTTTTATTTGAATACAGTACCCTTAGTTTTTGTTTTGTTTGAAGACAATACCTCTAGTTTTTGTTTTATTTGAATACAGTACCCTTAGTTTTTGTTTTGTTTGAAGACAGTACCTCTAGTTTTTGTTTTATTTTAATACAGTACCCTTAGTTTTTGCTTTATTTGAAGACAGTACCTCTAGTTTTTGTTTTATTTGAAGACAGTACCTCTAGTTTTTGTTTTATTTGAATACAGTACCTCTAGTTTTTGTTTTATTTGAATACAGTACCCTTAGTTTTTGTTTTATTTGAATACAGTACCTCTAGTTTTTGTTTTATTTGAATACAGTACCCTTAGTTTTTGTTTTATTTGAATACAGTACCTCTAGTTTTTGTTTTATTTGAAGACAGTACCTCTAGTTTTTGCTTTATTTGAAGACAGTACCTCTAGTTTTTGTTTTATTTGAAGACAGTACCCCTAGTTTTTGTTTTGTTTGAAGACAGTACCTCTAGTTTTTGTTTTATTTGAATACAGTACCTCTAGTTTTTGTTTTGTTTGAAGACAGTACCTCTAGTTTTTGTTTTATTTGAATACAGTACCCTTAGTTTTTGTTTTATTTGAAGACAATACCTCTTAGTCTTTGTTTTGTTTGAAGACAGTACCTCTAGTTTTTGTTTTATTTGAAGACAGTACCTCTAGTTTTTGTTTTATTTGAATACAGTACCTCTAGTTTTTGTTTTATTTGAAGACAGTACCTCTAGTTTTTGCTTTATTTGAAGACAGTACCTCTAGTTTTTGTTTTATTTGAAGACAGTACCCCTAGTTTTTGTTTTGTTTGAAGACAGTACCTCTAGTTTTTGCTTTATTTGAATACAGTACCTCTAGTTTTTGTTTTGTTTGAAGACAGTACCTCTAGTTTTTGTTTTATTTGAATACAGTACCCTTAGTTTTTGTTTTATTTGAAGACAATACCTCTTAGTCTTTGTTTTGTTTGAAGACAGTACCTCTAGTTTTTGTTTTATTTGAAGACAGTACCTCTAGTTTTTGTTTTATTTGAATACAGTACCTCTAGTTTTTGCTTTATTTGAAGACAGTATCTCTAGTTTTTGTTTTATTTGAAGACAGTACCTCTAGTTTTTGTTTTATTTGAAGACAGTACCTCTAGTTTTTGTTTTATTTGAATACAGTACCCTTAGTTTTTGCTTTATTTGAAGACAGTACCTCTAGTTTTTGTTTTATTTGAAGACAGTACCTCTAGTTTTTGTTTTATTTGAAGACATTACCTCTAGTTTTTGTTTTATTTGAATACAGTACCTCTAGTTTTTGTTTTATTTGAATACAGTACCTCTAGTTTTTGTTTTATTTGAAAACAGTACCCTTAGTTTTTGTTTTATTTGAAGACAATACCTCTTAGTCTTTGTTTTGTTTGAAGAAAGTACCTCTAGTTTTTGTTTTATTTGAAGACAGTACCTCTAGTTTTTGTTTTATTTGAAGACAGTACCTCTAGTTTTTGTTTTATTTGAATACAATACCCTTAGTTTTTGTTTTATTTGAATACAGTACCTCTAGTTTTTGTTTTATTTGAAGACAGTACCTCTAGTTTTTGCTTTATTTGAAGACAGTACCTCTAGTTTTTGTTTTATTTGAAGACAGTACCTCTAGTTTTTGTTTTGTTTGAAGACAGTACCTCTAGTTTTTGTTTTATTTTAATACAGTACCTCTAGTTTTTGTTTTATTTGAATACAGTACCTCTAGTTTTTGTTTTATTTGAAGACAGTACCTCTAGTTTTTGTTTTATTTGAAGACAGTACCTCTAGTTTTTGTTTTATTTGAAGACAGTACCTCTAGTTTTTGCTTTATTTGAATACAATACCTCTAGTTTTTGTTTTATTTGAATACAGTACCTCTAGTTTTTGTTTTATTTGAATACAGTACCTCTAGTTTTTGTTTTATTTGAAGACAGTACCTCTAGTTTTTGTTTTATTTGAAGACAGTACCTCTAGTTTTTGCTTTATTTGAAGACAGTACCTCCCCTAGTTTTTGTTTTATTTGAAGACAGTACCTCTAGTTTTTGCTTTATTTGAAGACAGTACCTCTAGTTTTTGTTTTATTTGAAGACAGTACCTCTAGTTTTTGCTTTATTTGAAGAAAGTACCTCTAGTTTTTGTTTTGTTTGAAGACAGTACCTCTAGTTTTTGTTTTATTTGAAGACAGTACCTCTAGTTTTTGTTTTATTTGAAGACAGTACCTCTAGTTTTTGTTTTATTTGAATACAGTACCCTTAGTTTTTGTTTTATTTGAATACAGTACCTCTAGTTTTTGTTTTATTTGAAGACAGTACCTCTAGTTTTTGCTTTATTTGAAGACAGTACCTCTAGTTTTTGCTTTGTTTGAAGACAGTACCCCTAGTTTTTGTTTTGTTTGAAGACAGTACCTCTAGTTTTTGTTTTATTTGAATACAGTACCTCTAGTTTTTGTTTTGTTTGAAGACAGTACCTCTAGTTTTTGTTTTATTTGAATACAGTACCCTTAGTTTTTGTTTTATTTGAAGACAATACCTCTTATTCTTTGTTTTGTTTGAAGACAGTACCTCTAGTTTTTGTTTTATTTGAAGACAGTACCTCTAGTTTTTGTTTTATTTGAAGACAGTACCTCTAGTTTTTGTTTTATTTGAATACAGTACCCTTAGTTTTTGTTTTGTTTGAAGACAGTACCTCTAGTTTTTTTTTTATTTGAATACAGTACCTCTAGTTTTTGTTTTGTTTGAAGACAGTACCTCTAGTTTTTGTTTTATTTGAAGACAGTACCTCTAGTTTTTGCTTTATTTGAAGACAGTACCTCTAGTTTTTGTTTTATTTGAAGACAGTACCTCTAGTTTTTGTTTTGTTTGAAGACAGTACCTCTAGTTTTTGTTTTATTTTAATACAGTACCTCTAGTTTTTGTTTTATTTGAATACAGTACCTCTAGTTTTTGTTTTATTTGAAGACAGTACCTCTAGTTTTTGTTTTATTTGAAGACAGTACCTCTAGTTTTTGTTTTATTTGAAGACAGTACCTCTAGTTTTTGCTTTATTTGAATACAATACCTCTAGTTTTTGTTTTATTTGAATACAGTACCTCTAGTTTTTGTTTTATTTGAATACAGTACCTCTAGTTTTTGTTTTATTTGAAGACAGTACCTCTAGTTTTTGTTTTATTTGAAGACAGTACCTCTAGTTTTTGCTTTATTTGAAGACAGTACCTCCCCTAGTTTTTGTTTTATTTGAAGACAGTACCTCTAGTTTTTGCTTTATTTGAAGACAGTACCTCTAGTTTTTGTTTTATTTGAAGACAGTACCTCTAGTTTTTGCTTTATTTGAAGAAAGTACCTCTAGTTTTTGTTTTGTTTGAAGACAGTACCTCTAGTTTTTGTTTTATTTGAAGACAGTACCTCTAGTTTTTGTTTTATTTGAAGACAGTACCTCTAGTTTTTGTTTTATTTGAATACAGTACCCTTAGTTTTTGTTTTATTTGAATACAGTACCTCTAGTTTTTGTTTTATTTGAAGACAGTACCTCTAGTTTTTGCTTTATTTGAAGACAGTACCTCTAGTTTTTGCTTTGTTTGAAGACAGTACCCCTAGTTTTTGTTTTGTTTGAAGACAGTACCTCTAGTTTTTGTTTTATTTGAATACAGTACCTCTAGTTTTTGTTTTGTTTGAAGACAGTACCTCTAGTTTTTGTTTTATTTGAATACAGTACCCTTAGTTTTTGTTTTATTTGAAGACAATACCTCTTATTCTTTGTTTTGTTTGAAGACAGTACCTCTAGTTTTTGTTTTATTTGAAGACAGTACCTCTAGTTTTTGTTTTATTTGAAGACAGTACCTCTAGTTTTTGTTTTATTTGAATACAGTACCCTTAGTTTTTGT
This sequence comes from Bathymodiolus septemdierum, assembly GCA_963383655.1. Lineage (NCBI taxonomy): Eukaryota > Metazoa > Mollusca > Bivalvia > Mytilida > Modiolidae > Bathymodiolus > Bathymodiolus septemdierum. Next base: position 6,846,702 of record OY726524.1, read on the forward strand.
TTTGTTTGAAGACAGTACCTCTAGTTTTTTTTTTATTTGAATACAGTACCTCTAGTTTTTGTTTTGTTTGAAGACAGTACCTCTAGTTTTTGTTTTGTTTGAATACAGTACCTCTAATTTTTGTTTTGTTTGAAGACAGTACCTCTAGTTTTTGTTTTATTTGAATACAGTACCTCTAGTTTTTGTTTTATTTGAATACAGTACCCTTAGTTTTTGTTTTATTTGAAAACAGTACCCTTAGTTTTTGTTTTATTTGAAGACAATACCTCTTAGTCTTTGTTTTGTTTGAAGACAGTACCTCTAGTTTTTGTTTTATTTGAAGACAGTACCTCTAGTTTTTGTTTTATTTGAATACAGTACCTCTAGTTTTTGTTTTATTTGAATACAGTACCCTTAGTTTTTGTTTTGTTTGAAGACAGTACCTCTAGTTTTTGTTTTATTTGAATACAGTACCTCTAGTTTTTGTTTTGTTTGAAGACAGTACCTCTAGTTTTTGTTTTGTTTGAATACAGTACCTCTAGTTTTTGTTTTGTTTGAAGACAGTACCTCTATTTTTTGTTTTATTTGAATACAGTACCTCTAGTTTTTGTTTTGTTTGAAGACAGTACCTCTAGTTTTTGTTTTATTTGAATACAGTACCTCTAGTTTTTGTTTTATTTGAATGCAGTACCTCTAGTTTTTGTTTTATTTGAATACAGTACCCTTAGTTTTTGTTTTGTTTGAAGACAATACCTCTAGTTTTTGTTTTATTTGAATACAGTACCCTTAGTTTTTGTTTTGTTTGAAGACAGTACCTCTAGTTTTTGTTTTATTTGAAGACAGTACCCTTAGTTTTTGCTTTATTTGAAGACAGTACCTCTAGTTTTTGTTTTATTTGAAGACAGTACCTCTAGTTTTTGTTTTATTTGAATACAGTACCTCTAGTTTTTGTTTTATTTGAATACAGTACCCTTAGTTTTTGTTTTATTTGAATACAGTACCTCTAGTTTTTGTTTTATTTGAATACAGTACCCTTAGTTTTTGCTTTATTTGAATACAGTACCCTTAGTTTTTGTTTTATTTGAAGACAGTACCTCTAATTTTTGTTTTATTTGAATACAGTACCCTTAGTTTTTGTTTTATTTGAAGACAGTACCTCTAGTTTTTGTTTTATTTGAAGACAGTACCTCTAGTTTTTGTTTTATTTGAATACAGTACCCTTAGTTTTTGTTTTATTTGAAGACAGTACCTCTAGTTTTTGTTTTGTTTGAAGACAGTACCTCTAGTTTTTGTTTGATTTGAAGACAGTACCTCTAGTTTTTGTTTTATTTGAATACAGTACCCTTAGTTTTTGTTTTATTTGAATACAGTACCCTTAGTTTTTGTTTTGTTTGAAGACAGTACCTCTAGTTTTTGTTTTATTTGAAGACAGTACCCTTAGTTTTTGTTTTATTTGAAGACAATACCTCTAGTTTTTGTTTTATTTGAAGACAGTACCTGTAGTTTTTGTTTTATTTGAATACAGTACCCTTAGTTTTTGTTTTATTTGAATACAGTACCTCTAGTTTTTGTTTTATTTGAAGACAGTACCTCTAGTTTTTGTTTTATTTGAAGACAGTACCTCTAGTTTTTGCTTTGTTTGAAGACAGTAACTCTAGTTTTTGTTTTATTTGAAGACAGTACCTCTAGTTTTTGTTTTATTTGAATACAGTACCTCTAGTTTTTGTTTTATTTGAAGACAGTACCTCTAGTTTTTGTTTTATTTGAAGACAGTACCTCTAGTTTTTGCTTTGTTTGAAGACAGTACCTCTAGTTTTTGTTTTATTTGAATACAGTACCTCTAGTTTTTGTTTTATTTGAAGACAGTACCTCTAGTTTTTGTTTTATTTGAAGACAGTACCTCTAGTTTTTGTTTTGTTTGAAGACAGTACCTCTAGTTTTTGTTTTGTTTGAAGACAGTACCCTTAGTTTTTGTTTTATTTGAATACAGTACCCTTAGTTTTTGTTTTATTTGAATACAGTACCTCTAGTTTTTGTTTTGTTTGAAGACAGTACCTCTAGTTTTTGTTTTATTTGAAGACAGTACCTCTAGTTTTTGTTTTATTTGAAGACGGTACCTCTAGTTTTTGTTTTATTTGAAGACAGTACCTCTAGTTTTTGTTTTATTTGAAGACAGTACCTCTAGTTTTTGTTTTATTTGAAGACAGTACCTCTAGTTTTTGTTTTATTTGAAGACAGTACCTCTAGTTTTTGTTTTATTTGAATACAGTACCCTTAGTTTTTGTTTTATTTGAATACAGTACCTCTAGTTTTTGTTTTGTTTGAAGACAGTACCTCTAGTTTTTGTTTTATTTGAAGACAGTACCTCTAGTTTTTGTTTTGTTTGAAGACAGTACCTCTAGTTTTTGTTTTATTTGAAGACAGTACCTCTAGTTTTTGTTTTATTTGAATATAGTACCTTTAGTTTTTGTTTTATTTGAATACAGTACCCCTAGTTTTTGTTTTGTTTGAAGACAGTACCTCTAGTTTTGGCTTTATTTGAAGACAGTACCTCTAGTTTTTGTTTTATTTAAAGACAGTACCCTTAGTTTTTGTTTTATTTGAATACAGTACCACTAGTTTTTGTTTTGTTTGAAGACAGTACCTCTAGTTTTTGTTTTATTTGAATACAGTACCCTTAGTTTTGGTTTTATTTGAAGACAATACTTCTAGTTTTTGTTTTATTTGAAGACAGTACCTCTAGTTTTTGTTTAATTTGAATACAGTACCCTTAGTTTTTGTTTTATTTGAATACAGTACCTCTAGTTTTTGTTTTGTTTGAAGACAGTACCCTTAGTTTTTGTTTTATTTGAATACAGTACCCCTAGTTTTTGTTTTGTTTGAAGACAGTACCTCTAGTTTTTGTTTTATTTGAATACAGTACCCTTAGTTTTTGTTTTATTTGAAGACAATACCTCTAGTTTTTGTTTTATTTGAAGACAGTACCTCTAGTTTTTGTTTTATTGGAATACAGTACCTCTAGTTTTTGTTTTATTTGAATACAGTACCTCTAGTTTTTGTTTTGTTTGAAGACAGTACCTCTAGTTTTTGTTTTGTTTGAAGAGAGTACCCCTAGTTTTTGTTTTATTTGAATACAGTACCCTTAGTTTTTGTTTTATTTGAATACAGTACCCCTAGTTTTTGTTTTGTTTGAAGACAGTACCTCTAGTTTTTGTTTTATTTGAAGACAGTACCTCTAGTTTTTGCTTTATTTGAAGACAGTACCTCTAGTTTTTGTTTTATTTGAATACAGTACCCCTAGTTTTTGTTTTATTTGAATACAGTACCTCTAGTTTTTGTTTTATTTGAAGACAGTACCTCTAGTTTTTGTTTTATTTGAAGACAGTACCTCTAGTTTTTGTTTTATTTGAATACAGTACCCCTAGTTTTTGTTTTATTTGAAGACAGTACCTCTAGTTTTTGTTTTATTTGAAGACAGTACCTCTAGTTTTTGTTTTGTTTGAAGACAGTACCTCTAGTTTTTGTTTTATTTGAAGACAGTACCTCTAGTTTTTGTTTTATTTGAATACAGTACCCTTAGTTTTTGTTTTATTTGAAGACAATACCTCTAGTTTTTGTTTTATTTGAAGACAGTACCTCTAGTTTTTGTTTTATTTGAATACAGTACCTCTAGTTTTTGTTTTATTTGAATACAGTACCTCTAGTTTTTGTTTTATTTGAATACAGTACCTCTAGTTTTTGTTTTATTTGAATACAGTACCCTTAGTTTTTGTTTTATTTGAATACAGTACCTCTAGTTTTTGTTTTATTTGAAGACAGTACCTCTAGTTTTTGTTTTATTTGAAGACAGTACCTCTAGTTTTTGCTTTGTTTGAAGACAGTAACTCTAGTTTTTGTTTTATTTGAAGACAGTACCTCTAGTTTTTGTTTTATTTGAATACAGTACCTCTAGTTTTTGTTTTATTTGAAGACAGTACCTCTAGTTTTTGTTTTATTTGAAGACAGTACCTCTAGTTTTTGCTTTGTTTGAAGACAGTACCTCTAGTTTTTGTTTTATTTGAATACAGTACCTCTAGTTTTTGTTTTATTTGAAGACAGTACCTCTAGTTTTTGTTTTATTTGAAGACAGTACCTCTAGTTTTTGTTTTGTTTGAAGACAGTACCTCTAGTTTTTGTTTTGTTTGAAGACAGTACCCTTAGTTTTTGTATTATTTGAATACAGTACCCTTAGTTTTTGTTTTATTTGAATACAGTACCTCTAGTTTTTGTTTTGTTTGAAGACAGTACCTCTAGTTTTTGTTTTATTTGAAGACAGTACCTCTAGTTTTGGCTTTATTTGAAGACAGTACCTCTAGTTTTTGTTTTATTTAAAGACAGTACCCTTAGTTTTTGTTTTATTTGAATACAGTACCACTAGTTTTTGTTTTGTTTGAAGACAGTACCTCTAGTTTTTGTTTTATTTGAATACAGTACCCTTAGTTTTGGTTTTATTTGAAGACAATACCTCTAGTTTTTGTTTTATTTGAAGACAGTACCTCTAGTTTTTGTTTAATTTGAATACAGTACCCTTAGTTTTTGTTTTATTTGAATACAGTACCTCTAGTTTTTGTTTTGTTTGAAGACAGTACCCTTAGTTTTTGTTTTATTTGAATACAGTACCCCTAGTTTTTGTTTTGTTTGAAGACAGTACCTCTAGTTTTTGTTTTATTTGAATACAGTACCCTTAGTTTTTGTTTTATTTGAAGACAATACCTCTAGTTTTTGTTTTATTTGAAGACAGTACCTCTAGTTTTTGTTTTATTGGAATACAGTACCTCTAGTTTTTGTTTTATTTGAATACAGTACCTCTAGTTTTTGTTTTGTTTGAAGACAGTACCTCTAGTTTTTGTTTTGTTTGAAGAGAGTACCCCTAGTTTTTGTTTTATTTGAATACAGTACCCTTAGTTTTTGTTTTATTTGAATACAGTACCCCTAGTTTTTGTTTTGTTTGAAGACAGTACCTCTAGTTTTTGTTTTATTTGAAGACAGTACCTCTAGTTTTTGCTTTATTTGAAGACAGTACCTCTAGTTTTTGTTTTATTTGAATACAGTACCCCTAGTTTTTGTTTTATTTGAATACAGTACCTCTAGTTTTTGTTTTATTTGAAGACAGTACCTCTAGTTTTTGTTTTATTTGAAGACAGTACCTCTAGTTTTTGTTTTATTTGAATACAGTACCCCTAGTTTTTGTTTTATTTGAAGACAGTACCTCTAGTTTTTGTTTTATTTGAAGACAGTACCTCTAGTTTTTGTTTTGTTTGAAGACAGTACCTCTAGTTTTTGTTTTATTTGAAGACAGTACCTCTAGTTTTTGTTTTATTTGAATACAGTACCCTTAGTTTTTGTTTTATTTGAAGACAATACCTCTAGTTTTTGTTTTATTTGAAGACAGTACCTCTAGTTTTTGTTTTATTTGAATACAGTACCTCTAGTTTTTGTTTTATTTGAATACAGTACCTCTAGTTTTTGTTTTATTTGAATACAGTACCTCTAGTTTTTGTTTTATTTGAATACAGTACCCTTAGTTTTTGTTTTATTTGAATACAGTACCTCTAGTTTTTGTTTTATTTGAAGACAGTACCTCTAGTTTTTGTTTTATTTGAAGACAGTACCTCTAGTTTTTGCTTTGTTTGAAGACAGTAACTCTAGTTTTTGTTTTATTTGAAGACAGTACCTCTAGTTTTTGTTTTATTTGAATACAGTACCTCTAGTTTTTGTTTTATTTGAAGACAGTACCTCTAGTTTTTGTTTTATTTGAAGACAGTACCTCTAGTTTTTGCTTTGTTTGAAGACAGTACCTCTAGTTTTTGTTTTATTTGAATACAGTACCTCTAGTTTTTGTTTTATTTGAAGACAGTACCTCTAGTTTTTGTTTTATTTGAAGACAGTACCTCTAGTTTTTGTTTTGTTTGAAGACAGTACCTCTAGTTTTTGTTTTGTTTGAAGACAGTACCCTTAGTTTTTGTATTATTTGAATACAGTACCCTTAGTTTTTGTTTTATTTGAATACAGTACCTCTAGTTTTTGTTTTGTTTGAAGACAGTACCTCTAGTTTTTGTTTTATTTGAAGACAGTACCTCTAGTTTTTGTTTTATTTGAAGACGGTACCTCTAGTTTTTGTTTTATTTGAAGACAGTACCTCTAGTTTTTGTTTTATTTGAAGACAGTACCTCTAGTTTTTGTTTTATTTGAAGACAGTACCTCTAGTTTTTGTTTTATTTGAAGACAGTACCTCTAGTTTTTGTTTTATTTGAATACAGTACCCTTAGTTTTTGTTTTATTTGAATACAGTACCTCTAGTTTTTGTTTTGTTTGAAGACAGTACCTCTAGTTTTTGTTTTATTTGAAGACAGTACCTCTAGTTTTTGTTTTGTTTGAAGACAGTACCTCTAGTTTTTGTTTTATTTGAAGACAGTACCTCTAGTTTTTGTTTTATTTGAATACAGTACCTCTAGTTTTTGTTTTATTTGAATACAGTACCTCTAGTTTTTGTTTTATTTGAATACAGTACCTCTAGTTTTTGTTTAATTTGAATACAGTACCCTTAGTTTTTGTTTTATTTGAATACAGTACCTCTAGTTTTTGTTTTGTTTGAAGACAGTACCCTTAGTTTTTGTTTTATTTGAATACAGTACCCCTAGTTTTTGTTTTGTTTGAAGACAGTACCTCTAGTTTTTGTTTTATTTGAATACAGTACCCTTAGTTTTTGTTTTATTTGAAGACAATACCTCTAGTTTTTGTTTTATTTGAAGACAGTACCTCTAGTTTTTGTTTTATTTGAATACAGTACCTCTAGTTTTTGTTTTATTTGAATACAGTACCTCTAGTTTTTGTTTTGTTTGAAGACAGTACCTCTAGTTTTTTTTATTTTGAAGAGAGTACCCCTAGTTTTTGTTTTATTTGAATACAGTACCCTTAGTTTTTGTTTTATTTGAATACAGTACCCCTAGTTTTTGTTTTGTTTGAAGACAGTACCTCTAGTTTTTGTTTTATTTGAAGACAGTACCTCTAGTTTTTGCTTTATTTGAAGACAGTACCTCTAGTTTTTGTTTTATTTGAATACAGTACCCCTAGTTTTTGTTTTATTTGAATACAGTACCTCTAGTTTTTGTTTTATTTGAAGACAGTACCTCTAGTTTTTGTTTTATTTGAAGACAGTACCTCTAGTTTTTGTTTTATTTGAATACAGTACCCCTAGTTTTTGTTTTATTTGAAGACAGTACCTCTAGTTTTTGTTTTATTTGAAGACAGTACCTCTAGTTTTTGTTTTGTTTGAAGACAGTACCTCTAGTTTTTGTTTTATTTGAAGACAGTACCTCTAGTTTTTGTTTTATTTGAATACAGTACCCTTAGTTTTTGTTTTATTTGAAGACAATACCTCTAGTTTTTGTTTTATTTGAAGACAGTACCTCTAGTTTTTGTTTTATTTGAATACAGTACCTCTAGTTTTTGTTTTATTTGAATACAGTACCTCTAGTTTTTGTTTTATTTGAATACAGTACCTCTAGTTTTTGTTTTATTTGAATACAGTACCCTTAGTTTTTGTTTTATTTGAATACAGTACCTCTAGTTTTTGTTTTGTTTGAAGACAGTACCTCTAGTTTTTGTTTTGTTTGAAGACAGTACCCCTAGTTTTTGTTTTATTTGAATACAGTACCCTTAGTTTTTGTTTTATTTGAATACAGTACCCCTAGTTTTTGTTTTGTTTGAAGACAGTACCTCTAGTTTTTGTTTTATTTGAAGACAGTACCTCTAGTTTTTGCTTTATTTGAAGACAGTACCTCTAGTTTTTGTTTTATTTGAATACAGTACCCCTAGTTTTTGTTTTATTTGAATACAGTACCTCTAGTTTTTGTTTTATTTGAAGACAGTACCTCTAGTTTTTGTTTTATTTGAAGACAGTACCTCTAATTTTTGTTTTATTTGAATACAGTACCCTAGTTTTTGTTTTATTTGAAGACAGTACCTCTAGTTTTTGTTTTATTTGAAGACAGTACCTCTAGTTTTTGTTTTATTTGAAGACAGTACCTCTAGTTTTTGTTTTATTTGAAGACAGTACCTCTAGTTTTTGTTTTATTTGAAGACAGTACCTCTAGTTTTTGTTTTATTTGAAGACAGTACCTCTAGTTTTTGTTTTATTTGAATACAGTACCCCTAGTTTTTGTTTTATTTGAAGACAGTACCTCTAGTTTTTGTTTTATTTGAAGACAGTACCTCTAGTTTTTGCTTTGTTTGAAGACAGTACCTCTAGTTTTTATTTTATTTCAAGACAGTACCTCTAGTTTTTGTTTTATTTGAATACAGTACCCTTAGTTTTTGTTTTATTTGAAGACAATACCTCTAGTTTTTGTTTTATTTGAAGACAGTACCTCTAGTTTTTGTTTTATTTGAATACAGTACCTCTAGTTTTTGTTTTATTTGAATACAGTACCTCTAGTTTTTGTTTTATTTGAATACAGTACCTCTAGTTTTTGTTTTATTTGAAGACAGTACCTCTAGTTTTTGTTTTATTTGAAGACAGTACCTCTAGTTTTTGTTTTGTTTGAAGACAGTACCTCTAGTTTTTGTTTTGTTTGAAGACAGTACCTCTAGTTTTTGTATTATTTGAAGACATTACCTCTAGTTTTTGTTTTATTTGAAGACAGTACCTCTAGTTTTTGTTTTATTTGAATACAGTACCCCTAGTTTTTGTTTTATTTGAATACAGTACCTCTAGTTTTTGTTTTATTTGAAGACAGTACCTCTAGTTTTTGTTTTATTTGAAGACAGTACCCCTAGTTTTTGTTTTATTTGAATACAGTACCCTTAGTTTTTGTTTTATTTGAATACAGTACCTCTAGTTTTTGTTTTGTTTGAAGACAGTACCTCTAGTTTTTGTTTTATTTGAAGACAGTACCTCTAGTTTTTGTTTTATTTGAAGACAGTACCCTTAGTTTTTGTTTTATTTGAAGACAGTACCCCTAGTTTTTGTTTTATTTGAATACAGTACCCTTAGTTTTTGTTTTATTTGAATACAGTACCTCTAGTTTTTGTTTTATTTGAAGACAGTACCTCTAGTTTTTGTTTTATTTGAATACAGTACCTCTAGTTTTTGTTTTGTTTGAAGACAGTACCTCTAGTTTTTGTTTTATTTGAATACAGTACCTCTAGTTTTTGTTTTATTTGAAGACAGTACCTCTAGTTTTTGTTTTATTTGAAGACAGTACCTATAGTTTTTGTTTTGTTTGAAGACAGTACCTCTAGTTTTTGTTTTGTTTGAAGACAGTACCCTTAGTTTTTGTTTTATTTGAAGACAGTACCTTTAGTTTTTGTTTTATTTGAATACAGTACCTCTAGTTTTTGTTTTGTTTGAAGACAGTACCTCTAGTTTTTGTTTTATTTGAAGACAGTACCTCTAGTTTTTGTTTTATTTGAATACAGTACCCTTAGTTTTTGTTTTATTTGAATACAGTACCCCTAGTTTTTGTTTTGTTTGAAGACAGTACCTCTAGTTTTTGTTTTATTTGAAGACAGTACCTCTAGTTTTTGCTTTATTTGAAGACAGTACCTCTAGTTTTTGTTTTATTTGAATACAGTACCCCTAGTTTTTGTTTTATTTGAATACAGTACCTCTAGTTTTTGTTTTATTTGAAGACAGTACCTCTAGTTTTTGTTTTATTTGAAGACAGTACCTCTAATTTTTGTTTTATTTGAATACAGTACCCTAGTTTTTGTTTTATTTGAAGACAGTACCTCTAGTTTTTGTTTTATTTGAAGACAGTACCTCTAGTTTTTGTTTTATTTGAAGACAGTACCTCTAGTTTTTGTTTTATTTGAAGACAGTACCTCTAGTTTTTGTTTTATTTGAAGACAGTACCTCTAGTTTTTGTTTTATTTGAAGACAGTACCTCTAGTTTTTGTTTTATTTGAATACAGTACCCCTAGTTTTTGTTTTATTTGAAGACAGTACCTCTAGTTTTTGTTTTATTTGAAGACAGTACCTCTAGTTTTTGCTTTGTTTGAAGACAGTACCTCTAGTTTTTATTTTATTTCAAGACAGTACCTCTAGTTTTTGTTTTATTTGAATACAGTACCCTTAGTTTTTGTTTTATTTGAAGACAATACCTCTAGTTTTTGTTTTATTTGAAGACAGTACCTCTAGTTTTTGTTTTATTTGAATACAGTACCTCTAGTTTTTGTTTTATTTGAATACAGTACCTCTAGTTTTTGTTTTATTTGAATACAGTACCTCTAGTTTTTGTTTTATTTGAAGACAGTACCTCTAGTTTTTGTTTTATTTGAAGACAGTACCTCTAGTTTTTGTTTTGTTTGAAGACAGTACCTCTAGTTTTTGTTTTGTTTGAAGACAGTACCTCTAGTTTTTGTATTATTTGAAGACATTACCTCTAGTTTTTGTTTTATTTGAAGACAGTACCTCTAGTTTTTGTTTTATTTGAATACAGTACCCCTAGTTTTTGTTTTATTTGAATACAGTACCTCTAGTTTTTGTTTTATTTGAAGACAGTACCTCTAGTTTTTGTTTTATTTGAAGACAGTACCCCTAGTTTTTGTTTTATTTGAATACAGTACCCTTAGTTTTTGTTTTATTTGAATACAGTACCTCTAGTTTTTGTTTTGTTTGAAGACAGTACCTCTAGTTTTTGTTTTATTTGAAGACAGTACCTCTAGTTTTTGTTTTATTTGAAGACAGTACCCTTAGTTTTTGTTTTATTTGAAGACAGTACCCCTAGTTTTTGTTTTATTTGAATACAGTACCCTTAGTTTTTGTTTTATTTGAATACAGTACCTCTAGTTTTTGTTTTATTTGAAGACAGTACCTCTAGTTTTTGTTTTATTTGAATACAGTACCTCTAGTTTTTGTTTTGTTTGAAGACAGTACCTCTAGTTTTTGTTTTATTTGAATACAGTACCTCTAGTTTTTGTTTTATTTGAAGACAGTACCTCTAGTTTTTGTTTTATTTGAAGACAGTACCTATAGTTTTTGTTTTGTTTGAAGACAGTACCTCTAGTTTTTGTTTTGTTTGAAGACAGTACCCTTAGTTTTTGTTTTATTTGAAGACAGTACCTTTAGTTTTTGTTTTATTTGAATACAGTACCTCTAGTTTTTGTTTTGTTTGAAGACAGTACCTCTAGTTTTTGTTTTATTTGAAGACAGTACCTCTAGTTTTTGTTTTATTTGAAGACAGTACCTCTAGTTTTTGTTTTATTTGAAGACAGTACCTCTAGTTTTTGTTTTATTTGAAGACAGTACCTCTAGTTTTTGTTTTATTTGAAGACAGTACCTCTAGTTTTTGTTTTATTTGAAGACAGTACCTCTAGTTTTTGTTTTATTTGAATACAGTACCCTTAGTTTTTGTTTTATTTGAATACAGTACCTCTAGTTTTTGTTTTGTTTGAAGACAGTACCCTTAGTTTTTGTTTTATTTGAATACAGTACCCCTAGTTTTTGTTTTATTTGAAGACAGTACCTCTAGTTTTTGCTTTATTTGAAGACAGTACCTCTAGTTTTTGTTTTATTTGAAGACAGTACCTCTAGTTTTTGCTTTATTTGAAGAAAGTACCTCTAGTTTTTGTTTTGTTTGAAGACAGTACCTCTAGTTTTTGTTTTATTTGAAGACAGTACCTCTAGTTTTTGTTTTATTTGAAGACAGTACCTCTAGTTTTTGTTTTATTTGAATACAATACCCTTAGTTTTTGTTTTATTTGAATACAGTACCTCTAGTTTTTGTTTTATTTGAAGACAGTACCTCTAGTTTTTGCTTTATTTGAAGACAGTACCTCTAGTTTTTGCTTTGTTTGAAGACAGTACCCCTAGTTTTTGTTTTGTTTGAAGACAGTACCTCTAGTTTTTGTTTTATTTGAATACAGTACCTCTAGTTTTTGTTTTGTTTGAAGACAGTACCTCTAGTTTTTGTTTTATTTGAATACAGTACCCTTAGTTTTTGTTTTATTTGAAGACAATACCTCTTATTCTTTGTTTTGTTTGAAGACAGTACCTCTAGTTTTTGTTTTATTTGAAGACAGTACCTCTAGTTTTTGTTTTATTTGAAGACAGTACCTCTAGTTTTTGTTTTATTTGAATACAGTACCCTTAGTTTTTGTTTTGTTTGAAGACAGTACCTCTAGTTTTTTTTTTATTTGAATACAGTACCTCTAGTTTTTGTTTTGTTTGAAGACAGTACCTCTAGTTTTTGTTTTGTTTGAATACAGTACCTCTAGTTTTTGTTTTGTTTGAAGACAGTACCTCTAGTTTTTGTTTTATTTGAATACAGTACCTCTAGTTTTTGTTTTATTTGAATACATTACCCTTAGTTTTTGTTTTATTTGAATACATGACCCTTAGTTTTTGTTTTATTTGAAGACAATACCTCTTAGTCTTTGTTTTGTTTGAAGACAGTACCTCTAGTTTTTGTTTTATTTGAAGACAGTACCTCTAGTTTTTGTTTTATTTGAAGACAGTACCTCTAGTTTTTGTTTTATTTGAATACAGTACCCTTAGTTTTTGTTTTGTTTGAAGACAGTACCTCTAGTTTTTGTTTTATTTGAATACAGTACCTCTAGTTTTTGTTTTGTTTGAAGACAGTACCTCTAGTTTTTGTTTTGTTTGAATACAGTACCTCTAGTTTTTGTTTTGTTTGAAGACAGTACCTCTATTTTTTGTTTTATTTGAATACAGTACCTCTAGTTTTTGTTTTGTTTGAAGACAGTACCTCTAGTTTTTGTTTTATTTGAATACAGTACCTCTAGTTTTTGTTTTATTTGAATGCAGTACCTCTAGTTTTTGTTTTATTTGAATACAGTACCCTTAGTTTTTGTTTTGTTTGAAGACAATACCTCTAGTTTTTGTTTTATTTGAATACAGTACCCTTAGTTTTTGTTTTGTTTGAAGACAGTACCTCTAGTTTTTGTTTTATTTGAAGACAGTACCCTTAGTTTTTGCTTTATTTGAAGACAGTACCTCTAGTTTTTGTTTTATTTGAAGACAGTACCTCTAGTTTTTGTTTTATTTGAATACAGTACCTCTAGTTTTTGTTTTATTTGAATACAGTACCCTTAGTTTTTGTTTTATTTGAATACAGTACCTCTAGTTTTTGTTTTATTTGAATACAGTACCCTTAGTTTTTGCTTTATTTGAATACAGTACCCTTAGTTTTTGTTTTATTTGAAGACAGTACCTCTAATTTTTGTTTTATTTGAATACAGTACCCTTAGTTTTTGTTTTATTTGAAGACAGTACCTCTAGTTTTTGTTTTATTTGAAGACAGTACCTCTAGTTTTTGTTTTATTTGAATACAGTACCCTTAGTTTTTGTTTTATTTGAAGACAGTACCTCTAGTTTTTGTTTTGTTTGAAGACAGTACCTCTAGTTTTTGTTTGATTTGAAGACAGTACCTCTAGTTTTTGTTTTATTTGAATACAGTACCCTTAGTTTTTGTTTTATTTGAATACAGTACCCTTAGTTTTTGTTTTGTTTGAAGACAGTACCTCTAGTTTTTGTTTTATTTGAAGACAGTACCCTTAGTTTTTGTTTTATTTGAAGACAATACCTCTAGTTTTTGTTTTATTTGAAGACAGTACCTGTAGTTTTTGTTTTATTTGAATACAGTACCCTTAGTTTTTGTTTTATTTGAATACAGTACCTCTAGTTTTTGCTTTATTTGAAGACAGTACCTCTAGTTTTTGTTTTATTTGAAGACAGTACCTCTAGTTTTTGCTTTGTTTGAAGACAGTAACTCTAGTTTTTGTTTTATTTGAAGACAGTACCTCTAGTTTTTGTTTTATTTGAATACAGTACCTCTAGTTTTTGTTTTATTTGAAGACAGTACCTCTAGTTTTTGTTTTATTTGAAGACAGTACCTCTAGTTTTTGCTTTGTTTGAAGACAGTACCTCTAGTTTTTGTTTTATTTGAAGACAGTACCTCTAGTTTTTGTTTTGTTTGAAGACAGTACCTCTAGTTTTTGTTTTGTTTGAAGACAGTACCCTTAGTTTTTGTTTTATTTGAATACAGTACCCTTAGTTTTTGTTTTATTTGAATACAGTACCTCTAGTTTTTGTTTTGTTTGAAGACAGTACCTCTAGTTTTTGTTTTATTTGAAGACAGTACCTCTAGTTTTTGTTTTATTTGAAGACGGTACCTCTAGTTTTTGTTTTATTTGAAGACAGTACCTCTAGTTTTTGTTTTATTTGAAGACAGTACCTCTAGTTTTTGTTTTATTTGAAGACAGTACCTCTAGTTTTTGTTTTATTTGAAGACAGTACCTCTAGTTTTTGTTTTATTTGAATACAGTACCCTTAGTTTTTGTTTTATTTGAATACAGTACCTCTAGTTTTTGTTTTGTTTGAAGACAGTACCTCTAGTTTTTGTTTTATTTGAAGACAGTACCTCTAGTTTTTGTTTTGTTTGAAGACAGTACCTCTAGTTTTTGTTTTATTTGAAGACAGTACCTCTAGTTTTTGTTTTATTTGAATATAGTACCCTTAGTTTTTGTTTTATTTGAATACAGTACCCCTAGTTTTTGTTTTGTTTGAAGACAGTACCTCTAGTTTTTGCTTTATTTGAAGACAGTACCTCTAGTTTTTGTTTTATTTGAAGACAGTACCCTTAGTTTTTGTTTTATTTGAATACAGTACCACTAGTTTTTGTTTTGTTTGAAGACAGTACCTCTAGTTTTTGTTTTATTTGAATACAGTACCCTTAGTTTTGGTTTTATTTGAAGACAATACCTCTAGTTTTTGTTTTATTTGAAGACAGTACCTCTAGTTTTTGTTTAATTTGAATACAGTACCCTTAGTTTTTGTTTTATTTGAATACAGTACCTCTAGTTTTTGTTTTGTTTGAAGACAGTACCCTTAGTTTTTGTTTTATTTGAATACAGTACCCCTAGTTTTTGTTTTGTTTGAAGACAGTACCTCTAGTTTTTGTTTTATTTGAATACAGTACCCTTAGTTTTTGTTTTATTTGAAGACAATACCTCTAGTTTTTGTTTTATTTGAAGACAGTACCTCTAGTTTTTGTTTTATTTGAATACAGTACCTCTAGTTTTTGTTTTATTTGAATACAGTACCTCTAGTTTTTGTTTTGTTTGAAGACAGTACCTCTAGTTTTTGTTTTGTTTGAAGAGAGTACCCCTAGTTTTTGTTTTATTTGAATACAGTACCCTTAGTTTTTGTTTTATTTGAATACAGTACCCCTAGTTTTTGTTTTGTTTGAAGACAGTACCTCTAGTTTTTGTTTTATTTGAAGACAGTACCTCTAGTTTTTGCTTTATTTGAAGACAGTACCTCTAGTTTTTGTTTTATTTGAATACAGTACCCCTAGTTTTTGTTTTATTTGAATACAGTACCTCTAGTTTTTGTTTTATTTGAATACAGTACCCCTAGTTTTTGTTTTATTTGAAGACAGTACCTCTAGTTTTTGTTTTATTTGAAGACAGTACCTCTAGTTTTTGTTTTGTTTGAAGACAGTACCTCTAGTTTTTGTTTTATTTGAAGACAGTACCTCTAGTTTTTGTTTTATTTGAATACAGTACCTCTAGTTTTTGTTTTATTTGAATACAGTACCTCTAGTTTTTGTTTTATTTGAATACAGTACCTCTAGTTTTTGTTTTATTTGAATACAGTACCCTTAGTTTTTGTTTTATTTGAATACAGTACCTCTAGTTTTTGTTTTGTTTGAAGACAGTACCTCTAGTTTTTGTTTTGTTTGAAGACAGTACCCCTAGTTTTTGTTTTATTTGAATACAGTACCCTTAGTTTTTGTTTTATTTGAATACAGTACCCCTAGTTTTTGTTTTGTTTGAAGACAGTACCTCTAGTTTTTGTTTTATTTGAATACAGTACCCTTAGTTTTTGTTTTATTTGAAGACAATACCTCTAGTTTTTGTTTTATTTGAAGACAGTACCTCTAGTTTTTGTTTTATTTGAATACAGTACCTCTAGTTTTTGTTTTATTTGAATACAGTACCTCTAGTTTTTGTTTTGTTTGAAGACAGTACCTCTAGTTTTTGTT
Source organism: Bathymodiolus septemdierum (assembly GCA_963383655.1). Classification (NCBI taxonomy): domain Eukaryota; kingdom Metazoa; phylum Mollusca; class Bivalvia; order Mytilida; family Modiolidae; genus Bathymodiolus; species Bathymodiolus septemdierum. The sequence continues at coordinate 6,862,730 of OY726524.1, forward strand.
TTGTTTGAAGAGAGTACCCCTAGTTTTTGTTTTATTTGAATACAGTACCCTTAGTTTTTGTTTTATTTGAATACAGTACCCCTAGTTTTTGTTTTGTTTGAAGACAGTACCTCTAGTTTTTGTTTTATTTGAAGACAGTACCTCTAGTTTTTGCTTTATTTGAAGACAGTACCTCTAGTTTTTGTTTTATTTGAATACAGTACCCCTAGTTTTTGTTTTATTTGAATACAGTACCTCTAGTTTTTGTTTTATTTGAATACAGTACCCTTAGTTTTTGTTTTGTTTGAAGACAATACCTCTAGTTTTTGTTTTATTTGAATACAGTACCCTTAGTTTTTGTTTTGTTTGAAGACAGTACCTCTAGTTTTTGTTTTATTTGAAGACAGTACCCTTAGTTTTTGCTTTATTTGAAGACAGTACCTCTAGTTTTTGTTTTATTTGAAGACAGTACCTCTAGTTTTTGTTTTATTTGAATACAGTACCTCTAGTTTTTGTTTTATTTGAATACAGTACCCTTAGTTTTTGTTTTATTTGAATACAGTACCTCTAGTTTTTGTTTTATTTGAATACAGTACCCTTAGTTTTTGCTTTATTTGAATACAGTACCCTTAGTTTTTGTTTTATTTGAAGACAGTACCTCTAATTTTTGTTTTATTTGAATACAGTACCCTTAGTTTTTGTTTTATTTGAAGACAGTACCTCTAGTTTTTGTTTTATTTGAAGACAGTACCTCTAGTTTTTGTTTCATTTGAATACAGTACCCTTAGTTTTTGTTTTATTTGAAGACAGTACCTCTAGTTTTTGTTTTGTTTGAAGACAGTACCTCTAGTTTTTGTTTGATTTGAAGACAGTACCTCTAGTTTTTGTTTTATTTGAATACAGTACCCTTAGTTTTTGTTTTATTTGAATACAGTACCCTTAGTTTTTGTTTTGTTTGAAGACAGTACCTCTAGTTTTTGTTTTATTTGAAGACAGTACCCTTAGTTTTTGTTTTATTTGAAGACAATACCTCTAGTTTTTGTTTTATTTGAAGACAGTACCTGTAGTTTTTGTTTTATTTGAATACAGTACCCTTAGTTTTTGTTTTATTTGAATACAGTACCTCTAGTTTTTGCTTTATTTGAAGACAGTACCTCTAGTTTTTGTTTTATTTGAAGACAGTACCTCTAGTTTTTGCTTTGTTTGAAGACAGTAACTCTAGTTTTTGTTTTATTTGAAGACAGTACCTCTAGTTTTTGTTTTATTTGAATACAGTACCTCTAGTTTTTGTTTTATTTGAAGACAGTACCTCTAGTTTTTGTTTTATTTGAAGACAGTACCTCTAGTTTTTGCTTTGTTTGAAGACAGTACCTCTAGTTTTTGTTTTATTTGAATACAGTACCTCTAGTTTTTGTTTTATTTGAAGACAGTACCTCTAGTTTTTGTTTTATTTGAAGACAGTACCTCTAGTTTTTGTTTTGTTTGAAGACAGTACCTCTAGTTTTTGTTTTGTTTGAAGACAGTACCCTTAGTTTTTGTTTTATTTGAATACAGTACCCTTAGTTTTTGTTTTATTTGAATACAGTACCTCTAGTTTTTGTTTTGTTTGAAGACAGTACCTCTAGTTTTTGTTTTATTTGAAGACAGTACCTCTAGTTTTTGTTTTATTTGAAGACGGTACCTCTAGTTTTTGTTTTATTTGAAGACAGTACCTCTAGTTTTTGTTTTATTTGAAGACAGTACCTCTAGTTTTTGTTTTATTTGAAGACAGTACCTCTAGTTTTTGTTTTATTTGAAGACAGTACCTCTAGTTTTTGTTTTATTTGAATACAGTACCCTTAGTTTTTGTTTTATTTGAATACAGTACCTCTAGTTTTTGTTTTGTTTGAAGACAGTACCTCTAGTTTTTGTTTTATTTGAAGACAGTACCTCTAGTTTTTGTTTTGTTTGAAGACAGTACCTCTAGTTTTTGTTTTATTTGAAGACAGTACCTCTAGTTTTTGTTTTATTTGAATATAGTACCCTTAGTTTTTGTTTTATTTGAATACAGTACCCCTAGTTTTTGTTTTGTTTGAAGACAGTACCTCTAGTTTTTGCTTTATTTGAAGACAGTACCTCTAGTTTTTGTTTTATTTGAAGACAGTACCCTTAGTTTTTGTTTTATTTGAATACAGTACCACTAGTTTTTGTTTTGTTTGAAGACAGTACCTCTAGTTTTTGTTTTATTTGAATACAGTACCCTTAGTTTTGGTTTTATTTGAAGACAATACCTCTAGTTTTTGTTTTATTTGAAGACAGTACCTCTAGTTTTTGTTTAATTTGAATACAGTACCCTTAGTTTTTGTTTTATTTGAATACAGTACCTCTAGTTTTTGTTTTGTTTGAAGACAGTACCCTTAGTTTTTGTTTTATTTGAATACAGTACCCCTAGTTTTTGTTTTGTTTGAAGACAGTACCTCTAGTTTTTGTTTTATTTGAATACAGTACCCTTAGTTTTTGTTTTATTTGAAGACAATACCTCTAGTTTTTGTTTTATTTGAAGACAGTACCTCTAGTTTTTGTTTTATTTGAATACAGTACCTCTAGTTTTTGTTTTATTTGAATACAGTACCTCTAGTTTTTGTTTTGTTTGAAGACAGTACCTCTAGTTTTTGTTTTGTTTGAAGAGAGTACCCCTAGTTTTTGTTTTATTTGAATACAGTACCCTTAGTTTTTGTTTTATTTGAATACAGTACCCCTAGTTTTTGTTTTGTTTGAAGACAGTACCTCTAGTTTTTGTTTTATTTGAAGACAGTACCTCTAGTTTTTGCTTTATTTGAAGACAGTACCTCTAGTTTTTGTTTTATTTGAATACAGTACCCCTAGTTTTTGTTTTATTTGAATACAGTACCTCTAGTTTTTGTTTTATTTGAAGACAGTACCTCTAGTTTTTGTTTTATTTGAAGACAGTACCTCTAGTTTTTGTTTTATTTGAATACAGTACCCCTAGTTTTTGTTTTATTTGAAGACAGTACCTCTAGTTTTTGTTTTATTTGAAGACAGTACCTCTAGTTTTTGTTTTGTTTGAAGACAGTACCTCTAGTTTTTGTTTTATTTGAAGACAGTACCTCTAGTTTTTGTTTTATTTGAATACAGTACCTCTAGTTTTTGTTTTATTTGAATACAGTACCTCTAGTTTTTGTTTTATTTGAATACAGTACCTCTAGTTTTTGTTTTATTTGAATACAGTACCCTTAGTTTTTGTTTTATTTGAATACAGTACCTCTAGTTTTTGTTTTGTTTGAAGACAGTACCTCTAGTTTTTGTTTTGTTTGAAGACAGTACCCCTAGTTTTTGTTTTATTTGAATACAGTACCCTTAGTTTTTGTTTTATTTGAATACAGTACCCCTAGTTTTTGTTTTGTTTGAAGACAGTACCTCTAGTTTTTGTTTTATTTGAATACAGTACCCTTAGTTTTTGTTTTATTTGAAGACAATACCTCTAGTTTTTGTTTTATTTGAAGACAGTACCTCTAGTTTTTGTTTTATTTGAATACAGTACCTCTAGTTTTTGTTTTATTTGAATACAGTACCTCTAGTTTTTGTTTTGTTTGAAGACAGTACCTCTAGTTTTTGTTTTGTTTGAAGAGAGTACCCCTAGTTTTTGTTTTATTTGAATACAGTACCCTTAGTTTTTGTTTTATTTGAATACAGTACCCCTAGTTTTTGTTTTGTTTGAAGACAGTACCTCTAGTTTTTGTTTTATTTGAAGACAGTACCTCTAGTTTTTGCTTTATTTGAAGACAGTACCTCTAGTTTTTGTTTTATTTGAATACAGTACCCCTAGTTTTTGTTTTATTTGAATACAGTACCTCTAGTTTTTGTTTTATTTGAATACAGTACCCTTAGTTTTTGTTTTGTTTGAAGACAATACCTCTAGTTTTTGTTTTATTTGAATACAGTACCCTTAGTTTTTGTTTTGTTTGAAGACAGTACCTCTAGTTTTTGTTTTATTTGAAGACAGTACCCTTAGTTTTTGCTTTATTTGAAGACAGTACCTCTAGTTTTTGTTTTATTTGAAGACAGTACCTCTAGTTTTTGTTTTATTTGAATACAGTACCTCTAGTTTTTGTTTTATTTGAATACAGTACCCTTAGTTTTTGTTTTATTTGAATACAGTACCTCTAGTTTTTGTTTTATTTGAATACAGTACCCTTAGTTTTTGCTTTATTTGAATACAGTACCCTTAGTTTTTGTTTTATTTGAAGACAGTACCTCTAATTTTTGTTTTATTTGAATACAGTACCCTTAGTTTTTGTTTTATTTGAAGACAGTACCTCTAGTTTTTGTTTTATTTGAAGACAGTACCTCTAGTTTTTGTTTCATTTGAATACAGTACCCTTAGTTTTTGTTTTATTTGAAGACAGTACCTCTAGTTTTTGTTTTGTTTGAAGACAGTACCTCTAGTTTTTGTTTGATTTGAAGACAGTACCTCTAGTTTTTGTTTTATTTGAATACAGTACCCTTAGTTTTTGTTTTATTTGAATACAGTACCCTTAGTTTTTGTTTTGTTTGAAGACAGTACCTCTAGTTTTTGTTTTATTTGAAGACAGTACCCTTAGTTTTTGTTTTATTTGAAGACAATACCTCTAGTTTTTGTTTTATTTGAAGACAGTACCTGTAGTTTTTGTTTTATTTGAATACAGTACCCTTAGTTTTTGTTTTATTTGAATACAGTACCTCTAGTTTTTGCTTTATTTGAAGACAGTACCTCTAGTTTTTGTTTTATTTGAAGACAGTACCTCTAGTTTTTGCTTTGTTTGAAGACAGTAACTCTAGTTTTTGTTTTATTTGAAGACAGTACCTCTAGTTTTTGTTTTATTTGAATACAGTACCTCTAGTTTTTGTTTTATTTGAAGACAGTACCTCTAGTTTTTGTTTTATTTGAAGACAGTACCTCTAGTTTTTGCTTTGTTTGAAGACAGTACCTCTAGTTTTTGTTTTATTTGAATACAGTACCTCTAGTTTTTGTTTTATTTGAAGACAGTACCTCTAGTTTTTGTTTTATTTGAAGACAGTACCTCTAGTTTTTGTTTTGTTTGAAGACAGTACCTCTAGTTTTTGTTTTGTTTGAAGACAGTACCCTTAGTTTTTGTTTTATTTGAATACAGTACCCTTAGTTTTTGTTTTATTTGAATACAGTACCTCTAGTTTTTGTTTTGTTTGAAGACAGTACCTCTAGTTTTTGTTTTATTTGAAGACAGTACCTCTAGTTTTTGTTTTATTTGAAGACGGTACCTCTAGTTTTTGTTTTATTTGAAGACAGTACCTCTAGTTTTTGTTTTATTTGAAGACAGTACCTCTAGTTTTTGTTTTATTTGAAGACAGTACCTCTAGTTTTTGTTTTATTTGAAGACAGTACCTCTAGTTTTTGTTTTATTTGAATACAGTACCCTTAGTTTTTGTTTTATTTGAATACAGTACCTCTAGTTTTTGTTTTGTTTGAAGACAGTACCTCTAGTTTTTGTTTTATTTGAAGACAGTACCTCTAGTTTTTGTTTTGTTTGAAGACAGTACCTCTAGTTTTTGTTTTATTTGAAGACAGTACCTCTAGTTTTTGTTTTATTTGAATATAGTACCCTTAGTTTTTGTTTTATTTGAATACAGTACCCCTAGTTTTTGTTTTGTTTGAAGACAGTACCTCTAGTTTTTGCTTTATTTGAAGACAGTACCTCTAGTTTTTGTTTTATTTGAAGACAGTACCCTTAGTTTTTGTTTTATTTGAATACAGTACCACTAGTTTTTGTTTTGTTTGAAGACAGTACCTCTAGTTTTTGTTTTATTTGAATACAGTACCCTTAGTTTTGGTTTTATTTGAAGACAATACCTCTAGTTTTTGTTTTATTTGAAGACAGTACCTCTAGTTTTTGTTTAATTTGAATACAGTACCCTTAGTTTTTGTTTTATTTGAATACAGTACCTCTAGTTTTTGTTTTGTTTGAAGACAGTACCCTTAGTTTTTGTTTTATTTGAATACAGTACCCCTAGTTTTTGTTTTGTTTGAAGACAGTACCTCTAGTTTTTGTTTTATTTGAATACAGTACCCTTAGTTTTTGTTTTATTTGAAGACAATACCTCTAGTTTTTGTTTTATTTGAAGACAGTACCTCTAGTTTTTGTTTTATTTGAATACAGTACCTCTAGTTTTTGTTTTATTTGAATACAGTACCTCTAGTTTTTGTTTTGTTTGAAGACAGTACCTCTAGTTTTTGTTTTGTTTGAAGAGAGTACCCCTAGTTTTTGTTTTATTTGAATACAGTACCCTTAGTTTTTGTTTTATTTGAATACAGTACCCCTAGTTTTTGTTTTGTTTGAAGACAGTACCTCTAGTTTTTGTTTTATTTGAAGACAGTACCTCTAGTTTTTGCTTTATTTGAAGACAGTACCTCTAGTTTTTGTTTTATTTGAATACAGTACCCCTAGTTTTTGTTTTATTTGAATACAGTACCTCTAGTTTTTGTTTTATTTGAAGACAGTACCTCTAGTTTTTGTTTTATTTGAAGACAGTACCTCTAGTTTTTGTTTTATTTGAATACAGTACCCCTAGTTTTTGTTTTATTTGAAGACAGTACCTCTAGTTTTTGTTTTATTTGAAGACAGTACCTCTAGTTTTTGTTTTGTTTGAAGACAGTACCTCTAGTTTTTGTTTTATTTGAAGACAGTACCTCTAGTTTTTGTTTTATTTGAATACAGTACCTCTAGTTTTTGTTTTATTTGAATACAGTACCTCTAGTTTTTGTTTTATTTGAATACAGTACCTCTAGTTTTTGTTTTATTTGAATACAGTACCCTTAGTTTTTGTTTTATTTGAATACAGTACCTCTAGTTTTTGTTTTGTTTGAAGACAGTACCTCTAGTTTTTGTTTTGTTTGAAGACAGTACCCCTAGTTTTTGTTTTATTTGAATACAGTACCCTTAGTTTTTGTTTTATTTGAATACAGTACCCCTAGTTTTTGTTTTGTTTGAAGACAGTACCTCTAGTTTTTGTTTTATTTGAATACAGTACCCTTAGTTTTTGTTTTATTTGAAGACAATACCTCTAGTTTTTGTTTTATTTGAAGACAGTACCTCTAGTTTTTGTTTTATTTGAATACAGTACCTCTAGTTTTTGTTTTATTTGAATACAGTACCTCTAGTTTTTGTTTTGTTTGAAGACAGTACCTCTAGTTTTTGTTTTGTTTGAAGAGAGTACCCCTAGTTTTTGTTTTATTTGAATACAGTACCCTTAGTTTTTGTTTTATTTGAATACAGTACCCCTAGTTTTTGTTTTGTTTGAAGACAGTACCTCTAGTTTTTGTTTTATTTGAAGACAGTACCTCTAGTTTTTGCTTTATTTGAAGACAGTACCTCTAGTTTTTGTTTTATTTGAATACAGTACCCCTAGTTTTTGTTTTATTTGAATACAGTACCTCTAGTTTTTGTTTTATTTGAAGACAGTACCTCTAGTTTTTGTTTTATTTGAAGACAGTACCTCTAGTTTTTGTTTTGTTTGAAGACAGTACCTCTAGTTTTTGTTTTATTTGAAGACAGTACCTCTAGTTTTTGTTTTATTTGAATACAGTACCTCTAGTTTTTGTTTTATTTGAATACAGTACCTCTAGTTTTTGTTTTATTTGAATACAGTACCTCTAGTTTTTGTTTTATTTGAATACAGTACCCTTAGTTTTTGTTTTATTTGAATACAGTACCTCTAGTTTTTGTTTTGTTTGAAGACAGTACCTCTAGTTTTTGTTTTGTTTGAAGACAGTACCCCTAGTTTTTGTTTTATTTGAATACAGTACCCTTAGTTTTTGTTTTATTTGAATACAGTACCCCTAGTTTTTGTTTTGTTTGAAGACAGTTCCTCTAGTTTTTGTTTTATTTGAAGACAGTACCTCTAGTTTTTGCTTTATTTGAAGACAGTACCTCTAGTTTTTGTTTTATTTGAATACAGTACCCCTAGTTTTTGTTTTATTTGAATACAGTACCTCTAGTTTTTGTTTTATTTGAAGACAGTACCTCTAGTTTTTGTTTTATTTGAAGACAGTACCTCTAGTTTTTGTTTTATTTGAATACAGTACCCTAGTTTTTGTTTTATTTGAAGACAGTACCTCTAGTTTTTGTTTTATTTGAAGACAGTACCTCTAGTTTTTGTTTTGTTTGAAGACAGTACCTCTAGTTTTTGTTTTATTTGAAGACAGTACCTCTAGTTTTTGTTTTATTTGAAGACAGTACCTCTAGTTTTTGTTTTATTTGAAGACAGTACCTCTAGTTTTTGTTTTATTTGAATACAGTACCCCTAGTTTTTGTTTTATTTGAAGACAGTACCTCTAGTTTTTGTTTTATTTGAAGACAGTACCTCTAGTTTTTGTTTTGTTTGAAGACAGTACCTCTAGTTTTTGTTTTATTTCAAGACAGTACCTCTAGTTTTTGTTTTATTTGAATACAGTACCCTTAGTTTTTGTTTTATTTGAAGACAATACCTCTAGTTTTTGTTTTATTTGAAGACAGTACCTCTAGTTTTTGTTTTATTTGAATACAGTACCTCTAGTTTTTGTTTTATTTGAATACAGTACCTCTAGTTTTTGTTTTATTTGAATACAGTACCTCTAGTTTTTGTTTTATTTGAAGACAATACCTCTAGTTTTTGTTTTATTTGAAGACAGTACCTCTAGTTTTTGTTTTATTTGAATACAGTACCCTTAGTTTTTGTTTTATTTGAATACAGTACCTCTAGTTTTTGTTTTGTTTGAAGACAGTACCTCTAGTTTTTGTTTTGTTTGAAGACAGTACCCCTAGTTTTTGTTTTATTTGAATACAGTACCCTTAGTTTTTGTTTTATTTGAAGACAGTACCCCTAGTTTTTGTTTTGTTTGAAGACAGTACCTCTAGTTTTTGTTTTATTTGAAGACAGTACCTCTAGTTTTTGCTTTATTTGAAGACAGTACCTCTAGTTTTTGTTTTATTTGAATACAGTACCCCTAGTTTTTGTTTTATTTGAATACAGTACCTCTAGTTTTTGTTTTATTTGAAGACAGTACCTCTAGTTTTTGTTTTATTTGAAGACAGTACCTCTAGTTTTTGTTTTATTTGAATACAGTACCCCTAGTTTTTGTTCTATTTGAAGACAGTACCTCTAGTTTTTGTTTTATTTGAAGACAGTACCTCTAGTTTTTGTTTTGTTTGAAGACAGTACCTCTAGTTTTTGTTTTATTTGAAGACAGTACCTCTAGTTTTTGTTTTATTTGAAGACAGTACCTCTAGTTTTTGTTTTGTTTGAAGACAGTACCTCTAGTTTTTGTTTTGTTTGAAGACAGTACCTCTAGTTTTTGTTTTATTTGAAGACATTACCTCTAGTTTTTGTTTTATTTGAAGACAGTACCTCTAGTTTTTGTTTTATTTGAATACAGTACCCCTAGTTTTTGTTTTATTTGAATACAGTACCTCTAGTTTTTGTTTTATTTGAAGACAGTACCTCTAGTTTTTGTTTTATTTGAAGCAAGTACCCCTAGTTTTTGTTTTATTTGAATACAGTACCCTTAGTTTTTGTTTTATTTGAATACAGTACCTCTAGTTTTTGTTTTGTTTGAAGACAGTACCTCTAGTTTTTGTTTTATTTGAAGACAGTACCTCTAGTTTTTGTTTTATTTGAAGACAGTACCCTTAGTTTTTGTTTTATTTGAAGACAGTACCCCTAGTTTTTGTTTTATTTGAATACAGTACCCTTAGTTTTTGTTTTATTTGAATACAGTACCTCTAGTTTTTGTTTTATTTGAAGACAGTACCTCTAGTTTTTGTTTTATTTGAATACAGTACCTCTAGTTTTTGTTTTGTTTGAAGACAGTACCTCTAGTTTTTGTTTTATTTGAATACAGTACCTCTAGTTTTTGTTTTATTTGAAGACAGTACCTCTAGTTTTTGTTTTATTTGAAGACAGTACCTCTAGTTTTTGTTTTGTTTGAAGACAGTACCTCTAGTTTTTGTTTTGTTTGAAGACAGTACCCTTAGTTTTTGTTTTATTTGAAGACAGTACCTTTAGTTTTTGTTTTATTTGAATACAGTACCTCTAGTTTTTGTTTTGTTTGAAGACAGTACCTCTAGTTTTTGTTTTATTTGAAGACAGTACCTCTAGTTTTTGTTTTATTTGAAGACAGTACCTCTAGTTTTTGTTTTATTTGAAGACAGTACCTCTAGTTTTTGTTTTATTTGAAGACAGTACCTCTAGTTTTTGTTTTATTTGAAGACAGTACCTCTAGTTTTTGTTTTATTTGAAGACAGTACCTCTAGTTTTTGTTTTATTTGAATACAGTACCCTTAGTTTTTGTTTTATTTGAATACAGTACCTCTAGTTTTTGTTTTGTTTGAAGACAGTACCCTTAGTTTTTGTTTTATTTGAATACAGTACCCCTAGTTTTTGTTTTGTTTGAAGACAGTACCTCTAGTTTTTGTTTTATTTGAATACAGTACCCTTAGTTTTTGTTTTATTTGAAGACAATACCTCTAGTTTTTGTTTTATTTGAAGACAGTACCTCTAGTTTTTGTTTTATTTGAATACAGTACCTCTAGTTTTTGTTTTATTTGAATACAGTACCTCCAGTTTTTGTTTTATTTGAATACAGTACCTCTAGTTTTTGTTTTATTTGAAGACAATACCTCTAGTTTTTGTTTTATTTGAAGACAGTACCTCTAGTTTTTGTTTTATTTGAATACAGTACCCTTAGTTTTTGTTTTATTTGAATACAGTACCTCTAGTTTTTGTTTTGTTTGAAGACAGTACCTCTAGTTTTTGTTTTGTTTGAAGAGAGTACCCCTAGTTTTTGTTTTATTTGAATACAGTACCCTTAGTTTTTGTTTTATTTGAATACAGTACCCCTAGTTTTTGTTTTGTTTGAAGACAGTACCTCTAGTTTTTGTTTTATTTGAAGACAGTACCTCTAGTTTTTGCTTTATTTGAAGACAGTACCTCTAGTTTTTGTTTTATTTGAATACAGTACCCCTAGTTTTTGTTTTATTTCAATACAGTACCTCTAGTTTTTGTTTTATTTGAAGACAGTACCTCTAGTTTTTGTTTTATTTGAAGACAGTACCTCTAGTTTTTGTTTTATTTGAATACAGTACCCCTAGTTTTTGTTTTATTTGAAGACAGTACCTCTAGTTTTTGTTTTATTTGAAGACAGTACCTCTAGTTTTTGTTTTGTTTGAAGACAGTACCTCTAGTTTTTGTTTTATTTGAAGACAGTACCTCTAGTTTTTGTTTTATTTGAATACAGTACCCTTAGTTTTTGTTTTATTTGAAGACAATACCTCTAGTTTTTGTTTTATTTGAAGACAGTACCTCTAGTTTTTGTTTTATTTGAATACAGTACCTCTAGTTTTTGTTTTATTTGAATACAGTACCTCTAGTTTTTGTTTTATTTGAATACAGTACCTCTAGTTTTTGTTTTATTTGAAGACAATACCTCTAGTTTTTGTTTTATTTGAAGACAGTACCTCTAGTTTTTGTTTTATTTGAATACAGTACCCTTAGTTTTTGTTTTATTTGAATACAGTACCTCTAGTTTTTGTTTTGTTTGAAGACAGTACCTCTAGTTTTTGTTTTGTTTGAAGACAGTACCCCTAGTTTTTGTTTTATTTGAATACAGTACCCTTAGTTTTTGTTTTATTTGAATACAGTACCCCTAGTTTTTGTTTTGTTTGAAGACAGTACCTCTAGTTTTTGTTTTATTTGAAGACAGTACCTCTAGTTTTTGCTTTATTTGAAGACAGTACCTCTAGTTTTTGTTTTATTTGAATACAGTACCCCTAGTTTTTGTTTTATTTGAATACAGTACCTCTAGTTTTTGTTTTATTTGAAGACAGTACCTCTAGTTTTTGTTTTATTTGAAGACAGTACCTCTAGTTTTTGTTTTATTTGAATACAGTACCCCTAGTTTTTGTTTTATTTGAAGACAGTACCTCTAGTTTTTGTTTTATTTGAAGACAGTACCTCTAGTTTTTGTTTTATTTGAATACAGTACCCCTAGTTTTTGTTTTATTTGAATACAGTACCTCTAGTTTTTGTTTTATTTGAAGACAGTACCTCTAGTTTTTGTTTTATTTGAAGACAGTACCCCTAGTTTTTGTTTTATTTGAATACAGTACCCTTAGTTTTTGTTTTATTTGAATACAGTACCTCTAGTTTTTGTTTTGTTTGAAGACAGTACCTCTAGTTTTTGTTTTATTTGAAGACAGTACCTCTAGTTTTTGTTTTATTTGAAGACAGTACCCTTAGTTTTTGTTTTATTTGAAGACAGTACCTCTAGTTTTTGTTTTATTTGAATACAGTACCCTTAGTTTTTGTTTTATTTGAATACAGTACCTCTAGTTTTTGTTTTATTTGAAGACAGTACCTCTAGTTTTTGTTTTATTTGAATACAGTACCTCTAGTTTTTGTTTTGTTTGAAGACAGTACCTCTAGTTTTTGTTTTATTTGAATACAGTACCTCTAGTTTTTGTTTTATTTGAAGACAATACCTCTAGTTTTTGTTTTATTTGAAGACAGTACCTCTAGTTTTTGTTTTATTTGAATACAGTACCTCTAGTTTTTGTTTTATTTGAATACAGTACCTCTAGTTTTTGTTTTATTTGAAGACAATACCTCTAGTTTTTGTTTTATTTGAAGACAGTACCTCTAGTTTTTGTTTTATTTGAATACAGTACCTCTAGTTTTTGTTTTATTTGAATACAGTACCTCTAGTTTTTGTTTTGTTTGAAGACAGTACCTCTAGTTTTTGTTTTGTTTGAAGAGAGTACCCCTAGTTTTTGTTTTATTTGAATACAGTACCCTTAGTTTTTGTTTTATTTGAATACAGTACCCCTAGTTTTTGTTTTGTTTGAAGACAGTACCTCTAGTTTTTGTTTTATTTGAAGACAGTACCTCTAGTTTTTGCTTTATTTGAAGACAGTACCTCTAGTTTTTGTTTTATTTGAATACAGTACCCCTAGTTTTTGTTTTATTTGAATACAGTACCTCTAGTTTTTGTTTTATTTGAAGACAGTACCTCTAGTTTTTGTTTTATTTGAAGACAGTACCTCTAGTTTTTGTTTTATTTGAATACAGTACCCCTAGTTTTTGTTTTATTTGAAGACAGTACCTCTAGTTTTTGTTTTATTTGAAGACAGTACCTCTAGTTTTTGTTTTGTTTGAAGACAGTACCTCTAGTTTTTGTTTTATTTGAAGACAGTACCTCTAGTTTTTGTTTTATTTGAATACAGTACCCTTAGTTTTTGTTTTATTTGAAGACAATACCTCTAGTTTTTGTTTTATTTGAAGACAGTACCTCTAGTTTTTGTTTTATTTGAATACAGTACCTCTAGTTTTTGTTTTATTTGAAGACAGTACCTCTAGTTTTTGTTTTATTTGAATACAGTACCTCTAGTTTTTGTTTTATTTGAATACAGTACCCTTAGTTTTTGTTTTATTTGAATACAGTACCTCTAGTTTTTGTTTTATTTGAAGACAGTACCTCTAGTTTTTGCTTTATTTGAAGACAGTACCTCTAGTTTTTGTTTTATTTGAATACAGTACCCCTAGTTTTTGTTTTATTTCAATACAGTACCTCTAGTTTTTGTTTTATTTGAAGACAGTACCTCTAGTTTTTGTTTTATTTGAAGACAGTACCTCTAGTTTTTGTTTTATTTGAATACAGTACCCCTAGTTTTTGTTTTATTTGAAGACAGTACCTCTAGTTTTTGTTTTATTTGAAGACAGTACCTCTAGTTTTTGTTTTGTTTGAAGACAGTACCTCTAGTTTTTGTTTTGTTTGAAGACAGTACCCTTAGTTTTTGTTTTATTTGAAGACAGTACCTTTAGTTTTTGTTTTATTTGAATACAGTACCTCTAGTTTTTGTTTTGTTTGAAGACAGTACCTCTAGTTTTTGTTTTATTTGAAGACAGTACCTCTAGTTTTTGTTTTATTTGAAGACAGTACCTCTAGTTTTTGTTTTATTTGAAGACAGTACCTCTAGTTTTTGTTTTATTTGAAGACAGTACATCTAGTTTTTGTTTTATTTGAAGACAGTACCTCTAGTTTTTGTTTTATTTGAAGACAGTACCTCTAGTTTTTGTTTTATTTGAATACAGTACCCTTAGTTTTTGTTTTATTTGAATACAGTACCTCTAGTTTTTGTTTTGTTTGAAGACAGTACCCTTAGTTTTTGTTTTATTTGAATACAGTACCCCTAGTTTTTGTTTTGTTTGAAGACAGTACCTCTAGTTTTTGTTTTATTTGAATACAGTACCCTTAGTTTTTGTTTTATTTGAAGACAATACCTCTAGTTTTTGTTTTATTTGAAGACAGTACCTCTAGTTTTTGTTTTATTTGAATACAGTACCTCTAGTTTTTGTTTTATTTGAATACAGTACCTCCAGTTTTTGTTTTATTTGAATACAGTACCTCTAGTTTTTGTTTTATTTGAAGACAATACTTCTAGTTTTTGTTTTATTTGAAGACAGTACCTCTAGTTTTTGTTTTATTTGAATACAGTACCCTTAGTTTTTGTTTTATTTGAATACAGTACCTCTAGTTTTTGTTTTGTTTGAAGACAGTACCTCTAGTTTTTGTTTTGTTTGAAGAGAGTACCCCTAGTTTTTGTTTTATTTGAATACAGTACCCTTAGTTTTTGTTTTATTTGAATACAGTACCCCTAGTTTTTGTTTTGTTTGAAGACAGTACCTCTAGTTTTTGTTTTATTTGAAGACAGTACCTCTAGTTTTTGCTTTATTTGAAGACAGTACCTCTAGTTTTTGTTTTATTTGAATACAGTACCCCTAGTTTTTGTTTTATTTCAATACAGTACCTCTAGTTTTTGTTTTATTTGAAGACAGTACCTCTAGTTTTTGTTTTATTTGAAGACAGTACCTCTAGTTTTTGTTTTATTTGAATACAGTACCCCTAGTTTTTGTTTTATTTGAAGACAGTACCTCTAGTTTTTGTTTTATTTGAAGACAGTACCTCTAGTTTTTGTTTTATTTGAAGACAGTACCTCTAGTTTTTGTTTTATTTGAAGACAGTACCTCTAGTTTTTGTTTTGTTTGAAGACAGTACCTCTAGTTTTTGTTTTATTTGAAGACAGTACCTCTAGTTTTTGTTTTATTTGAATACAGTACCCTTAGTTTTTGTTTTATTTGAATACAGTACCTCTAGTTTTTGTTTTATTTGAAGACAGTACCTCTAGTTTTTGTTTTATTTGAATACAGTACCTCTAGTTTTTGTTTTATTTGAATACAGTACCTCTAGTTTTTGTTTTATTTGAATACAGTACCTCTAGTTTTTGTTTTATTTGAAGACAATACCTCTAGTTTTTGTTTTATTTGAAGACAGTACCTCTAGTTTTTGTTTTATTTGAATACAGTACCCTTAGTTTTTGTTTTATTTGAATACAGTACCTCTAGTTTTTGTTTTGTTTGAAGACAGTACCTCTAGTTTTTGTTTTGTTTGAAGACAGTACCCCTAGTTTTTGTTTTATTTGAATACAGTACCCTTAGTTTTTGTTTTATTTGAATACAGTACCCCTAGTTTTTGTTTTGTTTGAAGACAGTACCTCTAGTTTTTGTTTTATTTGAAGACAGTACCTCTAGTTTTTGCTTTATTTGAAGACAGTACCTCTAGTTTTTGTTTTATTTGAATACAGTACCCCTAGTTTTTGTTTTATTTGAATACAGTACCTCTAGTTTTTGTTTTATTTGAAGACAGTACCTCTAGTTTTTGTTTTATTTGAAGACAGTACCTCTAGTTTTTGTTTTATTTGAATACAGTACCCCTAGTTTTTGTTTTATTTGAAGACAGTACCTCTAGTTTTTGTTTTATTTGAAGACAGTACCTCTAGTTTTTGTTTTATTTGAATACAGTACCCCTAGTTTTTGTTTTATTTGAATACAGTACCTCTAGTTTTTGTTTTATTTGAAGACAGTACCTCTAGTTTTTGTTTTATTTGAAGACAGTACCCCTAGTTTTTGTTTTATTTGAATACAGTACCCTTAGTTTTTGTTTTATTTGAATACAGTACCTCTAGTTTTTGTTTTGTTTGAAGACAGTACCTCTAGTTTTTGTTTTATTTGAAGACAGTACCTCTAGTTTTTGTTTTATTTGAAGACAGTACCCTTAGTTTTTGTTTTATTTGAAGACAGTACCTCTAGTTTTTGTTTTATTTGAATACAGTACCCTTAGTTTTTGTTTTATTTGAATACAGTACCTCTAGTTTTTGTTTTATTTGAAGACAGTACCTCTAGTTTTTGTTTTATTTGAATACAGTACCTCTAGTTTTTGTTTTGTTTGAAGACAGTACCTCTAGTTTTTGTTTTATTTGAATACAGTACCTCTAGTTTTTGTTTTATTTGAAGACAATACCTCTAGTTTTTGTTTTATTTGAAGACAGTACCTCTAGTTTTTGTTTTATTTGAATACAGTACCTCTAGTTTTTGTTTTATTTGAATACAGTACCTCTAGTTTTTGTTTTATTTGAAGACAATACCTCTAGTTTTTGTTTTATTTGAAGACAGTACCTCTAGTTTTTGTTTTATTTGAATACAGTACCTCTAGTTTTTGTTTTATTTGAATACAGTACCTCTAGTTTTTGTTTTGTTTGAAGACAGTACCTCTAGTTTTTGTTTTGTTTGAAGAGAGTACCCCTAGTTTTTGTTTTATTTGAATACAGTACCCTTAGTTTTTGTTTTATTTGAATACAGTACCCCTAGTTTTTGTTTTGTTTGAAGACAGTACCTCTAGTTTTTGTTTTATTTGAAGACAGTACCTCTAGTTTTTGCTTTATTTGAAGACAGTACCTCTAGTTTTTGTTTTATTTGAATACAGTACCCCTAGTTTTTGTTTTATTTGAATACAGTACCTCTAGTTTTTGTTTTATTTGAAGACAGTACCTCTAGTTTTTGTTTTATTTGAAGACAGTACCTCTAGTTTTTGTTTTATTTGAATACAGTACCCCTAGTTTTTGTTTTATTTGAAGACAGTACCTCTAGTTTTTGTTTTATTTGAAGACAGTACCTCTAGTTTTTGTTTTGTTTGAAGACAGTACCTCTAGTTTTTGTTTTATTTGAAGACAGTACCTCTAGTTTTTGTTTTATTTGAATACAGTACCCTTAGTTTTTGTTTTATTTGAAGACAATACCTCTAGTTTTTGTTTTATTTGAAGACAGTACCTCTAGTTTTTGTTTTATTTGAATACAGTACCTCTAGTTTTTGTTTTATTTGAAGACAGTACCTCTAGTTTTTGTTTTATTTGAATACAGTACCTCTAGTTTTTGTTTTATTTGAATACAGTACCCTTAGTTTTTGTTTTATTTGAATACAGTACCTCTAGTTTTTGTTTTGTTTGAAGACAGTACCTCTAGTTTTTGTTTTGTTTGAAGACAGTACCCCTAGTTTTTGTTTTTTTTTAATACAGTACCCTTAGTTTTTGTTTTATTTGAATACAGTACCCCTAGTTTTTGTTTTGTTTGAAGACAGTACCTCTAGTTTTTGTTTTATTTGAAGACAGTACCTCTAGTTTTTGCTTTATTTGAAGACAGTACCTCTAGTTTTTGTTTTATTTGAATACAGTACCCCTAGTTTTTGTTTTATTTGAATACAGTACCTCTAGTTTTTGTTTTATTTGAAGACAGTACCTCTAGTTTTTGTTTTATTTGAAGACAGTACCTCTAGTTTTTGTTTTATTTGAATACAGTACCCCTAGTTTTTGTTTTATTTGAAGACAGTACCTCTAGTTTTTGTTTTATTTGAAGACAGTACCTCTAGTTTTTGTTTTGTTTGAAGACAGTACCTCTAGTTTTTGTTTTGTTTGAAGACAGTACCCTTAGTTTTTGTTTTATTTGAAGACAGTACCTTTAGTTTTTGTTTTATTTGAATACAGTACCTCTAGTTTTTGTTTTGTTTGAAGACAGTACCTCTAGTTTTTGTTTTATTTGAAGACAGTACCTCTAGTTTTTGTTTTATTTGAAGACAGTACCTCTAGTTTTTGTTTTATTTGAAGACAGTACCTCTAGTTTTTGTTTTATTTGAAGACAGTACATCTAGTTTTTGTTTTATTTGAAGACAGTACCTCTAGTTTTTGTTTTATTTGAAGACAGTACCTCTAGTTTTTGTTTTATTTGAATACAGTACCCTTAGTTTTTGTTTTATTTGAATACAGTACCTCTAGTTTTTGTTTTGTTTGAAGACAGTACCCTTAGTTTTTGTTTTATTTGAATACAGTACCCCTAGTTTTTGTTTTGTTTGAAGACAGTACCTCTAGTTTTTGTTTTATTTGAATACAGTACCCTTAGTTTTTGTTTTATTTGAAGACAATACCTCTAGTTTTTGTTTTATTTGAAGACAGTACCTCTAGTTTTTGTTTTATTTGAATACAGTACCTCTAGTTTTTGTTTTATTTGAATACAGTACCTCCAGTTTTTGTTTTATTTGAATACAGTACCTCTAGTTTTTGTTTTATTTGAAGACAATACTTCTAGTTTTTGTTTTATTTGAAGACAGTACCTCTAGTTTTTGTTTTATTTGAATACAGTACCCTTAGTTTTTGTTTTATTTGAATACAGTACCTCTAGTTTTTGTTTTGTTTGAAGACAGTACCTCTAGTTTTTGTTTTGTTTGAAGAGAGTACCCCTAGTTTTTGTTTTATTTGAATACAGTACCCTTAGTTTTTGTTTTATTTGAATACAGTACCCCTAGTTTTTGTTTTGTTTGAAGACAGTACCTCTAGTTTTTGTTTTATTTGAAGACAGTACCTCTAGTTTTTGCTTTATTTGAAGACAGTACCTCTAGTTTTTGTTTTATTTGAATACAGTACCCCTAGTTTTTGTTTTATTTCAATACAGTACCTCTAGTTTTTGTTTTATTTGAAGACAGTACCTCTAGTTTTTGTTTTATTTGAAGACAGTACCTCTAGTTTTTGTTTTATTTGAATACAGTACCCCTAGTTTTTGTTTTATTTGAAGACAGTACCTCTAGTTTTTGTTTTATTTGAAGACAGTACCTCTAGTTTTTGTTTTATTTGAAGACAGTACCTCTAGTTTTTGTTTTATTTGAAGACAGTACCTCTAGTTTTTGTTTTGTTTGAAGACAGTACCTCTAGTTTTTGTTTTATTTGAAGACAGTACCTCTAGTTTTTGTTTTATTTGAATACAGTACCCTTAGTTTTTGTTTTATTTGAATACAGTACCTCTAGTTTTTGTTTTATTTGAAGACAGTACCTCTAGTTTTTGTTTTATTTGAATACAGTACCTCTAGTTTTTGTTTTATTTGAATACAGTACCTCTAGTTTTTGTTTTATTTGAATACAGTACCTCTAGTTTTTGTTTTATTTGAAGACAATACCTCTAGTTTTTGTTTTATTTGAAGACAGTACCTCTAGTTTTTGTTTTATTTGAATACAGTACCCTTAGTTTTTGTTTTATTTGAATACAGTACCTCTAGTTTTTGTTTTGTTTGAAGACAGTACCTCTAGTTTTTGTTTTGTTTGAAGACAGTACCCCTAGTTTTTGTTTTATTTGAATACAGTACCCTTAGTTTTTGTTTTATTTGAATACAGTACCCCTAGTTTTTGTTTTGTTTGAAGACAGTACCTCTAGTTTTTGTTTTATTTGAAGACAGTACCTCTAGTTTTTGCTTTATTTGAAGACAGTACCTCTAGTTTTTGTTTTATTTGAATACAGTACCCCTAGTTTTTGTTTTATTTGAATACAGTACCTCTAGTTTTTGTTTTATTTGAAGACAGTACCTCTAGTTTTTGTTTTATTTGAAGACAGTACCTCTAGTTTTTGTTTTATTTGAATACAGTACCCCTAGTTTTTGTTTTATTTGAAGACAGTACCTCTAGTTTTTGTTTTATTTGAAGACAGTACCTCTAGTTTTTGTTTTATTTGAATACAGTACCCCTAGTTTTTGTTTTATTTGAATACAGTACCTCTAGTTTTTGTTTTATTTGAAGACAGTACCTCTAGTTTTTGTTTTATTTGAAGACAGTACCCCTAGTTTTTGTTTTATTTGAATACAGTACCCTTAGTTTTTGTTTTATTTGAATACAGTACCTCTAGTTTTTGTTTTGTTTGAAGACAGTACCTCTAGTTTTTGTTTTATTTGAAGACAGTACCTCTAGTTTTTGTTTTATTTGAAGACAGTACCCTTAGTTTTTGTTTTATTTGAAGACAGTACCTCTAGTTTTTGTTTTATTTGAATACAGTACCCTTAGTTTTTGTTTTATTTGAATACAGTACCTCTAGTTTTTGTTTTATTTGAAGACAGTACCTCTAGTTTTTGTTTTATTTGAATACAGTACCTCTAGTTTTTGTTTTGTTTGAAGACAGTACCTCTAGTTTTTGTTTTATTTGAATACAGTACCTCTAGTTTTTGTTTTATTTGAAGACAATACCTCTAGTTTTTGTTTTATTTGAAGACAGTACCTCTAGTTTTTGTTTTATTTGAATACAGTACCTCTAGTTTTTGTTTTATTTGAATACAGTACCTCTAGTTTTTGTTTTATTTGAAGACAATACCTCTAGTTTTTGTTTTATTTGAAGACAGTACCTCTAGTTTTTGTTTTATTTGAATACAGTACCTCTAGTTTTTGTTTTATTTGAATACAGTACCTCTAGTTTTTGTTTTGTTTGAAGACAGTACCTCTAGTTTTTGTTTTGTTTGAAGAGAGTACCCCTAGTTTTTGTTTTATTTGAATACAGTACCCTTAGTTTTTGTTTTATTTGAATACAGTACCCCTAGTTTTTGTTTTGTTTGAAGACAGTACCTCTAGTTTTTGTTTTATTTGAAGACAGTACCTCTAGTTTTTGCTTTATTTGAAGACAGTACCTCTAGTTTTTGTTTTATTTGAATACAGTACCCCTAGTTTTTGTTTTATTTGAATACAGTACCTCTAGTTTTTGTTTTATTTGAAGACAGTACCTCTAGTTTTTGTTTTATTTGAAGACAGTACCTC
This sequence comes from Bathymodiolus septemdierum, assembly GCA_963383655.1. Taxonomy (NCBI): domain Eukaryota; kingdom Metazoa; phylum Mollusca; class Bivalvia; order Mytilida; family Modiolidae; genus Bathymodiolus; species Bathymodiolus septemdierum. Next base: position 6,883,705 of record OY726524.1, read on the forward strand.
TAGTTTTTGTTTTATTTGAATACAGTACCCCTAGTTTTTGTTTTATTTGAAGACAGTACCTCTAGTTTTTGTTTTATTTGAAGACAGTACCTCTAGTTTTTGTTTTGTTTGAAGACAGTACCTCTAGTTTTTGTTTTATTTGAAGACAGTACCTCTAGTTTTTGTTTTATTTGAATACAGTACCCTTAGTTTTTGTTTTATTTGAAGACAATACCTCTAGTTTTTGTTTTATTTGAAGACAGTACCTCTAGTTTTTGTTTTATTTGAATACAGTACCTCTAGTTTTTGTTTTATTTGAAGACAGTACCTCTAGTTTTTGTTTTATTTGAATACAGTACCTCTAGTTTTTGTTTTATTTGAATACAGTACCCTTAGTTTTTGTTTTATTTGAATACAGTACCTCTAGTTTTTGTTTTGTTTGAAGACAGTACCTCTAGTTTTTGTTTTGTTTGAAGACAGTACCCCTAGTTTTTGTTTTTTTTTAATACAGTACCCTTAGTTTTTGTTTTATTTGAATACAGTACCCCTAGTTTTTGTTTTGTTTGAAGACAGTACCTCTAGTTTTTGTTTTATTTGAAGACAGTACCTCTAGTTTTTGCTTTATTTGAAGACAGTACCTCTAGTTTTTGTTTTATTTGAATACAGTACCCCTAGTTTTTGTTTTATTTGAATACAGTACCTCTAGTTTTTGTTTTATTTGAAGACAGTACCTCTAGTTTTTGTTTTATTTGAAGACAGTACCTCTAGTTTTTGTTTTATTTGAATACAGTACCCTAGTTTTTGTTTTATTTGAAGACAGTACCTCTAGTTTTTGTTTTGTTTGAAGACAGTACCTCTAGTTTTTGTTTTATTTGAAGACAGTACCTCTAGTTTTTGCTTTATTTGAAGACAGTACCTCTAGTTTTTGTTTTATTTGAAGACAGTACCTCTAGTTTTTGTTTTATTTGAATACAGTACCCCTAGTTTTTGTTTTATTTGAATACAGTACCCTTAGTTTTTGTTTTATTTGAAGACAATACCTCTAGTTTTTGTTTTATTTGAATACAGTACCTCTAGTTTTTGTTTTATTTGAATACAGTACCTCTAGTTTTTGTTTTATTTGAATACAGTACCTCTAGTTTTTGTTTTGTTTGAAGACAGTACCTCTAGTTTTTGTTTTGTTTGAAGACAGTACCCCTAGTTTTTGTTTTATTTGAATACAGTACCCTTAGTTTTTGTTTTATTTGAATACAGTACCCCTAGTTTTTGTTTTGTTTGAATACAGTACCTCTAGTTTTTGTTTTATTTGAAGACAGTACCTCTAGTTTTTGCTTTATTTGAAGACAGTACCTCTAGTTTTTGTTTTATTTGAATACAGTACCCCTAGTTTTTGTTTTATTTGAATACAGTACCTCTAGTTTTTGTTTTATTTGAAGACAGTACCTCTAGTTTTTGTTTTATTTGAAGACAGTACCTCTAGTTTTTGTTTTATTTGAATACAGTACCCCTAGTTTTTGTTTTATTTGAAGACAGTACCTCTAGTTTTTGTTTTATTTGAAGACAGTACCTCTAGTTTTTGTTTTGTTTGAAGACAGTACCTCTAGTTTTTGTTTTATTTGAATACAGTACCTCTAGTTTTTGTTTTGTTTGAAGACAGTACCTCTAGTTTTTGTTTTGTTTGAAGAGAGTACCCCTAGTTTTTGTTTTATTTGAATACAGTACCCTTAGTTTTTGTTTTATTTGAATACAGTACCCCTAGTTTTTGTTTTGTTTGAAGACAGTACCTCTAGTTTTTGTTTTATTTGAAGACAGTACCTCTAGTTTTTGCTTTATTTGAAGACAGTACCTCTAGTTTTTGTTTTATTTGAATACAGTACCCCTAGTTTTTGATTTATTTGAATACAGTACCTCTAGTTTTTGTTTTATTTGAAGACAGTACCTCTAGTTTTTGTTTTATTTGAAGACAGTACCTCTAGTTTTTGTTTTATTTGAATACAGTACCCCTAGTTTTTGTTTTATTTGAAGACAGTACCTCTAGTTTTTGTTTTATTTGAAGACAGTACCTCTAGTTTTTGTTTTGTTTGAAGACAGTACCTCTAGTTTTTGTTTTATTTGAAGACAGTACCTCTAGTTTTTGTTTTATTTGAATACAGTACCCTTAGTTTTTGTTTTATTTGAAGACAATACCTCTAGTTTTTGTTTTATTTGAAGACAGTACCTCTAGTTTTTGTTTTATTTGAATACAGTACCTCTAGTTTTTGTTTTATTTGAAGACAGTACCTCTAGTTTTTGTTTTATTTGAATACAGTACCTCTAGTTTTTGTTTTATTTGAAGACAATACCTCTAGTTTTTGTTTTATTTGAAGACAGTACCTCTAGTTTTTGTTTTATTTGAATACAGTACCCTTAGTTTTTGTTTTATTTGAATACAGTACCCCTAGTTTTTGTTTTGTTTGAAGACAGTACCTCTAGTTTTTGTTTTATTTGAAGACAGTACCTCTAGTTTTTGCTTTATTTGAAGACAGTACCTCTAGTTTTTGTTTTATTTGAATACAGTACCCCTAGTTTTTGATTTATTTGAATACAGTACCTCTAGTTTTTGTTTTATTTGAAGACAGTACCTCTAGTTTTTGTTTTATTTGAAGACAGTACCTCTAGTTTTTGTTTTATTTGAATACAGTACCCCTAGTTTTTGTTTTATTTGAAGACAGTACCTCTAGTTTTTGTTTTATTTGAAGACAGTACCTCTAGTTTTTGTTTTATTTGAAGACAGTACCTCTAGTTTTTGTTTTATTTGAAGACAGTACCTCTAGTTTTTGTTTTGTTTGAAGACAGTACCTCTAGTTTTTGTTTTATTTGAAGACAGTACCTCTAGTTTTTGTTTTATTTGAATACAGTACCCTTAGTTTTTGTTTTATTTGAATACAGTACCTCTAGTTTTTGTTTTATTTGAAGACAGTACCTCTAGTTTTTGTTTTATTTGAATACAGTACCTCTAGTTTTTGTTTTATTTGAATACAGTACCTCTAGTTTTTGTTTTATTTGAATACAGTACCTCTAGTTTTTGTTTTATTTGAAGACAATACCTCTAGTTTTTGTTTTATTTGAAGACAGTACCTCTAGTTTTTGTTTTATTTGAATACAGTACCCTTAGTTTTTGTTTTATTTGAATACAGTACCTCTAGTTTTTGTTTTGTTTGAAGACAGTACCTCTAGTTTTTGTTTTGTTTGAAGACAGTACCCCTAGTTTTTGTTTTATTTGAATACAGTACCCTTAGTTTTTGTTTTATTTGAATACAGTACCCCTAGTTTTTGTTTTGTTTGAAGACAGTACCTCTAGTTTTTGTTTTATTTGAAGACAGTACCTCTAGTTTTTGCTTTATTTGAAGACAGTACCTCTAGTTTTTGTTTTATTTGAATACAGTACCCCTAGTTTTTGTTTTATTTGAATACAGTACCTCTAGTTTTTGTTTTATTTGAAGACAGTACCTCTAGTTTTTGTTTTATTTGAAGACAGTACCTCTAGTTTTTGTTTTATTTGAATACAGTACCCCTAGTTTTTGTTTTATTTGAAGACAGTACCTCTAGTTTTTGTTTTATTTGAAGACAGTACCTCTAGTTTTTGTTTTATTTGAATACAGTACCCCTAGTTTTTGTTTTATTTGAATACAGTACCTCTAGTTTTTGTTTTATTTGAAGACAGTACCTCTAGTTTTTGTTTTATTTGAATACAGTACCTCTAGTTTTTGTTTTATTTGAAGACAATACCTCTAGTTTTTGTTTTATTTGAAGACAGTACCTCTAGTTTTTGTTTTATTTGAATACAGTACCCTTAGTTTTTGTTTTATTTGAATACAGTACCCCTAGTTTTTGTTTTGTTTGAAGACAGTACCTCTAGTTTTTGTTTTATTTGAAGACAGTACCTCTAGTTTTTGCTTTATTTGAAGACAGTACCTCTAGTTTTTGTTTTATTTGAATACAGTACCCCTAGTTTTTGATTTATTTGAATACAGTACCTCTAGTTTTTGTTTTATTTGAAGACAGTACCTCTAGTTTTTGTTTTATTTGAAGACAGTACCTCTAGTTTTTGTTTTATTTGAATACAGTACCCCTAGTTTTTGTTTTATTTGAAGACAGTACCTCTAGTTTTTGTTTTATTTGAAGACAGTACCTCTAGTTTTTGTTTTATTTGAAGACAGTACCTCTAGTTTTTGTTTTATTTGAAGACAGTACCTCTAGTTTTTGTTTTGTTTGAAGACAGTACCTCTAGTTTTTGTTTTATTTGAAGACAGTACCTCTAGTTTTTGTTTTATTTGAATACAGTACCCTTAGTTTTTGTTTTATTTGAATACAGTACCTCTAGTTTTTGTTTTATTTGAAGACAGTACCTCTAGTTTTTGTTTTATTTGAATACAGTACCTCTAGTTTTTGTTTTATTTGAATACAGTACCTCTAGTTTTTGTTTTATTTGAATACAGTACCTCTAGTTTTTGTTTTATTTGAAGACAATACCTCTAGTTTTTGTTTTATTTGAAGACAGTACCTCTAGTTTTTGTTTTATTTGAATACAGTACCCTTAGTTTTTGTTTTATTTGAATACAGTACCTCTAGTTTTTGTTTTGTTTGAAGACAGTACCTCTAGTTTTTGTTTTGTTTGAAGACAGTACCCCTAGTTTTTGTTTTATTTGAATACAGTACCCTTAGTTTTTGTTTTATTTGAATACAGTACCCCTAGTTTTTGTTTTGTTTGAAGACAGTACCTCTAGTTTTTGTTTTATTTGAAGACAGTACCTCTAGTTTTTGCTTTATTTGAAGACAGTACCTCTAGTTTTTGTTTTATTTGAATACAGTACCCCTAGTTTTTGTTTTATTTGAATACAGTACCTCTAGTTTTTGTTTTATTTGAAGACAGTACCTCTAGTTTTTGTTTTATTTGAAGACAGTACCTCTAGTTTTTGTTTTATTTGAATACAGTACCCCTAGTTTTTGTTTTATTTGAAGACAGTACCTCTAGTTTTTGTTTTATTTGAAGACAGTACCTCTAGTTTTTGTTTTATTTGAATACAGTACCCCTAGTTTTTGTTTTATTTGAATACAGTACCTCTAGTTTTTGTTTTATTTGAAGACAGTACCTCTAGTTTTTGTTTTATTTGAAGACAGTACCCCTAGTTTTTGTTTTATTTGAATACAGTACCCTTAGTTTTTGTTTTATTTGAATACAGTACCTCTAGTTTTTGTTTTGTTTGAAGACAGTACCTCTAGTTTTTGTTTTATTTGAAGACAGTACCTCTAGTTTTTGTTTTATTTGAAGACAGTACCCTTAGTTTTTGTTTTATTTGAAGACAGTACCTCTAGTTTTTGTTTTATTTGAATACAGTACCCTTAGTTTTTGTTTTATTTGAATACAGTACCTCTAGTTTTTGTTTTATTTGAAGACAGTACCTCTAGTTTTTGTTTTATTTGAATACAGTACCTCTAGTTTTTGTTTTGTTTGAAGACAGTACCTCTAGTTTTTGTTTTATTTGAATACAGTACCTCTAGTTTTTGTTTTATTTGAAGACAATACCTCTAGTTTTTGTTTTATTTGAAGACAGTACCTCTAGTTTTTGTTTTATTTGAATACAGTACCTCTAGTTTTTGTTTTATTTGAATACAGTACCTCTAGTTTTTGTTTTATTTGAAGACAATACCTCTAGTTTTTGTTTTATTTGAAGACAGTACCTCTAGTTTTTGTTTTATTTGAATACAGTACCTCTAGTTTTTGTTTTATTTGAATACAGTACCTCTAGTTTTTGTTTTGTTTGAAGACAGTACCTCTAGTTTTTGTTTTGTTTGAAGAGAGTACCCCTAGTTTTTGTTTTATTTGAATACAGTACCCTTAGTTTTTGTTTTATTTGAATACAGTACCCCTAGTTTTTGTTTTGTTTGAAGACAGTACCTCTAGTTTTTGTTTTATTTGAAGACAGTACCTCTAGTTTTTGCTTTATTTGAAGACAGTACCTCTAGTTTTTGTTTTATTTGAATACAGTACCCCTAGTTTTTGTTTTATTTGAATACAGTACCTCTAGTTTTTGTTTTATTTGAAGACAGTACCTCTAGTTTTTGTTTTATTTGAAGACAGTACCTCTAGTTTTTGTTTTATTTGAATACAGTACCCCTAGTTTTTGTTTTATTTGAAGACAGTACCTCTAGTTTTTGTTTTATTTGAAGACAGTACCTCTAGTTTTTGTTTTGTTTGAAGACAGTACCTCTAGTTTTTGTTTTATTTGAAGACAGTACCTCTAGTTTTTGTTTTATTTGAATACAGTACCCTTAGTTTTTGTTTTATTTGAAGACAATACCTCTAGTTTTTGTTTTATTTGAAGACAGTACCTCTAGTTTTTGTTTTATTTGAATACAGTACCTCTAGTTTTTGTTTTATTTGAAGACAGTACCTCTAGTTTTTGTTTTATTTGAATACAGTACCTCTAGTTTTTGTTTTATTTGAATACAGTACCCTTAGTTTTTGTTTTATTTGAATACAGTACCTCTAGTTTTTGTTTTGTTTGAAGACAGTACCTCTAGTTTTTGTTTTGTTTGAAGACAGTACCCCTAGTTTTTGTTTTTTTTTAATACAGTACCCTTAGTTTTTGTTTTATTTGAATACAGTACCCCTAGTTTTTGTTTTGTTTGAAGACAGTACCTCTAGTTTTTGTTTTATTTGAAGACAGTACCTCTAGTTTTTGCTTTATTTGAAGACAGTACCTCTAGTTTTTGTTTTATTTGAATACAGTACCCCTAGTTTTTGTTTTATTTGAATACAGTACCTCTAGTTTTTGTTTTATTTGAAGACAGTACCTCTAGTTTTTGTTTTATTTGAAGACAGTACCTCTAGTTTTTGTTTTATTTGAATACAGTACCCTAGTTTTTGTTTTATTTGAAGACAGTACCTCTAGTTTTTGTTTTGTTTGAAGACAGTACCTCTAGTTTTTGTTTTATTTGAAGACAGTACCTCTAGTTTTTGCTTTATTTGAAGACAGTACCTCTAGTTTTTGTTTTATTTGAAGACAGTACCTCTAGTTTTTGTTTTATTTGAATACAGTACCCCTAGTTTTTGTTTTATTTGAATACAGTACCCTTAGTTTTTGTTTTATTTGAAGACAATACCTCTAGTTTTTGTTTTATTTGAATACAGTACCTCTAGTTTTTGTTTTATTTGAATACAGTACCTCTAGTTTTTGTTTTATTTGAATACAGTACCTCTAGTTTTTGTTTTGTTTGAAGACAGTACCTCTAGTTTTTGTTTTGTTTGAAGACAGTACCCCTAGTTTTTGTTTTATTTGAATACAGTACCCTTAGTTTTTGTTTTATTTGAATACAGTACCCCTAGTTTTTGTTTTGTTTGAAGACAGTACCTCTAGTTTTTGTTTTATTTGAAGACAGTACCTCTAGTTTTTGCTTTATTTGAAGACAGTACCTCTAGTTTTTGTTTTATTTGAATACAGTACCCCTAGTTTTTGTTTTATTTGAATACAGTACCTCTAGTTTTTGTTTTATTTGAAGACAGTACCTCTAGTTTTTGTTTTATTTGAAGACAGTACCTCTAGTTTTTGTTTTATTTGAATACAGTACCCCTAGTTTTTGTTTTATTTGAAGACAGTACCTCTAGTTTTTGTTTTATTTGAAGACAGTACCTCTAGTTTTTGTTTTGTTTGAAGACAGTACCTCTAGTTTTTGTTTTATTTGAATACAGTACCTCTAGTTTTTGTTTTGTTTGAAGACAGTACCTCTAGTTTTTGTTTTGTTTGAAGAGAGTACCCCTAGTTTTTGTTTTATTTGAATACAGTACCCTTAGTTTTTGTTTTATTTGAATACAGTACCCCTAGTTTTTGTTTTGTTTGAAGACAGTACCTCTAGTTTTTGTTTTATTTGAAGACAGTACCTCTAGTTTTTGCTTTATTTGAAGACAGTACCTCTAGTTTTTGTTTTATTTGAATACAGTACCCCTAGTTTTTGATTTATTTGAATACAGTACCTCTAGTTTTTGTTTTATTTGAAGACAGTACCTCTAGTTTTTGTTTTATTTGAAGACAGTACCTCTAGTTTTTGTTTTATTTGAATACAGTACCCCTAGTTTTTGTTTTATTTGAAGACAGTACCTCTAGTTTTTGTTTTATTTGAAGACAGTACCTCTAGTTTTTGTTTTGTTTGAAGACAGTACCTCTAGTTTTTGTTTTATTTGAAGACAGTACCTCTAGTTTTTGTTTTATTTGAATACAGTACCCTTAGTTTTTGTTTTATTTGAAGACAATACCTCTAGTTTTTGTTTTATTTGAAGACAGTACCTCTAGTTTTTGTTTTATTTGAATACAGTACCTCTAGTTTTTGTTTTATTTGAAGACAGTACCTCTAGTTTTTGTTTTATTTGAATACAGTACCTCTAGTTTTTGTTTTATTTGAAGACAATACCTCTAGTTTTTGTTTTATTTGAAGACAGTACCTCTAGTTTTTGTTTTATTTGAATACAGTACCCTTAGTTTTTGTTTTATTTGAATACAGTACCTCTAGTTTTTGTTTTGTTTGAAGACAGTACCTCTAGTTTTTGTTTTGTTTGAAGACAGTACCCCTAGTTTTTGTTTTATTTGAATACAGTACCCTTAGTTTTTGTTTTATTTGAATACAGTATCCCTAGTTTTTGTTTTGTTTGAAGACAGTACCTCTAGTTTTTGTTTTATTTGAAGACAGTACCTCTAGTTTTTGCTTTATTTGAAGACAGTACCTCTAGTTTTTGTTTTATTTGAATACAGTACCCCTAGTTTTTGTTTTATTTGAATACAGTACCTCTAGTTTTTGTTTTATTTGAAGACAGTACCTCTAGTTTTTGTTTTATTTGAAGACAGTACCTCTAGTTTTTGTTTTATTTGAAGACAGTACCCCTAGTTTTTGTTTTATTTGAATACAGTACCCTTAGTTTTTGTTTTATTTGAATACAGTACCTCTAGTTTTTGTTTTGTTTGAAGACAGTACCTCTAGTTTTTGTTTTATTTGAAGACAGTACCTCTAGTTTTTGTTTTATTTGAAGACAGTACCCTTAGTTTTTGTTTTATTTGAAGACAGTACCTCTAGTTTTTGTTTTATTTGAATACAGTACCCTTAGTTTTTGTTTTATTTGAATACAGTACCTCTAGTTTTTGTTTTATTTGAAGACAGTACCTCTAGTTTTTGTTTTATTTGAATACAGTACCTCTAGTTTTTGTTTTGTTTGAAGACAGTACCTCTAGTTTTTGTTTTATTTGAATACAGTACCTCTAGTTTTTGTTTTATTTGAAGACAGTACCTCTAGTTTTTGTTTTATTTGAAGACAGTACCTCTAGTTTTTGTTTTGTTTGAAGACAGTACCTCTAGTTTTTGTTTTGTTTGAAGACAGTACCCTTAGTTTTTGTTTTATTTGAAGACAGTACCTTTAGTTTTTGTTTTATTTGAATACAGTACCTCTAGTTTTTGTTTTGTTTGAAGACAGTACCTCTAGTTTTTGTTTTATTTGAAGACAGTACCTCTAGTTTTTTTTTTATTTGAAGACAGTACCTCTAGTTTTTGTTTTATTTGAAGACAGTACCTCTAGTTTTTGTTTTATTTGAAGACAGTACCTCTAGTTTTTGTTTTATTTGAAGACAGTACCTCTAGTTTTTGTTTTATTTGAAGACAGTACCTCTAGTTTTTGTTTTATTTGAATACAGTACCCTTAGTTTTTGTTTTATTTGAATACAGTACCTCTAGTTTTTGTTTTGTTTGAAGACAGTACCCTTAGTTTTTGTTTTATTTGAATACAGTACCCCTAGTTTTTGTTTTGTTTGAAGACAGTACCTCTAGTTTTTGTTTTATTTGAATACAGTACCCTTAGTTTTTGTTTTATTTGAAGACAATACCTCTAGTTTTTGTTTTATTTGAAGACAGTACCTCTAGTTTTTGTTTTATTTGAATACAGTACCTCTAGTTTTTGTTTTATTTGAATACAGTACCTCCAGTTTTTGTTTTATTTGAATACAGTACCTCTAGTTTTTGTTTTATTTGAAGACAATACCTCTAGTTTTTGTTTTATTTGAAGACAGTACCTCTAGTTTTTGTTTTATTTGAATACAGTACCCTTAGTTTTTGTTTTATTTGAATACAGTACCTCTAGTTTTTGTTTTGTTTGAAGACAGTACCTCTAGTTTTTGTTTTGTTTGAAGAGAGTACCCCTAGTTTTTGTTTTATTTGAATACAGTACCCTTAGTTTTTGTTTTATTTGAATACAGTACCCTTAGTTTTTGTTTTGCTTGAAGACAGTACCTCTAGTTTTTGTTTTATTTGAAGACAGTACCTCTAGTTTTTGCTTTATTTGAAGACAGTACCTCTAGTTTTTGTTTTATTTGAATACAGTACCTCTAGTTTTTGTTTTGTTTGAAGACAGTACCTCTAGTTTTTGTTTTATTTGAATACAGTACCTCTAGTTTTTGTTTTATTTGAAGACAGTACCTCTAGTTTTTGTTTTATTTGAAGACAGTACCTCTAGTTTTTGTTTTGTTTGAAGACAGTACCTCTAGTTTTTGTTTTGTTTGAAGACAGTACCCTTAGTTTTTGTTTTATTTGAAGACAGTACCTTTAGTTTTTGTTTTATTTGAATACAGTACCTCTAGTTTTTGTTTTGTTTGAAGACAGTACCTCTAGTTTTTGTTTTATTTGAAGACAGTACCTCTAGTTTTTGTTTTATTTGAAGACAGTACCTCTAGTTTTTGTTTTATTTGAAGACAGTACCTCTAGTTTTTGTTTTATTTGAAGACAGTACCTCTAGTTTTTGTTTTATTTGAAGACAGTACCTCTAGTTTTTGTTTTATTTGAAGACAGTACCTCTAGTTTTTGTTTTATTTGAATACAGTACCCTTAGTTTTTGTTTTATTTGAATACAGTACCTCTAGTTTTTGTTTTGTTTGAAGACAGTACCCTTAGTTTTTGTTTTATTTGAATACAGTACCCCTAGTTTTTGTTTTGTTTGAAGACAGTACCTCTAGTTTTTGTTTTATTTGAATACAGTACCCTTAGTTTTTGTTTTATTTGAAGACAATACCTCTAGTTTTTGTTTTATTTGAAGACAGTACCTCTAGTTTTTGTTTTATTTGAATACAGTACCTCTAGTTTTTGTTTTATTTGAATACAGTACCTCCAGTTTTTGTTTTATTTGAATACAGTACCTCTAGTTTTTGTTTTATTTGAAGACAATACCTCTAGTTTTTGTTTTATTTGAAGACAGTACCTCTAGTTTTTGTTTTATTTGAATACAGTACCCTTAGTTTTTGTTTTATTTGAATACAGTACCTCTAGTTTTTGTTTTGTTTGAAGACAGTACCTCTAGTTTTTGTTTTGTTTGAAGAGAGTACCCCTAGTTTTTGTTTTATTTGAATACAGTACCCCTAATTTTTGTTTTATTTGAAGACAGTACCTCTAGTTTTTGTTTTATTTGAAGACAGTACCTCTAGTTTTTGTTTTATTTGAATACAGTACCCCTAGTTTTTGTTTTATTTGAATACAGTACCTCTAGTTTTTGTTTTATTTGAAGACAGTACCTCTAGTTTTTGTTTTATTTGAAGACAGTACCCCTAGTTTTTGTTTTATTTGAATACAGTACCCTTAGTTTTTGTTTTATTTGAATACAGTACCTCTAGTTTTTGTTTTGTTTGAAGACAGTACCTCTAGTTTTTGTTTTATTTGAAGACAGTACCTCTAGTTTTTGTTTTATTTGAAGACAGTACCCTTAGTTTTTGTTTTATTTGAAGACAGTACCTCTAGTTTTTGTTTTATTTGAATACAGTACCCTTAGTTTTTGTTTTATTTGAATACAGTACCTCTAGTTTTTGTTTTATTTGAAGACAGTACCTCTAGTTTTTGTTTTATTTGAATACAGTACCTCTAGTTTTTGTTTTGTTTGAAGACAGTACCTCTAGTTTTTGTTTTATTTGAATACAGTACCTCTAGTTTTTGTTTTATTTGAAGACAATACCTCTAGTTTTTGTTTTATTTGAAGACAGTACCTCTAGTTTTTGTTTTATTTGAATACAGTACCTCTAGTTTTTGTTTTATTTGAATACAGTACCTCTAGTTTTTGTTTTATTTGAAGACAATACCTCTAGTTTTTGTTTTATTTGAAGACAGTACCTCTAGTTTTTGTTTTATTTGAATACAGTACCTCTAGTTTTTGTTTTATTTGAATACAGTACCTCTAGTTTTTGTTTTGTTTGAAGACAGTACCTCTAGTTTTTGTTTTGTTTGAAGAGAGTACCCCTAGTTTTTGTTTTATTTGAATACAGTACCCTTAGTTTTTGTTTTATTTGAATACAGTACCCCTAGTTTTTGTTTTGTTTGAAGACAGTACCTCTAGTTTTTGTTTTATTTGAAGACAGTACCTCTAGTTTTTGCTTTATTTGAAGACAGTACCTCTAGTTTTTGTTTTATTTGAATACAGTACCCCTAGTTTTTGTTTTATTTGAATACAGTACCTCTAGTTTTTGTTTTATTTGAAGACAGTACCTCTAGTTTTTGTTTTATTTGAAGACAGTACCTCTAGTTTTTGTTTTATTTGAATACAGTACCCCTAGTTTTTGTTTTATTTGAAGACAGTACCTCTAGTTTTTGTTTTATTTGAAGACAGTACCTCTAGTTTTTGTTTTGTTTGAAGACAGTACCTCTAGTTTTTGTTTTATTTGAAGACAGTACCTCTAGTTTTTGTTTTATTTGAATACAGTACCCTTAGTTTTTGTTTTATTTGAAGACAATACCTCTAGTTTTTGTTTTATTTGAAGACAGTACCTCTAGTTTTTGTTTTATTTGAATACAGTACCTCTAGTTTTTGTTTTATTTGAAGACAGTACCTCTAGTTTTTGTTTTATTTGAATACAGTACCTCTAGTTTTTGTTTTATTTGAATACAGTACCCTTAGTTTTTGTTTTATTTGAATACAGTACCTCTAGTTTTTGTTTTGTTTGAAGACAGTACCTCTAGTTTTTGTTTTGTTTGAAGACAGTACCCCTAGTTTTTGTTTTTTTTTAATACAGTACCCTTAGTTTTTGTTTTATTTGAATACAGTACCCCTAGTTTTTGTTTTGTTTGAAGACAGTACCTCTAGTTTTTGTTTTATTTGAAGACAGTACCTCTAGTTTTTGCTTTATTTGAAGACAGTACCTCTAGTTTTTGTTTTATTTGAATACAGTACCCCTAGTTTTTGTTTTATTTGAATACAGTACCTCTAGTTTTTGTTTTATTTGAAGACAGTACCTCTAGTTTTTGTTTTATTTGAAGACAGTACCTCTAGTTTTTGTTTTATTTGAATACAGTACCCTAGTTTTTGTTTTATTTGAAGACAGTACCTCTAGTTTTTGTTTTGTTTGAAGACAGTACCTCTAGTTTTTGTTTTATTTGAAGACAGTACCTCTAGTTTTTGCTTTATTTGAAGACAGTACCTCTAGTTTTTGTTTTATTTGAAGACAGTACCTCTAGTTTTTGTTTTATTTGAATACAGTACCCCTAGTTTTTGTTTTATTTGAATACAGTACCCTTAGTTTTTGTTTTATTTGAAGACAATACCTCTAGTTTTTGTTTTATTTGAATACACTACCTCTAGTTTTTGTTTTATTTGAATACAGTACCTCTAGTTTTTGTTTTATTTGAATACAGTACCTCTAGTTTTTGTTTTGTTTGAAGACAGTACCTCTAGTTTTTGTTTTGTTTGAAGACAGTACCCCTAGTTTTTGTTTTATTTGAATACAGTACCCTTAGTTTTTGTTTTATTTGAATACAGTACCCCTAGTTTTTGTTTTGTTTGAAGACAGTACCTCTAGTTTTTGTTTTATTTGAAGACAGTACCTCTAGTTTTTGCTTTATTTGAAGACAGTACCTCTAGTTTTTGTTTTATTTGAATACAGTACCCCTAGTTTTTGTTTTATTTGAATACAGTACCTCTAGTTTTTGTTTTATTTGAAGACAGTACCTCTAGTTTTTGTTTTATTTGAAGACAGTACCTCTAGTTTTTGTTTTATTTGAATACAGTACCCCTAGTTTTTGTTTTATTTGAAGACAGTACCTCTAGTTTTTGTTTTATTTGAAGACAGTACCTCTAGTTTTTGTTTTGTTTGAAGACAGTACCTCTAGTTTTTGTTTTATTTGAATACAGTACCTCTAGTTTTTGTTTTGTTTGAAGACAGTACCTCTAGTTTTTGTTTTGTTTGAAGAGAGTACCCCTAGTTTTTGTTTTATTTGAATACAGTACCCTTAGTTTTTGTTTTATTTGAATACAGTACCCCTAGTTTTTGTTTTGTTTGAAGACAGTACCTCTAGTTTTTGTTTTATTTGAAGACAGTACCTCTAGTTTTTGCTTTATTTGAAGACAGTACCTCTAGTTTTTGTTTTATTTGAATACAGTACCCCTAGTTTTTGATTTATTTGAATACAGTACCTCTAGTTTTTGTTTTATTTGAAGACAGTACCTCTAGTTTTTGTTTTATTTGAAGACAGTACCTCTAGTTTTTGTTTTATTTGAATACAGTACCCCTAGTTTTTGTTTTATTTGAAGACAGTACCTCTAGTTTTTGTTTTATTTGAAGACAGTACCTCTAGTTTTTGTTTTGTTTGAAGACAGTACCTCTAGTTTTTGTTTTATTTGAAGACAGTACCTCTAGTTTTTGTTTTATTTGAATACAGTACCCTTAGTTTTTGTTTTATTTGAAGACAATACCTCTAGTTTTTGTTTTATTTGAAGACAGTACCTCTAGTTTTTGTTTTATTTGAATACAGTACCTCTAGTTTTTGTTTTATTTGAAGACAGTACCTCTAGTTTTTGTTTTATTTGAATACAGTACCTCTAGTTTTTGTTTTATTTGAAGACAATACCTCTAGTTTTTGTTTTATTTGAAGACAGTACCTCTAGTTTTTGTTTTATTTGAATACAGTACCCTTAGTTTTTGTTTTATTTGAATACAGTACCTCTAGTTTTTGTTTTGTTTGAAGACAGTACCTCTAGTTTTTGTTTTGTTTGAAGACAGTACCCCTAGTTTTTGTTTTATTTGAATACAGTACCCTTAGTTTTTGTTTTATTTGAATACAGTATCCCTAGTTTTTGTTTTGTTTGAAGACAGTACCTCTAGTTTTTGTTTTATTTGAAGACAGTACCTCTAGTTTTTGCTTTATTTGAAGACAGTACCCTTAGTTTTTGTTTTATTTGAAGACAGTACCTCTAGTTTTTGTTTTATTTGAATACAGTACCCTTAGTTTTTGTTTTATTTGAATACAGTACCTCTAGTTTTTGTTTTATTTGAAGACAGTACCTCTAGTTTTTGTTTTATTTGAATACAGTACCTCTAGTTTTTGTTTTGTTTGAAGACAGTACCTCTAGTTTTTGTTTTATTTGAATACAGTACCTCTAGTTTTTGTTTTATTTGAAGACAGTACCTCTAGTTTTTGTTTTATTTGAAGACAGTACCTCTAGTTTTTGTTTTGTTTGAAGACAGTACCTCTAGTTTTTGTTTTGTTTGAAGACAGTACCCTTAGTTTTTGTTTTATTTGAAGACAGTACCTTTAGTTTTTGTTTTATTTGAATACAGTACCTCTAGTTTTTGTTTTGTTTGAAGACAGTACCTCTAGTTTTTGTTTTATTTGAAGACAGTACCTCTAGTTTTTTTTTTATTTGAAGACAGTACCTCTAGTTTTTGTTTTATTTGAAGACAGTACCTCTAGTTTTTGTTTTATTTGAAGACAGTACCTCTAGTTTTTGTTTTATTTGAAGACAGTACCTCTAGTTTTTGTTTTATTTGAAGACAGTACCTCTAGTTTTTGTTTTATTTGAATACAGTACCCTTAGTTTTTGTTTTATTTGAATACAGTACCTCTAGTTTTTGTTTTGTTTGAAGACAGTACCCTTAGTTTTTGTTTTATTTGAATACAGTACCCCTAGTTTTTGTTTTGTTTGAAGACAGTACCTCTAGTTTTTGTTTTATTTGAATACAGTACCCTTAGTTTTTGTTTTATTTGAAGACAATACCTCTAGTTTTTGTTTTATTTGAAGACAGTACCTCTAGTTTTTGTTTTATTTGAATACAGTACCTCTAGTTTTTGTTTTATTTGAATACAGTACCTCCAGTTTTTGTTTTATTTGAATACAGTACCTCTAGTTTTTGTTTTATTTGAAGACAATACCTCTAGTTTTTGTTTTATTTGAAGACAGTACCTCTAGTTTTTGTTTTATTTGAATACAGTACCCTTAGTTTTTGTTTTATTTGAATACAGTACCTCTAGTTTTTGTTTTGTTTGAAGACAGTACCTCTAGTTTTTGTTTTGTTTGAAGAGAGTACCCCTAGTTTTTGTTTTATTTGAATACAGTACCCTTAGTTTTTGTTTTATTTGAATACAGTACCCTTAGTTTTTGTTTTGCTTGAAGACAGTACCTCTAGTTTTTGTTTTATTTGAAGACAGTACCTCTAGTTTTTGCTTTATTTGAAGACAGTACCTCTAGTTTTTGTTTTATTTGAATACAGTACCCCTAGTTTTTGTTTTATTTGAATACAGTACCTCTAGTTTTTGTTTTATTTGAAGACAGTACCTCTAGTTTTTGTTTTATTTGAAGACAGTACCTCTAGTTTTTGTTTTATTTGAATACAGTACCCCTAGTTTTTGTTTTATTTGAAGACAGTACCTCTAGTTTTTGTTTTATTTGAATACAGTACCCCTAGTTTTTGTTTTATTTGAAGACAGTACCTCTAGTTTTTGTTTTATTTGAAGACAGTACCTCTAGTTTTTGTTTTGTTTGAAGACAGTACCTCTAGTTTTTGTTTTATTTGAATACAGTACCTCTAGTTTTTGTTTTGTTTGAAGACAGTACCTCTAGTTTTTGTTTTGTTTGAAGAGAGTACCCCTAGTTTTTGTTTTATTTGAATACAGTACCCTTAGTTTTTGTTTTATTTGAATACAGTACCCCTAGTTTTTGTTTTGTTTGAAGACAGTACCTCTAGTTTTTGTTTTATTTGAAGACAGTACCTCTAGTTTTTGCTTTATTTGAAGACAGTACCTCTAGTTTTTGTTTTATTTGAATACAGTACCCCTAGTTTTTGATTTATTTGAATACAGTACCTCTAGTTTTTGTTTTATTTGAAGACAGTACCTCTAGTTTTTGTTTTATTTGAAGACAGTACCTCTAGTTTTTGTTTTATTTGAATACAGTACCCCTAGTTTTTGTTTTATTTGAAGACAGTACCTCTAGTTTTTGTTTTATTTGAAGACAGTACCTCTAGTTTTTGTTTTGTTTGAAGACAGTACCTCTAGTTTTTGTTTTATTTGAAGACAGTACCTCTAGTTTTTGTTTTATTTGAATACAGTACCCTTAGTTTTTGTTTTATTTGAAGACAATACCTCTAGTTTTTGTTTTATTTGAAGACAGTACCTCTAGTTTTTGTTTTATTTGAATACAGTACCTCTAGTTTTTGTTTTATTTGAAGACAGTACCTCTAGTTTTTGTTTTATTTGAATACAGTACCTCTAGTTTTTGTTTTATTTGAAGACAATACCTCTAGTTTTTGTTTTATTTGAAGACAGTACCTCTAGTTTTTGTTTTATTTGAATACAGTACCCTTAGTTTTTGTTTTATTTGAATACAGTACCTCTAGTTTTTGTTTTGTTTGAAGACAGTACCTCTAGTTTTTGTTTTGTTTGAAGACAGTACCCCTAGTTTTTGTTTTGTTTGAAGACAGTACCTCTAGTTTTTGTTTTATTTGAATACAGTACCCTTAGTTTTTGTTTTATTTGAAGACAATACCTCTAGTTTTTGTTTTATTTGAAGACAGTACCTCTAGTTTTTGTTTTATTTGAATACAGTACCTCTAGTTTTTGTTTTATTTGAATACAGTACCTCCAGTTTTTGTTTTATTTGAATACAGTACCTCTAGTTTTTGTTTTATTTGAAGACAATACCTCTAGTTTTTGTTTTATTTGAAGACAGTACCTCTAGTTTTTGTTTTATTTGAATACAGTACCCTTAGTTTTTGTTTTATTTGAATACAGTACCTCTAGTTTTTGTTTTGTTTGAAGACAGTACCTCTAGTTTTTGTTTTGTTTGAAGAGAGTACCCCTAGTTTTTGTTTTATTTGAATACAGTACCCTTAGTTTTTGTTTTATTTGAATACAGTACCCTTAGTTTTTGTTTTGCTTGAAGACAGTACCTCTAGTTTTTGTTTTATTTGAAGACAGTACCTCTAGTTTTTGCTTTATTTGAAGACAGTACCTCTAGTTTTTGTTTTATTTGAATACAGTACCCCTAGTTTTTGTTTTATTTGAATACAGTACCTCTAGTTTTTGTTTTATTTGAAGACAGTACCTCTAGTTTTTGTTTTATTTGAAGACAGTACCTCTAGTTTTTGTTTTATTTGAATACAGTACCCCTAGTTTTTGTTTTATTTGAAGACAGTACCTCTAGTTTTTGTTTTATTTGAATACAGTACCCCTAGTTTTTGTTTTATTTGAAGACAGTACCTCTAGTTTTTGTTTTATTTGAAGACAGTACCTCTAGTTTTTGTTTTGTTTGAAGACAGTACCTCTAGTTTTTGTTTTATTTGAATACAGTACCTCTAGTTTTTGTTTTGTTTGAAGACAGTACCTCTAGTTTTTGTTTTGTTTGAAGAGAGTACCCCTAGTTTTTGTTTTATTTGAATACAGTACCCTTAGTTTTTGTTTTATTTGAATACAGTACCCCTAGTTTTTGTTTTGTTTGAAGACAGTACCTCTAGTTTTTGTTTTATTTGAAGACAGTACCTCTAGTTTTTGCTTTATTTGAAGACAGTACCTCTAGTTTTTGTTTTATTTGAATACAGTACCCCTAGTTTTTGATTTATTTGAATACAGTACCTCTAGTTTTTGTTTTATTTGAAGACAGTACCTCTAGTTTTTGTTTTATTTGAAGACAGTACCTCTAGTTTTTGTTTTATTTGAATACAGTACCCCTAGTTTTTGTTTTATTTGAAGACAGTACCTCTAGTTTTTGTTTTATTTGAAGACAGTACCTCTAGTTTTTGTTTTGTTTGAAGACAGTACCTCTAGTTTTTGTTTTATTTGAAGACAGTACCTCTAGTTTTTGTTTTATTTGAATACAGTACCCTTAGTTTTTGTTTTATTTGAAGACAATACCTCTAGTTTTTGTTTTATTTGAAGACAGTACCTCTAGTTTTTGTTTTATTTGAATACAGTACCTCTAGTTTTTGTTTTATTTGAAGACAGTACCTCTAGTTTTTGTTTTATTTGAATACAGTACCTCTAGTTTTTGTTTTATTTGAAGACAATACCTCTAGTTTTTGTTTTATTTGAAGACAGTACCTCTAGTTTTTGTTTTATTTGAATACAGTACCCTTAGTTTTTGTTTTATTTGAATACAGTACCTCTAGTTTTTGTTTTGTTTGAAGACAGTACCTCTAGTTTTTGTTTTGTTTGAAGACAGTACCCCTAGTTTTTGTTTTGTTTGAAGACAGTACCTCTAGTTTTTGTTTTATTTGAATACAGTACCCTTAGTTTTTGTTTTATTTGAAGACAATACCTCTAGTTTTTGTTTTATTTGAAGACAGTACCTCTAGTTTTTGTTTTATTTGAATACAGTACCTCTAGTTTTTGTTTTATTTGAATACAGTACCTCCAGTTTTTGTTTTATTTGAATACAGTACCTCTAGTTTTTGTTTTATTTGAAGACAATACCTCTAGTTTTTGTTTTATTTGAAGACAGTACCTCTAGTTTTTGTTTTATTTGAATACAGTACCCTTAGTTTTTGTTTTATTTGAATACAGTACCTCTAGTTTTTGTTTTGTTTGAAGACAGTACCTCTAGTTTTTGTTTTGTTTGAAGAGAGTACCCCTAGTTTTTGTTTTATTTGAATACAGTACCCTTAGTTTTTGTTTTATTTGAATACAGTACCCTTAGTTTTTGTTTTGCTTGAAGACAGTACCTCTAGTTTTTGTTTTATTTGAAGACAGTACCTCTAGTTTTTGCTTTATTTGAAGACAGTACCTCTAGTTTTTGTTTTATTTGAATACAGTACCCCTAGTTTTTGTTTTATTTGAATACAGTACCTCTAGTTTTTGTTTTATTTGAAGACAGTACCTCTAGTTTTTGTTTTATTTGAAGACAGTACCTCTAGTTTTTGTTTTATTTGAATACAGTACCCCTAGTTTTTGTTTTATTTGAAGACAGTACCTCTAGTTTTTGTTTTATTTGAATACAGTACCCCTAGTTTTTGTTTTATTTGAAGACAGTACCTCTAGTTTTTGTTTTATTTGAAGACAGTACCTCTAGTTTTTGTTTTGTTTGAAGACAGTACCTCTAGTTTTTGTTTTATTTGAATACAGTACCTCTAGTTTTTGTTTTGTTTGAAGACAGTACCTCTAGTTTTTGTTTTGTTTGAAGAGAGTACCCCTAGTTTTTGTTTTATTTGAATACAGTACCCTTAGTTTTTGTTTTATTTGAATACAGTACCCCTAGTTTTTGTTTTGTTTGAAGACAGTACCTCTAGTTTTTGTTTTATTTGAAGACAGTACCTCTAGTTTTTGCTTTATTTGAAGACAGTACCTCTAGTTTTTGTTTTATTTGAATACAGTACCCCTAGTTTTTGATTTATTTGAATACAGTACCTCTAGTTTTTGTTTTATTTGAAGACAGTACCTCTAGTTTTTGTTTTATTTGAAGACAGTACCTCTAGTTTTTGTTTTATTTGAATACAGTACCCCTAGTTTTTGTTTTATTTGAAGACAGTACCTCTAGTTTTTGTTTTATTTGAAGACAGTACCTCTAGTTTTTGTTTTGTTTGAAGACAGTACCTCTAGTTTTTGTTTTATTTGAAGACAGTACCTCTAGTTTTTGTTTTATTTGAATACAGTACCCTTAGTTTTTGTTTTATTTGAAGACAATACCTCTAGTTTTTGTTTTATTTGAAGACAGTACCTCTAGTTTTTGTTTTATTTGAATACAGTACCTCTAGTTTTTGTTTTATTTGAAGACAGTACCTCTAGTTTTTGTTTTATTTGAATACAGTACCTCTAGTTTTTGTTTTATTTGAAGACAATACCTCTAGTTTTTGTTTTATTTGAAGACAGTACCTCTAGTTTTTGTTTTATTTGAATACAGTACCCTTAGTTTTTGTTTTATTTGAATACAGTACCTCTAGTTTTTGTTTTGTTTGAAGACAGTACCTCTAGTTTTTGTTTTGTTTGAAGACAGTACCCCTAGTTTTTGTTTTATTTGAATACAGTACCCTTAGTTTTTGTTTTATTTGAATACAGTATCCCTAGTTTTTGTTTTGTTTGAAGACAGTACCTCTAGTTTTTGTTTTATTTGAAGACAGTACCTCTAGTTTTTGCTTTATTTGAAGACAGTACGTCTAGTTTTTGTTTTATTTGAATACAGTACCCCTAGTTTTTGTTTTATTTGAATACAGTACCTCTAGTTTTTGTTTTATTTGAAGACAGTACCTCTAGTTTTTGTTTTATTTGAAGACAGTACCTCTAGTTTTTGTTTTATTTGAAGACAGTACCCCTAGTTTTTGTTTTATTTGAATACAGTACCCTTAGTTTTTGTTTTATTTGAATACAGTACCTCTAGTTTTTGTTTTGTTTGAAGACAGTACCTCTAGTTTTTGTTTTATTTGAAGACAGTACCTCTAGTTTTTGTTTTATTTGAAGACAGTACCCTTAGTTTTTGTTTTATTTGAAGACAGTACCTCTAGTTTTTGTTTTATTTGAATACAGTACCCTTAGTTTTTGTTTTATTTGAATACAGTACCTCTAGTTTTTGTTTTATTTGAAGACAGTACCTCTAGTTTTTGTTTTATTTGAATACAGTACCTCTAGTTTTTGTTTTGTTTGAAGACAGTACCTCTAGTTTTTGTTTTATTTGAATACAGTACCTCTAGTTTTTGTTTTATTTGAAGACAGTACCTCTAGTTTTTGTTTTATTTGAAGACAGTACCTCTAGTTTTTGTTTTGTTTGAAGACAGTACCTCTAGTTTTTGTTTTGTTTGAAGACAGTACCCTTAGTTTTTGTTTTATTTGAAGACAGTACCTTTAGTTTTTGTTTTATTTGAATACAGTACCTCTAGTTTTTGTTTTGTTTGAAGACAGTACCTCTAGTTTTTGTTTTATTTGAAGACAGTACCTCTAGTTTTTTTTTTATTTGAAGACAGTACCTCTAGTTTTTGTTTTATTTGAAGACAGTACCTCTAGTTTTTGTTTTATTTGAAGACAGTACCTCTAGTTTTTGTTTTATTTGAAGACAGTACCTCTAGTTTTTGTTTTATTTGAAGACAGTACCTCTAGTTTTTGTTTTATTTGAATACAGTACCCTTAGTTTTTGTTTTATTTGAATACAGTACCTCTAGTTTTTGTTTTGTTTGAAGACAGTACCCTTAGTTTTTGTTTTATTTGAATACAGTACCCCTAGTTTTTGTTTTGTTTGAAGACAGTACCTCTAGTTTTTGTTTTATTTGAATACAGTACCCTTAGTTTTTGTTTTATTTGAAGACAATACCTCTAG
Organism: Bathymodiolus septemdierum; assembly: GCA_963383655.1. Classification (NCBI taxonomy): domain Eukaryota; kingdom Metazoa; phylum Mollusca; class Bivalvia; order Mytilida; family Modiolidae; genus Bathymodiolus; species Bathymodiolus septemdierum. Next base: position 6,906,242 of record OY726524.1, read on the forward strand.
TTTTTGTTTTATTTGAAGACAGTACCTCTAGTTTTTGTTTTATTTGAATACAGTACCTCTAGTTTTTGTTTTATTTGAATACAGTACCTCCAGTTTTTGTTTTATTTGAATACAGTACCTCTAGTTTTTGTTTTATTTGAAGACAATACCTCTAGTTTTTGTTTTATTTGAAGACAGTACCTCTAGTTTTTGTTTTATTTGAATACAGTACCCTTAGTTTTTGTTTTATTTGAATACAGTACCTCTAGTTTTTGTTTTGTTTGAAGACAGTACCTCTAGTTTTTGTTTTGTTTGAAGAGAGTACCCCTAGTTTTTGTTTTATTTGAATACAGTACCCTTAGTTTTTGTTTTATTTGAATACAGTACCCTTAGTTTTTGTTTTGCTTGAAGACAGTACCTCTAGTTTTTGTTTTATTTGAAGACAGTACCTCTAGTTTTTGCTTTATTTGAAGACAGTACCTCTAGTTTTTGTTTTATTTGAATACAGTACCCCTAGTTTTTGTTTTATTTGAATACAGTACCTCTAGTTTTTGTTTTATTTGAAGACAGTACCTCTAGTTTTTGTTTTATTTGAAGACAGTACCTCTAGTTTTTGTTTTATTTGAATACAGTACCCCTAGTTTTTGTTTTATTTGAAGACAGTACCTCTAGTTTTTGTTTTATTTGAAGACAGTACCTCTAGTTTTTGTTTTGTTTGAAGACAGTACCTCTAGTTTTTGTTTTATTTGAAGACAGTACCTCTAGTTTTTGTTTTATTTGAATACAGTACCCTTAGTTTTTGTTTTATTTGAAGACAATACCTCTAGTTTTTGTTTTATTTGAAGACAGTACCTCTAGTTTTTGTTTTATTTGAATACAGTACCTCTAGTTTTTGTTTTATTTGAATACAGTACCTCTAGTTTTTGTTTTATTTGAATACAGTACCTCTAGTTTTTGTTTTATTTGAAGACAATACCTCTAGTTTTTGTTTTATTTGAAGACAGTACCTCTAGTTTTTGTTTTATTTGAATACAGTACCCTTAGTTTTTGTTTTATTTGAATACAGTACCTCTAGTTTTTGTTTTGTTTGAAGACAGTACCTCTAGTTTTTGTTTTGTTTGAAGACAGTACCCCTAGTTTTTGTTTTATTTGAATACAGTACCCTTAGTTTTTGTTTTATTTGAATACAGTACCCCTAGTTTTTGTTTTGTTTGAAGACAGTACCTCTAGTTTTTGTTTTATTTGAAGACAGTACCTCTAGTTTTTGTTTTATTTGAATACAGTACCGCTAGTTTTTGTTTTATTTGAAGACAGTACCTCTAGTTTTTGTTTTATTTGAAGACAGTACCTCTAGTTTTTGTTTTATTTGAATACAGTACCCCTAGTTTTTGTTTTATTTGAATACAGTACCTCTAGTTTTTGTTTTATTTGAAGACAGTACCTCTAGTTTTTGTTTTATTTGAAGACAGTACCCCTAGTTTTTGTTTTATTTGAATACAGTACCCTTAGTTTTTGTTTTATTTGAATACAGTACCTCTAGTTTTTGTTTTGTTTGAAGACAGTACCTCTAGTTTTTGTTTTATTTGAAGACAGTACCTCTAGTTTTTGTTTTATTTGAAGACAGTACCCTTAGTTTTTGTTTTATTTGAAGACAGTACCTCTAGTTTTTGTTTTATTTGAATACAGTACCCTTAGTTTTTGTTTTATTTGAATACAGTACCTCTAGTTTTTGTTTTATTTGAAGACAGTACCTCTAGTTTTTGTTTTATTTGAATACAGTACCTCTAGTTTTTGTTTTGTTTGAAGACAGTACCTCTAGTTTTTGTTTTATTTGAATACAGTACCTCTAGTTTTTGTTTTATTTGAAGACAGTACCTCTAGTTTTTGTTTTATTTCAAGACAGTACCTCTAGTTTTTGTTTTGTTTGAAGACAGTACCTCTAGTTTTTGTTTTGTTTGAAGACAGTACCCTTAGTTTTTGTTTTATTTGAAGACAGTACCTTTAGTTTTTGTTTTATTTGAAGACAGTACCTCTAGTTTTTGTTTTGTTTGAAGACAGTACCTCTAGTTTTTGTTTTATTTGAAGACAGTACCTCTAGTTTTTGTTTTATTTGAAGACAGTACCTCTAGTTTTTGTTTTATTTGAAGACAGTACCTCTAGTTTTTGTTTTATTTGAAGACAGTACCTCTAGTTTTTGTTTTATTTGAAGACAGTACCTCTAGTTTTTGTTTTATTTGAAGACAGTACCTCTAGTTTTTGTTTTATTTGAATACAGTACCCTTAGTTTTTGTTTTATTTGAATACAGTACCTCTAGTTTTTGTTTTGTTTGAAGACAGTACCCTTAGTTTTTGTTTTATTTGAATACAGTACCCCTAGTTTTTGTTTTGTTTGAAGACAGTACCTCTAGTTTTTGTTTTATTTGAATACAGTACCCTTAGTTTTTGTTTTATTTGAAGACAATACCTCTAGTTTTTGTTTTATTTGAAGACAGTACCTCTAGTTTTTGTTTTATTTGAATACAGTACCTCTAGTTTTTGTTTTATTTGAATACAGTACCTCCAGTTTTTGTTTTATTTGAATACAGTACCTCTAGTTTTTGTTTTATTTGAAGACAATACCTCTAGTTTTTGTTTTATTTGAAGACAGTACCTCTAGTTTTTGTTTTATTTGAATACAGTACCCTTAGTTTTTGTTTTATTTGAATACAGTACCTCTAGTTTTTGTTTTGTTTGAAGGCAGTACCTCTAGTTTTTGTTTTGTTTGAAGAGAGTACCCCTAGTTTTTGTTTTATTTGAATACAGTACCCTTAGTTTTTGTTTTATTTGAATACAGTACCCCTAGTTTTTGTTTTGTTTGAAGACAGTACCTCTAGTTTTTGTTTTATTTGAATACAGTACCTCTAGTTTTTGTTTTGTTTGAAGACAGTACCTCTAGTTTTTGTTTTATTTGAATACAGTACCCTTAGTTTTTGTTTTATTTGAATACAGTACCTCTAGTTTTTGTTTTATTTGAAGACAGTACCTCTAGTTTTTGTTTTATTTGAATACAGTACCTCTAGTTTTTGTTTTGTTTGAAGACAGTACCTCTAGTTTTTGTTTTATTTGAATACAGTACCTCTAGTTTTTGTTTTATTTGAAGACAGTACCTCTAGTTTTTGTTTTATTTGAAGACAGTACCTCTAGTTTTTGTTTTGTTTGAAGACAGTACCTCTAGTTTTTGTTTTGTTTGAAGACAGTACCCTTAGTTTTTGTTTTATTTGAAGACAGTACCTTTAGTTTTTGTTTTATTTGAATACAGTACCTCTAGTTTTTGTTTTGTTTGAAGACAGTACCTCTAGTTTTTGTTTTATTTGAAGACAGTACCTCTAGTTTTTGTTTTATTTGAAGACAGTACCTCTAGTTTTTGTTTTATTTGAAGACAGTACCTCTAGTTTTTGTTTTATTTGAAGACAGTACCTCTAGTTTTTGTTTTATTTGAAGACAGTACCTCTAGTTTTTGTTTTATTTGAAGACAGTACCTCTAGTTTTTGTTTTATTTGAATACAGTACCCTTAGTTTTTGTTTTATTTGAATACAGTACCTCTAGTTTTTGTTTTGTTTGAAGACAGTACCCTTAGTTTTTGTTTTATTTGAATACAGTACCCCTAGTTTTTGTTTTGTTTGAAGACAGTACCTCTAGTTTTTGTTTTATTTGAATACAGTACCCTTAGTTTTTGTTTTATTTGAAGACAATACCTCTAGTTTTTGTTTTATTTGAAGACAGTACCTCTAGTTTTTGTTTTATTTGAATACAGTAACTCTAGTTTTTGTTTTATTTGAATACAGTACCTCCAGTTTTTGTTTTATTTGAATACAGTACCTCTAGTTTTTGTTTTATTTGAAGACAATACCTCTAGTTTTTGTTTTATTTGAAGACAGTACCTCTAGTTTTTGTTTTATTTGAATACAGTACCCTTAGTTTTTGTTTTATTTGAATACAGTACCTCTAGTTTTTGTTTTGTTTGAAGACAGTACCTCTAGTTTTTGTTTTGTTTGAAGAGAGTACCCCTAGTTTTTGTTTTATTTGAATACAGTACCCTTAGTTTTTGTTTTATTTGAATACAGTACCCCTAGTTTTTGTTTTGTTTGAAGACAGTACCTCTAGTTTTTGTTTTATTTGAAGACAGTACCTCTAGTTTTTGCTTTATTTGAAGACAGTACCTCTAGTTTTTGTTTTATTTGAATACAGTACCCCTAGTTTTTGTTTTATTTGAATACAGTACCTCTAGTTTTTGTTTTATTTGAAGACAGTACCTCTAGTTTTTGTTTTATTTGAAGACAGTACCTCTAGTTTTTGTTTTATTTGAATACAGTACCCCTAGTTTTTGTTTTATTTGAAGACAGTACCTCTAGTTTTTGTTTTATTTGAAGACAGTACCTCTAGTTTTTGTTTTGTTTGAAGACAGTACCTCTAGTTTTTGTTTTATTTGAAGACAGTACCTCTAGTTTTTGTTTTATTTGAATACAGTACCCTTAGTTTTTGTTTTATTTGAAGACAATACCTCTAGTTTTTGTTTTTTTTGAAGACAGTACCTCTAGTTTTTGTTTTATTTGAATACAGTACCTCTAGTTTTTGTTTTATTTGAATACAGTACCTCTAGTTTTTGTTTTATTTGAAGACAGTACCTCTAGTTTTTGTTTTATTTGAAGACAATACCTCTAGTTTTTGTTTTATTTGAAGACAGTACCTCTAGTTTTTGTTTTATTTGAATACAGTACCCTTAGTTTTTGTTTTATTTGAATACAGTACCTCTAGTTTTTGTTTTGTTTGAAGACAGTACCTCTAGTTTTTGTTTTGTTTGAAGACAGTACCCCTAGTTTTTGTTTTATTTGAATACAGTACCCTTAGTTTTTGTTTTATTTGAATACAGTACCCCTAGTTTTTGTTTTGTTTGAAGACAGTACCTCTAGTTTTTGTTTTATTTGAAGACAGTACCTCTAGTTTTTGCTTTATTTGAAGACAGTACCTCTAGTTTTTGTTTTATTTGAATACAGTACCCCTAGTTTTTGTTTTATTTGAATACAGTACCTCTAGTTTTTGTTTTATTTGAAGACAGTACCTCTAGTTTTTGTTTTATTTGAATACAGTACCTCTAGTTTTTGTTTTATTTGAATACAGTACCCCTAGTTTTTGTTTTATTTGAAGACAGTACCTCTAGTTTTTGTTTTATTTGAAGACAGTACCTCTAGTTTTTGTTTTATTTGAATACAGTACCCCTAGTTTTTGTTTTATTTGAATACAGTACCTCTAGTTTTTGTTTTATTTGAAGACAGTACCTCTAGTTTTTGTTTTATTTGAAGACAGTACCCCTAGTTTTTGTTTTATTTGAATACAGTACCCTTAGTTTTTGTTTTATTTGAAGATAGTACCTTTAGTTTTTGTTTTATTTGAAGACAGTACCTCTAGTTTTTGTTTTGTTTGAAGACAGTACCTCTAGTTTTTGTTTTATTTGAAGACAGTACCTCTAGTTTTTGTTTTATTTGAAGACAGTACCTCTAGTTTTTGTTTTATTTGAAGACAGTACCTCTAGTTTTTGTTTTATTTGAAGACAGTACCTCTAGTTTTTGTTTTATTTGAAGACAGTACCTCTAGTTTTTGTTTTATTTGAAGACAGTACCTCTAGTTTTTGTTTTATTTGAATACAGTACCCTTAGTTTTTGTTTTATTTGAATACAGTACCCTTAGTTTTTGTTTTATTTGAATACAGTACCCCTAGTTTTTGTTTTGTTTGAAGACAGTACCTCTAGTTTTTGTTTTATTTGAAGACAGTACCTCTAGTTTTTGCTTTATTTGAAGACAGTACCTCTAGTTTTTGTTTTATTTGAATACAGTACCCCTAGTTTTTGTTTTATTTGAATACAGTACCTCTAGTTTTTGTTTTATTTGAAGACAGTACCTCTAGTTTTTGTTTTATTTGAATACAGTACCTCTAGTTTTTGTTTTATTTGAATACAGTACCCCTAGTTTTTGTTTTATTTGAAGACAGTACCTCTAGTTTTTGTTTTATTTGAAGACAGTACCTCTAGTTTTTGTTTTATTTGAATACAGTACCCCTAGTTTTTGTTTTATTTGAATACAGTACCTCTAGTTTTTGTTTTATTTGAAGACAGTACCTCTAGTTTTTGTTTTATTTGAAGACAGTACCCCTAGTTTTTGTTTTATTTGAATACAGTACCCTTAGTTTTTGTTTTATTTGAAGATAGTACCTTTAGTTTTTGTTTTATTTGAAGACAGTACCTCTAGTTTTTGTTTTGTTTGAAGACAGTACCTCTAGTTTTTGTTTTATTTGAAGACAGTACCTCTAGTTTTTGTTTTATTTGAAGACAGTACCTCTAGTTTTTGTTTTATTTGAAGACAGTACCTCTAGTTTTTGTTTTATTTGAAGACAGTACCTCTAGTTTTTGTTTTATTTGAAGACAGTACCTCTAGTTTTTGTTTTATTTGAAGACAGTACCTCTAGTTTTTGTTTTATTTGAATACAGTACCCTTAGTTTTTGTTTTATTTGAATACAGTACCTCTAGTTTTTGTTTTATTTGAAGACAGTACCCCTAGTTTTTGTTTTATTTGAATACAGTACCCTTAGTTTTTGTTTTATTTGAATACAGTACCTCTAGTTTTTGTTTTGTTTGAAGACAGTACCTCTAGTTTTTGTTTTATTTGAAGACAGTACCTCTAGTTTTTGTTTTATTTGAAGACAGTACCCTTAGTTTTTGTTTTATTTGAAGACAGTACCTCTAGTTTTTGTTTTATTTGAATACAGTACCCTTAGTTTTTGTTTTATTTGAATACAGTACCTCTAGTTTTTGTTTTATTTGAAGACAGTACCTCTAGTTTTTGTTTTATTTGAATACAGTACCTCTAGTTTTTGTTTTGTTTGAAGACAGTACCTCTAGTTTTTGTTTTATTTGAATACAGTACCTCTAGTTTTTGTTTTATTTGAAGACAGTACCTCTAGTTTTTGTTTTATTTGAAGACAGTACCTCTAGTTTTTGTTTTGTTTGAAGACAGTACCTCTAGTTTTTGTTTTGTTTGAAGACAGTACCCTTAGTTTTTGTTTTATTTGAAGACAGTACCTTTAGTTTTTGTTTTATTTGAATACAGTACCTCTAGTTTTTGTTTTGTTTGAAGACAGTACCTCTAGTTTTTGTTTTATTTGAAGACAGTACCTCTAGTTTTTGTTTTATTTGAAGACAGTACCTCTAGTTTTTGTTTTATTTGAAGACAGTACCTCTAGTTTTTGTTTTATTTAAAGACAGTACCTCTAGTTTTTGCTTTATTTGAAGACAGTACCTCTAGTTTTTGTTTTATTTGAAGACAGTACCTCTAGTTTTTGTTTTATTTGAATACAGTACCCTTAGTTTTTGTTTTATTTGAATACAGTACCCTTAGTTTTTGTTTTGTTTGAAGACAGTACCCTTAGTTTTTGTTTTATTTGAATACAGTACCCCTAGTTTTTGTTTTGTTTGAAGACAGTACCTCTAGTTTTTGTTTTATTTGAATACAGTACCCTTAGTTTTTGTTTTATTTGAAGACAATACCTCTAGTTTTTGTTTTATTTGAAGACAGTACCTCTAGTTTTTGTTTTATTTGAATACAGTACCTCTAGTTTTTGTTTTATTTGAAGACAGTACCTCTAGTTTTTGTTTTATTTGAAGACAGTACCTCTAGTTTTTGTTTTATTTGAATACAGTACCCTTAGTTTTTGTTTTATTTGAATACAGTACCTCTAGTTTTTGTTTTATTTGAAGACAGTACCCCTAGTTTTTGTTTTATTTGAATACAGTACCCTTAGTTTTTGTTTTATTTGAATACAGTACCTCTAGTTTTTGTTTTGTTTGAAGACAGTACCTCTAGTTTTTGTTTTATTTGAAGACAGTACCTCTAGTTTTTGTTTTATTTGAAGACAGTACCCTTAGTTTTTGTTTTATTTGAAGACAGTACCTCTAGTTTTTGTTTTATTTGAATACAGTACCCTTAGTTTTTGTTTTATTTGAATACAGTACCTCTAGTTTTTGTTTTATTTGAAGACAGTACCTCTAGTTTTTGTTTTATTTGAAAACAGTTCCTCTAGTTTTTGTTTTGTTTGAAGACAGTACCTCTAGTTTTTGTTTTATTTGAATACAGTACCTCTAGTTTTTGTTTTATTTGAAGACAGTACCTCTAGTTTTTGTTTTATTTGAAGACAGTACCTCTAGTTTTTGTTTTGTTTGAAGACAGTACCTCTAGTTTTTGTTTTGTTTGAAGACAGTACCCTTAGTTTTTGTTTTATTTGAAGACAGTACCTTTAGTTTTTGTTTTATTTGAATACAGTACCTCTAGTTTTTGTTTTGTTTGAAGACAGTACCTCTAGTTTTTGTTTTATTTGAAGACAGTACCTCTAGTTTTTGTTTTATTTGAAGACAGTACCTCTAGTTTTTGTTTTATTTGAAGACAGTACCTCTAGTTTTTGTTTTATTTGAAGACAGTACCTCTAGTTTTTGTTTTATTTGAAGACAGTACCTCTAGTTTTTGTTTTATTTGAATACAGTACCCCTAGTTTTTGTTTTATTTGAAGACAGTACCTCTAGTTTTTGTTTTATTTGAAGACAGTACCTCTAGTTTTTGTTTTATTTGAATACAGTACCCCTAGTTTTTGTTTTATTTGAATACAGTACCTCTAGTTTTTGTTTTATTTGAAGACAGTACCTCTAGTTTTTGTTTTATTTGAAGACAGTACCCCTAGTTTTTGTTTTATTTGAATACAGTACCCTTAGTTTTTGTTTTATTTGAAGACAGTACCTTTAGTTTTTGTTTTATTTGAAGACAGTACCTCTAGTTTTTGTTTTGTTTGAAGACAGTACCTCTAGTTTTTGTTTTATTTGAAGACAGTACCTCTAGTTTTTGTTTTATTTGAAGACAGTACCTCTAGTTTTTGTTTTATTTGAAGACAGTACCTCTAGTTTTTGTTTTATTTGAAGACAGTACCTCTAGTTTTTGTTTTATTTGAAGACAGTACCTCTAGTTTTTGTTTTATTTGAATTCAGTACCCTTAGTTTTTGTTTTATTTGAATACAGTACCTCTAGTTTTTGTTTTATTTGAAGACAGTACCCCTAGTTTTTGTTTTATTTGAATACAGTACCCTTAGTTTTTGTTTTATTTGAATACAGTACCTCTAGTTTTTGTTTTGTTTGAAGACAGTACCTCTAGTTTTTGTTTTATTTGAAGACAGTACCTCTAGTTTTTGTTTTATTTGAAGACAGTACCCTTAGTTTTTGTTTTATTTGAAGACAGTACCTCTAGTTTTTGTTTTATTTGAATACAGTACCCTTAGTTTTTGTTTTATTTGAATACAGTACCTCTAGTTTTTGTTTTATTTGAAGACAGTACCTCTAGTTTTTGTTTTATTTGAATACAGTACCTCTAGTTTTTGTTTTGTTTGAAGACAGTACCTCTAGTTTTTGTTTTATTTGAATACAGTACCTCTAGTTTTTGTTTTATTTGAAGACAGTACCTCTAGTTTTTGTTTTATTTGAAGACAGTACCTCTAGTTTTTGTTTTGTTTGAAGACAGTACCTCTAGTTTTTGTTTTGTTTGAAGACAGTACCCTTAGTTTTTGTTTTATTTGAAGACAGTACCTTTAGTTTTTGTTTTATTTGAATACAGTACCTCTAGTTTTTGTTTTGTTTGAAGACAGTACCTCTAGTTTTTGTTTTATTTGAAGACAGTACCTCTAGTTTTTGTTTTATTTGAAGACAGTACCTCTAGTTTTTGTTTTATTTGAAGACAGTACCTCTAGTTTTTGTTTTATTTGAAGACAGTACCTCTAGTTTTTGCTTTATTTGAAGACAGTACCCCTAGTTTTTGTTTTATTTGAAGACAGTACCTCTAGTTTTTGTTTTATTTGAATACAGTACCCTTAGTTTTTGTTTTATTTGAATACAGTACCTCTAGTTTTTGTTTTGTTTGAAGACAGTACCCTTAGTTTTTGTTTTATTTGAATACAGTACCCCTAGTTTTTGTTTTATTTGAAGACAGTACCTTTAGTTTTTGTTTTATTTGAAGACAGTACCTCTAGTTTTTGTTTTGTTTGAAGACAGTACCTCTAGTTTTTGTTTTATTTGAAGACAGTACCTCTAGTTTTTGTTTTATTTGAAGACAGTACCTCTAGTTTTTGTTTTATTTGAAGACAGTACCTCTAGTTTTTGTTTTATTTGAAGACAGTACCTCTAGTTTTTGTTTTATTTGAAGACAGTACCTCTAGTTTTTGTTTTATTTGAAGACAGTACCTCTAGTTTTTGTTTTATTTGAATTCAGTACCCTTAGTTTTTGTTTTATTTGAATACAGTACCTCTAGTTTTTGTTTTATTTGAAGACAGTACCCCTAGTTTTTGTTTTATTTGAATACAGTACCCTTAGTTTTTGTTTTATTTGAATACAGTACCTCTAGTTTTTGTTTTGTTTGAAGACAGTACCTCTAGTTTTTGTTTTATTTGAAGACAGTACCTCTAGTTTTTGTTTTATTTGAAGACAGTACCCTTAGTTTTTGTTTTATTTGAAGACAGTACCTCTAGTTTTTGTTTTATTTGAATACAGTACCCTTAGTTTTTGTTTTATTTGAATACAGTACCTCTAGTTTTTGTTTTATTTGAAGACAGTACCTCTAGTTTTTGTTTTATTTGAATACAGTACCTCTAGTTTTTGTTTTGTTTGAAGACAGTACCTCTAGTTTTTGTTTTATTTGAATACAGTACCTCTAGTTTTTGTTTTATTTGAAGACAGTACCTCTAGTTTTTGTTTTATTTGAAGACAGTACCTCTAGTTTTTGTTTTGTTTGAAGACAGTACCTCTAGTTTTTGTTTTGTTTGAAGACAGTACCCTTAGTTTTTGTTTTATTTGAAGACAGTACCTTTAGTTTTTGTTTTATTTGAATACAGTACCTCTAGTTTTTGTTTTGTTTGAAGACAGTACCTCTAGTTTTTGTTTTATTTGAAGACAGTACCTCTAGTTTTTGTTTTATTTGAAGACAGTACCTCTAGTTTTTGTTTTATTTGAAGACAGTACCTCTAGTTTTTTGTTTTATTTGAAGACAGTACCTCTAGTTTTTGCTTTATTTGAAGACAGTACCCCTAGTTTTTGTTTTATTTGAAGACAGTACCTCTAGTTTTTGTTTTATTTGAATACAGTACCCTTAGTTTTTGTTTTATTTGAATACAGTACCTCTAGTTTTTGTTTTGTTTGAAGACAGTACCCTTAGTTTTTGTTTTATTTGAATACAGTACCCCTAGTTTTTGTTTTGTTTGAAGACAGTACCTCTAGTTTTTGTTTTATTTGAATACAGTACCCTTAGTTTTTGTTTTATTTGAAGACAATACCTCTAGTTTTTGTTTTATTTGAAGACAGTACCTCTAGTTTTTGTTTTATTTGAATACAGTACCTCTAGTTTTTGTTTTATTTGAAGACAGTACCTCTAGTTTTTGTTTTATTTGAAGACAGTACCTCTAGTTTTTGTTTTATTTGAATACAGTACCCTTAGTTTTTGTTTTATTTGAATACAGTACCTCTAGTTTTTGTTTTATTTGAAGACAGTACCCCTAGTTTTTGTTTTATTTGAATACAGTACCCTTAGTTTTTGTTTTATTTGAATACAGTACCTCTAGTTTTTGTTTTGTTTGAAGACAGTACCTCTAGTTTTTGTTTTATTTGAAGACAGTACCTCTAGTTTTTGTTTTATTTGAAGACAGTACCCTTAGTTTTTGTTTTATTTGAAGACAGTACCTCTAGTTTTTGTTTTATTTGAATACAGTACCCTTAGTTTTTGTTTTATTTGAATACAGTACCTCTAGTTTTTGTTTTATTTGAAGACAGTACCTCTAGTTTTTGTTTTATTTGAAAACAGTTCCTCTAGTTTTTGTTTTGTTTGAAGACAGTACCTCTAGTTTTTGTTTTATTTGAAGACAGTACCTCTAGTTTTTGTTTTATTTGAATACAGTACCCTTAGTTTTTGTTTTATTTGAATACAGTACCTCTAGTTTTTGTTTTATTTGAAGACAGTACCCCTAGTTTTTGTTTTATTTGAATACAGTACCCTTAGTTTTTGTTTTATTTGAATACAGTACCTCTAGTTTTTGTTTTGTTTGAAGACAGTACCTCTAGTTTTTGTTTTATTTGAAGACAGTACCTCTAGTTTTTGTTTTATTTGAAGACAGTACCCTTAGTTTTTGTTTTATTTGAAGACAGTACCTCTAGTTTTTGTTTTATTTGAATACAGTACCCTTAGTTTTTGTTTTATTTGAATACAGTACCTCTAGTTTTTGTTTTATTTGAAGACAGTACCTCTAGTTTTTGTTTTATTTGAATACAGTACCTCTAGTTTTTGTTTTGTTTGAAGACAGTACCTCTAGTTTTTGTTTTATTTGAATACAGTACCTCTAGTTTTTGTTTTATTTGAAGACAGTACCTCTAGTTTTTGTTTTATTTGAAGACAGTACCTCTAGTTTTTGTTTTGTTTGAAGACAGTACCTCTAGTTTTTGTTTTGTTTGAAGACAGTACCCTTAGTTTTTGTTTTATTTGAAGACAGTACCTTTAGTTTTTGTTTTATTTGAATACAGTACCTCTAGTTTTTGTTTTGTTTGAAGACAGTACCTCTAGTTTTTGTTTTATTTGAAGACAGTACCTCTAGTTTTTGTTTTATTTGAAGACAGTACCTCTAGTTTTTGTTTTATTTGAAGACAGTACCTCTAGTTTTTGTTTTATTTAAAGACAGTACCTCTAGTTTTTGCTTTATTTGAAGACAGTACCTCTAGTTTTTGTTTTATTTGAAGACAGTACCTCTAGTTTTTGTTTTATTTGAATACAGTACCCTTAGTTTTTGTTTTATTTGAATACAGTACCCTTAGTTTTTGTTTTGTTTGAAGACAGTACCCTTAGTTTTTGTTTTATTTGAATACAGTACCCCTAGTTTTTGTTTTGTTTGAAGACAGTACCTCTAGTTTTTGTTTTATTTGAATACAGTACCCTTAGTTTTTGTTTTATTTGAAGACAATACCTCTAGTTTTTGTTTTATTTGAATACAGTACCTCTAGTTTTTGTTTTATTTGAAGACAGTACCTCTAGTTTTTGTTTTATTTGAAGACAGTACCTCTAGTTTTTGTTTTATTTGAATACAGTACCCTTAGTTTTTGTTTTATTTGAATACAGTACCTCTAGTTTTTGTTTTATTTGAAGACAGTACCCCTAGTTTTTGTTTTATTTGAATACAGTACCCTTAGTTTTTGTTTTATTTGAATACAGTACCTCTAGTTTTTGTTTTGTTTGAAGACAGTACCTCTAGTTTTTGTTTTATTTGAAGACAGTACCTCTAGTTTTTGTTTTATTTGAAGACAGTACCCTTAGTTTTTGTTTTATTTGAAGACAGTACCTCTAGTTTTTGTTTTATTTGAATACAGTACCCTTAGTTTTTGTTTTATTTGAATACAGTACCTCTAGTTTTTGTTTTATTTGAAGACAGTACCTCTAGTTTTTGTTTTATTTGAAAACAGTTCCTCTAGTTTTTGTTTTGTTTGAAGACAGTACCTCTAGTTTTTGTTTTATTTGAATACAGTACCTCTAGTTTTTGTTTTATTTGAAGACAGTACCTCTAGTTTTTGTTTTATTTGAAGACAGTACCTCTAGTTTTTGTTTTGTTTGAAGACAGTACCTCTAGTTTTTGTTTTGTTTGAAGACAGTACCCTTAGTTTTTGTTTTATTTGAAGACAGTACCTTTAGTTTTTGTTTTATTTGAATACAGTACCTCTAGTTTTTGTTTTGTTTGAAGACAGTACCTCTAGTTTTTGTTTTATTTGAAGACAGTACCTCTAGTTTTTGTTTTATTTGAAGACAGTACCTCTAGTTTTTGTTTTATTTGAAGACAGTACCTCTAGTTTTTGTTTTATTTGAAGACAGTACCTCTAGTTTTTGTTTTATTTGAAGACAGTACCTCTAGTTTTTGTTTTATTTGAATACAGTACCCCTAGTTTTTGTTTTATTTGAAGACAGTACCTCTAGTTTTTGTTTTATTTGAAGACAGTACCTCTAGTTTTTGTTTTATTTGAATACAGTACCTCTAGTTTTTGTTTTGTTTGAAGACAGTACCTCTAGTTTTTGTTTTATTTGAATACAGTACCTCTAGTTTTTGTTTTATTTGAAGACAGTACCTCTAGTTTTTGTTTTATTTGAAGACAGTACCTCTAGTTTTTGTTTTGTTTGAAGACAGTACCTCTAGTTTTTGTTTTGTTTGAAGACAGTACCCTTAGTTTTTGTTTTATTTGAAGACAGTACCTTTAGTTTTTGTTTTATTTGAATACAGTACCTCTAGTTTTTGTTTTGTTTGAAGACAGTACCTCTAGTTTTTGTTTTATTTGAAGACAGTACCTCTAGTTTTTGTTTTATTTGAAGACAGTACCTCTAGTTTTTGTTTTATTTGAAGACAGTACCTCTAGTTTTTGTTTTATTTGAAGACAGTACCTCTAGTTTTTGCTTTATTTGAAGACAGTACCCCTAGTTTTTGTTTTATTTGAAGACAGTACCTCTAGTTTTTGTTTTATTTGAATACAGTACCCTTAGTTTTTGTTTTATTTGAATACAGTACCTCTAGTTTTTGTTTTGTTTGAAGACAGTACCCTTAGTTTTTGTTTTATTTGAATACAGTACCTCTAGTTTTTGTTTTGTTTGAAGACAGTACCTCTAGTTTTTGTTTTATTTGAATACAGTACCCTTAGTTTTTGTTTTATTTGAAGACAATACCTCTAGTTTTTGTTTTATTTGAAGACAGTACCTCTAGTTTTTGTTTTATTTGAATACAGTACCTCTAGTTTTTGTTTTATTTGAAGACAGTACCTCTAGTTTTTGTTTTATTTGAAGACAGTACCTCTAGTTTTTGTTTTATTTGAATACAGTACCCTTAGTTTTTGTTTTATTTGAATACAGTACCTCTAGTTTTTGTTTTATTTGAAGACAGTACCCCTAGTTTTTGTTTTATTTGAATACAGTACCCTTAGTTTTTGTTTTATTTGAATACAGTACCTCTAGTTTTTGTTTTGTTTGAAGACAGTACCTCTAGTTTTTGTTTTATTTGAAGACAGTACCTCTAGTTTTTGTTTTATTTGAAGACAGTACCCTTAGTTTTTGTTTTATTTGAAGACAGTACCTCTAGTTTTTGTTTTATTTGAATACAGTACCCTTAGTTTTTGTTTTATTTGAATACAGTACCTCTAGTTTTTGTTTTATTTGAAGACAGTACCTCTAGTTTTTGTTTTATTTGAAAACAGTTCCTCTAGTTTTTGTTTTGTTTGAAGACAGTACCTCTAGTTTTTGTTTTATTTGAATACAGTACCTCTAGTTTTTGTTTTATTTGAAGACAGTACCTCTAGTTTTTGTTTTATTTGAAGACAGTACCTCTAGTTTTTGTTTTGTTTGAAGACAGTACCTCTAGTTTTTGTTTTGTTTGAAGACAGTACCCTTAGTTTTTGTTTTATTTGAAGACAGTACCTTTAGTTTTTGTTTTATTTGAATACAGTACCTCTAGTTTTTGTTTTGTTTGAAGACAGTACCTCTAGTTTTTGTTTTATTTGAAGACAGTACCTCTAGTTTTTGTTTTATTTGAAGACAGTACCTCTAGTTTTTGTTTTATTTGAAGACAGTACCTCTAGTTTTTGTTTTATTTGAATACAGTACCCTTAGTTTTTGTTTTATTTGAATACAGTACCTCTAGTTTTTGTTTTGTTTGAAGACAGTACCCTTAGTTTTTGTTTTATTTGAATACAGTACCTCTAGTTTTTGTTTTGTTTGAAGACAGTACCTCTAGTTTTTGTTTTATTTGAATACAGTACCCTTAGTTTTTGTTTTATTTGAAGACAATACCTCTAGTTTTTGTTTTATTTGAAGACAGTACCTCTAGTTTTTGTTTTATTTGAATACAGTACCTCTAGTTTTTGTTTTATTTGAATACAGTACCTCCAGTTTTTGTTTTATTTGAATACAGTACCTCTAGTTTTTGTTTTATTTGAAGACAATACCTCTAGTTTTTGTTTTATTTGAAGACAGTACCTCTAGTTTTTGTTTTATTTGAATACAGTACCCTTAGTTTTTTGTTTTATTTGAATACAGTACCTCTAGTTTTTGTTTTGTTTGAAGACAGTACCTCTAGTTTTTGTTTTGTTTGAAGAGAGTACCCCTAGTTTTTGTTTTATTTGAATACAGTACCCTTAGTTTTTGTTTTATTTGAATACAGTACCCCTAGTTTTTGTTTTGTTTGAAGACAGTACCTCTAGTTTTTGTTTTATTTGAATACAGTACCTCTAGTTTTTGTTTTGTTTGAAGACAGTACCTCTAGTTTTTGTTTTATTTGAATACAGTACCCTTAGTTTTTGTTTTATTTGAATACAGTACCTCTAGTTTTTGTTTTATTTGAAGACAGTACCTCTAGTTTTTGTTTTATTTGAATACAGTACCTCTAGTTTTTGTTTTGTTTGAAGACAGTACCTCTAGTTTTTGTTTTATTTGAATACAGTACCTCTAGTTTTTGTTTTATTTGAAGACAGTACCTCTAGTTTTTGTTTTATTTGAAGACAGTACCTCTAGTTTTTGTTTTGTTTGAAGACAGTACCTCTAGTTTTTGTTTTGTTTGAAGACAGTACCCTTAGTTTTTGTTTTATTTGAAGACAGTACCTTTAGTTTTTGTTTTATTTGAATACAGTACCTCTAGTTTTTGTTTTGTTTGAAGACAGTACCTCTAGTTTTTGTTTTATTTGAAGACAGTACCTCTAGTTTTTGTTTTATTTGAAGACAGTACCTCTAGTTTTTGTTTTATTTGAAGACAGTACCTCTAGTTTTTGTTTTATTTGAAGACAGTACCTCTAGTTTTTGTTTTATTTGAAGACAGTACCTCTAGTTTTTGTTTTATTTGAAGACAGTACCTCTAGTTTTTGTTTTATTTGAATACAGTACCCTTAGTTTTTGTTTTATTTGAATACAGTACCTCTAGTTTTTGTTTTGTTTGAAGACAGTACCCTTAGTTTTTGTTTTATTTGAATACAGTACCCCTAGTTTTTGTTTTGTTTGAAGACAGTACCTCTAGTTTTTGTTTTATTTGAATACAGTACCCTTAGTTTTTGTTTTATTTGAAGACAATACCTCTAGTTTTTGTTTTATTTGAAGACAGTACCTCTAGTTTTTGTTTTATTTGAATACAGTACCTCTAGTTTTTGTTTTATTTGAATACAGTACCTCCAGTTTTTGTTTTATTTGAATACAGTACCTCTAGTTTTTGTTTTATTTGAAGACAATACCTCCAGTTTTTGTTTTATTTGAAGACAGTACCTCTAGTTTTTGTTTTATTTGAATACAGTACCCTTAGTTTTTGTTTTATTTGAATACAGTACCTCTAGTTTTTGTTTTGTTTGAAGACAGTACCTCTAGTTTTTGTTTTGTTTGAAGAGAGTACCCCTAGTTTTTGTTTTATTTGAATACAGTACCCTTAGTTTTTGTTTTATTTGAATACAGTACCCCTAGTTTTTGTTTTGTTTGAAGACAGTACCTCTAGTTTTTGTTTTATTTGAAGACAGTACCTCTAGTTTTTGCTTTATTTGAAGACAGTACCTCTAGTTTTTGTTTTGTTTGAATACAGTACCCCTAGTTTTTGTTTTATTTCAATACAGTACCTCTAGTTTTTGTTTTATTTGAAGACAGTACCTCTAGTTTTTGTTTTATTTGAAGACAGTACCTCTAGTTTTTGTTTTATTTGAATACAGTACCCCTAGTTTTTGTTTTATTTGAAGACAGTACCTCTAGTTTTTGTTTTATTTGAAGACAGTACCTCTAGTTTTTGTTTTATTTGAAGACAGTACCTCTAGTTTTTGTTTTATTTGAAGACAGTACCTCTAGTTTTTGTTTTATTTGAATACAGTACCCTTAGTTTTTGTTTTATTTGAAGACAATACCTCTAGTTTTTGTTTTATTTGAAGACAGTACCTCTAGTTTTTGTTTTATTTGAATACAGTACCTCTAGTTTTTGTTTTATTTGAATACAGTACCTCTAGTTTTTGTTTTATTTGAATAGAGTACCTCTAGTTTTTGTTTTATTTGAAGACAATACCTCTAGTTTTTGTTTTATTTGAAGACAGTACCTCTAGTTTTTGTTTTATTTGAATACAGTACCCTTAGTTTTTGTTTTATTTGAATACAGTACCTCTAGTTTTTGTTTTGTTTGAAGACAGTACCTCTAGTTTTTGTTTTGTTTGAAGACAGTACCCCTAGTTTTTGTTTTATTTGAATACAGTACCCTTAGTTTTTGTTTTATTTGAATACAGTACCCCTAGTTTTTGCTTTGTTTGAAGACAGTACCTCTAGTTTTTGTTTTATTTGAAGACAGTACCTCTAGTTTTTGCTTTATTTGAAGACAGTACCTCTAGTTTTTGTTTTATTTGAATACAGTACCCCTAGTTTTTGTTTTATTTGAATACAGTACCTCTAGTTTTTGTTTTATTTGAAGACAGTACCTCTAGTTTTTGTTTTATTTGAAGACAGTACCTCTAGTTTTTGTTTTATTTGAATACAGTACCCCTAGTTTTTGTTTTATTTGAAGACAGTACCTCTAGTTTTTGTTTTATTTGAAGACAGTACCTCTAGTTTTTGTTTTATTTGAATACAGTACCCCTAGTTTTTGTTTTATTTGAATACAGTACCTCTAGTTTTTGTTTTATTTGAAGACAGTACCTCTAGTTTTTGTTTTATTTGAAGACAGTACCCCTAGTTTTTGTTTTATTTGAATACAGTACCCTTAGTTTTTGTTTTATTTGAAGACAGTACCTTTAGTTTTTGTTTTATTTGAATACAGTACCTCTAGTTTTTGTTTTGTTTGAAGACAGTACCTCTAGTTTTTGTTTTATTTGAAGACAGTACCTCTAGTTTTTGTTTTATTTGAAGACAGTACCTCTAGTTTTTGTTTTATTTGAAGACAGTACCTCTAGTTTTTGTTTTATTTGAAGACAGTACCTCTAGTTTTTGTTTTATTTGAAGACAGTACCTCTAGTTTTTGTTTTATTTGAAGACAGTACCTCTAGTTTTTGTTTTATTTGAATAGAGTACCCTTAGTTTTTGTTTTATTTGAATACAGTACCTCTAGTTTTTGTTTTGTTTGAAGACAGTACCCTTAGTTTTTGTTTTATTTGAATACAGTACCCCTAGTTTTTGTTTTGTTTGAAGACAGTACCTCTAGTTTTTGTTTTATTTGAATACAGTACCCTTAGTTTTTGTTTTATTTGAAGACAATACCTCTAGTTTTTGTTTTATTTGAAGAAAGTACCTCTAGTTTTTGTTTTATTTGAATACAGTACCTCTAGTTTTTGTTTTATTTGAATACAGTACCTCCAGTTTTTGTTTTATTTGAATACAGTACCTCTAGTTTTTGTTTTATTTGAAGACAATACCTCTAGTTTTTGTTTTATTTGAAGACAGTACCTCTAGTTTTTGTTTTATTTGAATACAGTACCCTTAGTTTTTGTTTTATTTGAATACAGTACCTCTAGTTTTTGTTTTGTTTGAAGACAGTACCTCTAGTTTTTGTTTTGTTTGAAGAGAGTACCCCTAGTTTTTGTTTTATTTGAATACAGTACCCTTAGTTTTTGTTTTATTTGAATACAGTACCCCTAGTTTTTGTTTTGTTTGAAGACAGTACCTCTAGTTTTTGTTTTATTTGAATACAGTACCTCTAGTTTTTGTTTTGTTTGAAGACAGTACCTCTAGTTTTTGTTTTATTTGAATACAGTACCCTTAGTTTTTGTTTTATTTGAATACAGTACCTCTAGTTTTTGTTTTATTTGAAGACAGTACCTCTAGTTTTTGTTTTATTTGAATATAGTACCTCTAGTTTTTGTTTTGTTTGAAGACAGTACCTCTAGTTTTTGTTTTATTTGAATACAGTACCTCTAGTTTTTGTTTTATTTGAAGACAGTACCTCTAGTTTTTGTTTTATTTGAAGACAGTACCTCTAGTTTTTGTTTTGTTTGAAGACAGTACCTCTAGTTTTTGTTTTGTTTGAAGACAGTACCCTTAGTTTTTGTTTTATTTGAAGACAGTACCTTTAGTTTTTGTTTTATTTGAATACAGTACCTCTAGTTTTTGTTTTGTTTGAAGACAGTACCTCTAGTTTTTGTTTTATTTGAAGACAGTACCTCTAGTTTTTGTTTTATTTGAAGACAGTACCTCTAGTTTTTGTTTTATTTGAAGACAGTACCTCTAGTTTTTGTTTTATTTGAAGACAGTACCTCTAGTTTTTGTTTTATTTGAAGACAGTACCTCTAGTTTTTGTTTTATTTGAAGACAGTACCTCTAGTTTTTGTTTTATTTGAATACAGTACCCTTAGTTTTTGTTTTATTTGAATACAGTACCTCTAGTTTTTGTTTTGTTTGAAGACAGTACCCTTAGTTTTTGTTTTATTTGAATACAGTACCCCTAGTTTTTGTTTTGTTTGAAGACAGTACCTCTAGTTTTTGTTTTATTTGAATACAGTACCCTTAGTTTTTGTTTTATTTGAAGACAATACCTCTAGTTTTTGTTTTATTTGAAGACAGTACCTCTAGTTTTTGTTTTATTTGAATACAGTACCTCTAGTTTTTGTTTTATTTGAATACAGTACCTCCAGTTTTTGTTTTATTTGAATACAGTACCTCTAGTTTTTGTTTTATTTGAAGACAATACCTCTAGTTTTTGTTTTATTTGAAGACAGTACCTCTAGTTTTTGTTTTATTTGAATACAGTACCCTTAGTTTTTGTTTTATTTGAATACAGTACCTCTAGTTTTTGTTTTGTTTGAAGACAGTACCTCTAGTTTTTGTTTTGTTTGAAGAGAGTACCCCTAGTTTTTGTTTTATTTGAATACAGTACCCTTAGTTTTTGTTTTATTTGAATACAGTACCCCTAGTTTTTGTTTTGTTTGAAGACAGTACCTCTAGTTTTTGTTTTATTTGAAGACAGTACCTCTAGTTTTTGCTTTATTTGAAGACAGTACCTCTAGTTTTTGTTTTATTTGAAGACAGTACCTCTAGTTTTTGTTTTATTTGAATACAGTACCCCTAGTTTTTGTTTTATTTGAATACAGTACCTCTAGTTTTTGTTTTATTTGAAGACAGTACCTCTAGTTTTTGTTTTATTTGAAGACAGTACCTCTAGTTTTTGTTTTATTTGAATAAAGTACCCCTAGTTTTTGTTTTATTTGAAGACAGTACCTCTAGTTTTTGTTTTATTTGAAGACAGTACCTCTAGTTTTTGTTTTGTTTGAAGACAGTACCTCTAGTTTTTGTTTTATTTGAAGACAGTACCTCTAGTTTTTGTTTTATTTGAATACAGTACCCTTAGTTTTTGTTTTATTTGAAGACAATACCTCTAGTTTTTGTTTTATTTGAAGACAGTACCTCTAGTTTTTGTTTTATTTGAATACAGTACCTCTAGTTTTTGTTTTATTTGAATACAGTACCTCTAGTTTTTGTTTTATTTGAATACAGTACCTCTAGTTTTTGTTTTATTTGAAGACAATACCTCTAGTTTTTGTTTTATTTGAAGACAGTACCTCTAGTTTTTGTTTTATTTGAATACAGTACCCTTAGTTTTTGTTTTATTTGAATACAGTACCTCTAGTTTTTGTTTTGTTTGAAGACAGTACCTCTAGTTTTTGTTTTGTTTGAAGACAGTACCCCTAGTTTTTGTTTTATTTGAATACAGTACCCTTAGTTTTTGTTTTATTTGAATACAGTACCCCTAGTTTTTGTTTTGTTTGAAGACAGTACCTCTAGTTTTTGTTTTATTTGAAGACAGTACCTCTAGTTTTTGCTTTATTTGAAGACAGTACCTCTAGTTTTTGTTTTATTTGAATACAGTACCCCTAGTTTTTGTTTTATTTGAATACAGTACCTCTAGTTTTTGTTTTATTTGAAGACAGTACCTCTAGTTTTTGTTTTATTTGAAGACAGTACCTCTAGTTTTTGTTTTATTTGAATACAGTACCCCTAGTTTTTGTTTTATTTGAAGACAGTACCTCTAGTTTTGGTTTTATTTGAAGACAGTACCCCTAGTTTTTGTTTTATTTGAATACAGTACCCCTAGTTTTTGTTTTATTTGAATACAGTACCTCTAGTTTTTGTTTTATTTGAAGACAGTACCTCTAGTTTTTGTTTTATTTGAAGACAGTACCCCTAGTTTTTGTTTTATTTGAAGACAGTACCCTTAGTTTTTGTTTTATTTGAATACAGTACCTCTAGTTTTTGTTTTGTTTGAAGACAGTACCTCTAGTTTTTGTTTTATTTGAAGACAGTACCTCTAGTTTTTGTTTTATTTGAAGACAGTACCCTTAGTTTTTGTTTTATTTGAAGACAGTACCTCTAGTTTTTGTTTTATTTGAATACAGTACCCTTAGTTTTTGTTTTATTTGAATACAGTACCTCTAGTTTTTGTTTTATTTGAAGACAGTACCTCTAGTTTTTGTTTTATTTGAATACAGTACCTCTAGTTTTTGTTTTGTTTGAAGACAGTACCTCTAGTTTTTGTTTTATTTGAATACAGTACCTCTAGTTTTTGTTTTATTTGAAGACAGTACCTCTAGTTTTTGTTTTATTTGAAGACAGTACCTCTAGTTTTTGTTTTGTTTGAAGACAGTACCTCTAGTTTTTGTTTTGTTTGAAGACAGTACCCTTAGTTTTTGTTTTATTTGAAGACAGTACCTTTAGTTTTTGTTTTATTTGAATACAGTACCTCTAGTTTTTGTTTTGTTTGAAGACAGTACCTCTAGTTTTTGTTTTATTTGAAGACAGTACCTCTAGTTTTTGTTTTATTTGAAGACAGTACCCTTAGTTTTTGTTTTATTTGAAGACAGTACCTCTAGTTTTTGTTTTATTTGAATACAGTACCCTTAGTTTTTGTTTTATTTGAATACAGTACCTCTAGTTTTTGTTTTATTTGAAGACAGTACCTCTAGTTTTTGTTTTATTTGAATACAGTACCTCTAGTTTTTGTTTTGTTTGAAGACAGTACCTCTAGTTTTTGTTTTATTTGAATACAGTACCTCTAGTTTTTGTTTTATTTGAAGACAGTACCTCTAGTTTTTGTTTTATTTGAAGACAGTACCTCTAGTTTTTGTTTTGTTTGAAGACAGTACCTCTAGTTTTTGTTTTGTTTGAAGACAGTACCCTTAGTTTTTGTTTTATTTGAAGACAGTACCTTTAGTTTTTGTTTTATTTGAATACAGTACCTCTAGTTTTTGTTTTGTTTGAAGACAGTACCTCTAGTTTTTGTTTTATTTGAAGACAGTACCTCTAGTTTTTGTTTTTTTTGAAGACAGTACCTCTAGTTTTTGTTTTATTTGAAGACAGTACCTCTAGTTTTTGTTTTATTTGAAGACAGTACCTCTAGTTTTTGTTTTATTTGAAGACAGTACCTCTAGTTTTTGTTTTATTTGAAGACAGTACCTCTAGTTTTTGTTTTATTTGAATACAGTACCCTTAGTTTTTGTTTTATTTGAATACAGTACCTCTAGTTTTTGTTTTGTTTGAAGACAGTACCCTTAGTTTTTGTTTTATTTGAATACAGTACCCCTAGTTTTTGTTTTGTTTGAAGACAGTACCTCTAGTTTTTGTTTTATTTGAATACAGTACCCTTAGTTTTTGTTTTATTTGAAGACAATACCTCTAGTTTTTGTTTTATTTGAAGACAGTACCTCTAGTTTTTGTTTTATTTGAATACAGTACCCCTAGTTTTTGTTTTATTTGAATACAGTACCTCTAGTTTTTGTTTTATTTGAAGACAGTACCTCTAGTTTTTGTTTTATTTGAAGACAGTACCTCTAGTTTTTGTTTTGTTTGAAGACAGTACCTCTAGTTTTTGTTTTATTTGAAGACAGTACCTCTAGTTTTTGTTTTATTTGAAGACAGTACCTCTAGTTTTTGTTTTATTTGAAGACAGTACCTCTAGTTTTTGTTTTATTTGAATACAGTACCCCTAGTTTTTGTTTTATTTGAAGACAGTACCTCTAGTTTTTGTTTTATTTGAAGACAGTACCTCTAGTTTTTGTTTTGTTTGAAGACAGTACCTCTAGTTTTTGTTTTATTTGAAGACAGTACCTCTAGTTTTTGTTTTATTTGAATACAGTACCCTTAGTTTTTGTTTTATTTGAAGACAATACCTCTAGTTTTTGTTTTATTTGAAGACAGTACCTCTAGTTTTTGTTTTATTTGAATACAGTACCTCTAGTTTTTGTTTTATTTGAATACAGTACCTCTAGTTTTTGTTTTATTTGAATACAGTACCTCTAGTTTTTGTTTTATTTGAAGACAATACCTCTAGTTTTTGTTTTATTTGAAGACAGTACCTCTAGTTTTTGTTTTATTTGAATACAGTACCCTTAGTTTTTGTTTTATTTGAATACAGTACCTCTAGTTTTTGCTTTGTTTGAAGACAGTACCTCTAGTTTTTGTTTTGTTTGAAGACAGTACCCCTAGTTTTTGTTTTATTTGAATACAGTACCCTTAGTTTTTGTTTTATTTGAATACAGTACCCCTAGTTTTTGTTTTATTTGAAGACAGTACCTCTAGTTTTTGTTTTATTTGAAGACAGTACCTCTAGTTTTTGTTTTGTTTGAAGACAGTACCTCTAGTTTTTGTTTTGTTTGAAGACAGTACCCTTAGTTTTTGTTTTATTTGAAGACAGTACCTTTAGTTTTTGTTTTATTTGAATACAGTACCTCTAGTTTTTGTTTTGTTTGAAGACAGTACCTCTAGTTTTTGTTTTATTTGAAGACAGTACCTCTAGTTTTTGTTTTATTTGAATACAGTACCTCTAGTTTTTGTTTTATTTGAATACAGTACCTCTAGTTTTTGTTTTATTTGAATACAGTACCTCTAGTTTTTGTTTTATTTGAAGACAATACCTCTAGTTTTTGTTTTATTTGAAGACAGTACCTCTAGTTTTTGTTTTATTTGAATACAGTACCCTTAGTTTTTGTTTTATTTGAATACAGTACCTCTAGTTTTTGCTTTGTTTGAAGACAGTACCTCTAGTTTTTGTTTTGTTTGAAGACAGTACCCCTAGTTTTTGTTTTATTTGAATACAGTACCCTTAGTTTTTGTTTTATTTGAATACAGTACCCCTAGTTTTTGTTTTGTTTGAAGACAGTACCTCTAGTTTTTGTTTTATTTGAAGACAGTACCTCTAGTTTTTGCTTTATTTGAAGACAGTACCTCTAGTTTTTGTTTTATTTGAATACAGTACCCTTAGTTTTTGTTTTATTTGAATACAGTACCTCTAGTTTTTGTTTTGTTTGAAGACAGTACCCTTAGTTTTTGTTTTATTTGAATACAGTACCCCTAGTTTTTGTTTTGTTTGAAGACAGTACCTCTAGTTTTTGTTTTATTTGAATACAGTACCCTTAGTTTTTGTTTTATTTGAAGACAATACCTCTAGTTTTTGTTTTATTTGAAGACAGTACCTCTAGTTTTTGTTTTATTTGAATACAGTACCTCTAGTTTTTGTTTTATTTGAATACAGTACCTCCAGTTTTTGTTTTATTTGAAGACAGTACCTCTAGTTTTTGTTTTATTTGAATACAGTACCCTTAGTTTTTGTTTTATTTGAATACAGTACCTCTAGTTTTTGTTTTATTTGAATACAGTACCTCTAGTTTTTGTTTTATTTGAATACAGTACCTCTAGTTTTTGTTTTATTTGAATACAGTACCTCTAGTTTTTGTTTTATTTGAAGACAATACCTCTAGTTTTTGTTTTATTTGAAGACAGTACCTCTAGTTTTTGTTTTATTTGAATACAGTACCCTTAGTTTTTGTTTTATTTGAATACAGTACCTCTAGTTTTTGTTTTGTTTGAAGACAGTACCTCTAGTTTTTGTTTTGTTTGAAGACAGTACCCCTAGTTTTTGTTTTATTTGAATACAGTACCCTTAGTTTTTGTTTTATTTGAATACAGTACCCCTAGTTTTTGTTTTGTTTGAAGACAGTACCTCTAGTTTTTGTTTTATTTGAAGACAGTACCTCTAGTTTTTGCTTTATTTGAAGACAGTACCTCTAGTTTTTGTTTTATTTGAATACAGTACCCTTAGTTTTTGTTTTATTTGAATACAGTACCTCTAGTTTTTGTTTTGTTTGAAGACAGTACCCTTAGTTTTTGTTTTATTTGAATACAGTACCCCTAGTTTTTGTTTTGTTTGAAGACAGTACCTCTAGTTTTTGTTTTATTTGAATACAGTACCCTTAGTTTTTGTTTTATTTGAAGACAATACCTCTAGTTTTTGTTTTATTTGAAGACAGTACCTCTAGTTTTTGTTTTATTTGAATACAGTACCTCTAGTTTTTGTTTTATTTGAATACAGTACCTCCAGTTTTTGTTTTATTTGAATACAGTACCTCTAGTTTTTGTTTTATTTGAAGACAATACCTCTAGTTTTTGTTTTATTTGAAGACAGTACCTCTAGTTTTTGTTTTATTTGAATACAGTACCCTTAGTTTTTGTTTTATTTGAATACAGTACCTCTAGTTTTTGTTTTGTTTGAAGACAGTACCTCTAGTTTTTGTTTTGTTTGAATACAGTACCTCCAGTTTTTGTTTTATTTGAATACAGTACCTCTAGTTTTTGTTTTATTTGAATACAGTACCCTTAGTTTTTGTTTTATTTGAATACAGTACCCCTAGTTTTTGTTTTGTTTGAAGACAGTACCTCTAGTTTTTGTTTTATTTGAAGACAGTACCTCTAGTTTTTGCTTTATTTGAAGACAGTACCTCTAGTTTTTGTTTTATTTGAAGACAGTACCTCTAGTTTTTGTTTTATTTGAATACAGTACCCCTAGTTTTTGTTTTATTTGAATACAGTACCTCTAGTTTTTGTTTTATTTGAAGACAGTACCTCTAGTTTTTGTTTTATTTGAAGACAGTACCTCTAGTTTTTGTTTTATTTGAATACAGTACCCCTAGTTTTTGTTTTATTTGAAGACAGTACCTCTAGTTTTTGTTTTATTTGAAGACAGTACCTCTAGTTTTTGTTTTGTTTGAAGACAGTACCTCTAGTTTTTGTTTTATTTGAAGACAGTACCTCTAGTTTTTGTTTTATTTGAATACAGTACCCTTAGTTTTTGTTTTATTTGAAGACAATACCTCTAGTTTTTGTTTTATTTGAAGACAGTACCTCTAGTTTTTGTTTTATTTGAATACAGTACCTCTAGTTTTTGTTTTATTTGAATACAGTACCTCTAGTTTTTGTTTTATTTCAATACAGTACCTCTAGTTTTTGTTTTATTTGAAGACAATACCTCTAGTTTTTGTTTTATTTGAAGACAGTACCTCTAGTTTTTGTTTTATTTGAATACAGTACCCTTAGTTTTTGTTTTATTTGAATACAGTACCTCTAGTTTTTGTTTTGTTTGAAGACAGTACCTCTAGTTTTTGTTTTGTTTGAAGACAGTACCCCTAGTTTTGGTTTTATTTGAATACAGTACCCTTAGTTTTTGTTTTATTTGAATACAGTACCTCTAGTTTTTGTTTTGTTTGAAGACAGTACCCTTAGTTTTTGTTTTATTTGAATACAGTACCCCTAGTTTTTGTTTTGTTTGAAGACAGTACCTCTAGTTTTTGTTTTATTTGAATACAGTACCCTTAGTTTTTGTTTTATTTGAAGACAATACCTCTAGTTTTTGTTTTATTTGAAGACAGTACCTCTAGTTTTTGTTTTATTTGAATACAGTACCTCTAGTTTTTGTTTTATTTGAATACAGTACCTCCAGTTTTTGTTTTATTTGAAGACAGTACCTCTAGTTTTTGTTTTATTTGAATACAGTACCCTTAGTTTTTGTTTTATTTGAATACAGTACCTCTAGTTTTTGTTTTATTTGAATACAGTACCTCTAGTTTTTGTTTTATTTGAATACAGTACCTCTAGTTTTTGTTTTATTTGAATACAGTACCTCTAGTTTTTGTTTTATTTGAAGACAATACCTCTAGTTTTTGTTTTATTTGAAGACAGTACCTCTAGTTTTTGTTTTATTTGAATACAGTACCCTTAGTTTTTGTTTTATTTGAATACAGTACCTCTAGTTTTTGTTTTGTTTGAAGACAGTACCTCTAGTTTTTGTTTTGTTTGAAGACAGTACCCCTAGTTTTTGTTTTATTTGAATACAGTACCCTTAGTTTTTGTTTTATTTGAATACAGTACCCCTAGTTTTTGTTTTGTTTGAAGACAGTACCTCTAGTTTTTGTTTTATTTGAAGACAGTACCTCTAGTTTTTGCTTTATTTGAAGACAGTACCTCTAGTTTTTGTTTTATTTGAATACAGTACCCTTAGTTTTTGTTTTATTTGAATACAGTACCTCTAGTTTTTGTTTTGTTTGAAGACAGTACCCTTAGTTTTTGTTTTATTTGAATACAGTACCCCTAGTTTTTGTTTTGTTTGAAGACAGTACCTCTAGTTTTTGTTTTATTTGAATACAGTACCCTTAGTTTTTGTTTTATTTGAAGACAATACCTCTAGTTTTTGTTTTATTTGAAGACAGTACCTCTAGTTTTTGTTTTATTTGAATACAGTACCTCTAGTTTTTGTTTTATTTGAATACAGTACCTCCAGTTTTTGTTTTATTTGAATACAGTACCTCTAGTTTTTGTTTTATTTGAAGACAATACCTCTAGTTTTTGTTTTATTTGAAGACAGTACCTCTAGTTTTTGTTTTATTTGAATACAGTACCCTTAGTTTTTGTTTTATTTGAATACAGTACCTCTAGTTTTTGTTTTGTTTGAAGACAGTACCTCTAGTTTTTGTTTTGTTTGAATACAGTACCTCCAGTTTTTGTTTTATTTGAATACAGTACCTCTAGTTTTTGTTTTATTTGAATACAGTACCCTTAGTTTTTGTTTTATTTGAATACAGTACCCCTAGTTTTTGTTTTGTTTGAAGACAGTACCTCTAGTTTTTGTTTTATTTGAAGACAGTACCTCTAGTTTTTGCTTTATTTGAAGACAGTACCTCTAGTTTTTGTTTTATTTGAAGACAGTACCTCTAGTTTTTGTTTTATTTGAATACAGTACCCCTAGTTTTTGTTTTATTTGAATACAGTACCTCTAGTTTTTGTTTTATTTGAAGACAGTACCTCTAGTTTTTGTTTTATTTGAAGACAGTACCTCTAGTTTTTGTTTTATTTGAATACAGTACCCCTAGTTTTTGTTTTATTTGAAGACAGTACCTCTAGTTTTTGTTTTATTTGAAGACAGTACCTCTAGTTTTTGTTTTGTTTGAAGACAGTACCTCTAGTTTTTGTTTTATTTGAAGACAGTACCTCTAGTTTTTGTTTTATTTGAATACAGTACCCTTAGTTTTTGTTTTATTTGAAGACAATACCTCTAGTTTTTGTTTTATTTGAAGACAGTACCTCTAGTTTTTGTTTTATTTGAATACAGTACCTCTAGTTTTTGTTTTATTTGAATACAGTACCTCTAGTTTTTGTTTTATTTCAATACAGTACCTCTAGTTTTTGTTTTATTTGAAGACAATACCTCTAGTTTTTGTTTTATTTGAAGACAGTACCTCTAGTTTTTGTTTTATTTGAATACAGTACCCTTAGTTTTTGTTTTATTTGAATACAGTACCTCTAGTTTTTGTTTTGTTTGAAGACAGTACCTCTAGTTTTTGTTTTGTTTGAAGACAGTACCCCAAGTTTTTGTTTTATTTGAATACAGTACCCTTAGTTTTTGTTTTATTTGAATACAGTACCCCTAGTTTTTGTTTTGTTTGAAGACAGTACCTCTAGTTTTTGTTTTATTTGAAGACAGTACCTCTAGTTTTTGCTTTATTTGAAGACAGTACCTCTAGTTTTTGTTTTATTTGAATACAGTACCCCTAGTTTTTGTTTTATTTGATTACAGTACCTCTAGTTTTTGTTTTATTTGAAGACAGTACCTCTAGTTTTTGTTTTATTTGAAGACAGTACCTCTAGTTTTTGTTTTATTTGAAGACAGTACCCCTAGTTTTTGTTTTATTTGAAGACAGTACCTCTAGTTTTTGTTTTATTTGAAGACAGTACCTCTAGTTTTTGTTTTATTTGAATACAGTACCCCTAGTTTTTGTTTTATTTGAATACAGTACCTCTAGTTTTTGTTTTATTTGAAGACAGTACCTCTAGTTTTTGTTTTATTTGAAGACAGTACCCCTAGTTTTTGTTTTATTTGAAGACAGTACCTCTAGTTTTTGTTTTATTTGAAGACAGTACCTCTAGTTTTTGTTTTATTTGAATACAGTACCCCTAGTTTTTGTTTTATTTGAAGACAGTACCTCTAGTTTTTGTTTTATTTGAAGACAGTACCTCTAGTTTTTGTTTTATTTGAATACAGTACCCCTAGTTTTTGTTTTATTTGAATACAGTACCTCTAGTTTTTGTTTTATTTGAAGACAGTACCTCTAGTTTTTGTTTTATTTGAAGACAGTACCTCTAGTTTTTGTTTTATTTGAATACAGTACCCTTAGTTTTTGTTTTATTTGAATACAGTACCTCTAGTTTTTGTTTTGTTTGAAGACAGTACCTCTAGTTTTTGTTTTATTTGAAGACAGTACCTCTAGTTTTTGTTTTATTTGAAGACAGTACCCTTAGTTTTTGTTTTATTTGAAGACAGTACCTCTAGTTTTTGTTTTATTTGAATACAGTACCCTTAGTTTTTGTTTTATTTGAATACAGTACCTCTAGTTTTTGTTTTATTTGAAGACAGTACCTCTAGTTTTTGTTTTATTTGAATACAGTACCTCTAGTTTTTGTTTTGTTTGAAGGCAGTACCTCTAGTTTTTGTTTTGTTTGAAGACAGTACCTCTAGTTTTTGTTTTATTTGAAGACAGTACCTCTAGTTTTTGCTTTATTTGAAGACAGTACCTCTAGTTTTTGTTTTATTTGAATACAGTACCCTTAGTTTTTGTTTTATTTGAATACAGTACCTCTAGTTTTTGTTTTATTTGAAGACAGTACCTCTAGTTTTTGTTTTATTTGAAGACAGTACCTCTAGTTTTTGTTTTGTTTGAAGACAGTACCTCTAGTTTTTGTTTTATTTGAATACAGTACCCTTAGTTTTTGTTTTATTTGAAGACAATACCTCTAGTTTTTGTTTTATTTGAAGACAGTACCTCTAGTTTTTGTTTTATTTGAATACAGTACCTCTAGTTTTTGTTTTATTTGAATACAGTACCTCCAGTTTTTGTTTTATTTGAATACAGTACCTCTAGTTTTTGTTTTATTTGAAGACAATACCTCTAGTTTTTGTTTTATTTGAAGACAGTACCTCTAGTTTTTGTTTTATTTGAATACAGTACCCTTAGTTTTTGTTTTATTTGAATACAGTACCTCTAGTTTTTGTTTTGTTTGAAGACAGTACCTCTAGTTTTTGTTTTGTTTGAATACAGTACCTCCAGTTTTTGTTTTATTTGAATACAGTACCTCTAGTTTTTGTTTTATTTGAATACAGTACCCTTAGTTTTTGTTTTATTTGAATACAGTACCCCTAGTTTTTGTTTTGTTTGAAGACAGTACCTCTAGTTTTTGTTTTATTTGAAGACAGTACCTCTAGTTTTTGCTTTATTTGAAGACAGTACCTCTAGTTTTTGTTTTATTTGAAGACAGTACCTCTAGTTTTTGTTTTATTTGAATACAGTACCCCTAGTTTTTGTTTTATTTGAATACAGTACCTCTAGTTTTTGTTTTATTTGAAGACAGTACCTCTAGTTTTTGTTTTATTTGAAGACAGTACCTCTAGTTTTTGTTTTATTTGAATACAGTACCCCTAGTTTTTGTTTTATTTGAAGACAGTACCTCTAGTTTTTGTTTTATTTGAAGACAGTACCTCTAGTTTTTGTTTTGTTTGAAGACAGTACCTCTAGTTTTTGTTTTATTTGAAGACAGTACCTCTAGTTTTTGTTTTATTTGAATACAGTACCCTTAGTTTTTGTTTTATTTGAAGACAATACCTCTAGTTTTTGTTTTATTTGAAGACAGTACCTCTAGTTTTTGTTTTATTTGAATACAGTACCTCTAGTTTTTGTTTTATTTGAATACAGTACCTCTAGTTTTTGTTTTATTTCAATACAGTACCTCTAGTTTTTGTTTTATTTGAAGACAATACCTCTAGTTTTTGTTTTATTTGAAGACAGTACCTCTAGTTTTTGTTTTATTTGAATACAGTACCCTTAGTTTTTGTTTTATTTGAATACAGTACCTCTAGTTTTTGTTTTGTTTGAAGACAGTACCTCTAGTTTTTGTTTTGTTTGAAGACAGTACCCCAAGTTTTTGTTTTATTTGAATACAGTACCCTTAGTTTTTGTTTTATTTGAATACAGTACCCCTAGTTTTTGTTTTGTTTGAAGACAGTACCTCTAGTTTTTGTTTTATTTGAAGACAGTACCTCTAGTTTTTGCTTTATTTGAAGACAGTACCTCTAGTTTTTGTTTTATTTGAATACAGTACCCCTAGTTTTTGTTTTATTTGAATACAGTACCTCTAGTTTTTGTTTTATTTGAAGACAGTACCTCTAGTTTTTGTTTTATTTGAAGACAGTACCTCTAGTTTTTGTTTTATTTGAAGACAGTACCCCTAGTTTTTGTTTTATTTGAAGACAGTACCTCTAGTTTTTGTTTTATTTGAAGACAGTACCTCTAGTTTTTGTTTTATTTGAATACAGTACCCCTAGTTTTTGTTTTATTTGAATACAGTACCTCTAGTTTTTGTTTTATTTGAAGACAGTACCTCTAGTTTTTGTTTTATTTGAAGACAGTACCCCTAGTTTTTGTTTTATTTGAAGACAGTACCTCTAGTTTTTGTTTTATTTGAAGACAGTACCTCTAGTTTTTGTTTTATTTGAATACAGTACCCCTAGTTTTTGTTTTATTTGAAGACAGTACCTCTAGTTTTTGTTTTATTTGAAGACAGTACCTCTAGTTTTTGTTTTATTTGAATACAGTACCCCTAGTTTTTGTTTTATTTGAATACAGTACCTCTAGTTTTTGTTTTATTTGAAGACAGTACCTCTAGTTTTTGTTTTATTTGAAGACAGTACCTCTAGTTTTTGTTTTATTTGAATACAGTACCCTTAGTTTTTGTTTTATTTGAATACAGTACCTCTAGTTTTTGTTTTGTTTGAAGACAGTACCTCTAGTTTTTGTTTTATTTGAAGACAGTACCTCTAGTTTTTGTTTTATTTGAAGACAGTACCCTTAGTTTTTGTTTTATTTGAAGACAGTACCTCTAGTTTTTGTTTTATTTGAATACAGTACCCTTAGTTTTTGTTTTATTTGAATACAGTACCTCTAGTTTTTGTTTTATTTGAAGACAGTACCTCTAGTTTTTGTTTTATTTGAATACAGTACCTCTAGTTTTTGTTTTGTTTGAAGGCAGTACCTCTAGTTTTTGTTTTGTTTGAAGACAGTACCTCTAGTTTTTGTTTTATTTGAAGACAGTACCTCTAGTTTTTGCTTTATTTGAAGACAGTACCTCTAGTTTTTGTTTTATTTGAATACAGTACCCTTAGTTTTTGTTTTATTTGAATACAGTACCTCTAGTTTTTGTTTTGTTTGAAGACAGTACCCTTAGTTTTTGTTTTATTTGAATACAGTACCCCTAGTTTTTGTTTTGTTTGAAGACAGTACCTCTAGTTTTTGTTTTATTTGAATACAGTACCCTTAGTTTTTGTTTTATTTGAAGACAATACCTCTAGTTTTTGTTTTATTTGAAGACAGTACCTCTAGTTTTTGTTTTATTTGAATACAGTACCTCTAGTTTTTGTTTTATTTGAATACAGTACCTCCAGTTTTTGTTTTATTTGAAGACAGTACCTCTAGTTTTTGTTTTATTTGAATACAGTACCCTTAGTTTTTGTTTTATTTGAATACAGTACCTCTAGTTTTTGTTTTATTTGAATACAGTACCTCTAGTTTTTGTTTTATTTGAATACAGTACCTCTAGTTTTTGTTTTATTTGAATACAGTACCTCTAGTTTTTGTTTTATTTGAAGACAATACCTCTAGTTTTTGTTTTATTTGAAGACAGTACCTCTAGTTTTTGTTTTATTTGAATACAGTACCCTTAGTTTTTGTTTTATTTGAATACAGTACCTCTAGTTTTTGTTTTGTTTGAAGACAGTACCTCTAGTTTTTGTTTTGTTTGAAGACAGTACCCCTAGTTTTTGTTTTATTTGAATACAGTACCCTTAGTTTTTGTTTTATTTGAATACAGTACCCCTAGTTTTTGTTTTGTTTGAAGACAGTACCTCTAGTTTTTGTTTTATTTGAAGACAGTACCTCTAGTTTTTGCTTTATTTGAAGACAGTACCTCTAGTTTTTGTTTTATTTGAATACAGTACCCTTAGTTTTTGTTTTATTTGAATACAGTACCTCTAGTTTTTGTTTTGTTTGAAGACAGTACCCTTAGTTTTTGTTTTATTTGAATACAGTACCCCTAGTTTTTGTTTTGTTTGAAGACAGTACCTCTAGTTTTTGTTTTATTTGAATACAGTACCCTTAGTTTTTGTTTTATTTGAAGACAATACCTCTAGTTTTTGTTTTATTTGAAGACAGTACCTCTAGTTTTTGTTTTATTTGAATACAGTACCTCTAGTTTTTGTTTTATTTGAATACAGTACCTCCAGTTTTTGTTTTATTTGAATACAGTACCTCTAGTTTTTGTTTTATTTGAAGACAATACCTCTAGTTTTTGTTTTATTTGAAGACAGTACCTCTAGTTTTTGTTTTATTTGAATACAGTACCCTTAGTTTTTGTTTTATTTGAATACAGTACCTCTAGTTTTTGTTTTGTTTGAAGACAGTACCTCTAGTTTTTGTTTTGTTTGAATACAGTACCTCCAGTTTTTGTTTTATTTGAATACAGTACCTCTAGTTTTTGTTTTATTTGAATACAGTACCCTTAGTTTTTGTTTTATTTGAATACAGTACCCCTAGTTTTTGTTTTGTTTGAAGACAGTACCTCTAGTTTTTGTTTTATTTGAAGACAGTACCTCTAGTTTTTGCTTTATTTGAAGACAGTACCTCTAGTTTTTGTTTTATTTGAAGACAGTACCTCTAGTTTTTGTTTTATTTGAATACAGTACCCCTAGTTTTTGTTTTATTTGAATACAGTACCTCTAGTTTTTGTTTTATTTGAAGACAGTACCTCTAGTTTTTGTTTTATTTGAAGACAGTACCTCTAGTTTTTGTTTTATTTGAATACAGTACCCCTAGTTTTTGTTTTATTTGAAGACAGTACCTCTAGTTTTTGTTTTATTTGAAGACAGTACCTCTAGTTTTTGTTTTGTTTGAAGACAGTACCTCTAGTTTTTGTTTTATTTGAAGACAGTACCTCTAGTTTTTGTTTTATTTGAATACAGTACCCTTAGTTTTTGTTTTATTTGAAGACAATACCTCTAGTTTTTGTTTTATTTGAAGACAGTACCTCTAGTTTTTGTTTTATTTGAATACAGTACCTCTAGTTTTTGTTTTATTTGAATACAGTACCTCTAGTTTTTGTTTTATTTCAATACAGTACCTCTAGTTTTTGTTTTATTTGAAGACAATACCTCTAGTTTTTGTTTTATTTGAAGACAGTACCTCTAGTTTTTGTTTTATTTGAATACAGTACCCTTAGTTTTTGTTTTATTTGAATACAGTACCTCTAGTTTTTGTTTTGTTTGAAGACAGTACCTCTAGTTTTTGTTTTGTTTGAAGACAGTACCCCTAGTTTTTGTTTTATTTGAATACAGTACCCTTAGTTTTTGTTTTATTTGAATACAGTACCCCTAGTTTTTGTTTTGTTTGAAGACAGTACCTCTAGTTTTTGTTTTATTTGAAGACAGTACCTCTAGTTTTTGCTTTATTTGAAGACAGTACCTCTAGTTTTTGTTTTATTTGAATACAGTACCCCTAGTTTTTGTTTTATTTGAATACAGTACCT
Source organism: Bathymodiolus septemdierum (assembly GCA_963383655.1). Classification (NCBI taxonomy): domain Eukaryota; kingdom Metazoa; phylum Mollusca; class Bivalvia; order Mytilida; family Modiolidae; genus Bathymodiolus; species Bathymodiolus septemdierum. The sequence goes on from OY726524.1 coordinate 6,942,231, forward strand.
CTAGTTTTTGTTTTATTTGAAGACAGTACCTCTAGTTTTTGTTTTATTTGAAGACAGTACCTCTAGTTTTTGTTTTATTTGAAGACAGTACCCCTAGTTTTTGTTTTATTTGAAGACAGTACCTCTAGTTTTTGTTTTATTTGAAGACAGTACCTCTAGTTTTTGTTTTATTTGAATACAGTACCCCTAGTTTTTGTTTTATTTGAATACAGTACCTCTAGTTTTTGTTTTATTTGAAGACAGTACCTCTAGTTTTTGTTTTATTTGAAGACAGTACCCCTAGTTTTTGTTTTATTTGAAGACAGTACCTCTAGTTTTTGTTTTATTTGAAGACAGTACCTCTAGTTTTTGTTTTATTTGAATACAGTACCCCTAGTTTTTGTTTTATTTGAAGACAGTACCTCTAGTTTTTGTTTTATTTGAAGACAGTACCTCTAGTTTTTGTTTTATTTGAATACAGTACCCCTAGTTTTTGTTTTATTTGAATACAGTACCTCTAGTTTTTGTTTTATTTGAAGACAGTACCTCTAGTTTTTGTTTTATTTGAAGACAGTACCTCTAGTTTTTGTTTTATTTGAATACAGTACCCTTAGTTTTTGTTTTATTTGAATACAGTACCTCTAGTTTTTGTTTTGTTTGAAGACAGTACCTCTAGTTTTTGTTTTATTTGAAGACAGTACCTCTAGTTTTTGTTTTATTTGAAGACAGTACCCTTAGTTTTTGTTTTATTTGAAGACAGTACCTCTAGTTTTTGTTTTATTTGAATACAGTACCCTTAGTTTTTGTTTTATTTGAATACAGTACCTCTAGTTTTTGTTTTATTTGAAGACAGTACCTCTAGTTTTTGTTTTATTTGAATACAGTACCTCTAGTTTTTGTTTTGTTTGAAGGCAGTACCTCTAGTTTTTGTTTTGTTTGAAGACAGTACCTCTAGTTTTTGTTTTATTTGAAGACAGTACCTCTAGTTTTTGCTTTATTTGAAGACAGTACCTCTAGTTTTTGTTTTATTTGAATACAGTACCCTTAGTTTTTGTTTTATTTGAATACAGTACCTCTAGTTTTTGTTTTGTTTGAAGACAGTACCCTTAGTTTTTGTTTTATTTGAATACAGTACCCCTAGTTTTTGTTTTGTTTGAAGACAGTACCTCTAGTTTTTGTTTTATTTGAATACAGTACCCTTAGTTTTTGTTTTATTTGAAGACAATACCTCTAGTTTTTGTTTTATTTGAAGACAGTACCTCTAGTTTTTGTTTTATTTGAATACAGTACCTCTAGTTTTTGTTTTATTTGAATACAGTACCTCCAGTTTTTGTTTTATTTGAAGACAGTACCTCTAGTTTTTGTTTTATTTGAATACAGTACCCTTAGTTTTTGTTTTATTTGAATACAGTACCTCTAGTTTTTGTTTTATTTGAATACAGTACCTCTAGTTTTTGTTTTATTTGAATACAGTACCTCTAGTTTTTGTTTTATTTGAATACAGTACCTCTAGTTTTTGTTTTATTTGAAGACAATACCTCTAGTTTTTGTTTTATTTGAAGACAGTACCTCTAGTTTTTGTTTTATTTGAATACAGTACCCTTAGTTTTTGTTTTATTTGAATACAGTACCTCTAGTTTTTGTTTTGTTTGAAGACAGTACCTCTAGTTTTTGTTTTGTTTGAAGACAGTACCCCTAGTTTTTGTTTTATTTGAATACAGTACCCTTAGTTTTTGTTTTATTTGAATACAGTACCCCTAGTTTTTGTTTTGTTTGAAGACAGTACCTCTAGTTTTTGTTTTATTTGAAGACAGTACCTCTAGTTTTTGCTTTATTTGAAGACAGTACCTCTAGTTTTTGTTTTATTTGAATACAGTACCCTTAGTTTTTGTTTTATTTGAATACAGTACCTCTAGTTTTTGTTTTGTTTGAAGACAGTACCCTTAGTTTTTGTTTTATTTGAATACAGTACCCCTAGTTTTTGTTTTGTTTGAAGACAGTACCTCTAGTTTTTGTTTTATTTGAATACAGTACCCTTAGTTTTTGTTTTATTTGAAGACAATACCTCTAGTTTTTGTTTTATTTGAAGACAGTACCTCTAGTTTTTGTTTTATTTGAATACAGTACCTCTAGTTTTTGTTTTATTTGAATACAGTACCTCCAGTTTTTGTTTTATTTGAATACAGTACCTCTAGTTTTTGTTTTATTTGAAGACAATACCTCTAGTTTTTGTTTTATTTGAAGACAGTACCTCTAGTTTTTGTTTTATTTGAATACAGTACCCTTAGTTTTTGTTTTATTTGAATACAGTACCTCTAGTTTTTGTTTTGTTTGAAGACAGTACCTCTAGTTTTTGTTTTGTTTGAATACAGTACCTCCAGTTTTTGTTTTATTTGAATACAGTACCTCTAGTTTTTGTTTTATTTGAATACAGTACCCTTAGTTTTTGTTTTATTTGAATACAGTACCCCTAGTTTTTGTTTTGTTTGAAGACAGTACCTCTAGTTTTTGTTTTATTTGAAGACAGTACCTCTAGTTTTTGCTTTATTTGAAGACAGTACCTCTAGTTTTTGTTTTATTTGAAGACAGTACCTCTAGTTTTTGTTTTATTTGAATACAGTACCCCTAGTTTTTGTTTTATTTGAATACAGTACCTCTAGTTTTTGTTTTATTTGAAGACAGTACCTCTAGTTTTTGTTTTATTTGAAGACAGTACCTCTAGTTTTTGTTTTATTTGAATACAGTACCCCTAGTTTTTGTTTTATTTGAAGACAGTACCTCTAGTTTTTGTTTTATTTGAAGACAGTACCTCTAGTTTTTGTTTTGTTTGAAGACAGTACCTCTAGTTTTTGTTTTATTTGAAGACAGTACCTCTAGTTTTTGTTTTATTTGAATACAGTACCCTTAGTTTTTGTTTTATTTGAAGACAATACCTCTAGTTTTTGTTTTATTTGAATACAGTACCCTTAGTTTTTGTTTTATTTGAATACAGTACCTCTAGTTTTTGTTTTGTTTGAAGACAGTACCCTTAGTTTTTGTTTTATTTGAATACAGTACCCCTAGTTTTTGTTTTGTTTGAAGACAGTACCTCTAGTTTTTGTTTTATTTGAATACAGTACCCTTAGTTTTTGTTTTATTTGAAGACAATACCTCTAGTTTTTGTTTTATTTGAAGACAGTACCTCTAGTTTTTGTTTTATTTGAATACAGTACCTCTAGTTTTTGTTTTATTTGAATACAGTACCTCCAGTTTTTGTTTTATTTGAAGACAGTACCTCTAGTTTTTGTTTTATTTGAATACAGTACCCTTAGTTTTTGTTTTATTTGAATACAGTACCTCTAGTTTTTGTTTTATTTGAATACAGTACCTCTAGTTTTTGTTTTATTTGAATACAGTACCTCTAGTTTTTGTTTTATTTGAATACAGTACCTCTAGTTTTTGTTTTATTTGAAGACAATACCTCTAGTTTTTGTTTTATTTGAAGACAGTACCTCTAGTTTTTGTTTTATTTGAATACAGTACCCTTAGTTTTTGTTTTATTTGAATACAGTACCTCTAGTTTTTGTTTTGTTTGAAGACAGTACCTCTAGTTTTTGTTTTGTTTGAAGACAGTACCCCTAGTTTTTGTTTTATTTGAATACAGTACCCTTAGTTTTTGTTTTATTTGAATACAGTACCCCTAGTTTTTGTTTTGTTTGAAGACAGTACCTCTAGTTTTTGTTTTATTTGAAGACAGTACCTCTAGTTTTTGCTTTATTTGAAGACAGTACCTCTAGTTTTTGTTTTATTTGAATACAGTACCCTTAGTTTTTGTTTTATTTGAATACAGTACCTCTAGTTTTTGTTTTGTTTGAAGACAGTACCCTTAGTTTTTGTTTTATTTGAATACAGTACCCCTAGTTTTTGTTTTGTTTGAAGACAGTACCTCTAGTTTTTGTTTTATTTGAATACAGTACCCTTAGTTTTTGTTTTATTTGAAGACAATACCTCTAGTTTTTGTTTTATTTGAAGACAGTACCTCTAGTTTTTGTTTTATTTGAATACAGTACCTCTAGTTTTTGTTTTATTTGAATACAGTACCTCCAGTTTTTGTTTTATTTGAATACAGTACCTCTAGTTTTTGTTTTATTTGAAGACAATACCTCTAGTTTTTGTTTTATTTGAAGACAGTACCTCTAGTTTTTGTTTTATTTGAATACAGTACCCTTAGTTTTTGTTTTATTTGAATACAGTACCTCTAGTTTTTGTTTTGTTTGAAGACAGTACCTCTAGTTTTTGTTTTGTTTGAATACAGTACCTCCAGTTTTTGTTTTATTTGAATACAGTACCTCTAGTTTTTGTTTTATTTGAATACAGTACCCTTAGTTTTTGTTTTATTTGAATACAGTACCCCTAGTTTTTGTTTTGTTTGAAGACAGTACCTCTAGTTTTTGTTTTATTTGAAGACAGTACCTCTAGTTTTTGCTTTATTTGAAGACAGTACCTCTAGTTTTTGTTTTATTTGAAGACAGTACCTCTAGTTTTTGTTTTATTTGAATACAGTACCCCTAGTTTTTGTTTTATTTGAATACAGTACCTCTAGTTTTTGTTTTATTTGAAGACAGTACCTCTAGTTTTTGTTTTATTTGAAGACAGTACCTCTAGTTTTTGTTTTATTTGAATACAGTACCCCTAGTTTTTGTTTTATTTGAAGACAGTACCTCTAGTTTTTGTTTTATTTGAAGACAGTACCTCTAGTTTTTGTTTTGTTTGAAGACAGTACCTCTAGTTTTTGTTTTATTTGAAGACAGTACCTCTAGTTTTTGTTTTATTTGAATACAGTACCCTTAGTTTTTGTTTTATTTGAAGACAATACCTCTAGTTTTTGTTTTATTTGAAGACAGTACCTCTAGTTTTTGTTTTATTTGAATACAGTACCTCTAGTTTTTGTTTTATTTGAATACAGTACCTCTAGTTTTTGTTTTATTTCAATACAGTACCTCTAGTTTTTGTTTTATTTGAAGACAATACCTCTAGTTTTTGTTTTATTTGAAGACAGTACCTCTAGTTTTTGTTTTATTTGAATACAGTACCCTTAGTTTTTGTTTTATTTGAATACAGTACCTCTAGTTTTTGTTTTGTTTGAAGACAGTACCTCTAGTTTTTGTTTTGTTTGAAGACAGTACCCCTAGTTTTTGTTTTATTTGAATACAGTACCCTTAGTTTTTGTTTTATTTGAATACAGTACCCCTAGTTTTTGTTTTGTTTGAAGACAGTACCTCTAGTTTTTGTTTTATTTGAAGACAGTACCTCTAGTTTTTGCTTTATTTGAAGACAGTACCTCTAGTTTTTGTTTTATTTGAATACAGTACCCCTAGTTTTTGTTTTATTTGAATACAGTACCTCTAGTTTTTGTTTTATTTGAAGACAGTACCTCTAGTTTTTGTTTTATTTGAAGACAGTACCTCTAGTTTTTGTTTTATTTGAAGACAGTACCCCTAGTTTTTGTTTTATTTGAAGACAGTACCTCTAGTTTTTGTTTTATTTGAAGACAGTACCTCTAGTTTTTGTTTTATTTGAATACAGTACCCCTAGTTTTTGTTTTATTTGAATACAGTACCTCTAGTTTTTGTTTTATTTGAAGACAGTACCTCTAGTTTTTGTTTTATTTGAAGACAGTACCCCTAGTTTTTGTTTTATTTGAAGACAGTACCTCTAGTTTTTGTTTTATTTGAAGACAGTACCTCTAGTTTTTGTTTTATTTGAATACAGTACCCCTAGTTTTTGTTTTATTTGAAGACAGTACCTCTAGTTTTTGTTTTATTTGAAGACAGTACCTCTAGTTTTTGTTTTATTTGAATACAGTACCCCTAGTTTTTGTTTTATTTGAATACAGTACCTCTAGTTTTTGTTTTATTTGAAGACAGTACCTCTAGTTTTTGTTTTATTTGAAGACAGTACCTCTAGTTTTTGTTTTATTTGAATACAGTACCCTTAGTTTTTGTTTTATTTGAATACAGTACCTCTAGTTTTTGTTTTGTTTGAAGACAGTACCTCTAGTTTTTGTTTTATTTGAAGACAGTACCTCTAGTTTTTGTTTTATTTGAAGACAGTACCCTTAGTTTTTGTTTTATTTGAAGACAGTACCTCTAGTTTTTGTTTTATTTGAATACAGTACCCTTAGTTTTTGTTTTATTTGAATACAGTACCTCTAGTTTTTGTTTTATTTGAAGACAGTACCTCTAGTTTTTGTTTTATTTGAATACAGTACCTCTAGTTTTTGTTTTGTTTGAAGGCAGTACCTCTAGTTTTTGTTTTATTTGAATACAGTACCTCTAGTTTTTGTTTTATTTGAAGACAGTACATCTAGTTTTTGTTTTATTTGAAGACAGTACCTCTAGTTTTTGTTTTGTTTGAAGACAGTACCTCTAGTTTTTGTTTTGTTTGAAGACAGTACCCTTAGTTTTTGTTTTATTTGAAGACAGTACCTTTAGTTTTTGTTTTATTTGAATACAGTACCTCTAGTTTTTGTTTTGTTTGAAGACAGTACCTCTAGTTTTTGTTTTGTTTGAAGACAGTACCTCTAGTTTTTGTTTTATTTGAAGACAGTACCTCTAGTTTTTGTTTTATTTGAATACAGTACCCTTAGTTTTTGTTTTATTTGAAGACAATACCTCTAGTTTTTGTTTTATTTGAAGACAGTACCTCTAGTTTTTGTTTTATTTGAATACAGTACCTCTAGTTTTTGTTTTATTTGAATACAGTACCTCTAGTTTTTGTTTTATTTGAATACAGTACCTCTAGTTTTTGTTTTATTTGAAGACAATACCTCTAGTTTTTGTTTTATTTGAAGACAGTACCTCTAGTTTTTGTTTTATTTGAATACAGTACCCTTAGTTTTTGTTTTATTTGAATACAGTACCTCTAGTTTTTGTTTTGTTTGAAGACAGTACCTCTAGTTTTTGTTTTGTTTGAAGACAGTACCCCTAGTTTTTGTTTTATTTGAATACAGTACCCTTAGTTTTTGTTTTATTTGAATACAGTACCCCTAGTTTTTGTTTTGTTTGAAGACAGTACCTCTAGTTTTTGTTTTATTTGAAGACAGTACCTCTAGTTTTTGCTTTATTTGAAGACAGTACCTCTAGTTTTTGTTTTATTTGAATACAGTACCCTTAGTTTTTGTTTTATTTGAATACAGTACCTCTAGTTTTTGTTTTGTTTGAAGACAGTACCCTTAGTTTTTGTTTTATTTGAATATAGTACCCCTAGTTTTTGTTTTGTTTGAAGACAGTACCTCTAGTTTTTGTTTTATTTGAATACAGTACCCTTAGTTTTTGTTTTATTTGAAGACAATACCTCTAGTTTTTGTTTTATTTGAAGACAGTACCTCTAGTTTTTGTTTTATTTGAATACAGTACCTCTAGTTTTTGTTTTATTTGAATACAGTACCTCCAGTTTTTGTTTTATTTGAATACAGTACCTCTAGTTTTTGTTTTATTTGAAGACAATACCTCTAGTTTTTGTTTTATTTGAAGACAGTACCTCTAGTTTTTGTTTTGTTTGAATACAGTACCCTTAGTTTTTGTTTTATTTGAATACAGTACCTCTAGTTTTTGTTTTGTTTGAAGACAGTACCTCTAGTTTTTGATTTGTTTGAAGAGAGTACCCCTAGTTTTTGTTTTATTTGAATACAGTACCCTTAGTTTTTGTTTTATTTGAATACAGTACCCCTAGTTTTTGTTTTGTTTGAAGACAGTACCTCTAGTTTTTGTTTTATTTGAAGACAGTACCTCTAGTTTTTGCTTTATTTGAAGACAGTACCTCTAGTTTTTGTTTTATTTGAAGACAGTACCTCTAGTTTTTGTTTTATTTGAATACAGTACCCCTAGTTTTTGTTTTATTTGAAGACAGTACCTCTAGTTTTTGTTTTATTTGAAGACAGTACCTCTAGTTTTTGTTTTATTTGAATACAGTACCCCTAGTTTTTGTTTTATTTGAAGACAGTACCTCTAGTTTTTGTTTTATTTGAAGACAGTACCTCTAGTTTTTGTTTTGTTTGAAGACAGTACCTCTAGTTTTTGTTTTATTTGAAGACAGTACCTCTAGTTTTTGTTTTATTTGAATACAGTACCCTTAGTTTTTGTTTTATTTGAAGACAATACCTCTAGTTTTTGTTTTATTTGAAGACAGTACCTCTAGTTTTTGTTTTATTTGAATACAGTACCTCTAGTTTTTGTTTTATTTGAATACAGTACCTCTAGTTTTTGTTTTATTTCAATACAGTACCTCTAGTTTTTGTTTTATTTGAAGACAATACCTCTAGTTTTTGTTTTATTTGAAGACAGTACCTCTAGTTTTTGTTTTATTTGAATACAGTACCCTTAGTTTTTGTTTTATTTGAATACAGTACCTCTAGTTTTTGTTTTGTTTGAAGACAGTACCTCTAGTTTTTGTTTTGTTTGAAGACAGTACCCCTAGTTTTTGTTTTATTTGAATACAGTACCCTTAGTTTTTGTTTTATTTGAATACAGTACCCCTAGTTTTTGTTTTGTTTGAAGACAGTACCTCTAGTTTTTGTTTTATTTGAAGACAGTACCTCTAGTTTTTGCTTTATTTGAAGACAGTACCTCTAGTTTTTGTTTTATTTGAATACAGTACCCCTAGTTTTTGTTTTATTTGAATACAGTACCTCTAGTTTTTGTTTTATTTGAAGACAGTACCTCTAGTTTTTGTTTTATTTGAAGACAGTACCTCTAGTTTTTGCTTTATTTGAATACAGTACCCCTAGTTTTTGTTTTATTTGAAGACAGTACCTCTAGTTTTTGTTTTATTTGAAGACAGTACCTCTAGTTTTTGTTTTATTTGAATACAGTACCCCTAGTTTTTGTTTTATTTGAATACAGTACCTCTAGTTTTTGTTTTATTTGAAGACAGTACCTCTAGTTTTTGTTTTATTTGAAGACAGTACCCCTAGTTTTTGTTTTATTTGAATACAGTACCCTTAGTTTTTGTTTTATTTGAATACAGTACCTCTAGTTTTTGTTTTGTTTGAAGACAGTACCTCTAGTTTTTGTTTTATTTGAAGACAGTACCTCTAGTTTTTGTTTTATTTGAAGACAGTACCCTTAGTTTTTGTTTTATTTGAAGACAGTACCTCTAGTTTTTGTTTTATTTGAATACAGTACCCTTAGTTTTTGTTTTATTTGAATACAGTACCTCTAGTTTTTGTTTTATTTGAAGACAGTACCTCTAGTTTTTGTTTTATTTGAATACAGTACCTCTAGTTTTTGTTTTGTTTGAAGACAGTACCTCTAGTTTTTGTTTTATTTGAATACAGTACCTCTAGTTTTTGTTTTATTTGAAGACAGTACCTCTAGTTTTTGTTTTATTTGAAGACAGTACCTCTAGTTTTTGTTTTGTTTGAAGACAGTACCTCTAGTTTTTGTTTTGTTTGAAGACAGTACCCTTAGTTTTTGTTTTATTTGAAGACAGTACCTTTAGTTTTTGTTTTATTTGAATACAGTACCTCTAGTTTTTGTTTTGTTTGAAGACAGTACCTCTAGTTTTTGTTTTATTTGAAGACAGTACCTCTAGTTTTTGTTTTATTTGAAGACAGTACCTCTAGTTTTTGTTTTATTTGAAGACAGTACCTCTAGTTTTTGTTTTATTTGAAGACAGTACCTCTAGTTTTTGTTTTATTTGAAGACAGTACCTCTAGTTTTTGTTTTATTTGAAGACAGTACCTCTAGTTTTTGTTTTATTTGAATACAGTACCCTTAGTTTTTGTTTTATTTGAATACAGTACCTCTAGTTTTTGTTTTGTTTGAAGACAGTACCCTTAGTTTTTGTTTTATTTGAATACAGTACCCCTAGTTTTTGTTTTGTTTGAAGACAGTACCTCTAGTTTTTGTTTTATTTGAATACAGTACCCTTAGTTTTTGTTTTATTTGAAGACAATACCTCTAGTTTTTGTTTTATTTGAAGACAGTACCTCTAGTTTTTGATTTATTTGAATACAGTACCTCTAGTTTTTGTTTTATTTGAATACAGTACCTCCAGTTTTTGTTTTATTTGAATACAGTACCTCTAGTTTTTGTTTTATTTGAAGACAATACCTCTAGTTTTTGTTTTATTTGAAGACAGTACCTCTAGTTTTTGTTTTATTTGAAGACAGTACCCTTAGTTTTTGTTTTATTTGAATACAGTACCTCTAGTTTTTGTTTTGTTTGAAGACAGTACCTCTAGTTTTTGTTTTGTTTGAAGAGAGTACCCCTAGTTTTTGTTTTATTTGAATACAGTACCCCTAGTTTTTGTTTTATTTGAAGACAGTACCTCTAGTTTTTGTTTTATTTGAAGACAGTACCTCTAGTTTTTGTTTTGTTTGAAGACAGTACCTCTAGTTTTTGTTTTATTTGAAGACAGTACCTCTAGTTTTTGTTTTATTTGAATACAGTACCCTTAGTTTTTGTTTTATTTGAAGACAATACCTCTAGTTTTTGTTTTATTTGAAGACAGTACCTCTAGTTTTTGTTTTATTTGAATACAGTACCTCTAGTTTTTGTTTTATTTGAATACAGTACCTCTAGTTTTTGTTTTATTTGAATACAGTACCTCTAGTTTTTGTTTTATTTGAAGACAATACCTCTAGTTTTTGTTTTATTTGAATACAGTACCTCTAGTTTTTGTTTTATTTGAATACAGTACCCTTAGTTTTTGTTTTATTTGAATACAGTACCTCTAGTTTTTGTTTTGTTTGAAGACAGTACCTCTAGTTTTTGTTTTATTTGAAGACAGTACCTCTAGTTTTTGCTTTATTTGAAGACAGTACCTCTAGTTTTTGTTTTATTTGAATACAGTACCCCTAGTTTTTGTTTTATTTGAATACAGTACCTCTAGTTTTTGTTTTATTTGAAGACAGTACCTCTAGTTTTTGTTTTATTTGAAGACAGTACCTCTAGTTTTTGTTTTATTTGAATACAGTACCCCTAGTTTTTGTTTTATTTGAAGACAGTACCTCTAGTTTTTGTTTTATTTGAAGACAGTACCTCTAGTTTTTGTTTTGTTTGAAGACAGTACCTCTAGTTTTTGTTTTATTTGAAGACAGTACCTCTAGTTTTTGTTTTATTTGAAGACAGTACCTCTAGTTTTTGTTTTGTTTGAAGACAGTACCTCTAGTTTTTGTTTTATTTGAAGACAGTACCTCTAGTTTTTGTTTTATTTGAATACAGTACCCTTAGTTTTTGTTTTATTTGAAGACAATACCTCTAGTTTTTGTTTTATTTGAAGACAGTACCTCTAGTTTTTGTTTTATTTGAATACAGTACCTCTAGTTTTTGTTTTATTTGAATACAGTACCTCTAGTTTTTGTTTTATTTGAATACAGTACCTCTAGTTTTTGTTTTATTTGAAGACAATACCCCTAGTTTTTGTTTTATTTGAAGACAGTACCTCTAGTTTTTGTTTTATTTGAATACAGTACCCTTAGTTTTTGTTTTATTTGAATACAGTACCTCTAGTTTTTGTTTTGTTTGAAGACAGTACCTCTAGTTTTTGTTTTATTTGAAGACAGTACCTCTAGTTTTTGCTTTATTTGAAGACAGTACCTCTAGTTTTTGTTTTATTTGAATACAGTACCCCTAGTTTTTGTTTTATTTGAAGACAGTACCTCTAGTTTTTGTTTTATTTGAAGACAGTACCTCTAGTTTTTGTTTTATTTGAAGACAGTACCTCTAGTTTTTGTTTTATTTGAATACAGTACCCCTAGTTTTTGTTTTATTTGAAGACAGTACCTCTAGTTTTTGTTTTATTTGAAGACAGTACCTATAGTTTTTGTTTTGTTTGAAGACAGTACCTCTAGTTTTTGTTTTATTTGAAGACAGTACCTCTAGTTTTTGTTTTATTTGAAGACAGTACCTCTAGTTTTTGTTTTATTTGAAGACAGTACCTCTAGTTTTTGTTTTATTTGAATACAGTACCCCTAGTTTTTGTTTTATTTGAAGACAGTACCTCTAGTTTTTGTTTTATTTGAAGACAGTACCTCTAGTTTTTGTTTTGTTTGAAGACAGTACCTCTAGTTTTTGTTTTATTTGAAGACAGTACCTCTAGTTTTTGTTTTATTTGAATACAGTACCCTTAGTTTTTGTTTTATTTGAAGACAATACCTCTAATTTTTGTTTTATTTGAAGACAGTACCTCTAGTTTTTGTTTTATTTGAATACAGTACCTCTAGTTTTTGTTTTATTTGAATACAGTACCTCTAGTTTTTGTTTTATTTGAATACAGTACCTCTAGTTTTTGTTTTATTTGAAGACAATACCTCTAGTTTTTGCTTTATTTGAAGACAGTACCTCTAGTTTTTGTTTTATTTGAATACAGTACCCCTAGTTTTTGTTTTATTTGAATACAGTACCTCTAGTTTTTGTTTTATTTGAAGACAGTACCTCTAGTTTTTGTTTTATTTGAAGACAGTACCTCTAGTTTTTGTTTTATTTGAATACAGTACCCCTAGTTTTTGTTTTATTTGAAGACAGTACCTCTAGTTTTTGTTTTATTTGAAGACAGTACCTCTAGTTTTTGTTTTGTTTGAAGACAGTACCTCTAGTTTTTGTTTTATTTGAAGACAGTACCTCTAGTTTTTGTTTTATTTGAAGACAGTACCTCTAGTTTTTGTTTTGTTTGAAGACAGTACCTCTAGTTTTTGTTTTGTTTGAAGACAGTACCTCTAGTTTTTGTTTTATTTGAAGACAGTATCTCTAGTTTTTGTTTTATTTGAATACAGTACCCCTAGTTTTTGTTTTATTTGAAGACAGTACCTCTAGTTTTTGTTTTATTTGAAGACAGTACCTCTAGTTTTTGTTTTGTTTGAAGACAGTACCTCTAGTTTTTGTTTTATTTGAAGACAGTACCTCTAGTTTTTGTTTTATTTGAAGACAGTACCTCTAGTTTTTGTTTTGTTTGAAGACAGTACCTCTAGTTTTTGTTTTGTTTGAAGACAGTACCTCTAGTTTTTGTTTTATTTGAAGACAGTATCTCTAGTTTTTGTTTTATTTGAAGACAGTACCTCTAGTTTTTGTTTTATTTGAATACAGTACCCTTAGTTTTTGTTTTATTTGAATACAGTACCTCTAGTTTTTGTTTTATTTGAAGACAGTACCTCTAGTTTTTGTTTTATTTGAAGACAGTACCCCTAGTTTTTGTTTTATTTGAATACAGTACCCTTAGTTTTTGTTTTATTTGAATACAGTACCTCTAGTTTTTGTTTTGTTTGAAGACAGTACCTCTAGTTTTTGTTTTATTTGAAGACAGTACCTCTAGTTTTTGTTTTATTTGAAGACAGTACCCTTAGTTTTTGTTTTATTTGAAGACAGTACCTCTAGTTTTTGTTTTATTTGAATACAGTACCCTTAGTTTTTGTTTTATTTGAATACAGTACCTCTAGTTTTTGTTTTATTTGAAGACAGTACCTCTAGTTTTTGTTTTATTTGAATACAGTACCTCTAGTTTTTGTTTTGTTTGAAGACAGTACCTCTAGTTTTTGTTTTATTTGAATACAGTACCTCTAGTTTTTGTTTTATTTGAAGACAGTACCTCTAGTTTTTGTTTTATTTGAAGACAGTACCTCTAGTTTTTGTTTTGTTTGAAGACAGTACCTCTAGTTTTTGTTTTGTTTGAAGACAGTACCCTTAGTTTTTGTTTTATTTGAAGACAGTACCTCTAGTTTTTGTTTTATTTGAATACAGTACCTCTAGTTTTTGTTTTGTTTGAAGACAGTACCTCTAGTTTTTGTTTTATTTGAATACAGTACCCTTAGTTTTTGTTTTATTTGAAGACAATACCTCTAGTTTTTGTTTTATTTGAAGACAGTACCTCTAGTTTTTGTTTTATTTGAATACAGTACCTCTAGTTTTTGTTTTATTTGAATACAGTACCTCCAGTTTTTGTTTTATTTGAATACAGTACCTCTAGTTTTTGTTTTATTTGAAGACAATACCTCTAGTTTTTGTTTTATTTGAAGACAGTACCTCTAGTTTTTGTTTTATTTGAAGACAGTACCCTTAGTTTTTGTTTTATTTGAATACAGTACCTCTAGTTTTTGTTTTGTTTGAAGACAGTACCTCTAGTTTTTGTTTTGTTTGAAGAGAGTACCCCTAGTTTTTGTTTTATTTGAATACAGTACCCCTAGTTTTTGTTTTATTTGAAGACAGTACCTCTAGTTTTTGTTTTATTTGAAGACAGTACCTCTAGTTTTTGTTTTGTTTGAAGACAGTACCTCTAGTTTTTGTTTTATTTGAAGACAGTACCTCTAGTTTTTGTTTTATTTGAATACAGTACCCTTAGTTTTTGTTTTATTTGAAGACAATACCTCTAGTTTTTGTTTTATTTGAAGACAGTACCTCTAGTTTTTATTTTATTTGAATACAGTACCTCTAGTTTTTGTTTTATTTGAATACAGTACCTCTAGTTTTTGTTTTATTTGAATACAGTACCTCTAGTTTTTGTTTTATTTGAAGACAATACCTCTAGTTTTTGTTTTATTTGAAGACAGTACCTCTAGTTTTTGTTTTATTTGAAGACAGTACCCTTAGTTTTTGTTTTATTTGAATACTGTACCTCTAGTTTTTGTTTTGTTTGAAGACAGTACCTCTAGTTTTTGCTTTATTTGAAGATAGTACCTCTAGTTTTTGCTTTATTTGAAGACAGTACCTCTAGTTTTTGTTTTATTTGAATACAGTACCTCTAGTTTTTGTTTTATTTGAATACAGTACCTCTAGTTTTTGTTTTATTTGAAGACAGTACCTCTAGTTTTTGTTTTGTTTGAAGACAGTACCTCTAGTTTTTGTTTTATTTGAAGACAGTACCTCTAGTTTTTGTTTTGTTTGAAGACAGTACCTCTAGTTTTTGTTTTATTTGAAGACAGTACCTCTAGTTTTTGTTTTATTTGAATACAGTACCCTTAGTTTTTGTTTTATTTGAAGACAATACCTCTAGTTTTTGTTTTATTTGAAGACAGTACCTCTAGTTTTTGTTTTATTTGAATACAGTACCTCTAGTTTTTGTTTTATTTGAATACAGTACCTCTAGTTTTTGTTTTATTTGAATACAGTACCTCTAGTTTTTGTTTTATTTGAAGACAATACCTCTAGTTTTTGTTTTATTTGAAGACAGTACCTCTAGTTTTTGTTTTATTTGAATACAGTACCCTTAGTTTTTGTTTTATTTGAATACAGTACCTCTAGTTTTTGTTTTGTTTGAAGACAGTACCTCTAGTTTTTGTTTTATTTGAAGACAGTACCTCTAGTTTTTGCTTTATTTGAAGACAGTACCTCTAGTTTTTGTTTTATTTGAATACAGTACCCCTAGTTTTTGTTTTATTTGAATACAGTACCTCTAGTTTTTGTTTTATTTGAAGACAGTACCTCTAGTTTTTGTTTTATTTGAAGACAGTACCTCTAGTGTTTGTTTTATTTGAATACAGTACCCCTAGTTTTTGTTTTATTTGAAGACAGTACCTCTAGTTTTTGTTTTATTTGAAGACAGTACCTCTAGTTTTTGTTTTGTTTGAAGACAGTACCTCTAGTTTTTGTTTTATTTGAAGACAGTACCTCTAGTTTTTGTTTTATTTGAAGACAGTACCTCTAGTTTTTGTTTTATTTGAAGACAGTACCTCTAGTTTTTGTTTTATTTGAATACAGTACCCCTAGTTTTTGTTTTATTTGAAGACAGTACCTCTAGTTTTTGTTTTATTTGAAGACAGTACCTCTAGTTTTTGTTTTGTTTGAAGACAGTACCTCTAGTTTTTGTTTTATTTGAAGACAGTACCTCTAGTTTTTGTTTTATTTGAATACAGTACCCTTAGTTTTTGTTTTATTTGAAGACAATACCTCTAGTTTTTGTTTTATTTGAAGACAGTACCTCTAGTTTTTGTTTTATTTGAATACAGTACCTCTAGTTTTTGTTTTATTTGAATACAGTACCTCTAGTTTTTGTTTTATTTGAATACAGTACCTCTAGTTTTTGTTTTATTTGAAGACAATACCTCTAGTTTTTGTTTTATTTGAAGACAGTACCTCTAGTTTTTGTTTTATTTGAATACAGTACCCTTAGTTTTTGTTTTATTTGAATACAGTACCTCTAGTTTTTGTTTTGTTTGAAGACAGTACCTCTAGTTTTTGTTTTGTTTGAAGACAGTACCCCTAGTTTTTGTTTTATTTGAATACAGTACCCTTAGTTTTTGTTTTATTTGAATACAGTACCCCTAGTTTTTGTTTTGTTTGAAGACAGTACCTCTAGTTTTTGTTTTATTTGAAGACAGTACCTCTAGTTTTTGCTTTATTTGAAGACAGTACCTCTAGTTTTTGTTTTATTTGAATACAGTACCCCTAGTTTTTGTTTTATTTGAATACAGTACCTCTAGTTTTTGTTTTATTTGAAGACAGTACCTCTAGTTTTTGTTTTATTTGAAGACAGTACCTCTAGTTTTTGTTTTATTTGAATACAGTACCCCTAGTTTTTGTTTTATTTGAAGACAGTACCTCTAGTTTTTGTTTTATTTGAAGACAGTACCTCTAGTTTTTGTTTTGTTTGAAGACAGTACCTCTAGTTTTTGTTTTATTTGAAGACAGTACCTCTAGTTTTTGTTTTATTTGAAGACAGTACCTCTAGTTTTTGTTTTGTTTGAAGACAGTACCTCTAGTTTTTGTTTTGTTTGAAGACAGTACCTCTAGTTTTTGTTTTATTTGAAGACAGTATCTCTAGTTTTTGTTTTATTTGAAGACAGTACCTCTAGTTTTTGTTTTATTTGAATACAGTACCCCTAGTTTTTGTTTTATTTGAATACAGTACCTCTAGTTTTTGTTTTATTTGAAGACAGTACCTCTAGTTTTTGTTTTATTTGAAGACAGTACCCCTAGTTTTTGTTTTATTTGAATACAGTACCCTTAGTTTTTGTTTTATTTGAATACAGTACCTCTAGTTTTTGTTTTATTTGAAGACAGTACCTCTAGTTTTTGTTTTATTTGAAGACAGTACCTCTAGTTTTTGTTTTATTTGAAGACAGTACCCTTAGTTTTTGTTTTATTTGAAGACAGTACCTCTAGTTTTTGTTTTATTTGAATACAGTACCCTTAGTTTTTGTTTTATTTGAATACAGTACCTCTAGTTTTTGTTTTATTTGAAGACAGTACCTCTAGTTTTTGTTTTATTTGAATACAGTACCTCTAGTTTTTGTTTTGTTTGAAGACAGTACCTCTAGTTTTTGTTTTATTTGAATACAGTACCTCTAGTTTTTGTTTTATTTGAAGACAGTACCTCTAGTTTTTGTTTTATTTGAAGACAGTACCTCTAGTTTTTGTTTTGTTTGAAGACAGTACCTCTAGTTTTTGTTTTGTTTGAAGACAGTACCCTTAGTTTTTGTTTTATTTGAAGACAGTACCTCTAGTTTTTGTTTTGTTTGAATACAGTACCTCTAGTTTTTGTTTTGTTTGAAGACAGTACCTCTAGTTTTTGTTTTATTTGAAGACAGTACCTCTAGTTTTTGTTTTATTTGAAGACAGTACCTCTAGTTTTTGTTTTATTTGAAGACAGTACCTCTAGTTTTTGTTTTATTTGAAGACAGTACCTCTAGTTTTTGTTTTATTTGAAGACAGTACCTCTAGTTTTTGTTTTATTTGAAGACAGTACCTCTAGTTTTTGTTTTATTTGAATACAGTACCCTTAGTTTTTGTTTTATTTGAATACAGTACCTCTAGTTTTTGTTTTGTTTGAAGACAGTACCCTTAGTTTTTGCTTTATTTGAATACAGTACCCCTAGTTTTTGTTTTGTTTGAAGACAGTACCTCTAGTTTTTGTTTTATTTGAAGACAGTACCTCTAGTTTTTGTTTTATTTGAAGACAGTACCTCTAGTTTTTGTTTTATTTGAAGACAGTACCTCTAGTTTTTGTTTTATTTGAAGACAGTACCCTTAATTTTTGTTTTATTTGAAGACAGTACCTCTAGTTTTTGCTTTATTTGAAGACAGTACCTCTAGTTTTTGTTTTATTTGAATACAGTACCTCTAGTTTTTGTTTTATTTGAATACAGTACCCTTAGTTTTTGTTTTATTTGAAGACAATACCTCTAGTTTTTGTTTTATTTGAAGACAGTACCTCTAGTTTTTGTTTTATTTGAATACAGTACCTCTAGTTTTTGTTTTATTTGAATACAGTACCCTTAGTTTTTGTTTTATTTGAAGACAATACCTCTAGTTTTTGTTTTATTTGAAGACAGTACCTCTAGTTTTTTTTTTATTTGAATACAGTACCCTTAGTTTTTGTTTTATTTGAATACAGTACCTCTAGTTTTTGTTTTATTTGAATACAGTACCTCTAGTTTTTGTTTTGTTTGAAGACAGTACCCCTAGTTTTTGTTTTATTTGAATACAGTACCCCTAGTTTTGGTTTTATTTGAATACAGTACCCCTAGTTTTTGTTTTGTTTGAAGACAGTACCTCTAGTTTTTGTTTTATTTGAAGACAATACCTCTAGTTTTTGTTTTATTTGAATACAGTACCTCTAGTTTTTGGTTTATTTGAATACAGTACCTCTAGTTTTTGTTTTATTTGAAGACAGTACCTCTAGTTTTTGTTTTATTTGAAGACAGTACCTCCAGTTTTTGTTTTATTTGAATACAGTACCTCTTGTTTTTGTTTTATTTGAATACAGTACCTCTAGTTTTTGTTTTATTTGAATACAGTACCTCTAGTTTTTGTTTTATTTGAATACAGTACCCCTAGTTTTTGTTTTATTTGAATACAGTACCTCTAGTTTTTGTTTTATTTGAAGACAGTACCTCTAGTTTTTGTTTAATTTGAATACAGTACCTCTAGTTTTTGTTTTATTTGAATACAGTACCTCTAGTTTTTTTTTATTTGAATACAGTACCTCTAGTTTTTGTTTTATTTGAATACAGTACCCTTAGTTTTTGTTTTATTTGAATACAGTACCTCTAGTTTTTGTTTTATTTGAATACAGTACCTCTAGTTTTTGTTTTATTTGAATACAGTACCTCTAGTTTTTGTTTTATTTGAATACAGTACCTCTAGTTTTTGTTTTATTTGAATACAGTACCTCTAGTTTTTGTTTTATTTGAATACAGTACCTCTAGTTTTTGTTTTATTTGAATACAGTACCTCTAGTTTTTGTTTTATTTGAATACAGTACCCCTAGTTTTTGTTTTATTTGAATACAGTACCTCTAGTTTTTGTTTTATTTGAATACAGTACCTCTAGTTTTTGTTTTATTTGAAGACAGTACCTCCAGTTTTTGTTTTATTTGAATACAGTACCTCTAGTTTTTGTTTTATTTGAATACAGTACCTCTAGTTTTTGTTTTATTTGAAGACAGTACCTCCAGTTTTTGTTTTATTTGAATACAGTACCTCTAGTTTTTGTTTTATTTGAATACAGTACCCCTAGTTTTTGTTTTATTTGAATACAGTACCTCTAGTTTTTGTTTTATTTGAATACAGTACCCCTAGTTTTTGTTTTATTTGAAGACAGTACCTCTAGTTTTTGTTTTATTTGAATACAGTACCCCTAGTTTTTGTTTTATTTGAAGACAGTACCTCCAGTTTTTGTTTTATTTGAATACAGTACCCTTAGTTTTTGTTTTATTTGAATACAGTACCTCTAGTTTTTGTTTTATTTGAATACAGTACCCCTAGTTTTTGTTTTATTTGAATACAGTACCTCTAGTTTTTGTTTTATTTGAATACAGTACCCCTAGTTTTTGTTTTATTTGAATACAGTACCTCTAGTTTTTGTTTTATTTTTAGACAATACCTCTAGTTTTTGTTTTATTTGAATACAGGTTTTTGTTTTATTTGAATACAGTACCTCTAGTTTTTGTTTTATTTGAATACAGTACCTCTAGTTTTTGTTTTATTTGAAGACAATACCTCTAGTTTTTGTTTTGTTTGAAGACAGTACCTCTAGTTTTTGTTTTATTTGAAGACAGTACCTCTAGTTTTTGTTTTGTTTGAAGACAGTACCTCTAGTTTTTGTTTTATTTGAAGACAGTACCCTTAGTTTTTGTTTTATTTGAATACAGTACCCTTAGTTTTTGTTTTATTTGAATACAGTACCTCTAGTTTTTGTTTTGTTTGAAGACAGTACCTCTAGTTTTTGTTTTATTTGAATACAGTACCCTTAGTTTTTGTTTTATTTGAATACAGTACCCTTAGTTTTTGTTTTATTTGAATACAGTACCTCTAGTTTTTGTTTTATTTGAATACAGTACCTCTAGTTTTTGTTTTATTTGAATATAGTACCTCTAGTTTTTGTTTTATTTGAAGACAATACCTCTAATTTTTGTTTTGTTTGAAGACAGTACCTCTAGTTTTTGTTTTATTTGAAGACAGTACCTCTAGTTTTTGTTTTGTTTGAAGACAGTACCTCTAGTTTTTGTTTTATTTGAAGACAGTACCCTTAGTTTTTGTTTTATTTGAATACAGTACCCTTAGTTTTTGTTTTATTTGAATACAGTACCTCTAGTTTTTGTTTTGTTTGAAGACAGTACCTCTAGTTTTTGTTTTATTTGAATACAGTACCCTTAGTTTTTGTTTTATTTGAATACAGTACCCTTAGTTTTTGTTTTATTTGAATACAGTACCTCTAGTTTTTGTTTTATTTGAATACAGTACCCTTAGTTTTTGTTTTATTTGAAGACAATACCTCTAGTTTTTGTTTTATTTGAAGACAGTACCCTTAGTTTTTGTTTTATTTGAATACAGTACCTCTAGTTTTTGTTTTGTTTGAAGACAGTACCTCTAGTTTTTGTTTTGTTTGAAGACAGTACCCATAGTTTTGTTTTATTTGAAGACAGTACCCTTAATTTTTGTTTTATTTGAAGACAGTACCTCTAGTTTTTGCTTTATTTGAAGACAGTACCTCTAGTTTTTGTTTTATTTGAAGACAGTACCTCTAGTTTTTGTTTTATTTGAATACAGTACCTCTAGTTTTTGTTTTATTTGAAGACAATACCTCTAGTTTTTGTTTTATTTGAAGACAGTACCTCTAGTTTTTGTTTTATTTGAATACAGTACCTCTAGTTTTTGTTTTATTTGAATACAGTACCCTTAGTTTTTGTTTTATTTGAATACAGTACCTCTAGTTTTTGTTTTATTTGAATACAGTACCTCTAGTTTTTGTTTTGTTTGAAGACAGTACCCCTAGTTTTTGTTTTATTTGAATACAGTACCCTTAGTTTTGGTTTTATTTGAATACAGTACCCCTAGTTTTTGTTTTGTTTGAAGACAGTACCTCTAGTTTTTGTTTTATTTGAAGACAATACCTCTAGTTTTTGTTTTATTTGAATACAGTACCTCTAGTTTTTGTTTTATTTGAATACAGTACCTCTAGTTTTTGTTTTATTTGAAGATAGTACCTCTAGTTTTTGTTTTATTTGAATACAGTACCTCTAGTTTTTGTTTTATTTGAATACAGTACCCCTAGTTTTTGTTTTATTTGAAGACAGTACCTCTAGTTTTTGTTTTATTTGAAGACAGTACCTCCAGTTTTTGTTTTATTTGAAGACAGTACCTCTAGTTTTTGTTTTATTTGAATACAGTACCCCTAGTTTTTGTTTTATTTGAAGACAGTACCTCTAGTTTTTGTTTTATTTGAATACAGTACCTCTAGTTTTTGTTTTATTTGAAGACAGTACCTCTAGTTTTTGTTTTATTTGAAGACAGTACCTCTAGTTTTTGTTTTATTTGAATACAGTACCCTTAGTTTTTGTTTTATTTGAATACAGTACCTCTAGTTTTTGTTTTATTTGAATACAGTACCTCTAGTTTTTGTTTTATTTGAATACAGTACCTCTAGTTTTTGTTTTATTTGAATACAGTACCTCTAGTTTTTGTTTTATTTGAAGACAGTACCTCTAGTTTTTGTTTTATTTGAAGACAGTACCTCTAGTTTTTGTTTTATTTGAATACAGTACCTCTAGTTTTTGTTTTATTTGAATACAGTACCCCTAGTTTTTGTTTTATTTGAATACAGTACCTCTAGTTTTTATTTTATTTGAATACAGTACCCCTAGTTTTTGTTTTATTTGAATACAGTACCTCTAGTTTTTGTTTTATTTTTAGACAATACCTCTAGTTTTTGTTTTATTTGAATACAGGTTTTTGTTTTATTTGAATACAGTACCTCTAGTTTTTGTTTTATTTGAATACAGTACCTCTAGTTTTTGTTTTATTTGAAGACAATACCTCTAGTTTTTGTTTTATTTGAATACAGTACCTCTAGTTTTTGTTTTATTTGAAGACAGTACCTCCAGTTTTTGTTTTATTTGAAGACAGTACCTCTAGTTTTTGTTTTATTTGAATACAGTACCTCTAGTTTTTGTTTTATTTGAAGACAGTACCTCCAGTTTTTGTTTTATTTGAATACAGTACCTCTAGTTTTTGTTTTATTTGAATACAGTACCCTTAGTTTTTGTTTTATTTGAATACAGTACCCCTAGTTTTTGTTTTGTTTGAAGACAGTACCTCTAGTTTTTGTTTTATTTGAAGACAGTACCTCTAGTTTTTGCTTTATTTGAAGACAGTACCTCTAGTTTTTGTTTTATTTGAATACAGTACCCCTAGTTTTTGTTTTATTTGAATACAGTACCTCTAGTTTTTGTTTTATTTGAAGACAGTACCTCTAGTTTTTGTTTTATTTGAATACAGTACCCTTAGTTTTTGTTTTATTTGAATACAGTACCCCTAGTTTTTGTTTTGTTTGAAGACAGTACCTCTAGTTTTTGTTTTATTTGAAGACAGTACCTCTAGTTTTTGCTTTATTTGAAGACAGTACCTCTAGTTTTTGTTTTATTTGAATACAGTACCCCTAGTTTTTGTTTTATTTGAATACAGTACCTCTAGTTTTTGTTTTATTTGAAGACAGTACCTCTAGTTTTTGTTTTATTTGAAGACAGTACCTCTAGTTTTTGTTTTATTTGAATACAGTACCCCTAGTTTTTGTTTTATTTGAAGACAGTACCTCTAGTTTTTGTTTTATTTGAAGACAGTACCTCTAGTTTTTGTTTTGTTTGAAGACAGTACCTCTAGTTTTTGTTTTATTTGAAGACAGTACCTCTAGTTTTTGTTTTATTTGAAGACAGTACCTCTAGTTTTTGTTTTGTTTGAAGACAGTACCTCTAGTTTTTGTTTTGTTTGAAGACAGTACCTCTAGTTTTTGTTTTATTTGAAGACAGTATCTCTAGTTTTTGTTTTATTTGAAGACAGTACCTCTAGTTTTTGTTTTATTTGAATACAGTACCCCTAGTTTTTGTTTTATTTGAATACAGTACCTCTAGTTTTTGTTTTATTTGAAGACAGTACCTCTAGTTTTTGTTTTATTTGAAGACAGTACCCCTAGTTTTTGTTTTATTTGAATACAGTACCCTTAGTTTTTGTTTTATTTGAATACAGTACCTCTAGTTTTTGTTTTATTTGAAGACAGTACCTCTAGTTTTTGTTTTATTTGAAGACAGTACCTCTAGTTTTTGTTTTATTTGAAGACAGTACCCTTAGTTTTTGTTTTATTTGAAGACAGTACCTCTAGTTTTTGTTTTATTTGAATACAGTACCCTTAGTTTTTGTTTTATTTGAATACAGTACCTCTAGTTTTTGTTTTATTTGAAGACAGTACCTCTAGTTTTTGTTTTATTTGAATACAGTACCTCTAGTTTTTGTTTTGTTTGAAGACAGTACCTCTAGTTTTTGTTTTATTTGAAGACAGTACCTCTAGTTTTTGTTTTATTTGAAGACAGTACCTCTAGTTTTTGTTTTATTTGAAGACAGTACCTCTAGTTTTTGTTTTGTTTGAAGACAGTACCTCTAGTTTTTGTTTTGTTTGAAGACAGTACCCTTAGTTTTTGTTTTATTTGAAGACAGTACCTCTAGTTTTTGTTTTGTTTGAATACAGTACCTCTAGTTTTTGTTTTGTTTGAAGACAGTACCTCTAGTTTTTGTTTTATTTGAAGACAGTACCTCTAGTTTTTGTTTTATTTGAAGACAGTACCTCTAGTTTTTGTTTTATTTGAAGACAGTACCTCTAGTTTTTGTTTTATTTGAAGACAGTACCTCTAGTTTTTGTTTTATTTGAAGACAGTACCTCTAGTTTTTGTTTTATTTGAAGACAGTACCTCTAGTTTTTGTTTTATTTGAATACAGTACCCTTAGTTTTTGTTTTATTTGAATACAGTACCTCTAGTTTTTGTTTTGTTTGAAGACAGTACCCTTAGTTTTTGCTTTATTTGAATACAGTACCCCTAGTTTTTGTTTTGTTTGAAGACAGTACCTCTAGTTTTTGTTTTATTTGAAGACAGTACCTCTAGTTTTTGTTTTATTTGAAGACAGTACCTCTAGTTTTTGTTTTATTTGAAGACAGTACCTCTAGTTTTTGTTTTATTTGAAGACAGTACCCTTAATTTTTGTTTTATTTGAAGACAGTACCTCTAGTTTTTGCTTTATTTGAAGACAGTACCTCTAGTTTTTGTTTTATTTGAATACAGTACCTCTAGTTTTTGTTTTATTTGAATACAGTACCCTTAGTTTTTGTTTTATTTGAAGACAATACCTCTAGTTTTTGTTTTATTTGAAGAAAGTACCTCTAGTTTTTGTTTTATTTGAATACAGTACCTCTAGTTTTTGTTTTATTTGAATACAGTACCCTTAGTTTTTGTTTTATTTGAAGACAATACCTCTAGTTTTTGTTTTATTTGAAGACAGTACCTCTAGTTTTTTTTTTATTTGAATACAGTACCCTTAGTTTTTGTTTTATTTGAATACAGTACCTCTAGTTTTTGTTTTATTTGAATACAGTACCTCTAGTTTTTGTTTTGTTTGAAGACAGTACCCCTAGTTTTTGTTTTATTTGAATACAGTACCCCTAGTTTTGGTTTTATTTGAATACAGTACCCCTAGTTTTTGTTTTGTTTGAAGACAGTACCTCTAGTTTTTGTTTTATTTGAAGACAATACCTCTAGTTTTTGTTTTATTTGAATACAGTACCTCTAGTTTTTGGTTTATTTGAATACAGTACCTCTAGTTTTTGTTTTATTTGAAGACAGTACCTCTAGTTTTTGTTTTATTTGAAGACAGTACCTCCAGTTTTTGTTTTATTTGAATACAGTACCTCTTGTTTTTGTTTTATTTGAATACAGTACCTCTAGTTTTTGTTTTATTTGAATACAGTACCTCTAGTTTTTGTTTTATTTGAATACAGTACCCCTAGTTTTTGTTTTATTTGAATACAGTACCTCTAGTTTTTGTTTTATTTGAAGACAGTACCTCTAGTTTTTGTTTAATTTGAATACAGTACCTCTAGTTTTTGTTTTATTTGAATACAGTACCTCTAGTTTTTTTTTATTTGAATACAGTACCTCTAGTTTTTGTTTTATTTGAATACAGTACCCTTAGTTTTTGTTTTATTTGAATACAGTACCTCTAGTTTTTGTTTTATTTGAATACAGTACCTCTAGTTTTTTTTTTATTTGAATACAGTACCTCTAGTTTTTGTTTTATTTGAATACAGTACCTCTAGTTTTTGTTTTATTTGAATACAGTACCTCTAGTTTTTGTTTTATTTGAATACAGTACCTCTAGTTTTTGTTTTATTTGAATACAGTACCTCTAGTTTTTGTTTTATTTGAATACAGTACCCCTAGTTTTTGTTTTATTTGAATACAGTACCTCTAGTTTTTGTTTTATTTGAATACAGTACCTCTAGTTTTTGTTTTATTTGAAGACAGTACCTCCAGTTTTTGTTTTATTTGAATACAGTACCTCTAGTTTTTGTTTTATTTGAATACAGTACCTCTAGTTTTTGTTTTATTTGAAGACAGTACCTCCAGTTTTTGTTTTATTTGAATACAGTACCTCTAGTTTTTGTTTTATTTGAATACAGTACCCCTAGTTTTTGTTTTATTTGAATACAGTACCTCTAGTTTTTGTTTTATTTGAATACAGTACCCCTAGTTTTTGTTTTATTTGAAGACAGTACCTCTAGTTTTTGTTTTATTTGAATACAGTACCCCTAGTTTTTGTTTTATTTGAAGACAGTACCTCCAGTTTTTGTTTTATTTGAATACAGTACCCTTAGTTTTTGTTTTATTTGAATACAGTACCTCTAGTTTTTGTTTTATTTGAATACAGTACCCCTAGTTTTTGTTTTATTTGAATACAGTACCTCTAGTTTTTGTTTTATTTGAATACAGTACCCCTAGTTTTTGTTTTATTTGAATACAGTACCTCTAGTTTTTGTTTTATTTTTAGACAATACCTCTAGTTTTTGTTTTATTTGAATACAGGTTTTTGTTTTATTTGAATACAGTACCTCTAGTTTTTGTTTTATTTGAATACAGTACCTCTAGTTTTTGTTTTATTTGAAGACAATACCTCTAGTTTTTGTTTTGTTTGAAGACAGTACCTCTAGTTTTTGTTTTATTTGAAGACAGTACCTCTAGTTTTTGTTTTGTTTGAAGACAGTACCTCTAGTTTTTGTTTTATTTGAAGACAGTACCCTTAGTTTTTGTTTTATTTGAATACAGTACCCTTAGTTTTTGTTTTATTTGAATACAGTACCTCTAGTTTTTGTTTTGTTTGAAGACAGTACCTCTAGTTTTTGTTTTATTTGAATACAGTACCCTTAGTTTTTGTTTTATTTGAATACAGTACCCTTAGTTTTTGTTTTATTTGAATACAGTACCTCTAGTTTTTGTTTTATTTGAATACAGTACCTCTAGTTTTTGTTTTATTTGAATATAGTACCTCTAGTTTTTGTTTTATTTGAAGACAATACCTCTAATTTTTGTTTTGTTTGAAGACAGTACCTCTAGTTTTTGTTTTATTTGAAGACAGTACCTCTAGTTTTTGTTTTGTTTGAAGACAGTACCTCTAGTTTTTGTTTTATTTGAAGACAGTACCCTTAGTTTTTGTTTTATTTGAATACAGTACCCTTAGTTTTTGTTTTATTTGAATACAGTACCTCTAGTTTTTGTTTTGTTTGAAGACAGTACCTCTAGTTTTTGTTTTATTTGAATACAGTACCCTTAGTTTTTGTTTTATTTGAATACAGTACCCTTAGTTTTTGTTTTATTTGAATACAGTACCTCTAGTTTTTGTTTTATTTGAATACAGTACCCTTAGTTTTTGTTTTATTTGAAGACAATACCTCTAGTTTTTGTTTTATTTGAAGACAGTACCCTTAGTTTTTGTTTTATTTGAATACAGTACCTCTAGTTTTTGTTTTGTTTGAAGACAGTACCTCTAGTTTTTGTTTTGTTTGAAGACAGTACCCATAGTTTTGTTTTATTTGAAGACAGTACCCTTAATTTTTGTTTTATTTGAAGACAGTACCTCTAGTTTTTGCTTTATTTGAAGACAGTACCTCTAGTTTTTGTTTTATTTGAAGACAGTACCTCTAGTTTTTGTTTTATTTGAATACAGTACCTCTAGTTTTTGTTTTATTTGAAGACAATACCTCTAGTTTTTGTTTTATTTGAAGACAGTACCTCTAGTTTTTGTTTTATTTGAATACAGTACCTCTAGTTTTTGTTTTATTTGAATACAGTACCCTTAGTTTTTGTTTTATTTGAATACAGTACCTCTAGTTTTTGTTTTATTTGAATACAGTACCTCTAGTTTTTGTTTTGTTTGAAGACAGTACCCCTAGTTTTTGTTTTATTTGAATACAGTACCCTTAGTTTTGGTTTTATTTGAATACAGTACCCCTAGTTTTTGTTTTGTTTGAAGACAGTACCTCTAGTTTTTGTTTTATTTGAAGACAATACCTCTAGTTTTTGTTTTATTTGAATACAGTACCTCTAGTTTTTGTTTTATTTGAATACAGTACCTCTAGTTTTTGTTTTATTTGAAGATAGTACCTCTAGTTTTTGTTTTATTTGAATACAGTACCTCTAGTTTTTGTTTTATTTGAATACAGTACCCCTAGTTTTTGTTTTATTTGAATACAGTACCTCTAGTTTTTGTTTTATTTGAAGACAGTACCTCCAGTTTTTGTTTTATTTGAAGACAGTACCTCTAGTTTTTGTTTTATTTGAATACAGTACCCCTAGTTTTTGTTTTATTTGAAGACAGTACCTCTAGTTTTTGTTTTATTTGAATACAGTACCTCTAGTTTTTGTTTTATTTGAAGACAGTACCTCTAGTTTTTGTTTTATTTGAAGACAGTACCTCTAGTTTTTGTTTTATTTGAATACAGTACCCTTAGTTTTTGTTTTATTTGAATACAGTACCTCTAGTTTTTGTTTTATTTGAATACAGTACCTCTAGTTTTTGTTTTATTTGAATACAGTACCTCTAGTTTTTGTTTTATTTGAATACAGTACCTCTAGTTTTTGTTTTATTTGAAGACAGTACCTCTAGTTTTTGTTTTATTTGAAGACAGTACCTCTAGTTTTTGTTTTATTTGAATACAGTACCTCTAGTTTTTGTTTTATTTGAATACAGTACCCCTAGTTTTTGTTTTATTTGAATACAGTACCTCTAGTTTTTATTTTATTTGAATACAGTACCCCTAGTTTTTGTTTTATTTGAATACAGTACCTCTAGTTTTTGTTTTATTTTTAGACAATACCTCTAGTTTTTGTTTTATTTGAATACAGGTTTTTGTTTTATTTGAATACAGTACCTCTAGTTTTTGTTTTATTTGAATACAGTACCTCTAGTTTTTGTTTTATTTGAAGACAATACCTCTAGTTTTTGTTTTATTTGAATACAGTACCTCTAGTTTTTGTTTTATTTGAAGACAGTACCTCCAGTTTTTGTTTTATTTGAAGACAGTACCTCTAGTTTTTGTTTTATTTGAATACAGTACCTCTAGTTTTTGTTTTATTTGAAGACAGTACCTCCAGTTTTTGTTTTATTTGAATACAGTACCTCTAGTTTTTGTTTTATTTGAATACAGTACCCTTAGTTTTTGTTTTATTTGAATACAGTACCCCTAGTTTTTGTTTTGTTTGAAGACAGTACCTCTAGTTTTTGTTTTATTTGAAGACAGTACCTCTAGTTTTTGCTTTATTTGAAGACAGTACCTCTAGTTTTTGTTTTATTTGAATACAGTACCCCTAGTTTTTGTTTTATTTGAATACAGTACCTCTAGTTTTTGTTTTATTTGAAGACAGTACCTCTAGTTTTTGTTTTATTTGAAGACAGTACCTCTAGTTTTTGTTTTATTTGAATACAGTACCCCTAGTTTTTGTTTTATTTGAAGACAGTACCTCTAGTTTTTGTTTTATTTGAAGACAGTACCTCTAGTTTTTGTTTTGTTTGAAGACAGTACCTCTAGTTTTTGTTTTATTTGAAGACAGTACCTCTAGTTTTTGTTTTATTTGAAGACAGTACCTCTAGTTTTTGTTTTGTTTGAAGACAGTACCTCTAGTTTTTGTTTTGTTTGAAGACAGTACCTCTAGTTTTTGTTTTATTTGAAGACAGTATCTCTAGTTTTTGTTTTATTTGAATACAGTACCCCTAGTTTTTGTTTTATTTGAAGACAGTACCTCTAGTTTTTGTTTTATTTGAAGACAGTACCTCTAGTTTTTGTTTTGTTTGAAGACAGTACCTCTAGTTTTTGTTTTATTTGAAGACAGTACCTCTAGTTTTTGTTTTATTTGAAGACAATACCTCTAGTTTTTGTTTTGTTTGAAGACAGTACCTCTAGTTTTTGTTTTGTTTGAAGACAGTACCTCTAGTTTTTGTTTTATTTGAAGACAGTATCTCTAGTTTTTGTTTTATTTGAAGACAGTACCTCTAGTTTTTGTTTTATTTGAATACAGTACCCTTAGTTTTTGTTTTATTTGAATACAGTACCTCTAGTTTTTGTTTTATTTGAAGACAGTACCTCTAGTTTTTGTTTTATTTGAAGACAGTACCCCTAGTTTTTGTTTTATTTGAATACAGTACCCTTAGTTTTTGTTTTATTTGAATACAGTACCTCTAGTTTTTGTTTTGTTTGAAGACAGTACCTCTAGTTTTTGTTTTATTTGAAGACAGTACCTCTAGTTTTTGTTTTATTTGAAGACAGTACCCTTAGTTTTTGTTTTATTTGAAGACAGTACCTCTAGTTTTTGTTTTATTTGAATACAGTACCCTTAGTTTTTGTTTTATTTGAATACAGTACCTCTAGTTTTTGTTTTATTTGAAGACAGTACCTCTAGTTTTTGTTTTATTTGAATACAGTACCTCTAGTTTTTGTTTTGTTTGAAGACAGTACCTCTAGTTTTTGTTTTATTTGAATACAGTACCTCTAGTTTTTGTTTTATTTGAAGACAGTACCTCTAGTTTTTGTTTTATTTGAAGACAGTACCTCTAGTTTTTGTTTTGTTTGAAGACAGTACCTCTAGTTTTTGTTTTGTTTGAAGACAGTACCCTTAGTTTTTGTTTTATTTGAAGACAGTACCTCTAGTTTTTGTTTTATTTGAATACAGTACCTCTAGTTTTTGTTTTGTTTGAAGACAGTACCTCTAGTTTTTGTTTTATTTGAATACAGTACCCTTAGTTTTTGTTTTATTTGAAGACAATACCTCTAGTTTTTGTTTTATTTGAAGACAGTACCTCTAGTTTTTGTTTTATTTGAATACAGTACCTCTAGTTTTTGTTTTATTTGAATACAGTACCTCCAGTTTTTGTTTTATTTGAATACAGTACCTCTAGTTTTTGTTTTATTTGAAGACAATACCTCTAGTTTTTGTTTTATTTGAAGACAGTACCTCTAGTTTTTGTTTTATTTGAAGACAGTACCCTTAGTTTTTGTTTTATTTGAATACAGTACCTCTAGTTTTTGTTTTGTTTGAAGACAGTACCTCTAGTTTTTGTTTTGTTTGAAGAGAGTACCCCTAGTTTTTGTTTTATTTGAATACAGTACCCCTAGTTTTTGTTTTATTTGAAGACAGTACCTCTAGTTTTTGTTTTATTTGAAGACAGTACCTCTAGTTTTTGTTTTGTTTGAAGACAGTACCTCTAGTTTTTGTTTTATTTGAAGACAGTACCTCTAGTTTTTGTTTTATTTGAATACAGTACCCTTAGTTTTTGTTTTATTTGAAGACAATACCTCTAGTTTTTGTTTTATTTGAAGACAGTACCTCTAGTTTTTATTTTATTTGAATACAGTACCTCTAGTTTTTGTTTTATTTGAATACAGTACCTCTAGTTTTTGTTTTATTTGAATACAGTACCTCTAGTTTTTGTTTTATTTGAAGACAATACCTCTAGTTTTTGTTTTATTTGAAGACAGTACCACTAGTTTTTGTTTTATTTGAAGACAGTACCCTTAGTTTTTGTTTTATTTGAATACAGTACCTCTAGTTTTTGTTTTGTTTGAAGACAGTACCTCTAGTTTTTGCTTTATTTGAAGACAGTACCTCTAGTTTTTGCTTTATTTGAAGACAGTACCTCTAGTTTTTGTTTTATTTGAATACAGTACCTCTAGTTTTTGTTTTATTTGAATACAGTACCTCTAGTTTTTGTTTTATTTGAAGACAGTACCTCTAGTTTTTGTTTTGTTTGAAGACAGTACCTCTAGTTTTTGTTTTATTTGAAGACAGTACCTCTAGTTTTTGTTTTGTTTGAAGACAGTACCTCTAGTTTTTGTTTTATTTGAAGACAGTACCTCTAGTTTTTGTTTTATTTGAATACAGTACCCTTAGTTTTTGTTTTATTTGAAGACAATACCTCTAGTTTTTGTTTTATTTGAAGACAGTACCTCTAGTTTTTGTTTTATTTGAATACAGTACCTCTAGTTTTTGTTTTATTTGAATACAGTACCTCTAGTTTTTGTTTTATTTGAATACAGTACCTCTAGTTTTTGTTTTATTTGAAGACAATACCTCTAGTTTTTGTTTTATTTGAAGACAGTACCTCTAGTTTTTGTTTTATTTGAATACAGTACCCTTAGTTTTTGTTTTATTTGAATACAGTACCTCTAGTTTTTGTTTTGTTTGAAGACAGTACCTCTAGTTTTTGTTTTATTTGAAGACAGTACCTCTAGTTTTTGCTTTATTTGAAGACAGTACCTCTAGTTTTTGTTTTATTTGAATACAGTACCCCTAGTTTTTGTTTTATTTGAATACAGTACCTCTAGTTTTTGTTTTATTTGAAGACAGTACCTCTAGTTTTTGTTTTATTTGAAGACAGTACCTCTAGTTTTTGTTTTATTTGAATACAGTACCCCTAGTTTTTGTTTTATTTGAAGACAGTACCTCTAGTTTTTGTTTTATTTGAAGACAGTACCTCTAGTTTTTGTTTTGTTTGAAGACAGTACCTCTAGTTTTTGTTTTATTTGAAGACAGTACCTCTAGTTTTTGTTTTATTTGAAGACAGTACCTCTAGTTTTTGTTTTATTTGAAGACAGTACCTCTAGTTTTTGTTTTATTTGAATACAGTACCCCTAGTTTTTGTTTTATTTGAAGACAGTACCTCTAGTTTTTGTTTTATTTGAAGACAGTACCTCTAGTTTTTGTTTTGTTTGAAGACAGTACCTCTAGTTTTTGTTTTGTTTGAAGACAGTACCTCTAGTTTTTGTTTTATTTGAAGACAGTATCTCTAGTTTTTGTTTTATTTGAATACAGTACCCCTAGTTTTTGTTTTATTTGAAGACAGTACCTCTAGTTTTTGTTTTATTTGAAGACAGTACCTCTAGTTTTTGTTTTGTTTGAAGACAGTACCTCTAGTTTTTGTTTTATTTGAAGACAGTACCTCTAGTTTTTGTTTTATTTGAAGACAGTACCTCTAGTTTTTGTTTTGTTTGAAGACAGTACCTCTAGTTTTTGTTTTGTTTGAAGACAGTACCTCTAGTTTTTGTTTTATTTGAAGACAGTATCTCTAGTTTTTGTTTTATTTGAAGACAGTACCTCTAGTTTTTGTTTTATTTGAATACAGTACCCTTAGTTTTTGTTTTATTTGAATACAGTACCTCTAGTTTTTGTTTTATTTGAAGACAGTACCTCTAGTTTTTGTTTTATTTGAAGACAGTACCCCTAGTTTTTGTTTTATTTGAATACAGTACCCTTAGTTTTTGTTTTATTTGAATACAGTACCTCTAGTTTTTGTTTTGTTTGAAGACAGTACCTCTAGTTTTTGTTTTATTTGAAGACAGTACCTCTAGTTTTTGTTTTATTTGAAGACAGTACCCTTAGTTTTTGTTTTATTTGAAGACAGTACCTCTAGTTTTTGTTTTATTTGAATACAGTACCCTTAGTTTTTGTTTTATTTGAATACAGTACCTCTAGTTTTTGTTTTATTTGAAGACAGTACCTCTAGTTTTTGTTTTATTTGAATACAGTACCTCTAGTTTTTGTTTTGTTTGAAGACAGTACCTCTAGTTTTTGTTTTATTTGAATACAGTACCTCTAGTTTTTGTTTTATTTGAAGACAGTACCTCTAGTTTTTGTTTTATTTGAAGACAGTACCTCTAGTTTTTGTTTTGTTTGAAGACAGTACCTCTAGTTTTTGTTTTGTTTGAAGACAGTACCCTTAGTTTTTGTTTTATTTGAAGACAGTACCTCTAGTTTTTGTTTTATTTGAATACAGTACCTCTAGTTTTTGTTTTGTTTGAAGACAGTACCTCTAGTTTTTGTTTTATTTGAATACAGTACCCTTAGTTTTTGTTTTATTTGAAGACAATACCTCTAGTTTTTGTTTTATTTGAAGACAGTACCTCTAGTTTTTGTTTTATTTGAATACAGTACCTCTAGTTTTTGTTTTATTTGAATACAGTACCTCCAGTTTTTGTTTTATTTGAATACAGTACCTCTAGTTTTTGTTTTATTTGAAGACAATACCTCTAGTTTTTGTTTTATTTGAAGACAGTACCTCTAGTTTTTGTTTTATTTGAAGACAGTACCCTTAGTTTTTGTTTTATTTGAATACAGTACCTCTAGTTTTTGTTTTGTTTGAAGACAGTACCTCTAGTTTTTGTTTTGTTTGAAGAGAGTACCCCTAGTTTTTGTTTTATTTGAATACAGTACCCCTAGTTTTTGTTTTATTTGAAGACAGTACCTCTAGTTTTTGTTTTATTTGAAGACAGTACCTCTAGTTTTTGTTTTGTTTGAAGACAGTACCTCTAGTTTTTGTTTTATTTGAAGACAGTACCTCTAGTTTTTGTTTTATTTGAATACAGTACCCTTAGTTTTTGTTTTATTTGAAGACAATACCTCTAGTTTTTGTTTTATTTGAAGACAGTACCTCTAGTTTTTATTTTATTTGAATACAGTACCTCTAGTTTTTGTTTTATTTGAATACAGTACCTCTAGTTTTTGTTTTATTTGAATACAGTACCTCTAGTTTTTGTTTTATTTGAAGACAATACCTCTAGTTTTTGTTTTATTTGAAGACAGTACCTCTAGTTTTTGTTTTATTTGAAGACAGTACCCTTAGTTTTTGTTTTATTTGAATACAGTACCTCTAGTTTTTGTTTTGTTTGAAGACAGTACCTCTAGTTTTTGCTTTATTTGAAGACAGTACCTCTAGTTTTTGCTTTATTTGAAGACAGTACCTCTAGTTTTTGTTTTATTTGAATACAGTACCTCTAGTTTTTGTTTTATTTGAATACAGTACCTCTAGTTTTTGTTTTATTTGAAGACAGTACCTCTAGTTTTTGTTTTGTTTGAAGACAGTACCTCTAGTTTTTGTTTTATTTGAAGACAGTACCTCTAGTTTTTGTTTTGTTTGAAGACAGTACCTCTAGTTTTTGTTTTATTTGAAGACAGTACCTCTAGTTTTTGTTTTATTTGAATACAGTACCCTTAGTTTTTGTTTTATTTGAAGACAATACCTCTAGTTTTTGTTTTATTTGAAGACAGTACCTCTAGTTTTTGTTTTATTTGAATACTGTACCTCTAGTTTTTGTTTTATTTGAATACAGTACCTCTAGTTTTTGTTTTATTTGAATACAGTACCTCTAGTTTTTGTTTTATTTGAAGACAATACCTCTAGTTTTTGTTTTATTTGAAGACAGTACCTCTAGTTTTTGTTTTATTTGAATACAGTACCCTTAGTTTTTGTTTTATTTGAATACAGTACCTCTAGTTTTTGTTTTGTTTGAAGACAGTACCTCTAGTTTTTGTTTTATTTGAAGACAGTACCTCTAGTTTTTGCTTTATTTGAAGACAGTACCTCTAGTTTTTGTTTTATTTGAATACAGTACCCCTAGTTTTTGTTTTATTTGAATACAGTACCTCTAGTTTTTGTTTTATTTGAAGACAGTACCTCTAGTTTTTGTTTTATTTGAAGACAGTACCTCTAGTTTTTGTTTTATTTGAATACAGTACCCCTAGTTTTTGTTTTATTTGAAGACAGTACCTCTAGTTTTTGTTTTATTTGAAGACAGTACCTCTAGTTTTTGTTTTGTTTGAAGACAGTACCTCTAGTTTTTGTTTTATTTGAAGACAGTACCTCTAGTTTTTGTTTTATTTGAAGACAGTACCTCTAGTTTTTGTTTTATTTGAAGACAGTACCTCTAGTTTTTGTTTTATTTGAATACAGTACCCCTAGTTTTTGTTTTATTTGAAGACAGTACCTCTAGTTTTTGTTTTATTTGAAGACAGTACCTCTAGTTTTTGTTTTGTTTGAAGACAGTACCTCTAGTTTTTGTTTTGTTTGAAGACAGTACCTCTAGTTTTTGTTTTATTTGAAGACAGTATCTCTAGTTTTTGTTTTATTTGAATACAGTACCCCTAGTTTTTGTTTTATTTGAAGACAGTACCTCTAGTTTTTGTTTTATTTGAAGACAGTACCTCTAGTTTTTGTTTTGTTTGAAGACAGTACCTCTAGTTTTTGTTTTATTTGAAGACAGTACCTCTAGTTTTTGTTTTATTTGAAGACAGTACCTCTAGTTTTTGTTTTGTTTGAAGACAGTACCTCTAGTTTTTGTTTTGTTTGAAGACAGTACCTCTAGTTTTTGTTTTATTTGAAGACAGTATCTCTAGTTTTTGTTTTATTTGAAGACAGTACCTCTAGTTTTTGTTTTATTTGAATACAGTACCCTTAGTTTTTGTTTTATTTGAATACAGTACCTCTAGTTTTTGTTTTATTTGAAGACAGTACCTCTAGTTTTTGTTTTATTTGAAGACAGTACCCCTAGTTTTTGTTTTATTTGAATACAGTACCCTTAGTTTTTGTTTTATTTGAATACAGTACCTCTAGTTTTTGTTTTGTTTGAAGACAGTACCTCTAGTTTTTGTTTTATTTGAAGACAGTACCTCCAGTTTTTGTTTTATTTGAAGACAGTACCCTTAGTTTTTGTTTTATTTGAAGACAGTACCTCTAGTTTTTGTTTTATTTGAATACAGTACCCTTAGTTTTTGTTTTATTTGAATACAGTACCTCTAGTTTTTGTTTTATTTGAAGACAGTACCTCTAGTTTTTGTTTTATTTGAATACAGTACCTCTAGTTTTTGTTTTGTTTGAAGACAGTACCTCTAGTTTTTGTTTTATTTGAATACAGTACCTCTAGTTTTTGTTTTATTTGAAGACAGTACCTCTAGTTTTTGTTTTATTTGAAGACAGTACCTCTAGTTTTTGTTTTGTTTGAAGACAGTACCTCTAGTTTTTGTTTTGTTTGAAGACAGTACCCTTAGTTTTTGTTTTATTTGAAGACAGTACCTCTAGTTTTTGTTTTATTTGAATACAGTACCTCTAGTTTTTGTTTTGTTTGAAGACAGTACCTCTAGTTTTTGTTTTATTTGAATACAGTACCCTTAGTTTTTGTTTTATTTGAAGACAATACCTCTAGTTTTTGTTTTATTTGAAGACAGTACCTCTAGTTTTTGTTTTATTTGAATACAGTACCTCTAGTTTTTGTTTTATTTGAATACAGTACCTCCAGTTTTTGTTTTATTTGAATACAGTACCTCTAGTTTTTGTTTTATTTGAAGACAATACCTCTAGTTTTTGTTTTATTTGAAGACAGTACCTCTAGTTTTTGTTTTATTTGAAGACAGTACCCTTAGTTTTTGTTTTATTTGAATACAGTACCTCTAGTTTTTGTTTTGTTTGAAGACAGTACCTCTAGTTTTTGTTTTGTTTGAAGAGAGTACCCCTAGTTTTTGTTTTATTTGAATACAGTACCCCTAGTTTTTGTTTTATTTGAAGACAGTACCTCTAGTTTTTGTTTTATTTGAAGACAGTACCTCTAGTTTTTGTTTTGTTTGAAGACAGTACCTCTAGTTTTTGTTTTATTTGAAGACAGTACCTCTAGTTTTTGTTTTATTTGAATACAGTACCCTTAGTTTTTGTTTTATTTGAAGACAATACCTCTAGTTTTTGTTTTATTTGAAGACAGTACCTCTAGTTTTTATTTTATTTGAATACAGTACCTCTAGTTTTTGTTTTATTTGAATACAGTACCTCTAGTTTTTGTTTTATTTGAATACAGTACCTCTAGTTTTTGTTTTATTTGAAGACAATACCTCTAGTTTTTGTTTTATTTGAAGACAGTACCTCTAGTTTTTGTTTTATTTGAAGACAGTACCCTTAGTTTTTGTTTTATTTGAATACAGTACCTCTAGTTTTTGTTTTGTTTGAAGACAGTACCTCTAGTTTTTGCTTTATTTGAAGACAGTACCTCTAGTTTTTGCTTTATTTGAAGACAGTACCTCTAGTTTTTGTTTTATTTGAATACAGTACCTCTAGTTTTTGTTTTATTTGAATACAGTACCTCTAGTTTTTGTTTTATTTGAAGACAGTACCTCTAGTTTTTGTTTTGTTTGAAGACAGTACCTCTAGTTTTTGTTTTATTTGAAGACAGTACCTCTAGTTTTTGTTTTGTTTGAAGACAGTACCTCTAGTTTTTGTTTTATTTGAAGACAGTACCTCTAGTTTTTGTTTTATTTGAATACAGTACCCTTAGTTTTTGTTTTATTTGAAGACAATACCTCTAGTTTTTGTTTTATTTGAAGACAGTACCTCTAGTTTTTGTTTTATTTGAATACAGTACCTCTAGTTTTTGTTTTATTTGAATACAGTACCTCTAGTTTTTGTTTTATTTGAATACAGTACCTCTAGTTTTTGTTTTATTTGAAGACAATACCTCTAGTTTTTGTTTTATTTGAAGACAGTACCTCTAGTTTTTGTTTTATTTGAATACAGTACCCTTAGTTTTTGTTTTATTTGAATACAGTACCTCTAGTTTTTGTTTTGTTTGAAGACAGTACCTCTAGTTTTTGTTTTATTTGAAGACAGTACCTCTAGTTTTTGCTTTATTTGAAGACAGTACCTCTAGTTTTTGTTTTATTTGAATACAGTACCCCTAGTTTTTGTTTTATTTGAATACAGTACCTCTAGTTTTTGTTTTATTTGAAGACAGTACCTCTAGTTTTTGTTTTATTTGAAGACAGTACCTCTAGTTTTTGTTTTATTTGAATACAGTACCCCTAGTTTTTGTTTTATTTGAAGACAGTACCTCTAGTTTTTGTTTTATTTGAAGACAGTACCTCTAGTTTTTGTTTTGTTTGAAGACAGTACCTCTAGTTTTTGTTTTATTTGAAGACAGTACCTCTAGTTTTTGTTTTATTTGAAGACAGTACCTCTAGTTTTTGTTTTATTTGAAGACAGTACCTCTAGTTTTTGTTTTATTTGAATACAGTACCCCTAGTTTTTGTTTTATTTGAAGACAGTACCTCTAGTTTTTGTTTTATTTGAAGACAGTACCTCTAGTTTTTGTTTTGTTTGAAGACAGTACCTCTAGTTTTTGTTTTATTTGAAG
Source organism: Bathymodiolus septemdierum (assembly GCA_963383655.1). Lineage (NCBI taxonomy): Eukaryota > Metazoa > Mollusca > Bivalvia > Mytilida > Modiolidae > Bathymodiolus > Bathymodiolus septemdierum. The sequence continues at coordinate 6,980,936 of OY726524.1, forward strand.
ACAGTACCTCTAGTTTTTGTTTTATTTGAATACAGTACCCTTAGTTTTTGTTTTATTTGAAGACAATACCTCTAGTTTTTGTTTTATTTGAAGACAGTACCTCTAGTTTTTGTTTTATTTGAATACAGTACCTCTAGTTTTTGTTTTATTTGAATACAGTACCTCTAGTTTTTGTTTTATTTGAATACAGTACCTCTAGTTTTTGTTTTATTTGAAGACAATACCTCTAGTTTTTGTTTTATTTGAAGACAGTACCTCTAGTTTTTGTTTTATTTGAATACAGTACCCTTAGTTTTTGTTTTATTTGAATACAGTACCTCTAGTTTTTGTTTTGTTTGAAGACAGTACCTCTAGTTTTTGTTTTGTTTGAAGACAGTACCCCTAGTTTTTGTTTTATTTGAATACAGTACCCTTAGTTTTTGTTTTATTTGAATACAGTACCCCTAGTTTTTGTTTTGTTTGAAGACAGTACCTCTAGTTTTTGTTTTATTTGAAGACAGTACCTCTAGTTTTTGCTTTATTTGAAGACAGTACCTCTAGTTTTTGTTTTATTTGAATACAGTACCCCTAGTTTTTGTTTTATTTGAATACAGTACCTCTAGTTTTTGTTTTATTTGAAGACAGTACCTCTAGTTTTTGTTTTATTTGAAGACAGTACCTCTAGTTTTTGTTTTATTTGAATACAGTACCCCTAGTTTTTGTTTTATTTGAAGACAGTACCTCTAGTTTTTGTTTTATTTGAAGACAGTACCTCTAGTTTTTGTTTTGTTTGAAGACAGTACCTCTAGTTTTTGTTTTATTTGAAGACAGTACCTCTAGTTTTTGTTTTATTTGAAGACAGTACCTCTAGTTTTTGTTTTGTTTGAAGACAGTACCTCTAGTTTTTGTTTTGTTTGAAGACAGTACCTCTAGTTTTTGTTTTATTTGAAGACAGTATCTCTAGTTTTTGTTTTATTTGAAGACAGTACCTCTAGTTTTTGTTTTATTTGAATACAGTACCCCTAGTTTTTGTTTTATTTGAATACAGTACCTCTAGTTTTTGTTTTATTTGAAGACAGTACCTCTAGTTTTTGTTTTATTTGAAGACAGTACCCCTAGTTTTTGTTTTATTTGAATACAGTACCCTTAGTTTTTGTTTTATTTGAATACAGTACCTCTAGTTTTTGTTTTATTTGAAGACAGTACCTCTAGTTTTTGTTTTATTTGAAGACAGTACCTCTAGTTTTTGTTTTATTTGAAGACAGTACCCTTAGTTTTTGTTTTATTTGAAGACAGTACCTCTAGTTTTTGTTTTATTTGAATACAGTACCCTTAGTTTTTGTTTTATTTGAATACAGTACCTCTAGTTTTTGTTTTATTTGAAGACAGTACCTCTAGTTTTTGTTTTATTTGAATACAGTACCTCTAGTTTTTGTTTTGTTTGAAGACAGTACCTCTAGTTTTTGTTTTATTTGAATACAGTACCTCTAGTTTTTGTTTTATTTGAAGACAGTACCTCTAGTTTTTGTTTTATTTGAAGACAGTACCTCTAGTTTTTGTTTTGTTTGAAGACAGTACCTCTAGTTTTTGTTTTGTTTGAAGACAGTACCCTTAGTTTTTGTTTTATTTGAAGACAGTACCTCTAGTTTTTGTTTTGTTTGAATACAGTACCTCTAGTTTTTGTTTTGTTTGAAGACAGTACCTCTAGTTTTTGTTTTATTTGAAGACAGTACCTCTAGTTTTTGTTTTATTTGAAGACAGTACCTCTAGTTTTTGTTTTATTTGAAGACAGTACCTCTAGTTTTTGTTTTATTTGAAGACAGTACCTCTAGTTTTTGTTTTATTTGAAGACAGTACCTCTAGTTTTTGTTTTATTTGAAGACAGTACCTCTAGTTTTTGTTTTATTTGAATACAGTACCCTTAGTTTTTGTTTTATTTGAATACAGTACCTCTAGTTTTTGTTTTGTTTGAAGACAGTACCCTTAGTTTTTGCTTTATTTGAATACAGTACCCCTAGTTTTTGTTTTGTTTGAAGACAGTACCTCTAGTTTTTGTTTTATTTGAAGACAGTACCTCTAGTTTTTGTTTTATTTGAAGACAGTACCTCTAGTTTTTGTTTTATTTGAAGACAGTACCTCTAGTTTTTGTTTTATTTGAAGACAGTACCCTTAATTTTTGTTTTATTTGAAGACAGTACCTCTAGTTTTTGCTTTATTTGAAGACAGTACCTCTAGTTTTTGTTTTATTTGAATACAGTACCTCTAGTTTTTGTTTTATTTGAATACAGTACCCTTAGTTTTTGTTTTATTTGAAGACAATACCTCTAGTTTTTGTTTTATTTGAAGACAGTACCTCTAGTTTTTGTTTTATTTGAATACAGTACCCTTAGTTTTTGTTTTATTTGAAGACAGTACCTCTAGTTTTTGTTTTGTTTGAATACAGTACCTCTAGTTTTTGTTTTGTTTGAAGACAGTACCTCTAGTTTTTGTTTTATTTGAAGACAGTACCTCTAGTTTTTGTTTTATTTGAAGACAGTACCTCTAGTTTTTGTTTTATTTGAAGACAGTACCTCTAGTTTTTGTTTTATTTGAAGACAGTACCTCTAGTTTTTGTTTTATTTGAAGACAGTACCTCTAGTTTTTGTTTTATTTGAAGACAGTACCTCTAGTTTTTGTTTTATTTGAATACAGTACCCTTAGTTTTTGTTTTATTTGAATACAGTACCTCTAGTTTTTGTTTTGTTTGAAGACAGTACCCTTAGTTTTTGCTTTATTTGAATACAGTACCCCTAGTTTTTGTTTTGTTTGAAGACAGTACCTCTAGTTTTTGTTTTATTTGAAGACAGTACCTCTAGTTTTTGTTTTATTTGAAGACAGTACCTCTAGTTTTTGTTTTATTTGAAGACAGTACCTCTAGTTTTTGTTTTATTTGAAGACAGTACCCTTAATTTTTGTTTTATTTGAAGACAGTACCTCTAGTTTTTGCTTTATTTGAAGACAGTACCTCTAGTTTTTGTTTTATTTGAATACAGTACCTCTAGTTTTTGTTTTATTTGAATACAGTACCCTTAGTTTTTGTTTTATTTGAAGACAATACCTCTAGTTTTTGTTTTATTTGAAGACAGTACCTCTAGTTTTTGTTTTATTTGAATACAGTACCTCTAGTTTTTGTTTTATTTGAATACAGTACCCTTAGTTTTTGTTTTATTTGAAGACAATACCTCTAGTTTTTGTTTTATTTGAAGACAGTACCTCTAGTTTTTTTTTTATTTGAATACAGTACCCTTAGTTTTTGTTTTATTTGAATACAGTACCTCTAGTTTTTGTTTTATTTGAATACAGTACCTCTAGTTTTTGTTTTGTTTGAAGACAGTACCCCTAGTTTTTGTTTTATTTGAATACAGTACCCCTAGTTTTGGTTTTATTTGAATACAGTACCCCTAGTTTTTGTTTTGTTTGAAGACAGTACCTCTAGTTTTTGTTTTATTTGAAGACAATACCTCTAGTTTTTGTTTTATTTGAATACAGTACCTCTAGTTTTTGGTTTATTTGAATACAGTACCTCTAGTTTTTGTTTTATTTGAAGACAGTACCTCTAGTTTTTGTTTTATTTGAAGACAGTACCTCCAGTTTTTGTTTTATTTGAATACAGTACCTCTAGTTTTTGTTTTATTTGAATACAGTACCTCTAGTTTTTGTTTTATTTGAATACAGTACCTCTAGTTTTTGTTTTATTTGAATACAGTACCCCTAGTTTTTGTTTTATTTGAATACAGTACCTCTAGTTTTTGTTTTATTTGAAGACAGTACCTCTAGTTTTTGTTTAATTTGAATACAGTACCTCTAGTTTTTGTTTTATTTGAATAAAGTACCTCTAGTTTTTTTTTATTTGAATACAGTACCTCTAGTTTTTGTTTTATTTGAATACAGTACCCTTAGTTTTTGTTTTATTTGAATACAGTACCTCTAGTTTTTGTTTTATTTGAATACAGTACCTCTAGTTTTTGTTTTATTTGAATACAGTACCTCTAGTTTTTGTTTTATTTGAATACAGTACCTCTAGTTTTTGTTTTATTTGAATACAGTACCTCTAGTTTTTGTTTTATTTGAATACAGTACCTCTAGTTTTTGTTTTATTTGAATACAGTACCTCTAGTTTTTGTTTTATTTGAATACAGTACCCCTAGTTTTTGTTTTATTTGAATACAGTACCTCTAGTTTTTGTTTTATTTGAATACAGTACCTCTAGTTTTTGTTTTATTTGAATACAGTACCCTTAATTTTTGTTTTATTTGAAGACAGTACCTCTAGTTTTTGCTTTATTTGAAGACAGTACCTCTAGTTTTTGTTTTATTTGAATACAGTACCTCTAGTTTTTGTTTTATTTGAATACAGTACCCTTAGTTTTTGTTTTATTTGAAGACAATACCTCTAGTTTTTGTTTTATTTGAAGACAGTACCTCTAGTTTTTGTTTTATTTGAATACAGTACCTCTAGTTTTTGTTTTATTTGAATACAGTACCCTTAGTTTTTGTTTTATTTGAAGACAATACCTCTAGTTTTTGTTTTATTTGAAGACAGTACCTCTAGTTTTTTTTTTATTTGAATACAGTACCCTTAGTTTTTGTTTTATTTGAATACAGTACCTCTAGTTTTTGTTTTATTTGAATACAGTACCTCTAGTTTTTGTTTTGTTTGAAGACAGTACCCCTAGTTTTTGTTTTATTTGAATACAGTACCCCTAGTTTTGGTTTTATTTGAATACAGTACCCCTAGTTTTTGTTTTGTTTGAAGACAGTACCTCTAGTTTTTGTTTTATTTGAAGACAATACCTCTAGTTTTTGTTTTATTTGAATACAGTACCTCTAGTTTTTGGTTTATTTGAATACAGTACCTCTAGTTTTTGTTTTATTTGAAGACAGTACCTCTAGTTTTTGTTTTATTTGAAGACAGTACCTCCAGTTTTTGTTTTATTTGAATACAGTACCTCTTGTTTTTGTTTTATTTGAATACAGTACCTCTAGTTTTTGTTTTATTTGAATACAGTACCTCTAGTTTTTGTTTTATTTGAATACAGTACCCCTAGTTTTTGTTTTATTTGAATACAGTACCTCTAGTTTTTGTTTTATTTGAAGACAGTACCTCTAGTTTTTGTTTAATTTGAATACAGTACCTCTAGTTTTTGTTTTATTTGAATACAGTACCTCTAGTTTTTTTTTATTTGAATACAGTACCTCTAGTTTTTGTTTTATTTGAATACAGTACCCTTAGTTTTTGTTTTATTTGAATACAGTACCTCTAGTTTTTGTTTTATTTGAATACAGTACCTCTAGTTTTTGTTTTATTTGAATACAGTACCTCTAGTTTTTGTTTTATTTGAATACAGTACCTCTAGTTTTTGTTTTATTTGAATACAGTACCTCTAGTTTTTGTTTTATTTGAATACAGTACCTCTAGTTTTTGTTTTATTTGAATACAGTACCTCTAGTTTTTGTTTTATTTGAATACAGTACCCCTAGTTTTTGTTTTATTTGAATACAGTACCTCTAGTTTTTGTTTTATTTGAATACAGTACCTCTAGTTTTTGTTTTATTTGAAGACAGTACCTCCAGTTTTTGTTTTATTTGAATACAGTACCTCTAGTTTTTGTTTTATTTGAATACAGTACCTCTAGTTTTTGTTTTATTTGAAGACAGTACCTCCAGTTTTTGTTTTATTTGAATACAGTACCTCTAGTTTTTGTTTTATTTGAATACAGTACCCCTAGTTTTTGTTTTATTTGAATACAGTACCTCTAGTTTTTGTTTTATTTGAATACAGTACCCTTAGTTTTTGTTTTATTTGAAGACAGTACCTCCAGTTTTTGTTTTATTTGAATACAGTACCCTTAGTTTTTGTTTTATTTGAATACAGTACCTCTAGTTTTTGTTTTATTTGAATACAGTACCCCTAGTTTTTGTTTTATTTGAATACAGTACCTCTAGTTTTTGTTTTATTTGAATACAGTACCCCTAGTTTTTGTTTTATTTGAAGACAGTACCTCTAGTTTTTGTTTTATTTGAATACAGTACCCCTAGTTTTTGTTTTATTTGAAGACAGTACCTCCAGTTTTTGTTTTATTTGAATACAGTACCCTTAGTTTTTGTTTTATTTGAATACAATACCTCTAGTTTTTGTTTTATTTGAATACAGTACCCCTAGTTTTTGTTTTATTTGAATACAGTACCTCTAGTTTTTGTTTTATTTGAATACAGTACCCCTAGTTTTTGTTTTATTTGAATACAGTACCTCTAGTTTTTGTTTTATTTTTAGACAATACCTCTAGTTTTTGTTTTATTTGAATACAGGTTTTTGTTTTATTTGAATACAGTACCTCTAGTTTTTGTTTTATTTGAATACAGTACCTCTAGTTTTTGTTTTATTTGAAGACAATACCTCTAGTTTTTGTTTTGTTTGAAGACAGTACCTCTAGTTTTTGTTTTATTTGAAGACAGTACCTCTAGTTTTTGTTTTGTTTGAAGACAGTACCTCTAGTTTTTGTTTTATTTGAAGACAGTACCCTTAGTTTTTGTTTTATTTGAATACAGTACCCTTAGTTTTTGTTTTATTTGAATACAGTACCTCTAGTTTTTGTTTTGTTTGAAGACAGTACCTCTAGTTTTTGTTTTATTTGAATACAGTACCCTTAGTTTTTGTTTTATTTGAATACAGTACCCTTAGTTTTTGTTTTATTTGAATACAGTACCTCTAGTTTTTGTTTTATTTGAATACAGTACCTCTAGTTTTTGTTTTATTTGAATATAGTACCTCTAGTTTTTGTTTTATTTGAAGACAATACCTCTAATTTTTGTTTTGTTTGAAGACAGTACCTCTAGTTTTTGTTTTATTTGAAGACAGTACCTCTAGTTTTTGTTTTGTTTGAAGACAGTACCTCTAGTTTTTGTTTTATTTGAAGACAGTACCCTTAGTTTTTGTTTTATTTGAATACAGTACCCTTAGTTTTTGTTTTATTTGAATACAGTACCTCTAGTTTTTGTTTTGTTTGAAGACAGTACCTCTAGTTTTTGTTTTATTTGAATACAGTACCCTTAGTTTTTGTTTTATTTGAATACAGTACCCTTAGTTTTTGTTTTATTTGAATACAGTACCTCTAGTTTTTGTTTTATTTGAATACAGTACCCTTAGTTTTTGTTTTATTTGAAGACAATACCTCTAGTTTTTGTTTTATTTGAAGACAGTACCCTTAGTTTTTGTTTTATTTGAATACAGTACCTCTAGTTTTTGTTTTGTTTGAAGACAGTACCTCTAGTTTTTGTTTTGTTTGAAGACAGTACCCATAGTTTTGTTTTATTTGAAGACAGTACCCTTAATTTTTGTTTTATTTGAAGACAGTACCTCTAGTTTTTGCTTTATTTGAAGACAGTACCTCTAGTTTTTGTTTTATTTGAAGACAGTACCTCTAGTTTTTGTTTTATTTGAATACAGTACCTCTAGTTTTTGTTTTATTTGAAGACAATACCTCTAGTTTTTGTTTTATTTGAAGACAGTACCTCTAGTTTTTGTTTTATTTGAATACAGTACCTCTAGTTTTTGTTTTATTTGAATACAGTACCCTTAGTTTTTGTTTTATTTGAATACAGTACCTCTAGTTTTTGTTTTATTTGAATACAGTACCTCTAGTTTTTGTTTTGTTTGAAGACAGTACCCCTAGTTTTTGTTTTATTTGAATACAGTACCCTTAGTTTTGGTTTTATTTGAATACAGTACCCCTAGTTTTTGTTTTGTTTGAAGACAGTACCTCTAGTTTTTGTTTTATTTGAAGACAATACCTCTAGTTTTTGTTTTATTTGAATACAGTACCTCTAGTTTTTGTTTTATTTGAATACAGTACCTCTAGTTTTTGTTTTATTTGAAGATAGTACCTCTAGTTTTTGTTTTATTTGAATACAGTACCTCTAGTTTTTGTTTTATTTGAATACAGTACCCCTAGTTTTTGTTTTATTTGAATACAGTACCTCTAGTTTTTGTTTTATTTGAAGACAGTACCTCCAGTTTTTGTTTTATTTGAAGACAGTACCTCTAGTTTTTGTTTTATTTGAATACAGTACCCCTAGTTTTTGTTTTATTTGAAGACAGTACCTCTAGTTTTTGTTTTATTTGAATACAGTACCTCTAGTTTTTGTTTTATTTGAAGACAGTACCTCTAGTTTTTGTTTTATTTGAAGACAGTACCTCTAGTTTTTGTTTTATTTGAATACAGTACCCTTAGTTTTTGTTTTATTTGAATACAGTACCTCTAGTTTTTGTTTTATTTGAATACAGTACCTCTAGTTTTTGTTTTATTTGAATACAGTACCTCTAGTTTTTGTTTTATTTGAATACAGTACCTCTAGTTTTTGTTTTATTTGAAGACAGTACCTCTAGTTTTTGTTTTATTTGAAGACAGTACCTCTAGTTTTTGTTTTATTTGAATACAGTACCTCTAGTTTTTGTTTTATTTGAATACAGTACCCCTAGTTTTTGTTTTATTTGAATACAGTACCTCTAGTTTTTATTTTATTTGAATACAGTACCCCTAGTTTTTGTTTTATTTGAATACAGTACCTCTAGTTTTTGTTTTATTTTTAGACAATACCTCTAGTTTTTGTTTTATTTGAATACAGGTTTTTGTTTTATTTGAATACAGTACCTCTAGTTTTTGTTTTATTTGAATACAGTACCTCTAGTTTTTGTTTTATTTGAAGACAATACCTCTAGTTTTTGTTTTATTTGAATACAGTACCTCTAGTTTTTGTTTTATTTGAAGACAGTACCTCCAGTTTTTGTTTTATTTGAAGACAGTACCTCTAGTTTTTGTTTTATTTGAATACAGTACCTCTAGTTTTTGTTTTATTTGAAGACAGTACCTCCAGTTTTTGTTTTATTTGAATACAGTACCTCTAGTTTTTGTTTTATTTGAATACAGTACCCCTAGTTTTTGTTTTATTTGAATAAAGTACCTCTAGTTTTTGTTTTATTTGAATACAGTACCCTTAGTTTTTGTTTTATTTGAAGACAGTACCTCCAGTTTTTGTTTTATTTGAATACAGTACCCTTAGTTTTTGTTTTATTTGAATACAGTACCTCTAGTTTTTGTTTTATTTGAATAAAGTACCCCTAGTTTTTGTTTTATTTGAATACAGTACCTCTAGTTTTTGTTTTATTTGAATACAGTACCCCTAGTTTTTGTTTTATTTGAATACAGTACCTCTAGTTTTTGTTTTATTTGAAGACAGTACCTCCAGTTTTTGTTTTATTTGAATACAGTACCTCTAGTTTTTGTTTTATTTGAATACAGTACCCCTAGTTTTTGTTTTATTTGAATACAGTACCTCTAGTTTTTGTTTTATTTGAAGACAGTACCTCCAGTTTTTGTTTTATTTGAAGACAGTACCTCTAGTTTTTGTTTTATTTGAATACAGTACCCCTAGTTTTTGTTTTATTTGAAGACAGTACCTCTAGTTTTTGTTTTATTTGAATACAGTACCTCTAGTTTTTGTTTTATTTGAAGACAGTACCTCTAGTTTTTGTTTTATTTGAAGACAGTACCTCTAGTTTTTGTTTTATTTGAAGACAGTACCCTTAGTTTTTGTTTTATTTGAATACAGTACCTCTAGTTTTTGTTTTATTTGAATACAGTACCTCTAGTTTTTGTTTTATTTGAATACAGTACCTCTAGTTTTTGTTTTATTTGAATACAGTACCTCTAGTTTTTGTTTTATTTGAATACAGTACCTCTAGTTTTTGTTTTATTTGAAGACAGTACCTCTAGTTTTTGTTTTATTTGAATACAGTACCTCTAGTTTTTGTTTTATTTGAATACAGTACCCCTAGTTTTTGTTTTATTTGAATACAGTACCTCTAGTTTTTGTTTTATTTGAATACAGTACCCCTAGTTTTTGTTTTATTTGAATACAGTACCTCTAGTTTTTGTTTTATTTTTAGACAATACCTCTAGTTTTTGTTTTATTTGAATACAGGTTTTTGTTTTATTTGAATACAGTACCTCTAGTTTTTGTTTTATTTGAATACAGTACCTCTAGTTTTTGTTTTATTTGAAGACAATACCTCTAGTTTTTGTTTTATTTGAATACAGTACCTCTAGTTTTTGTTTTATTTGAAGACAGTACCTCCAGTTTTTGTTTTATTTGAAGACAGTACCTCTAGTTTTTGTTTTATTTGAATACAGTACCTCTAGTTTTTGTTTTATTTGAAGACAGTACCTCCAGTTTTTGTTTTATTTGAATACAGTACCTCTAGTTTTTGTTTTATTTGAATACAGTACCCCTAGTTTTTGTTTTATTTGAATACAGTACCTCTAGTTTTTGTTTTATTTGAATACAGTACCCTTAGTTTTTGTTTTATTTGAAGACAGTACCTCCAGTTTTTGTTTTATTTGAATACAGTACCCTTAGTTTTTGTTTTATTTGAATACAGTACCTCTAGTTTTTGTTTTATTTGAATACAGTACCCCTAGTTTTTGTTTTATTTGAATACAGTACCTCTAGTTTTTGTTTTATTTGAATACAGTACCCCTAGTTTTTGTTTTATTTGAATACAGTACCTCTAGTTTTTGTTTTATTTGAATACAGTACCCCTAGTTTTTGTTTTATTTGAAGACAGTACCTCCAGTTTTTGTTTTATTTGAATACAGTACCCTTAGTTTTTGTTTTATTTGAATACAGTACCTCTAGTTTTTGTTTTATTTGAATACAGTACCCCTAGTTTTTGTTTTATTTGAATACAGTACCTCTAGTTTTTGTTTTATTTGAATACAGTACCCCTAGTTTTTGTTTTATTTGAAGACAGTACCTCCAGTTTTTGTTTTATTTGAAGACAGTACCTCTAGTTTTTGTTTTATTTGAAGACAGTACCCTTAGTTTTTGTTTTATTTGAATACAGTACCCTTAGTTTTTGTTTTATTTGAATACAGTACCTCTAGTTTTTGTTTTGTTTGAAGACAGTACCTCTAGTTTTTGTTTTATTTGAATACAGTACCCTTAGTTTTTGTTTTATTTGAATACAGTACCCCTAGTTTTTGTTTTATTTGAAGACAGTACCTCTAGTTTTTGTTTTATTTGAAGACAGTACCTCTAGTTTTTGTTTTGTTTGAAGACAGTACCTCTAGTTTTTGTTTTATTTGAAGACAGTACCTCTAGTTTTTGTTTTATTTGAAGACAGTACCTCTAGTTTTTGTTTTATTTGAAGACAGTACCTCTAGTTTTTGTTTTATTTGAATACAGTACCCCTAGTTTTTGTTTTATTTGAAGACAGTACCTCTAGTTTTTGTTTTATTTGAAGACAGTACCTCTAGTTTTTGTTTTGTTTGAAGACAGTACCTCTAGTTTTTGTTTTATTTGAAGACAGTACCTCTAGTTTTTGTTTTATTTGAATACAGTACCCTTAGTTTTTGTTTTATTTGAAGACAATACCTCTAGTTTTTGTTTTATTTGAAGACAGTACCTCTAGTTTTTGTTTTATTTGAATACAGTACCTCTAGTTTTTGTTTTATTTGAATACAGTACCTCTAGTTTTTGTTTTATTTGAATACAGTACCTCTAGTTTTTGTTTTATTTGAAGACAATACCTCTAGTTTTTGTTTTATTTGAAGACAGTACCTCTAGTTTTTGTTTTATTTGAATACAGTACCCTTAGTTTTTGTTTTATTTGAATACAGTACCTCTAGTTTTTGTTTTGTTTGAAGACAGTACCTCTAGTTTTTGTTTTGTTTGAAGACAGTACCCCTAGTTTTTGTTTTATTTGAATACAGTACCCTTAGTTTTTGTTTTATTTGAATACAGTACCCCTAGTTTTTGTTTTGTTTGAAGACAGTACCTCTAGTTTTTGTTTTATTTGAAGACAGTACCTCTAGTTTTTGCTTTATTTGAAGACAGTACCTCTAGTTTTTGTTTTATTTGAATACAGTACCCCTAGTTTTTGTTTTATTTGAATACAGTACCTCTAGTTTTTGTTTTATTTGAAGACAGTACCTCTAGTTTTTGTTTTATTTGAAGACAGTACCTCTAGTTTTTGTTTTATTTGAATACAGTACCCCTAGTTTTTGTTTTATTTGAAGACAGTACCTCTAGTTTTTGTTTTATTTGAAGACAGTACCTCTAGTTTTTGTTTTGTTTGAAGACAGTACCTCTAGTTTTTGTTTTATTTGAAGACAGTACCTCTAGTTTTTGTTTTATTTGAAGACAGTACCTCTAGTTTTTGTTTTGTTTGAAGACAGTACCTCTAGTTTTTGTTTTGTTTGAAGACAGTACCTCTAGTTTTTGTTTTATTTGAAGACAGTATCTCTAGTTTTTGTTTTATTTGAAGACAGTACCTCTAGTTTTTGTTTTATTTGAATACAGTACCCCTAGTTTTTGTTTTATTTGAATACAGTACCTCTAGTTTTTGTTTTATTTGAAGACAGTACCTCTAGTTTTTGTTTTATTTGAAGACAGTACCCCTAGTTTTTGTTTTATTTGAATACAGTACCCTTAGTTTTTGTTTTATTTGAATACAGTACCTCTAGTTTTTGTTTTATTTGAAGACAGTACCTCTAGTTTTTGTTTTATTTGAAGACAGTACCTCTAGTTTTTGTTTTATTTGAAGACAGTACCCTTAGTTTTTGTTTTATTTGAAGACAGTACCTCTAGTTTTTGTTTTATTTGAATACAGTACCCTTAGTTTTTGTTTTATTTGAATACAGTACCTCTAGTTTTTGTTTTATTTGAAGACAGTACCTCTAGTTTTTGTTTTATTTGAATACAGTACCTCTAGTTTTTGTTTTGTTTGAAGACAGTACCTCTAGTTTTTGTTTTATTTGAATACAGTACCTCTAGTTTTTGTTTTATTTGAAGACAGTACCTCTAGTTTTTGTTTTATTTGAAGACAGTACCTCTAGTTTTTGTTTTGTTTGAAGACAGTACCTCTAGTTTTTGTTTTGTTTGAAGACAGTACCCTTAGTTTTTGTTTTATTTGAAGACAGTACCTCTAGTTTTTGTTTTGTTTGAATACAGTACCTCTAGTTTTTGTTTTGTTTGAAGACAGTACCTCTAGTTTTTGTTTTATTTGAAGACAGTACCTCTAGTTTTTGTTTTATTTGAAGACAGTACCTCTAGTTTTTGTTTTATTTGAAGACAGTACCTCTAGTTTTTGTTTTATTTGAAGACAGTACCTCTAGTTTTTGTTTTATTTGAAGACAGTACCTCTAGTTTTTGTTTTATTTGAAGACAGTACCTCTAGTTTTTGTTTTATTTGAATACAGTACCCTTAGTTTTTGTTTTATTTGAATACAGTACCTCTAGTTTTTGTTTTGTTTGAAGACAGTACCCTTAGTTTTTGCTTTATTTGAATACAGTACCCCTAGTTTTTGTTTTGTTTGAAGACAGTACCTATAGTTTTTGTTTTATTTGAAGACAGTACCTCTAGTTTTTGTTTTATTTGAAGACAGTACCTCTAGTTTTTGTTTTATTTGAAGACAGTACCTCTAGTTTTTGTTTTATTTGAAGACAGTACCCTTAATTTTTGTTTTATTTGAAGACAGTACCTCTAGTTTTTGCTTTATTTGAAGACAGTACCTCTAGTTTTTGTTTTATTTGAATACAGTACCTCTAGTTTTTGTTTTATTTGAATACAGTACCCTTAGTTTTTGTTTTATTTGAAGACAATACCTCTAGTTTTTGTTTTATTTGAAGACAGTACCTCTAGTTTTTGTTTTATTTGAATACAGTACCTCTAGTTTTTGTTTTATTTGAATACAGTACCCTTAGTTTTTGTTTTATTTGAAGACAATACCTCTAGTTTTTGTTTTATTTGAAGACAGTACCTCTAGTTTTTTTTTTATTTGAATACAGTACCCTTAGTTTTTGTTTTATTTGAATACAGTACCTCTAGTTTTTGTTTTATTTGAATACAGTACCTCTAGTTTTTGTTTTGTTTGAAGACAGTACCCCTAGTTTTTGTTTTATTTGAATACAGTACCCCTAGTTTTGGTTTTATTTGAATACAGTACCCCTAGTTTTTGTTTTGTTTGAAGACAGTACCTCTAGTTTTTGTTTTATTTGAAGACAATACCTCTAGTTTTTGTTTTATTTGAATACAGTACCTCTAGTTTTTGGTTTATTTGAATACAGTACCTCTAGTTTTTGTTTTATTTGAAGACAGTACCTCTAGTTTTTGTTTTATTTGAAGACAGTACCTCCAGTTTTTGTTTTATTTGAATACAGTACCTCTAGTTTTTGTTTTATTTGAATACAGTACCTCTAGTTTTTGTTTTATTTGAATACAGTACCTCTAGTTTTTGTTTTATTTGAATACAGTACCCCTAGTTTTTGTTTTATTTGAATACAGTACCTCTAGTTTTTGTTTTATTTGAAGACAGTACCTCTAGTTTTTGTTTAATTTGAATACAGTACCTCTAGTTTTTGTTTTATTTGAATACAGTACCTCTAGTTTTTTTTTATTTGAATACAGTACCTCTAGTTTTTGTTTTATTTGAATACAGTACCCTTAGTTTTTGTTTTATTTGAATACAGTACCTCTAGTTTTTGTTTTATTTGAATACAGTACCTCTAGTTTTTGTTTTATTTGAATACAGTACCTCTAGTTTTTGTTTTATTTGAATACAGTACCTCTAGTTTTTGTTTTATTTGAATACAGTACCTCTAGTTTTTGTTTTATTTGAATACAGTACCTCTAGTTTTTGTTTTATTTGAATACAGTACCTCTAGTTTTTGTTTTATTTGAATACAGTACCCCTAGTTTTTGTTTTATTTGAATACAGTACCTCTAGTTTTTGTTTTATTTGAATACAGTACCTCTAGTTTTTGTTTTATTTGAATACAGTACCCTTAATTTTTGTTTTATTTGAAGACAGTACCTCTAGTTTTTGCTTTATTTGAAGACAGTACCTCTAGTTTTTGTTTTATTTGAATACAGTACCTCTAGTTTTTGTTTTATTTGAATACAGTACCCTTAGTTTTTGTTTTATTTGAAGACAATACCTCTAGTTTTTGTTTTATTTGAAGACAGTACCTCTAGTTTTTGTTTTATTTGAATACAGTACCTCTAGTTTTTGTTTTATTTGAATACAGTACCCTTAGTTTTTGTTTTATTTGAAGACAATACCTCTAGTTTTTGTTTTATTTGAAGACAGTACCTCTAGTTTTTTTTTTATTTGAATACAGTACCCTTAGTTTTTGTTTTATTTGAATACAGTACCTCTAGTTTTTGTTTTATTTGAATACAGTACCTCTAGTTTTTGTTTTGTTTGAAGACAGTACCCCTAGTTTTTGTTTTATTTGAATACAGTACCCCTAGTTTTGGTTTTATTTGAATACAGTACCCCTAGTTTTTGTTTTGTTTGAAGACAGTACCTCTAGTTTTTGTTTTATTTGAAGACAATACCTCTAGTTTTTGTTTTATTTGAATACAGTACCTCTAGTTTTTGGTTTATTTGAATACAGTACCTCTTGTTTTTGTTTTATTTGAAGACAGTACCTCTAGTTTTTGTTTTATTTGAAGACAGTACCTCCAGTTTTTGTTTTATTTGAATACAGTACCTCTTGTTTTTGTTTTATTTGAATACAGTACCTCTAGTTTTTGTTTTATTTGAATACAGTACCTCTAGTTTTTGTTTTATTTGAATACAGTACCCCTAGTTTTTGTTTTATTTGAATACAGTACCTCTAGTTTTTGTTTTATTTGAAGACAGTACCTCTAGTTTTTGTTTAATTTGAATACAGTACCTCTAGTTTTTGTTTTATTTGAATACAGTACCTCTAGTTTTTTTTTATTTGAATACAGTACCTCTAGTTTTTGTTTTATTTGAATACAGTACCCTTAGTTTTTGTTTTATTTGAATACAGTACCTCTAGTTTTTGTTTTATTTGAATACAGTACCTCTAGTTTTTGTTTTATTTGAATACAGTACCTCTAGTTTTTGTTTTATTTGAATACAGTACCTCTAGTTTTTGTTTTATTTGAATACAGTACCTCTAGTTTTTGTTTTATTTGAATACAGTACCTCTAGTTTTTGTTTTATTTGAATACAGTACCTCTAGTTTTTGTTTTATTTGAATACAGTACCCCTAGTTTTTGTTTTATTTGAATACAGTACCTCTAGTTTTTGTTTTATTTGAATACAGTACCTCTAGTTTTTGTTTTATTTGAAGACAGTACCTCCAGTTTTTGTTTTATTTGAATACAGTACCTCTAGTTTTTGTTTTATTTGAATACAGTACCTCTAGTTTTTGTTTTATTTGAAGACAGTACCTCCAGTTTTTGTTTTATTTGAATACAGTACCTCTAGTTTTTGTTTTATTTGAATACAGTACCCCTAGTTTTTGTTTTATTTGAATACAGTACCTCTAGTTTTTGTTTTATTTGAATACAGTACCCTTAGTTTTTGTTTTATTTGAAGACAGTACCTCCAGTTTTTGTTTTATTTGAATACAGTACCCTTAGTTTTTGTTTTATTTGAATACAGTACCTCTAGTTTTTGTTTTATTTGAATACAGTACCCCTAGTTTTTGTTTTATTTGAATACAGTACCTCTAGTTTTTGTTTTATTTGAATACAGTACCCCTAGTTTTTGTTTTATTTGAAGACAGTACCTCTAGTTTTTGTTTTATTTGAATACAGTACCCCTAGTTTTTGTTTTATTTGAAGACAGTACCTCCAGTTTTTGTTTTATTTGAATACAGTACCCTTAGTTTTTGTTTTATTTGAATACAGTACCTCTAGTTTTTGTTTTATTTGAATACAGTACCCCTAGTTTTTGTTTTATTTGAATACAGTACCTCTAGTTTTTGTTTTATTTGAATACAGTACCCCTAGTTTTTGTTTTATTTGAATACAGTACCTCTAGTTTTTGTTTTATTTTTAGACAATACCTCTAGTTTTTGTTTTATTTGAATACAGGTTTTTGTTTTATTTGAATACAGTACCTCTAGTTTTTGTTTTATTTGAATACAGTACCTCTAGTTTTTGTTTTATTTGAAGACAATACCTCTAGTTTTTGTTTTGTTTGAAGACAGTACCTCTAGTTTTTGTTTTATTTGAAGACAGTACCTCTAGTTTTTGTTTTGTTTGAAGACAGTACCTCTAGTTTTTGTTTTATTTGAAGACAGTACCCTTAGTTTTTGTTTTATTTGAATACAGTACCCTTAGTTTTTGTTTTATTTGAATACAGTACCTCTAGTTTTTGTTTTGTTTGAAGACAGTACCTCTAGTTTTTGTTTTATTTGAATACAGTACCCTTAGTTTTTGTTTTATTTGAATACAGTACCCTTAGTTTTTGTTTTATTTGAATACAGTACCTCTAGTTTTTGTTTTATTTGAATACAGTACCTCTAGTTTTTGTTTTATTTGAATACAGTACCTCTAGTTTTTGTTTTATTTGAAGACAATACCTCTAATTTTTGTTTTGTTTGAAGACAGTACCTCTAGTTTTTGTTTTATTTGAAGACAGTACCTCTAGTTTTTGTTTTGTTTGAAGACAGTACCTCTAGTTTTTGTTTTATTTGAAGACAGTACCCTTAGTTTTTGTTTTATTTGAATACAGTACCCTTAGTTTTTGTTTTATTTGAATACAGTACCTCTAGTTTTTGTTTTGTTTGAAGACAGTACCTCTAGTTTTTGTTTTATTTGAATACAGTACCCTTAGTTTTTGTTTTATTTGAATACAGTACCCTTAGTTTTTGTTTTATTTGAATACAGTACCTCTAGTTTTTGTTTTATTTGAATACAGTACCCTTAGTTTTTGTTTTATTTGAAGACAATACCTCTAGTTTTTGTTTTATTTGAAGACAGTACCCTTAGTTTTTGTTTTATTTGAATACAGTACCTCTAGTTTTTGTTTTGTTTGAAGACAGTACCTCTAGTTTTTGTTTTGTTTGAAGACAGTACCCATAGTTTTGTTTTATTTGAAGACAGTACCCTTAATTTTTGTTTTATTTGAAGACAGTACCTCTAGTTTTTGCTTTATTTGAAGACAGTACCTCTAGTTTTTGTTTTATTTGAAGACAGTACCTCTAGTTTTTGTTTTATTTGAATACAGTACCTCTAGTTTTTGTTTTATTTGAAGACAATACCTCTAGTTTTTGTTTTATTTGAAGACAGTACCTCTAGTTTTTGTTTTATTTGAATACAGTACCTCTAGTTTTTGTTTTATTTGAATACAGTACCCTTAGTTTTTGTTTTATTTGAATACAGTACCTCTAGTTTTTGTTTTATTTGAATAGAGTACCTCTAGTTTTTGTTTTGTTTGAAGACAGTACCCCTAGTTTTTGTTTTATTTGAATACAGTACCCTTAGTTTTGGTTTTATTTGAATACAGTACCCCTAGTTTTTGTTTTGTTTGAAGACAGTACCTCTAGTTTTTGTTTTATTTGAAGACAATACCTCTAGTTTTTGTTTTATTTGAATACAGTACCTCTAGTTTTTGTTTTATTTGAATACAGTACCTCTAGTTTTTGTTTTATTTGAAGATAGTACCTCTAGTTTTTGTTTTATTTGAATACAGTACCTCTAGTTTTTGTTTTATTTGAATACAGTACCCCTAGTTTTTGTTTTATTTGAATACAGTACCTCTAGTTTTTGTTTTATTTGAAGACAGTACCTCCAGTTTTTGTTTTATTTGAAGACAGTACCTCTAGTTTTTGTTTTATTTGAATACAGTACCTCTAGTTTTTGTTTTATTTGAAGACAGTACCTCTAGTTTTTGTTTTATTTGAATACAGTACCTCTAGTTTTTGTTTTATTTGAAGACAGTACCTCTAGTTTTTGTTTTATTTGAAGACAGTACCTCTAGTTTTTGTTTTATTTGAATACAGTACCCTTAGTTTTTGTTTTATTTGAATACAGTACCTCTAGTTTTTGTTTTATTTGAATACAGTACCTCTAGTTTTTGTTTTATTTGAATACAGTACCTCTAGTTTTTGTTTTATTTGAATACAGTACCTCTAGTTTTTGTTTTATTTGAAGACAGTACCTCTAGTTTTTGTTTTATTTGAAGACAGTACCTCTAGTTTTTGTTTTATTTGAATACAGTACCTCTAGTTTTTGTTTTATTTGAATACAGTACCCCTAGTTTTTGTTTTATTTGAATACAGTACCTCTAGTTTTTATTTTATTTGAATACAGTACCCCTAGTTTTTGTTTTATTTGAATACAGTACCTCTAGTTTTTGTTTTATTTTTAGACAATACCTCTAGTTTTTGTTTTATTTGAATACAGGTTTTTGTTTTATTTGAATACAGTACCTCTAGTTTTTGTTTTATTTGAATACAGTACCTCTAGTTTTTGTTTTATTTGAAGACAATACCTCTAGTTTTTGTTTTATTTGAATACAGTACCTCTAGTTTTTGTTTTATTTGAAGACAGTACCTCCAGTTTTTGTTTTATTTGAAGACAGTACCTCTAGTTTTTGTTTTATTTGAATACAGTACCTCTAGTTTTTGTTTTATTTGAAGACAGTACCTCCAGTTTTTGTTTTATTTGAATACAGTACCTCTAGTTTTTGTTTTATTTGAATACAGTACCCCTAGTTTTTGTTTTATTTGAATAAAGTACCTCTAGTTTTTGTTTTATTTGAATACAGTACCCTTAGTTTTTGTTTTATTTGAAGACAGTACCTCCAGTTTTTGTTTTATTTGAATACAGTACCCTTAGTTTTTGTTTTATTTGAATACAGTACCTCTAGTTTTTGTTTTATTTGAATAAAGTACCCCTAGTTTTTGTTTTATTTGAATACAGTACCTCTAGTTTTTGTTTTATTTGAATACAGTACCCCTAGTTTTTGTTTTATTTGAATACAGTACCTCTAGTTTTTGTTTTATTTGAAGACAGTACCTCCAGTTTTTGTTTTATTTGAATACAGTACCTCTAGTTTTTGTTTTATTTGAATACAGTACCCCTAGTTTTTGTTTTATTTGAATACAGTACCTCTAGTTTTTGTTTTATTTGAAGACAGTACCTCCAGTTTTTGTTTTATTTGAAGACAGTACCTCTAGTTTTTGTTTTATTTGAATACAGTACCCCTAGTTTTTGTTTTATTTGAAGACAGTACCTCTAGTTTTTGTTTTATTTGAATACAGTACCTCTAGTTTTTGTTTTATTTGAAGACAGTACCTCTAGTTTTTGTTTTATTTGAAGACAGTACCTCTAGTTTTTGTTTTATTTGAAGACAGTACCCTTAGTTTTTGTTTTATTTGAATACAGTACCTCTAGTTTTTGTTTTATTTGAATACAGTACCTCTAGTTTTTGTTTTATTTGAATACAGTACCTCTAGTTTTTGTTTTATTTGAATACAGTACCTCTAGTTTTTGTTTTATTTGAATACAGTACCTCTAGTTTTTGTTTTATTTGAAGACAGTACCTCTAGTTTTTGTTTTATTTGAATACAGTACCTCTAGTTTTTGTTTTATTTGAATACAGTACCCCTAGTTTTTGTTTTATTTGAATACAGTACCTCTAGTTTTTGTTTTATTTGAATACAGTACCCCTAGTTTTTGTTTTATTTGAATACAGTACCTCTAGTTTTTGTTTTATTTTTAGACAATACCTCTAGTTTTTGTTTTATTTGAATACAGGTTTTTGTTTTATTTGAATACAGTACCTCTAGTTTTTGTTTTATTTGAATACAGTACCTCTAGTTTTTGTTTTATTTGAAGACAATACCTCTAGTTTTTGTTTTATTTGAATACAGTACCTCTAGTTTTTGTTTTATTTGAAGACAGTACCTCCAGTTTTTGTTTTATTTGAAGACAGTACCTCTAGTTTTTGTTTTATTTGAATACAGTACCTCTAGTTTTTGTTTTATTTGAAGACAGTACCTCCAGTTTTTGTTTTATTTGAATACAGTACCTCTAGTTTTTGTTTTATTTGAATACAGTACCCCTAGTTTTTGTTTTATTTGAATACAGTACCTCTAGTTTTTGTTTTATTTGAATACAGTACCCTTAGTTTTTGTTTTATTTGAAGACAGTACCTCCAGTTTTTGTTTTATTTGAATACAGTACCCTTAGTTTTTGTTTTATTTGAATACAGTACCTCTAGTTTTTGTTTTATTTGAATACAGTACCCCTAGTTTTTGTTTTATTTGAATACAGTACCTCTAGTTTTTGTTTTATTTGAATACAGTACCCCTAGTTTTTGTTTTATTTGAATACAGTACCTCTAGTTTTTGTTTTATTTGAATACAGTACCCCTAGTTTTTGTTTTATTTGAAGACAGTACCTCCAGTTTTTGTTTTATTTGAATACAGTACCCTTAGTTTTTGTTTTATTTGAATACAGTACCTCTAGTTTTTGTTTTATTTGAATACAGTACCCCTAGTTTTTGTTTTATTTGAATACAGTACCTCTAGTTTTTGTTTTATTTGAATACAGTACCCCTAGTTTTTGTTTTATTTGAAGACAGTACCTCCAGTTTTTGTTTTATTTGAAGACAGTACCTCTAGTTTTTGTTTTATTTGAAGACAGTACCCTTAGTTTTTGTTTTATTTGAATACAGTACCCTTAGTTTTTGTTTTATTTGAATACAGTACCTCTAGTTTTTGTTTTGTTTGAAGACAGTACCTCTAGTTTTTGTTTTATTTGAATACAGTACCCTTAGTTTTTGTTTTATTTGAATACAGTACCCTTAGTTTTTGTTTTATTTGAATACAGTACCTCTAGTTTTTGTTTTATTTGAATACAGTACCTCTAGTTTTTGTTTTATTTGAAGACAATACCTCTAGTTTTTGTTTTGTTTGAAGACAGTACCTCTAGTTTTTGTTTTATTTGAAGACAGTACCTCTAGTTTTTGTTTTATTTGAATACAGTACCTCTAGTTTTTGTTTTATTTGAATACAGTACCCCTAGTTTTTGTTTTATTTGAATACAGTACCTCTAGTTTTTGTTTTATTTTTAGACAATACCTCTAGTTTTTGTTTTATTTGAATACAGGTTTTGTTTTATTTGAATACAGTACCTCTAGTTTTTGTTTTATTTGAATACAGTACCTCTAGTTTTTGTTTTATTTGAAGACAATACCTCTAGTTTTTGTTTTATTTGAATACAGTACCTCTAGTTTTTGTTTTATTTGAAGACAGTACCTCCAGTTTTTGTTTTATTTGAATACAGTACCTCTAGTTTTTGTTTTGTTTGAAGACAGTACCTCTAGTTTTTGTTTTATTTGAAGACAGTACCTCTAGTTTTTGTTTTATTTGAAGACAGTACCTCTAGTTTTTGTTTTATTTGAATACAGTACCCCTAGTTTTTGTTTTATTTGAATACAGTACCTCTAGTTTTTGTTTTATTTGAAGACAGTACCTCTAGTTTTTGTTTTATTTGAATACAGTACCCCTAGTTTTTGTTTTATTTGAATACAGTACCCTTAGTTTTTGTTTTATTTGAATACAGTACCTCTAGTTTTTGTTTTGTTTGAAGACAGTACCTCTAGTTTTTGTTTTATTTGAAGACAGTACCTCTAGTTTTTGTTTTATTTGAAGACAGTACCCTTAGTTTTTGTTTTATTTGAAGACAGTACCTCTAGTTTTTGTTTTATTTGAATACAGTACCCTTAGTTTTTGTTTTATTTGAATACAGTACCTCTAGTTTTTGTTTTATTTGAAGACAGTACCTCTAATTTTTGCTTTATTTGAATACAGTACCTCTAGTTTTTGTTTTGTTTGCAGACAGTACCTCTAGTTTTTGTTTTATTTGAATACAGTACCTCTAGTTTTTGTTTTATTTGAAGACAGTACCTCTAGTTTTTGTTTTATTTGAAGACAGTACCTCTAGTTTTTGTTTTGTTTGAAGACAGTACCTCTAGTTTTTGTTTTGTTTGAAAACAGTACCCTTAGTTTTTGTTTTATTTGAAGACAGTACCTCTAGTTTTTGTTTTATTTGAATACAGTACCTCTAGTTTTTGTTTTGTTTGAAGACAGTACCTCTAGTTTTTGTTTTATTTGAAGACAGTACCTCTAGTTTTTGTTTTATTTGAAGACAGTACCTCTAGTTTTTGTTTTATTTGAAGACAGTACCTCTAGTTTTTGTTTTATTTGAAGACAGTACCTCTAGTTTTTGTTTTATTTGAAGACAGTACCTCTAGTTTTTGTTTTATTTGAAGACAGTACCTCTAGTTTTTGTTTTATTTGAATACAGTACCCTTAGTTTTTGTTTTATTTGAATACAGTACCTCTAGTTTTTGTTTTGTTTGAAGACAGTACCCTTAGTTTTTGCTTTATTTGAATACAGTACCCCTAGTTTTTGTTTTGTTTGAAGACAGTACCTCTAGTTTTTGTTTTATTTGAAGACAGTACCTCTAGTTTTTGTTTTATTTGAAGACAGTACCTCTAGTTTTTGTTTTATTTGAAGACAGTACCTCTAGTTTTTGTTTTATTTGAAGACAGTACCCTTAATTTTTGTTTTATTTGAAGACAGTACCTCTAGTTTTTGCTTTATTTGAAGACAGTACCTCTAGTTTTTGTTTTATTTGAATACAGTACCTCTAGTTTTTGTTTTATTTGAAGACAGTACCTCCAGTTTTTGTTTTATTTGAATACAGTACCCTTAGTTTTTGTTTTATTTGAATACAGTACCTCTAGTTTTTGTTTTATTTGAATAAAGTACCCCTAGTTTTTGTTTTATTTGAATACAGTACCTCTAGTTTTTGTTTTATTTGAATACAGTACCCCTAGTTTTTGTTTTATTTGAATACAGTACCTCTAGTTTTTGTTTTATTTGAAGACAGTACCTCCAGTTTTTGTTTTATTTGAATACAGTACCTCTAGTTTTTGTTTTATTTGAATACAGTACCCCTAGTTTTTGTTTTATTTGAATACAGTACCTCTAGTTTTTGTTTTATTTGAAGACAGTACCTCCAGTTTTTGTTTTATTTGAAGACAGTACCTCTAGTTTTTGTTTTATTTGAATACAGTACCCCTAGTTTTTGTTTTATTTGAAGACAGTACCTCTAGTTTTTGTTTTATTTGAATACAGTACCTCTAGTTTTTGTTTTATTTGAAGACAGTACCTCTAGTTTTTGTTTTATTTGAAGACAGTACCTCTAGTTTTTGTTTTATTTGAATACAGTACCCTTAGTTTTTGTTTTATTTGAATACAGTACCTCTAGTTTTTGTTTTATTTGAATACAGTACCTCTAGTTTTTGTTTTATTTGAATACAGTACCTCTAGTTTTTGTTTTATTTGAATACAGTACCTCTAGTTTTTGTTTTATTTGAATACAGTACCTCTAGTTTTTGTTTTATTTGAAGACAGTACCTCTAGTTTTTGTTTTATTTGAATACAGTACCTCTAGTTTTTGTTTTATTTGAATACAGTACCCCTAGTTTTTGTTTTATTTGAATACAGTACCTCTAGTTTTTGTTTTATTTGAATACAGTACCCCTAGTTTTTGTTTTATTTGAATACAGTACCTCTAGTTTTTGTTTTATTTTTAGACAATACCTCTAGTTTTTGTTTTATTTGAATACAGGTTTTTGTTTTATTTGAATACAGTACCTCTAGTTTTTGTTTTATTTGAATACAGTACCTCTAGTTTTTGTTTTATTTGAAGACAATACCTCTAGTTTTTGTTTTATTTGAATACAGTACCTCTAGTTTTTGTTTTATTTGAAGACAGTACCTCCAGTTTTTGTTTTATTTGAAGACAGTACCTCTAGTTTTTGTTTTATTTGAATACAGTACCTCTAGTTTTTGTTTTATTTGAAGACAGTACCTCCAGTTTTTGTTTTATTTGAATACAGTACCTCTAGTTTTTGTTTTATTTGAATACAGTACCCCTAGTTTTTGTTTTATTTGAATACAGTACCTCTAGTTTTTGTTTTATTTGAATACAGTACCCTTAGTTTTTGTTTTATTTGAAGACAGTACCTCCAGTTTTTGTTTTATTTGAATACAGTACCCTTAGTTTTTGTTTTATTTGAATACAGTACCTCTAGTTTTTGTTTTATTTGAATACAGTACCCCTAGTTTTTGTTTTATTTGAATACAGTACCTCTAGTTTTTGTTTTATTTGAATACAGTACCCCTAGTTTTTGTTTTATTTGAATACAGTACCTCTAGTTTTTGTTTTATTTGAATACAGTACCCCTAGTTTTTGTTTTATTTGAAGACAGTACCTCCAGTTTTTGTTTTATTTGAATACAGTACCCTTAGTTTTTGTTTTATTTGAATACAGTACCTCTAGTTTTTGTTTTATTTGAATACAGTACCCCTAGTTTTTGTTTTATTTGAATACAGTACCTCTAGTTTTTGTTTTATTTGAATACAGTACCCCTAGTTTTTGTTTTATTTGAAGACAGTACCTCCAGTTTTTGTTTTATTTGAAGACAGTACCTCTAGTTTTTGTTTTATTTGAAGACAGTACCCTTAGTTTTTGTTTTATTTGAATACAGTACCCTTAGTTTTTGTTTTATTTGAATACAGTACCTCTAGTTTTTGTTTTGTTTGAAGACAGTACCCTTAGTTTTTGCTTTATTTGAATACAGTACCCCTAGTTTTTGTTTTGTTTGAAGACAGTACCTCTAGTTTTTGTTTTATTTGAAGACAGTACCTCTAGTTTTTGTTTTATTTGAAGACAGTACCTCTAGTTTTTGTTTTATTTGAAGACAGTACCTCTAGTTTTTGTTTTATTTGAAGACAGTACCCTTAATTTTTGTTTTATTTGAAGACAGTACCTCTAGTTTTTGCTTTATTTGAAGACAGTACCTCTAGTTTTTGTTTTATTTGAATACAGTACCTCTAGTTTTTGTTTTATTTGAAGACAGTACCTCCAGTTTTTGTTTTATTTGAATACAGTACCCTTAGTTTTTGTTTTATTTGAATACAGTACCTCTAGTTTTTGTTTTATTTGAATAAAGTACCCCTAGTTTTTGTTTTATTTGAATACAGTACCTCTAGTTTTTGTTTTATTTGAATACAGTACCCCTAGTTTTTGTTTTATTTGAATACAGTACCTCTAGTTTTTGTTTTATTTGAAGACAGTACCTCCAGTTTTTGTTTTATTTGAATACAGTACCTCTAGTTTTTGTTTTATTTGAATACAGTACCCCTAGTTTTTGTTTTATTTGAATACAGTACCTCTAGTTTTTGTTTTATTTGAAGACAGTACCTCCAGTTTTTGTTTTATTTGAAGACAGTACCTCTAGTTTTTGTTTTATTTGAATACAGTACCCCTAGTTTTTGTTTTATTTGAAGACAGTACCTCTAGTTTTTGTTTTATTTGAATACAGTACCTCTAGTTTTTGTTTTATTTGAAGACAGTACCTCTAGTTTTTGTTTTATTTGAAGACAGTACCTCTAGTTTTTGTTTTATTTGAATACAGTACCCTTAGTTTTTGTTTTATTTGAATACAGTACCTCTAGTTTTTGTTTTATTTGAATACAGTACCTCTAGTTTTTGTTTTATTTGAATACAGTACCCTTAGTTTTTGTTTTATTTGAATACAGTACCTCTAGTTTTTGTTTTATTTGAATACAGTACCTCTAGTTTTTGTTTTATTTGAAGACAGTACCTCTAGTTTTTGTTTTATTTGAATACAGTACCTCTAGTTTTTGTTTTATTTGAATACAGTACCCCTAGTTTTTGTTTTATTTGAATACAGTACCTCTAGTTTTTGTTTTATTTGAATACAGTACCCCTAGTTTTTGTTTTATTTGAATACAGTACCTCTAGTTTTTGTTTTATTTTTAGACAATACCTCTAGTTTTTGTTTTATTTGAATACAGGTTTTTGTTTTATTTGAATACAGTACCTCTAGTTTTTGTTTTATTTGAATACAGTACCTCTAGTTTTTGTTTTATTTGAAGACAATACCTCTAGTTTTTGTTTTATTTGAATACAGTACCTCTAGTTTTTGTTTTATTTGAAGACAGTACCTCCAGTTTTTGTTTTATTTGAAGACAGTACCTCTAGTTTTTGTTTTATTTGAATACAGTACCTCTAGTTTTTGTTTTATTTGAAGACAGTACCTCCAGTTTTTGTTTTATTTGAATACAGTACCTCTAGTTTTTGTTTTATTTGAATACAGTACCCCTAGTTTTTGTTTTATTTGAATACAGTACCTCTAGTTTTTGTTTTATTTGAATACAGTACCCTTAGTTTTTGTTTTATTTGAAGACAGTACCTCCAGTTTTTGTTTTATTTGAATACAGTACCCTTAGTTTTTGTTTTATTTGAATACAGTACCTCTAGTTTTTGTTTTATTTGAATACAGTACCCCTAGTTTTTGTTTTATTTGAATACAGTACCTCTAGTTTTTGTTTTATTTGAATACAGTACCCCTAGTTTTTGTTTTATTTGAATACAGTACCTCTAGTTTTTGTTTTATTTGAATACAGTACCCCTAGTTTTTGTTTTATTTGAAGACAGTACCTCCAGTTTTTGTTTTATTTGAATACAGTACCCTTAGTTTTTGTTTTATTTGAATACAGTACCTCTAGTTTTTGTTTTATTTGAATACAGTACCCCTAGTTTTTGTTTTATTTGAATACAGTACCTCTAGTTTTTGTTTTATTTGAATACAGTACCCCTAGTTTTTGTTTTATTTGAAGACAGTACCTCCAGTTTTTGTTTTATTTGAAGACAGTACCTCTAGTTTTTGTTTTATTTGAAGACAGTACCCTTAGTTTTTGTTTTATTTGAATACAGTACCCTTAGTTTTTGTTTTATTTGAATACAGTACCTCTAGTTTTTGTTTTGTTTGAAGACAGTACCTCTAGTTTTTGTTTTATTTGAATACAGTACCCTTAGTTTTTGTTTTATTTGAATACAGTACCCTTAGTTTTTGTTTTATTTGAATACAGTACCTCTAGTTTTTGTTTTATTTGAATACAGTACCTCTAGTTTTTGTTTTATTTGAAGACAATACCTCTAGTTTTTGTTTTGTTTGAAGACAGTACCTCTAGTTTTTGTTTTATTTGAAGACAGTACCTCTAGTTTTTGTTTTATTTGAATACAGTACCTCTAGTTTTTGTTTTATTTGAATACAGTACCCCTAGTTTTTGTTTTATTTGAATACAGTACCTCTAGTTTTTGTTTTATTTTTAGACAATACCTCTAGTTTTTGTTTTATTTGAATACAGGTTTTGTTTTATTTGAATACAGTACCTCTAGTTTTTGTTTTATTTGAATACAGTACCTCTAGTTTTTGTTTTATTTGAAGACAATACCTCTAGTTTTTGTTTTATTTGAATACAGTACCTCTAGTTTTTGTTTTATTTGAAGACAGTACCTCCAGTTTTTGTTTTATTTGAATACAGTACCTCTAGTTTTTGTTTTATTTGAATACAGTACCTCTAGTTTTTGTTTTATTTGAAGACAGTACCTCCAGTTTTTGTTTTATTTGAATACAGTACCTCTAGTTTTTGTTTTATTTGAATACAGTACCCCTAGTTTTTGTTTTATTTGAATACAGTACCTCTAGTTTTTGTTTTATTTGAAGACAGTACCTCTAGTTTTTGTTTTATTTGAAGACAGTACCTCTAGTTTTTGTTTTGTTTGAAGACAGTACCTCTAGTTTTTGTTTTGTTTGAAGACAGTACCTCTAGTTTTTGTTTTATTTGAAGACAGTACCTCTAGTTTTTGTTTTATTTGAAGACAGTACCTCTAGTTTTTGTTTTATTTGAATACAGTACCCCTAGTTTTTGTTTTATTTGAATACAGTACCTCTAGTTTTTGTTTTATTTGAAGACAGTACCTCTAGTTTTTGTTTTATTTGAAGACAGTACCCCTAGTTTTTGTTTTATTTGAATACAGTACCCTTAGTTTTTGTTTTATTTGAATACAGTACCTCTAGTTTTTGTTTTGTTTGAAGACAGTACCTCTAGTTTTTGTTTTATTTGAAGACAGTACCTCTAGTTTTTGTTTTATTTGAAGACAGTACCCTTAGTTTTTGTTTTATTTGAAGACAGTACCTCTAGTTTTTGTTTTATTTGAATACAGTACCCTTAGTTTTTGTTTTATTTGAATACAGTACCTCTAGTTTTTGTTTTATTTGAAGACAGTACCTCTAATTTTTGTTTTATTTGAATACAGTACCTCTAGTTTTTGTTTTGTTTGCAGACAGTACCTCTAGTTTTTGGTTTTTTTTGAATACAGTACCTCTAGTTTTTGTTTTATTTGAAGACAGTACCTCTAGTTTTTGTTTTATTTGAAGACAGTACCTCTAGTTTTTGTTTTGTTTGAAGACAGTACCTCTAGTTTTTGTTTTGTTTGAAAACAGTACCCTTAGTTTTTGTTTTATTTGAAGACAGTACCTCTAGTTTTTGTTTTATTTGAATACAGTACCTCTAGTTTTTGTTTTGTTTGAAGACAGTACCTCTAGTTTTTGTTTTATTTGAAGACAGTACCTCTAGTTTTTGTTTTTTTTGAAGACAGTACCTCTAGTTTTTGTTTTATTTGAAGACAGTACCTCTAGTTTTTGTTTTATTTGAAGACAGTACCTCTAGTTTTTGTTTTATTTGAAGACAGTACCTCTAGTTTTTGTTTTATTTGAAGACAGTACCTCTAGTTTTTGTTTTATTTGAATACAGTACCCTTAGTTTTTGTTTTATTTGAATACAGTACCTCTAGTTTTTGTTTTGTTTGAAGACAGTACCCTTAGTTTTTGCTTTATTTGAATACAGTACCCCTAGTTTTTGTTTTGTTTGAAGACAGTACCTCTAGTTTTTGTTTTATTTGAAGACAGTACCTCTAGTTTTTGTTTTATTTGAAGACAGTACCTCTAGTTTTTGTTTTATTTGAAGACAGTACCTCTAGTTTTTGTTTTATTTGAAGACAGTACCCTTAATTTTTGTTTTATTTGAAGACAGTACCTCTAGTTTTTGCTTTATTTGAAGACAGTACCTCTAGTTTTTGTTTTATTTGAATACAGTACCTCTAGTTTTTGTTTTATTTGAATACAGTACCCTTAGTTTTTGTTTTATTTGAAGACAATACCTCTAGTTTTTGTTTTATTTGAAGACAGTACCTCTAGTTTTTGTTTTATTTGAATACAGTACCTCTAGTTTTTGTTTTATTTGAATACAGTACCCTTAGTTTTTGTTTTATTTGAAGACAATACCTCTAGTTTTTGTTTTATTTGAAGACAGTACCTCT
Organism: Bathymodiolus septemdierum; assembly: GCA_963383655.1. NCBI lineage: Eukaryota > Metazoa > Mollusca > Bivalvia > Mytilida > Modiolidae > Bathymodiolus > Bathymodiolus septemdierum. Next base: position 7,011,054 of record OY726524.1, read on the forward strand.
AGTTTTTGTTTTATTTGAATACAGTACCCTTAGTTTTTGTTTTATTTGAATACAGTACCTCTAGTTTTTGTTTTATTTGAATACAGTACCTCTAGTTTTTGTTTTGTTTGAAGACAGTACCCCTAGTTTTTGTTTTATTTGAATACAGTACCCTTAGTTTTGGTTTTATTTGAATACAGTACCCCTAGTTTTTGTTTTGTTTGAAGACAGTACCTCTAGTTTTTGTTTTATTTGAAGACATTACCTCTAGTTTTTGTTTTATTTGAATACAGTACCTCTAGTTTTTGTTTTATTTGAATACAGTACCTCTAGTTTTTGTTTTATTTGAAGACAGTACCTCTAGTTTTTGTTTTATTTGAAGACAGTACCTCCAGTTTTTGTTTTATTTGAATACAGTACCTCTTGTTTTTGTTTTATTTGAATACAGTACCTCTAGTTTTTGTTTTATTTGAAGACAGTACCTCTAGTTTTTGTTTTATTTGAATACAGTACCCCTAGTTTTTGTTTTATTTGAATACAGTACCTCTAGTTTTTGTTTTATTTGAAGACAGTACCTCTAGTTTTTGTTTAATTTGAATACAGTACCTCTAGTTTTTGTTTTATTTGAATACAGTACCTCTAGTTTTTTTTTATTTGAATACAGTACCTCTAGTTTTTGTTTTATTTGAATACAGTACCCTTAGTTTTTGTTTTATTTGAATACAGTACCTCTAGTTTTTGTTTTATTTGAATACAGTACCTCTAGTTTTTGTTTTATTTGAATACAGTACCTCTAGTTTTTGTTTATTTGAATACAGTACCTCTAGTTTTTGTTTTATTTGAATACAGTACCTCTAGTTTTTGTTTTATTTGAATACAGTACCTCTAGTTTTTGTTTTATTTGAATACAGTACCTCTAGTTTTTGTTTTATTTGAATACAGTACCCCTAGTTTTTGTTTTATTTGAATACAGTACCTCTAGTTTTTGTTTTATTTGAATACAGTACCTCTAGTTTTTGTTTTATTTGAAGACAGTACCTCCAGTTTTTGTTTTATTTGAATACAGTACCTCTAGTTTTTGTTTTATTTGAATACAGTACCTCTAGTTTTTGTTTTATTTGAAGACAGTACCCCCAGTTTTTGTTTTATTTGAATACAGTACCTCTAGTTTTTGTTTTATTTGAATACAGTACCCCTAGTTTTTGTTTTATTTGAATACAGTACCTCTAGTTTTTGTTTTATTTGAATACAGTACCCTTAGTTTTTGTTTTATTTGAAGACAGTACCTCTAGTTTTTGTTTTATTTGAATACAGTACCCTTAGTTTTTGTTTTATTTGAATACAGTACCTCTAGTTTTTGTTTTATTTGAATACAGTACCCCTAGTTTTTGTTTTATTTGAATACAGTACCTCTAGTTTTTGTTTTATTTGAATACAGTACCCCTAGTTTTTGTTTTATTTGAATACAGTACCTCTAGTTTTTGTTTTATTTGAATACAGTACCCCTAGTTTTTGTTTTATTTGAAGACAGTACCTCCAGTTTTTGTTTTATTTGAATACAGTACCCTTAGTTTTTGTTTTATTTGAATACAGTACCTCTAGTTTTTGTTTTATTTGAATACAGTACCCCTAGTTTTTGTTTTATTTGAATACAGTACCCCTAGTTTTTGTTTTATTTGAATACAGTACCTCTAGTTTTTGTTTTATTTTTAGACAATACCTCTAGTTTTTGTTTTATTTGAATACAGTACCTCTAGTTTTTGTTTTATTTGAATACAGTACCTCTAGTTTTTGTTTTATTTGAAGACAGTACCTCCAGTTTTTGTTTTATTTGAATACAGTACCTCTAGTTTTTGTTTTATTTGAATACAGTACCCCTAGTTTTTGTTTTATTTGAATACAGTACCTCTAGTTTTTGTTTTATTTGAAGACAGTACCTCTAGTTTTTGTTTTATTTGAAGACAGTACCTCTAGTTTTTGTTTTGTTTGAAGACAGTACCTCTAGTTTTTGTTTTGTTTGAAGACAGTACCTCTAGTTTTTGTTTTATTTGAAGACAGTACCTCTAGTTTTTGTTTTATTTGAAGACAGTACCTCTAGTTTTTGTTTTATTTGAATACAGTACCCCTAGTTTTTGTTTTATTTGAATACAGTACCTCTAGTTTTTGTTTTATTTGAAGACAGTACCTCTAGTTTTTGTTTTATTTGAAGACAGTACCCCTAGTTTTTGTTTTATTTGAATACAGTACCCTTAGTTTTTGTTTTATTTGAATACAGTACCTCTAGTTTTTGTTTTGTTTGAAGACAGTACCTCTAGTTTTTGTTTTATTTGAAGACAGTACCTCTAGTTTTTGTTTTATTTGAAGACAGTACCCTTAGTTTTTGTTTTATTTGAAGACAGTACCTCTAGTTTTTGTTTTATTTGAATACAGTACCCTTAGTTTTTGTTTTATTTGAATACAGTACCTCTAGTTTTTGTTTTATTTGAAGACAGTACCTCTAATTTTTGTTTTATTTGAATACAGTACCTCTAGTTTTTGTTTTGTTTGCAGACAGTACCTCTAGTTTTTGGTTTTTTTTTAATACAGTACCTCTAGTTTTTGTTTTATTTGAAGACAGTACCTCTAGTTTTTGTTTTATTTGAAGACAGTACCTCTAGTTTTTGTTTTGTTTGAAGACAGTACCTCTAGTTTTTGTTTTGTTTGAAAACAGTACCCTTAGTTTTTGTTTTATTTGAAGACAGTACCTCTAGTTTTTGTTTTATTTGAATACAGTACCTCTAGTTTTTGTTTTGTTTGAAGACAGTACCTCTAGTTTTTGTTTTATTTGAAGACAGTACCTCTAGTTTTTGTTTTTTTTGAAGACAGTACCTCTAGTTTTTGTTTTATTTGAAGACAGTACCTCTAGTTTTTGTTTTATTTGAAGACAGTACCTCTAGTTTTTGTTTTATTTGAAGACAGTACCTCTAGTTTTTGTTTTATTTGAAGACAGTACCTCTAGTTTTTGTTTTATTTGAATACAGTACCCTTAGTTTTTGTTTTATTTGAATACAGTACCTCTAGTTTTTGTTTTGTTTGAAGACAGTACCCTTAGTTTTTGCTTTATTTGAATACAGTACCCCTAGTTTTTGTTTTGTTTGAAGACAGTACCTCTAGTTTTTGTTTTATTTGAAGACAGTACCTCTAGTTTTTGTTTTATTTGAAGACAGTACCTCTAGTTTTTGTTTTATTTGAAGACAGTACCTCTAGTTTTTGTTTTATTTGAAGACAGTACCCTTAATTTTTGTTTTATTTGAAGACAGTACCTCTAGTTTTTGCTTTATTTGAAGACAGTACCTCTAGTTTTTGTTTTATTTGAATACAGTACCTCTAGTTTTTGTTTTATTTGAATACAGTACCCTTAGTTTTTGTTTTATTTGAAGACAATACCTCTAGTTTTTGTTTTATTTGAAGACAGTACCTCTAGTTTTTGTTTTATTTGAATACAGTACCTCTAGTTTTTGTTTTATTTGAATACAGTACCCTTAGTTTTTGTTTTATTTGAAGACAATACCTCTAGTTTTTGTTTTATTTGAAGACAGTACCTCTAGTTTTTGTTTTATTTGAATACAGTACCCTTAGTTTTTGTTTTATTTGAATACAGTACCTCTAGTTTTTGTTTTATTTGAATACAGTACCTCTAGTTTTTGTTTTGTTTGAAGACAGTACCCCTAGTTTTTGTTTTATTTGAATACAGTACCCTTAGTTTTGGTTTTATTTGAATACAGTACCCCTAGTTTTTGTTTTGTTTGAAGACAGTACCTCTAGTTTTTGTTTTATTTGAAGACATTACCTCTAGTTTTTGTTTTATTTGAATACAGTACCTCTAGTTTTTGTTTTATTTGAATACAGTACCTCTAGTTTTTGTTTTATTTGAAGACAGTACCTCTAGTTTTTGTTTTATTTGAAGACAGTACCTCCAGTTTTTGTTTTATTTGAATACAGTACCTCTTGTTTTTGTTTTATTTGAATACAGTACCTCTAGTTTTTGTTTTATTTGAAGACAGTACCTCTAGTTTTTGTTTTATTTGAATACAGTACCCCTAGTTTTTGTTTTATTTGAATACAGTACCTCTAGTTTTTGTTTTATTTGAAGACAGTACCTCTAGTTTTTGTTTAATTTGAATACAGTACCTCTAGTTTTTGTTTTATTTGAATACAGTACCTCTAGTTTTTTTTTATTTGAATACAGTACCTCTAGTTTTTGTTTTATTTGAATACAGTACCCTTAGTTTTTGTTTTATTTGAATACAGTACCTCTAGTTTTTGTTTTATTTGAATACAGTACCTCTAGTTTTTGTTTTATTTGAATACAGTACCTCTAGTTTTTGTTTATTTGAATACAGTACCTCTAGTTTTTGTTTTATTTGAATACAGTACCTCTAGTTTTTGTTTTATTTGAATACAGTACCTCTAGTTTTTGTTTTATTTGAATACAGTACCTCTAGTTTTTGTTTTATTTGAATACAGTACCCCTAGTTTTTGTTTTATTTGAATACAGTACCTCTAGTTTTTGTTTTATTTGAATACAGTACCTCTAGTTTTTGTTTTATTTGAATACAGTACCCCTAGTTTTTGTTTTATTTGAATACAGTACCTCTAGTTTTTGTTTTATTTGAATACAGTACCCCTAGTTTTTGTTTTATTTGAAGACAGTACCTCCAGTTTTTGTTTTATTTGAATACAGTACCCTTAGTTTTTGTTTTATTTGAATACAGTACCTCTAGTTTTTGTTTTATTTGAATACAGTACCCCTAGTTTTTGTTTTATTTGAATACAGTACCTCTAGTTTTTGTTTTATTTGAATACAGTACCCCTAGTTTTTGTTTTATTTGAAGACAGTACCTCCAGTTTTTGTTTTATTTGAAGACAGTACCTCTAGTTTTTGTTTTATTTGAAGACAGTACCCTTAGTTTTTGTTTTATTTGAATACAGTACCCTTAGTTTTTGTTTTATTTGAATACAGTACCTCTAGTTTTTGTTTTGTTTGAAGACAGTACCTCTAGTTTTTGTTTTATTTGAATACAGTACCCTTAGTTTTTGTTTTATTTGAATACAGTACCCTTAGTTTTTGTTTTATTTGAATACAGTACCTCTAGTTTTTGTTTTATTTGAATACAGTACCTCTAGTTTTTGTTTTATTTGAGGACAATACCTCTAGTTTTTGTTTTGTTTGAAGACAGTACCTCTAGTTTTTGTTTTATTTGAAGACAGTACCTCTAGTTTTTGTTTTATTTGAATACAGTACCTCTAGTTTTTGTTTTATTTGAATACAGTACCCCTAGTTTTTGTTTTATTTGAATACAGTACCTCTAGTTTTTGTTTTATTTTTAGACAATACCTCTAGTTTTTGTTTTATTTGAATACAGGTTTTGTTTTATTTGAATACAGTACCTCTAGTTTTTGTTTTATTTGAATACAGTACCTCTAGTTTTTGTTTTATTTGAAGACAATACCTCTAGTTTTTGTTTTATTTGAATACAGTACCTCTAGTTTTTGTTTTATTTGAAGACAGTACCTCCAGTTTTTGTTTTATTTGAATACAGTACCTCTAGTTTTTGTTTTATTTGAATACAGTACCTCTAGTTTTTGTTTTATTTGAAGACAGTACCTCCAGTTTTTGTTTTATTTGAATACAGTACCTCTAGTTTTTGTTTTATTTGAATACAGTACCCCTAGTTTTTGTTTTATTTGAATACAGTACCTCTAGTTTTTGTTTTATTTGAAGACAGTACCTCTAGTTTTTGTTTTATTTGAAGACAGTACCTCTAGTTTTTGTTTTGTTTGAAGACAGTACCTCTAGTTTTTGTTTTGTTTGAAGACAGTACCTCTAGTTTTTGTTTTATTTGAAGACAGTACCTCTAGTTTTTGTTTTATTTGAAGACAGTACCTCTAGTTTTTGTTTTATTTGAATACAGTACCCCTAGTTTTTGTTTTATTTGAATACAGTACCTCTAGTTTTTGTTTTATTTGAAGACAGTACCTCTAGTTTTTGTTTTATTTGAAGACAGTACCCCTAGTTTTTGTTTTATTTGAATACAGTACCCTTAGTTTTTGTTTTATTTGAATACAGTACCTCTAGTTTTTGTTTTGTTTGAAGACAGTACCTCTAGTTTTTGTTTTATTTGAAGACAGTACCTCTAGTTTTTGTTTTATTTGAAGACAGTACCCTTAGTTTTTGTTTTATTTGAAGACAGTACCTCTAGTTTTTGTTTTATTTGAATACAGTACCCTTAGTTTTTGTTTTATTTGAATACAGTACCTCTAGTTTTTGTTTTATTTGAAGACAGTACCTCTAATTTTTGTTTTATTTGAATACAGTACCTCTAGTTTTTGTTTTGTTTGCAGACAGTACCTCTAGTTTTTGGTTTTTTTTGAATACAGTACCTCTAGTTTTTGTTTTATTTGAAGACAGTACCTCTAGTTTTTGTTTTATTTGAAGACAGTACCTCTAGTTTTTGTTTTGTTTGAAGACAGTACCTCTAGTTTTTGTTTTGTTTGAAAACAGTACCCTTAGTTTTTGTTTTATTTGAAGACAGTACCTCTAGTTTTTGTTTTATTTGAATACAGTACCTCTAGTTTTTGTTTTGTTTGAAGACAGTACCTCTAGTTTTTGTTTTATTTGAAGACAGTACCTCTAGTTTTTGTTTTTTTTGAAGACAGTACCTCTAGTTTTTGTTTTATTTGAAGACAGTACCTCTAGTTTTTGTTTTATTTGAAGACAGTACCTCTAGTTTTTGTTTTATTTGAAGACAGTACCTCTAGTTTTTGTTTTATTTGAAGACAGTACCTCTAGTTTTTGTTTTATTTGAATACAGTACCCTTAGTTTTTGTTTTATTTGAATACAGTACCTCTAGTTTTTGTTTTGTTTGAAGACAGTACCCTTAGTTTTTGCTTTATTTGAATACAGTACCCCTAGTTTTTGTTTTGTTTGAAGACAGTACCTCTAGTTTTTGTTTTATTTGAAGACAGTACCTCTAGTTTTTGTTTTATTTGAAGACAGTACCTCTAGTTTTTGTTTTATTTGAAGACAGTACCTCTAGTTTTTGTTTTATTTGAAGACAGTACCCTTAATTTTTGTTTTATTTGAAGACAGTACCTCTAGTTTTTGCTTTATTTGAAGACAGTACCTCTAGTTTTTGTTTTATTTGAATACAGTACCTCTAGTTTTTGTTTTATTTGAATACAGTACCCTTAGTTTTTGTTTTATTTGAAGACAATACCTCTAGTTTTTGTTTTATTTGAAGACAGTACCTCTAGTTTTTGTTTTATTTGAATACAGTACCTCTAGTTTTTGTTTTATTTGAATACAGTACCCTTAGTTTTTGTTTTATTTGAAGACAATACCTCTAGTTTTTGTTTTATTTGAAGACAGTACCTCTAGTTTTTGTTTTATTTGAATACAGTACCCTTAGTTTTTGTTTTATTTGAATACAGTACCTCTAGTTTTTGTTTTATTTGAATACAGTACCTCTAGTTTTTGTTTTGTTTGAAGACAGTACCCCTAGTTTTTGTTTTATTTGAATACAGTACCCTTAGTTTTGGTTTTATTTGAATACAGTACCCCTAGTTTTTGTTTTGTTTGAAGACAGTACCTCTAGTTTTTGTTTTATTTGAAGACATTACCTCTAGTTTTTGTTTTATTTGAATACAGTACCTCTAGTTTTTGTTTTATTTGAATACAGTACCTCTAGTTTTTGTTTTATTTGAAGACAGTACCTCTAGTTTTTGTTTTATTTGAAGACAGTACCTCCAGTTTTTGTTTTATTTGAATACAGTACCTCTTGTTTTTGTTTTATTTGAATACAGTACCTCTAGTTTTTGTTTTATTTGAAGACAGTACCTCTAGTTTTTGTTTTATTTGAATACAGTACCCCTAGTTTTTGTTTTATTTGAATACAGTACCTCTAGTTTTTGTTTTATTTGAAGACAGTACCTCTAGTTTTTGTTTAATTTGAATACAGTACCTCTAGTTTTTGTTTTATTTGAATACAGTACCTCTAGTTTTTTTTTATTTGAATACAGTACCTCTAGTTTTTGTTTTATTTGAATACAGTACCCTTAGTTTTTGTTTTATTTGAATACAGTACCTCTAGTTTTTGTTTTATTTGAATACAGTACCTCTAGTTTTTGTTTTATTTGAATACAGTACCTCTAGTTTTTGTTTATTTGAATACAGTACCTCTAGTTTTTGTTTTATTTGAATACAGTACCTCTAGTTTTTGTTTTATTTGAATACAGTACCTCTAGTTTTTGTTTTATTTGAATACAGTACCTCTAGTTTTTGTTTTATTTGAATACAGTACCCCTAGTTTTTGTTTTATTTGAATACAGTACCTCTAGTTTTTGTTTTATTTGAATACAGTACCTCTAGTTTTTGTTTTATTTGAAGACAGTACCTCCAGTTTTTGTTTTATTTGAATACAGTACCTCTAGTTTTTGTTTTATTTGAATACAGTACCTCTAGTTTTTGTTTTATTTGAAGACAGTACCCCCAGTTTTTGTTTTATTTGAATACAGTACCTCTAGTTTTTGTTTTATTTGAATACAGTACCCCTAGTTTTTGTTTTATTTGAATACAGTACCTCTAGTTTTTGTTTTATTTGAATACAGTACCCTTAGTTTTTGTTTTATTTGAAGACAGTACCTCTAGTTTTTGTTTTATTTGAATACAGTACCCTTAGTTTTTGTTTTATTTGAATACAGTACCTCTAGTTTTTGTTTTATTTGAATACAGTACCCCTAGTTTTTGTTTTATTTGAATACAGTACCTCTAGTTTTTGTTTTATTTGAATACAGTACCCCTAGTTTTTGTTTTATTTGAATACAGTACCTCTAGTTTTTGTTTTATTTGAATACAGTACCCCTAGTTTTTGTTTTATTTGAAGACAGTACCTCCAGTTTTTGTTTTATTTGAATACAGTACCCTTAGTTTTTGTTTTATTTGAATACAGTACCTCTAGTTTTTGTTTTATTTGAATACAGTACCCCTAGTTTTTGTTTTATTTGAATACAGTACCCCTAGTTTTTGTTTTATTTGAATACAGTACCTCTAGTTTTTGTTTTATTTTTAGACAATACCTCTAGTTTTTGTTTTATTTGAATACAGTACCTCTAGTTTTTGTTTTATTTGAATACAGTACCTCTAGTTTTTGTTTTATTTGAAGACAGTACCTCCAGTTTTTGTTTTATTTGAATACAGTACCTCTAGTTTTTGTTTTATTTGAATACAGTACCCCTAGTTTTTGTTTTATTTGAATACAGTACCTCTAGTTTTTGTTTTATTTGAAGACAGTACCTCTAGTTTTTGTTTTATTTGAAGACAGTACCTCTAGTTTTTGTTTTGTTTGAAGACAGTACCTCTAGTTTTTGTTTTGTTTGAAGACAGTACCTCTAGTTTTTGTTTTATTTGAAGACAGTACCTCTAGTTTTTGTTTTATTTGAAGACAGTACCTCTAGTTTTTGTTTTATTTGAATACAGTACCCCTAGTTTTTGTTTTATTTGAATACAGTACCTCTAGTTTTTGTTTTATTTGAAGACAGTACCTCTAGTTTTTGTTTTATTTGAAGACAGTACCCCTAGTTTTTGTTTTATTTGAATACAGTACCCTTAGTTTTTGTTTTATTTGAATACAGTACCTCTAGTTTTTGTTTTGTTTGAAGACAGTACCTCTAGTTTTTGTTTTATTTGAAGACAGTACCTCTAGTTTTTGTTTTATTTGAAGACAGTACCCTTAGTTTTTGTTTTATTTGAAGACAGTACCTCTAGTTTTTGTTTTATTTGAATACAGTACCCTTAGTTTTTGTTTTATTTGAATACAGTACCTCTAGTTTTTGTTTTATTTGAAGACAGTACCTCTAATTTTTGTTTTATTTGAATACAGTACCTCTAGTTTTTGTTTTGTTTGCAGACAGTACCTCTAGTTTTTGGTTTTTTTTTAATACAGTACCTCTAGTTTTTGTTTTATTTGAAGACAGTACCTCTAGTTTTTGTTTTATTTGAAGACAGTACCTCTAGTTTTTGTTTTGTTTGAAGACAGTACCTCTAGTTTTTGTTTTGTTTGAAAACAGTACCCTTAGTTTTTGTTTTATTTGAAGACAGTACCTCTAGTTTTTGTTTTATTTGAATACAGTACCTCTAGTTTTTGTTTTGTTTGAAGACAGTACCTCTAGTTTTTGTTTTATTTGAAGACAGTACCTCTAGTTTTTGTTTTTTTTGAAGACAGTACCTCTAGTTTTTGTTTTATTTGAAGACAGTACCTCTAGTTTTTGTTTTATTTGAAGACAGTACCTCTAGTTTTTGTTTTATTTGAAGACAGTACCTCTAGTTTTTGTTTTATTTGAAGACAGTACCTCTAGTTTTTGTTTTATTTGAATACAGTACCCTTAGTTTTTGTTTTATTTGAATACAGTACCTCTAGTTTTTGTTTTGTTTGAAGACAGTACCCTTAGTTTTTGCTTTATTTGAATACAGTACCCCTAGTTTTTGTTTTGTTTGAAGACAGTACCTCTAGTTTTTGTTTTATTTGAAGACAGTACCTCTAGTTTTTGTTTTATTTGAAGACAGTACCTCTAGTTTTTGTTTTATTTGAAGACAGTACCTCTAGTTTTTGTTTTATTTGAAGACAGTACCCTTAATTTTTGTTTTATTTGAAGACAGTACCTCTAGTTTTTGCTTTATTTGAAGACAGTACCTCTAGTTTTTGTTTTATTTGAATACAGTACCTCTAGTTTTTGTTTTATTTGAATACAGTACCCTTAGTTTTTGTTTTATTTGAAGACAATACCTCTAGTTTTTGTTTTATTTGAAGACAGTACCTCTAGTTTTTGTTTTATTTGAATACAGTACCTCTAGTTTTTGTTTTATTTGAATACAGTACCCTTAGTTTTTGTTTTATTTGAAGACAATACCTCTAGTTTTTGTTTTATTTGAAGACAGTACCTCTAGTTTTTGTTTTATTTGAATACAGTACCCTTAGTTTTTGTTTTATTTGAATACAGTACCTCTAGTTTTTGTTTTATTTGAATACAGTACCTCTAGTTTTTGTTTTGTTTGAAGACAGTACCCCTAGTTTTTGTTTTATTTGAATACAGTACCCTTAGTTTTGGTTTTATTTGAATACAGTACCCCTAGTTTTTGTTTTGTTTGAAGACAGTACCTCTAGTTTTTGTTTTATTTGAAGACATTACCTCTAGTTTTTGTTTTATTTGAATACAGTACCTCTAGTTTTTGTTTTATTTGAATACAGTACCTCTAGTTTTTGTTTTATTTGAAGACAGTACCTCTAGTTTTTGTTTTATTTGAAGACAGTACCTCCAGTTTTTGTTTTATTTGAATACAGTACCTCTTGTTTTTGTTTTATTTGAATACAGTACCTCTAGTTTTTGTTTTATTTGAAGACAGTACCTCTAGTTTTTGTTTTATTTGAATACAGTACCCCTAGTTTTTGTTTTATTTGAATACAGTACCTCTAGTTTTTGTTTTATTTGAAGACAGTACCTCTAGTTTTTGTTTAATTTGAATACAGTACCTCTAGTTTTTGTTTTATTTGAATACAGTACCTCTAGTTTTTTTTTATTTGAATACAGTACCTCTAGTTTTTGTTTTATTTGAATACAGTACCCTTAGTTTTTGTTTTATTTGAATACAGTACCTCTAGTTTTTGTTTTATTTGAATACAGTACCTCTAGTTTTTGTTTTATTTGAATACAGTACCTCTAGTTTTTGTTTATTTGAATACAGTACCTCTAGTTTTTGTTTTATTTGAATACAGTACCTCTAGTTTTTGTTTTATTTGAATACAGTACCTCTAGTTTTTGTTTTATTTGAATACAGTACCTCTAGTTTTTGTTTTATTTGAATACAGTACCCCTAGTTTTTGTTTTATTTGAATACAGTACCTCTAGTTTTTGTTTTATTTGAATACAGTACCTCTAGTTTTTGTTTTATTTGAAGACAGTACCTCCAGTTTTTGTTTTATTTGAATACAGTACCTCTAGTTTTTGTTTTATTTGAATACAGTACCTCTAGTTTTTGTTTTATTTGAAGACAGTACCCCCAGTTTTTGTTTTATTTGAATACAGTACCTCTAGTTTTTGTTTTATTTGAATACAGTACCCCTAGTTTTTGTTTTATTTGAATACAGTACCTCTAGTTTTTGTTTTATTTGAATACAGTACCCTTAGTTTTTGTTTTATTTGAAGACAGTACCTCTAGTTTTTGTTTTATTTGAATACAGTACCCTTAGTTTTTGTTTTATTTGAATACAGTACCTCTAGTTTTTGTTTTATTTGAATACAGTACCCCTAGTTTTTGTTTTATTTGAATACAGTACCTCTAGTTTTCGTTTTATTTGAATACAGTACCCCTAGTTTTTGTTTTATTTGAATACAGTACCTCTAGTTTTTGTTTTATTTGAATACAGTACCCCTAGTTTTTGTTTTATTTGAAGACAGTACCTCCAGTTTTTGTTTTATTTGAATACAGTACCCTTAGTTTTTGTTTTATTTGAATACAGTACCTCTAGTTTTTGTTTTATTTGAATACAGTACCCCTAGTTTTTGTTTTATTTGAATACAGTACCCCTAGTTTTTGTTTTATTTGAATACAGTACCTCTAGTTTTTGTTTTATTTTTAGACAATACCTCTAGTTTTTGTTTTATTTGAATACAGATTTTTGTTTTATTTGAATACAGTACCTCTAGTTTTTGTTTTATTTGAATACAGTACCTCTAGTTTTTGTTTTATTTGAAGACAATACCTCTAGTTTTTGTTTTGTTTGAAGACAGTACCTCTAGTTTTTGTTTTATTTGAAGACAGTACCTCTAGTTTTTGTTTTGTTTGAAGACAGTACCTCTAGTTTTTGTTTTATTTGAAGACAGTACCCTTAGTTTTTGCTTTATTTGAATACAGTACCCTTAGTTTTTGTTTTATTTGAATACAGTACCTCTAGTTTTTGTTTTGTTTGAAGACAGTACCTCTAGTTTTTGTTTTATTTGAATACAGTACCCTTAGTTTTTGTTTTATTTGAATACAGTACCCTTAGTTTTTGTTTTATTTGAATACAGTACCTCTAGTTTTTGTTTTATTTGAATACAGTACCTCTAGTTTTTGTTTTATTTGAATACAGTACCTCTAGTTTTTGTTTTATTTGAAGACAATACCTCTAGTTTTTGTTTTGTTTGAAGACAGTACCTCTAGTTTTTGTTTTATTTGAAGACAGTACCTCTAGTTTTTGTTTTGTTTGAAGACAGTACCTCTAGTTTTTGTTTTATTTGAAGACAGTACCCTTAGTTTTTGTTTTATTTGAATACAGTACCCTTAGTTTTTGTTTTATTTGAATACAGTACCTCTAGTTTTTGTTTTGTTTGAAGACAGTACCTCTAGTTTTTTGTTTTATTTGAATACAGTACCCTTAGTTTTTGTTTTATTTGAATACAGTACCCTTAGTTTTTGTTTTATTTGAATACAGTACCTCTAGTTTTTGTTTTATTTGAATACAGTACCCTTAGTTTTTGTTTTATTTGAAGACAATACCTCTAGTTTTTGTTTTATTTGAAGACAGTACCCTTAGTTTTTGTTTTATTTGAATACAGTACCTCTAGTTTTTGTTTTGTTTGAAGACAGTACCTCTAGTTTTTGTTTTGTTTGAAGACAGTACCCATAGTTTTGTTTTATTTGAAGACAGTACCCTTAATTTTTGCTTTATTTGAAGACAGTACCTCTAGTTTTTGCTTTATTTGAAGACAGTACCTCTAGTTTTTGTTTTATTTGAATACAGTACCTCTAGTTTTTGTTTTATTTGAATACAGTACCCTTAGTTTTTGTTTTATTTGAAGACAATACCTCTAGTTTTTGTTTTATTTGAAGACAGTACCTCTAGTTTTTGTTTTATTTGAATACAGTACCTCTAGTTTTTGTTTTATTTGAATACAGTACCCTTAGTTTTTGTTTTATTTGAATACAGTACCTCTAGTTTTTGTTTTATTTGAATACAGTACCTCTAGTTTTTGTTTTGTTTGAAGACAGTACCCCTAGTTTTTGTTTTATTTGAATACAGTACCCTTAGTTTTGGTTTTATTTGAATACAGTACCCCTAGTTTTTGTTTTGTTTGAAGACAGTACCTCTAGTTTTTGTTTTATTTGAAGACAATACCTCTAGTTTTTGTTTTATTTGAATACAGTACCTCTAGTTTTTGTTTTATTTGAATACAGTACCTCTAGTTTTTGTTTTATTTGAAGACAGTACCTCTAGTTTTTGTTTTATTTGAATACAGTACCTCTAGTTTTTGTTTTATTTGAATACAGTACCCCTAGTTTTTGTTTTATTTGAATACAGTACCTCTAGTTTTTGTTTTATTTGAATACAGTACCTCTAGTTTTTGTTTTATTTGAAGACAGTACCTCCAGTTTTTGTTTTATTTGAATACAGTACCTCTAGTTTTTGTTTTATTTGAATACAGTACCTCTAGTTTTTGTTTTATTTGAAGACAGTACCTCCAGTTTTTGTTTTATTTGAAGACAGTACCTCTAGTTTTTGTTTTATTTGAATACAGTACCCCTAGTTTTTGTTTTATTTGAAGACAGTACCTCTAGTTTTTGTTTTATTTGAATACAGTACCTCTAGTTTTTGTTTTATTTGAAGACAGTACCTCTAGTTTTTGTTTTATTTGAAGACAGTACCTCTAGTTTTTGTTTTATTTGAATACAGTACCCTTAGTTTTTGTTTTATTTGAATACAGTACCTCTAGTTTTTGTTTTATTTGAATACAGTACATCTAGTTTTTGTTTTATTTGAATACAGTACCTCTAGTTTTTGCTTTATTTGAATACAGTACCTCTAGTTTTTGTTTTATTTGAATACAGTACCTCTAGTTTTTGTTTTATTTGAAGACAGTACCTCTAGTTTTTGTTTTATTTGAATACAGTACCTCTAGTTTTTGTTTTATTTGAATACAGTACCCCTAGTTTTTGTTTTATTTGAATACAGTACCTCTAGTTTTTGTTTTGTTTGAAGACAGTACCTCTAGTTTTTGTTTTATTTGAATACAGTACCCTTAGTTTTTGTTTTATTTGAATACAGTACCCTTAGTTTTTGTTTTATTTGAATACAGTACCTCTAGTTTTTGTTTTATTTGAATACAGTACCCTTAGTTTTTGTTTTATTTGAAGACAATACCTCTAGTTTTTGTTTTATTTGAAGACAGTACCCTTAGTTTTTGTTTTATTTGAATACAGTACCTCTAGTTTTTGTTTTGTTTGAAGACAGTACCTCTAGTTTTTGTTTTGTTTGAAGACAGTACCCATAGTTTTGTTTTATTTGAAGACAGTACCCTTAATTTTTGCTTTATTTGAAGACAGTACCTCTAGTTTTTGCTTTATTTGAAGACAGTACCTCTAGTTTTTGTTTTATTTGAATACAGTACCTCTAGTTTTTGTTTTATTTGAATACAGTACCCTTAGTTTTTGTTTTATTTGCAGACAATACCTCTAGTTTTTGTTTTATTTGAAGACAGTACCTCTAGTTTTTGTTTTATTTGAATACAGTACCTCTAGTTTTTGTTTTATTTGAATACAGTACCCTTAGTTTTTGTTTTATTTGAATACAGTACCTCTAGTTTTTGTTTTATTTGAATACAGTACCTCTAGTTTTTGTTTTGTTTGAAGACAGTACCCCTAGTTTTTGTTTTATTTGAATACAGTACCCTTAATTTTGGTTTTATTTGAATACAGTACCCCTAGTTTTTGTTTTGTTTGAAGACAGTACCTCTAGTTTTTGTTTTATTTGAAGACAATACCTCTAGTTTTTGTTTTATTTGAATACAGTACCTCTAGTTTTTGTTTTATTTGAATACAGTACCTCTAGTTTTTGTTTTATTTGAAGACAGTACCTCTAGTTTTTGTTTTATTTGAATACAGTACCTCTAGTTTTTGTTTTATTTGAATACAGTACCCCTAGTTTTTGTTTTATTTGAATACAGTACCTCTAGTTTTTGTTTTATTTGAATACAGTACCTCTAGTTTTTGTTTTATTTGAAGACAGTACCTCCAGTTTTTGTTTTATTTGAATACAGTACCTCTAGTTTTTGTTTTATTTGAATACAGTACCTCTAGTTTTTGTTTTATTTGAAGACAGTACCTCCAGTTTTTGTTTTATTTGAAGACAGTACCTCTAGTTTTTGTTTTATTTGAATACAGTACCCCTAGTTTTTGTTTTATTTGAAGACAGTACCTCTAGTTTTTGTTTTATTTGAATACAGTACCTCTAGTTTTTGTTTTATTTGAAGACAGTACCTCTAGTTTTTGTTTTATTTGAAGACAGTACCTCTAGTTTTTGTTTTATTTGAATACAGTACCCTTAGTTTTTGTTTTATTTGAATACAGTACCTCTAGTTTTTGTTTTATTTGAATACAGTACCTCTAGTTTTTGTTTTATTTGAATACAGTACCTCTAGTTTTGTTTTATTTGAATACAGTACCTCTAGTTTTTGTTTTATTTGAATACAGTACCTCTAGTTTTTGTTTTGTTTGAAGACAGTACCTCTAGTTTTTGTTTTATTTGAATACAGTACCCTTAGTTTTTGTTTTATTTGAATACAGTACCCTTAGTTTTTGTTTTATTTGAATACAGTACCTCTAGTTTTTGTTTTATTTGAATACAGTACCTCTAGTTTTTGTTTTATTTGAATACAGTACCTCTAGTTTTTGTTTTATTTGAAGACAATACCTCTAGTTTTTGTTTTGTTTGAAGACAGTACCTCTAGTTTTTGTTTTATTTGAAGACAGTACCTCTAGTTTTTGTTTTGTTTGAAGACAGTACCTCTAGTTTTTGTTTTATTTGAAGACAGTACCCTTAGTTTTTGTTTTATTTGAATACAGTACCCTTAGTTTTTGTTTTATTTGAATACAGTACCTCTAGTTTTTGTTTTGTTTGAAGACAGTACCTCTAGTTTTTTGTTTTATTTGAATACAGTACCCTTAGTTTTTGTTTTATTTGAATACAGTACCCTTAGTTTTTGTTTTATTTGAATACAGTACCTCTAGTTTTTGTTTTATTTGAATACAGTACCCTTAGTTTTTGTTTTATTTGAAGACAATACCTCTAGTTTTTGTTTTATTTGAAGACAGTACCCTTAGTTTTTGTTTTATTTGAATACAGTACCTCTAGTTTTTGTTTTGTTTGAAGACAGTACCTCTAGTTTTTGTTTTGTTTGAAGACAGTACCCATAGTTTTGTTTTATTTGAAGACAGTACCCTTAATTTTTGCTTTATTTGAAGACAGTACCTCTAGTTTTTGTTTTATTTGAAGACAGTACCTCTAGTTTTTGTTTTATTTGAATACAGTACCTCTAGTTTTTGTTTTATTTGAATACAGTACCCTTAGTTTTTGTTTTATTTGAAGACAATACCTCTAGTTTTTGTTTTATTTGAAGACAGTACCTCTAGTTTTTGTTTTATTTGAATACAGTACCTCTAGTTTTTGTTTTATTTGAATACAGTACCCTTAGTTTTTGTTTTATTTGAATACAGTACCTCTAGTTTTTGTTTTATTTGAATACAGTACCTCTAGTTTTTGTTTTGTTTGAAGACAGTACCCCTAGTTTTTGTTTTATTTGAATACAGTACCCTTAGTTTTGGTTTTATTTGAATACAGTACCCCTAGTTTTTGTTTTGTTTGAAGACAGTACCTCTAGTTTTTGTTTTATTTGAAGACAATACCTCTAGTTTTTGTTTTATTTGAATACAGTACCTCTAGTTTTTGTTTTATTTGAATACAGTACCTCTAGTTTTTGTTTTATTTGAAGACAGTACCTCTAGTTTTTGTTTTATTTGAATACAGTACCTCTAGTTTTTGTTTTATTTGAATACAGTACCCCTAGTTTTTGTTTTATTTGAATACAGTACCTCTAGTTTTTGTTTTATTTGAATACAGTACCTCTAGTTTTTGTTTTATTTGAAGACAGTACCTCCAGTTTTTGTTTTATTTGAATACAGTACCTCTAGTTTTTGTTTTATTTGAATACAGTACCTCTAGTTTTTGTTTTATTTGAAGACAGTACCTCCAGTTTTTGTTTTATTTGAAGACAGTACCTCTAGTTTTTGTTTTATTTGAATACAGTACCCCTAGTTTTTGTTTTATTTGAAGACAGTACCTCTAGTTTTTGTTTTATTTGAATACAGTACCTCTAGTTTTTGTTTTATTTGAAGACAGTACCTCTAGTTTTTGTTTTATTTGAATACAGTACCCTTAGTTTTTGTTTTATTTGAATACAGTACCTCTAGTTTTTGTTTTATTTGAATACAGTACATCTAGTTTTTGTTTTATTTGAATACAGTACCTCTAGTTTTTGCTTTATTTGAATACAGTACCTCTAGTTTTTGTTTTATTTGAATACAGTACCTCTAGTTTTTGTTTTATTTGAAGACAGTACCTCTAGTTTTTGTTTTATTTGAATACAGTACCTCTAGTTTTTGTTTTATTTGAATACAGTACCCCTAGTTTTTGTTTTATTTGAATACAGTACCTCTAGTTTTTGTTTTGTTTGAAGACAGTACCTCTAGTTTTTGTTTTATTTGAATACAGTACCCTTAGTTTTTGTTTTATTTGAATACAGTACCCTTAGTTTTTGTTTTATTTGAATACAGTACCTCTAGTTTTTGTTTTATTTGAATACAGTACCCTTAGTTTTTGTTTTATTTGAAGACAATACCTCTAGTTTTTGTTTTATTTGAAGACAGTACCCTTAGTTTTTGTTTTATTTGAATACAGTACCCTTAATTTTGGTTTTATTTGAATACAGTACCCCTAGTTTTTGTTTTGTTTGAAGACAGTACCTCTAGTTTTTGTTTTATTTGAAGACAATACCTCTAGTTTTTGTTTTATTTGAATACAGTACCTCTAGTTTTTGTTTTATTTGAATACAGTACCTCTAGTTTTTGTTTTATTTGAAGACAGTACCTCTAGTTTTTGTTTTATTTGAATACAGTACCTCTAGTTTTTGTTTTATTTGAATACAGTACCCCTAGTTTTTGTTTTATTTGAATACAGTACCTCTAGTTTTTGTTTTATTTGAATACAGTACCTCTAGTTTTTGTTTTATTTGAAGACAGTACCTCCAGTTTTTGTTTTATTTGAATACAGTACCTCTAGTTTTTGTTTTATTTGAATACAGTACCTCTAGTTTTTGTTTTATTTGAAGACAGTACCTCCAGTTTTTGTTTTATTTGAAGACAGTACCTCTAGTTTTTGTTTTATTTGAATACAGTACCCCTAGTTTTTGTTTTATTTGAAGACAGTACCTCTAGTTTTTGTTTTATTTGAATACAGTACCTCTAGTTTTTGTTTTATTTGAAGACAGTACCTCTAGTTTTTGTTTTATTTGAAGACAGTACCTCTAGTTTTTGTTTTATTTGAATACAGTACCCTTAGTTTTTGTTTTATTTGAATACAGTACCTCTAGTTTTTGTTTTATTTGAATACAGTACCTCTAGTTTTTGTTTTATTTGAATACAGTACCTCTAGTTTTGTTTTATTTGAATACAGTACCTCTAGTTTTTGTTTTATTTGAATACAGTACCTCTAGTTTTTGTTTTGTTTGAAGACAGTACCTCTAGTTTTTGTTTTATTTGAATACAGTACCCTTAGTTTTTGTTTTATTTGAATACAGTACCCTTAGTTTTTGTTTTATTTGAATACAGTACCTCTAGTTTTTGTTTTATTTGAATACAGTACCTCTAGTTTTTGTTTTATTTGAATACAGTACCTCTAGTTTTTGTTTTATTTGAAGACAATACCTCTAGTTTTTGTTTTGTTTGAAGACAGTACCTCTAGTTTTTGTTTTATTTGAAGACAGTACCTCTAGTTTTTGTTTTGTTTGAAGACAGTACCTCTAGTTTTTGTTTTATTTGAAGACAGTACCCTTAGTTTTTGTTTTATTTGAATACAGTACCCTTAGTTTTTGTTTTATTTGAATACAGTACCTCTAGTTTTTGTTTTGTTTGAAGACAGTACCTCTAGTTTTTTGTTTTATTTGAATACAGTACCCTTAGTTTTTGTTTTATTTGAATACAGTACCCTTAGTTTTTGTTTTATTTGAATACAGTACCTCTAGTTTTTGTTTTATTTGAATACAGTACCCTTAGTTTTTGTTTTATTTGAAGACAATACCTCTAGTTTTTGTTTTATTTGAAGACAGTACCCTTAGTTTTTGTTTTATTTGAATACAGTACCTCTAGTTTTTGTTTTGTTTGAAGACAGTACCTCTAGTTTTTGTTTTGTTTGAAGACAGTACCCATAGTTTTGTTTTATTTGAAGACAGTACCCTTAATTTTTGCTTTATTTGAAGACAGTACCTCTAGTTTTTGCTTTATTTGAAGACAGTACCTCTAGTTTTTGTTTTATTTGAATACAGTACCTCTAGTTTTTGTTTTATTTGAATACAGTACCCTTAGTTTTTGTTTTATTTGAAGACAATACCTCTAGTTTTTGTTTTATTTGAAGACAGTACCTCTAGTTTTTGTTTTATTTGAATACAGTACCTCTAGTTTTTGTTTTATTTGAATACAGTACCCTTAGTTTTTGTTTTATTTGAATACAGTACCTCTAGTTTTTGTTTTATTTGAATACAGTACCTCTAGTTTTTGTTTTGTTTGAAGACAGTACCCCTAGTTTTTGTTTTATTTGAATACAGTACCCTTAGTTTTGGTTTTATTTGAATACAGTACCCCTAGTTTTTGTTTTGTTTGAAGACAGTACCTCTAGTTTTTGTTTTATTTGAAGACAATACCTCTAGTTTTTGTTTTATTTGAATACAGTACCTCTAGTTTTTGTTTTATTTGAATACAGTACCTCTAGTTTTTGTTTTATTTGAAGACAGTACCTCTAGTTTTTGTTTTATTTGAATACAGTACCTCTAGTTTTTGTTTTATTTGAATACAGTACCCCTAGTTTTTGTTTTATTTGAATACAGTACCTCTAGTTTTTGTTTTATTTGAATACAGTACCTCTAGTTTTTGTTTTATTTGAAGACAGTACCTCCAGTTTTTGTTTTATTTGAATACAGTACCTCTAGTTTTTGTTTTATTTGAATACAGTACCTCTAGTTTTTGTTTTATTTGAAGACAGTACCTCCAGTTTTTGTTTTATTTGAAGACAGTACCTCTAGTTTTTGTTTTATTTGAATACAGTACCCCTAGTTTTTGTTTTATTTGAAGACAGTACCTCTAGTTTTTGTTTTATTTGAATACAGTACCTCTAGTTTTTGTTTTATTTGAAGACAGTACCTCTAGTTTTTGTTTTATTTGAATACAGTACCCTTAGTTTTTGTTTTATTTGAATACAGTACCTCTAGTTTTTGTTTTATTTGAATACAGTACATCTAGTTTTTGTTTTATTTGAATACAGTACCTCTAGTTTTTGCTTTATTTGAATACAGTACCTCTAGTTTTTGTTTTATTTGAATACAGTACCTCTAGTTTTTGTTTTATTTGAAGACAGTACCTCTAGTTTTTGTTTTATTTGAATACAGTACCTCTAGTTTTTGTTTTATTTGAATACAGTACCCCTAGTTTTTGTTTTATTTGAATACAGTACCTCTAGTTTTTGTTTTGTTTGAAGACAGTACCTCTAGTTTTTGTTTTATTTGAATACAGTACCCTTAGTTTTTGTTTTATTTGAATACAGTACCCTTAGTTTTTGTTTTATTTGAATACAGTACCTCTAGTTTTTGTTTTATTTGAATACAGTACCCTTAGTTTTTGTTTTATTTGAAGACAATACCTCTAGTTTTTGTTTTATTTGAAGACAGTACCCTTAGTTTTTGTTTTATTTGAATACAGTACCTCTAGTTTTTGTTTTGTTTGAAGACAGTACCTCTAGTTTTTGTTTTGTTTGAAGACAGTACCCATAGTTTTGTTTTATTTGAAGACAGTACCCTTAATTTTTGCTTTATTTGAAGACAGTACCTCTAGTTTTTGCTTTATTTGAAGACAGTACCTCTAGTTTTTGTTTTATTTGAATACAGTACCTCTAGTTTTTGTTTTATTTGAATACAGTACCCTTAGTTTTTGTTTTATTTGCAGACAATACCTCTAGTTTTTGTTTTATTTGAAGACAGTACCTCTAGTTTTTGTTTTATTTGAATACAGTACCTCTAGTTTTTGTTTTATTTGAATACAGTACCCTTAGTTTTTGTTTTATTTGAATACAGTACCTCTAGTTTTTGTTTTATTTGAATACAGTACCTCTAGTTTTTGTTTTGTTTGAAGACAGTACCCCTAGTTTTTGTTTTATTTGAATACAGTACCCTTAATTTTGGTTTTATTTGAATACAGTACCCCTAGTTTTTGTTTTGTTTGAAGACAGTACCTCTAGTTTTTGTTTTATTTGAAGACAATACCTCTAGTTTTTGTTTTATTTGAATACAGTACCTCTAGTTTTTGTTTTATTTGAATACAGTACCTCTAGTTTTTGTTTTATTTGAAGACAGTACCTCTAGTTTTTGTTTTATTTGAATACAGTACCTCTAGTTTTTGTTTTATTTGAATACAGTACCCCTAGTTTTTGTTTTATTTGAATACAGTACCTCTAGTTTTTGTTTTATTTGAATACAGTACCTCTAGTTTTTGTTTTATTTGAAGACAGTACCTCCAGTTTTTGTTTTATTTGAATACAGTACCTCTAGTTTTTGTTTTATTTGAATACAGTACCTCTAGTTTTTGTTTTATTTGAAGACAGTACCTCCAGTTTTTGTTTTATTTGAAGACAGTACCTCTAGTTTTTGTTTTATTTGAATACAGTACCCCTAGTTTTTGTTTTATTTGAAGACAGTACCTCTAGTTTTTGTTTTATTTGAATACAGTACCTCTAGTTTTTGTTTTATTTGAAGACAGTACCTCTAGTTTTTGTTTTATTTGAAGACAGTACCTCTAGTTTTTGTTTTATTTGAATACAGTACCCTTAGTTTTTGTTTTATTTGAATACAGTACCTCTAGTTTTTGTTTTATTTGAATACAGTACCTCTAGTTTTTGTTTTATTTGAATACAGTACCTCTAGTTTTGTTTTATTTGAATACAGTACCTCTAGTTTTTGTTTTATTTGAATACAGTACCTCTAGTTTTTGTTTTATTTGAAGACAGTACCTCTAGTTTTTGTTTTATTTGAATACAGTACCTCTAGTTTTTGTTTTATTTGAATACAGTACCCCTAGTTTTTGTTTTATTTGAATACAGTACCTCTAGTTTTTGTTTTATTTGAATACAGTACCCCTAGTTTTTGTTTTATTTGAATACAGTACCTCTAGTTTTTGTTTTATTTTTAGACAATACCTCTAGTTTTTGTTTTATTTGAATACAGGTTTTTGTTTTATTTGAATACAGTACCCCTAGTTTTTGTTTTATTTGAATACAGTACCTCTAGTTTTTGTTTTATTTGAAGACAGTACCTCTAGTTTTTGTTTAATTTGAATACAGTACCTCTAGTTTTTGTTTTATTTGAATACAGTACCTCTAGTTTTTTTTTATTTGAATACAGTACCTCTAGTTTTTGTTTTATTTGAATACAGTACCCTTAGTTTTTGTTTTATTTGAATACAGTACCTCTAGTTTTTGTTTTATTTGAATACAGTACCTCTAGTTTTTGTTTTATTTGAATACAGTACCTCTAGTTTTTGTTTTATTTGAATACAGTACCTCTAGTTTTTGTTTTATTTGAATACAGTACCTCTAGTTTTTGTTTTATTTGAATACAGTACCTCTAGTTTTTGTTTTATTTGAATACAGTACCTCTAGTTTTTGTTTTATTTGAATACAGTACCCCTAGTTTTTGTTTTATTTGAATACAGTACCTCTAGTTTTTGTTTTATTTGAATACAGTACCTCTAGTTTTTGTTTTATTTGAAGACAGTACCTCCAGTTTTTGTTTTATTTGAATACAGTACCTCTAGTTTTTGTTTTATTTGAATACAGTACCTCTAGTTTTTGTTTTATTTGAAGACAGTACCTCCAGTTTTTGTTTTATTTGAATACAGTACCTCTAGTTTTTGTTTTATTTGAATACAGTACCCCTAGTTTTTGTTTTATTTGAAGACAGTACCCTTAATTTTTGCTTTATTTGAAGACAGTACCTCTAGTTTTTGCTTTATTTGAAGACAGTACCTCTAGTTTTTGTTTTATTTGAATACAGTACCTCTAGTTTTTGTTTTATTTGAATACAGTACCCTTAGTTTTTGTTTTATTTGCAGACAATACCTCTAGTTTTTGTTTTATTTGAAGACAGTACCTCTAGTTTTTGTTTTATTTGAATACAGTACCTCTAGTTTTTGTTTTATTTGAATACAGTACCCTTAGTTTTTGTTTTATTTGAATACAGTACCTCTAGTTTTTGTTTTATTTGAATACAGTACCTCTAGTTTTTGTTTTGTTTGAAGACAGTACCCCTAGTTTTTGTTTTATTTGAATACAGTACCCTTAATTTTGGTTTTATTTGAATACAGTACCCCTAGTTTTTGTTTTGTTTGAAGACAGTACCTCTAGTTTTTGTTTTATTTGAAGATAATACCTCTAGTTTTTGTTTTATTTGAATACAGTACCTCTAGTTTTTGTTTTATTTGAATACAGTACCTCTAGTTTTTGTTTTATTTGAAGACAGTACCTCTAGTTTTTGTTTTATTTGAATACAGTACCTCTAGTTTTTGTTTTATTTGAATACAGTACCCCTAGTTTTTGTTTTATTTGAATACAGTACCTCTAGTTTTTGTTTTATTTGAATACAGTACCTCTAGTTTTTGTTTTATTTGAAGACAGTACCTCCAGTTTTTGTTTTATTTGAATACAGTACCTCTAGTTTTTGTTTTATTTGAATACAGTACCTCTAGTTTTTGTTTTATTTGAAGACAGTACCTCCAGTTTTTGTTTTATTTGAAGACAGTACCTCTAGTTTTTGTTTTATTTGAATACAGTACCCCTAGTTTTTGTTTTATTTGAAGACAGTACCTCTAGTTTTTGTTTTATTTGAATACAGTACCTCTAGTTTTTGTTTTATTTGAAGACAGTACCTCTAGTTTTTGTTTTATTTGAAGACAGTACCTCTAGTTTTTGTTTTATTTGAATACAGTACCCTTAGTTTTTGTTTTATTTGAATACAGTACCTCTAGTTTTTGTTTTATTTGAATACAGTACCTCTAGTTTTTGTTTTATTTGAATACAGTACCTCTAGTTTTTGTTTTATTTGAATACAGTACCTCTAGTTTTTGTTTTATTTGAAGACAGTACCTCTAGTTTTTGTTTTATTTGAATACAGTACCTCTAGTTTTTGTTTTATTTGAATACAGTACCCTTAATTTTGGTTTTATTTGAATACAGTACCCCTAGTTTTTGTTTTGTTTGAAGACAGTACCTCTAGTTTTTGTTTTATTTGAAGACAATACCTCTAGTTTTTGTTTTATTTGAATACAGTACCTCTAGTTTTTGTTTTATTTGAATACAGTACCTCTAGTTTTTGTTTTATTTGAAGACAGTACCTCTAGTTTTTGTTTTATTTGAATACAGTACCTCTAGTTTTTGTTTTATTTGAATACAGTACCCCTAGTTTTTGTTTTATTTGAATACAGTACCTCTAGTTTTTGTTTTATTTGAATACAGTACCTCTAGTTTTTGTTTTATTTGAAGACAGTACCTCCAGTTTTTGTTTTATTTGAATACAGTACCTCTAGTTTTTGTTTTATTTGAATACAGTACCTCTAGTTTTTGTTTTATTTGAAGACAGTACCTCCAGTTTTTGTTTTATTTGAAGACAGTACCTCTAGTTTTTGTTTTATTTGAATACAGTACCCCTAGTTTTTGTTTTATTTGAAGACAGTACCTCTAGTTTTTGTTTTATTTGAATACAGTACCTCTAGTTTTTGTTTTATTTGAAGACAGTACCTCTAGTTTTTGTTTTATTTGAAGACAGTACCTCTAGTTTTTGTTTTATTTGAATACAGTACCCTTAGTTTTTGTTTTATTTGAATACAGTACCTCTAGTTTTTGTTTTATTTGAATACAGTACCTCTAGTTTTTGTTTTATTTGAATACAGTACCTCTAGTTTTTGTTTTATTTGAATACAGTACCTCTAGTTTTTGTTTTATTTGAATACAGTACCTCTAGTTTTTGTTTTATTTGAAGACAGTACCTCTAGTTTTTGTTTTATTTGAATACAGTACCTCTAGTTTTTGTTTTATTTGAATACAGTACCCCTAGTTTTTGTTTTATTTGAATACAGTACCTCTAGTTTTTGTTTTATTTGAATACAGTACCCCTAGTTTTTGTTTTATTTGAATACAGTACCTCTAGTTTTTGTTTTATTTTTAGACAATACCTCTAGTTTTTGTTTTATTTGAATACAGGTTTTTGTTTTATTTGAATACAGTACCCCTAGTTTTTGTTTTATTTGAATACAGTACCTCTAGTTTTTGTTTTATTTGAAGACAGTACCTCTAGTTTTTGTTTTATTTGAATACAGTACCTCTAGTTTTTTTTTATTTGAATACAGTACCTCTAGTTTTTGTTTTATTTGAATACAGTACCCTTAGTTTTTGTTTTATTTGAATACAGTACCTCTAGTTTTTGTTTTATTTGAATACAGTACCTCTAGTTTTTGTTTTATTTGAATACAGTACCTCTAGTTTTTGTTTTATTTGAATACAGTACCTCTAGTTTTTGTTTTATTTGAATACAGTACCTCTAGTTTTTGTTTTATTTGAATACAGTACCTCTAGTTTTTGCTTTATTTGAATACAGTACCTCTAGTTTTTGTTTTATTTGAATACAGTACCCCTAGTTTTTGTTTTATTTGAATACAGTACCTCTAGTTTTTGTTTTATTTGAATACAGTACCTCTAGTTTTTGTTTTATTTGAAGACAGTACCTCCAGTTTTTGTTTTATTTGAATACAGTACCTCTAGTTTTTGTTTTATTTGAATACAGTACCTCTAGTTTTTGTTTTATTTGAAGACAGTACCTCCAGTTTTTGTTTTATTTGAATACAGTACCTCTAGTTTTTGTTTTATTTGAATACAGTACCCCTAGTTTTTGTTTTATTTGAATACAGTACCTCTAGTTTTTGTTTTATTTGAATACAGTACCCTTAGTTTTTGTTTTATTTGAAGACAGTACCTCCAGTTTTTGTTTTATTTGAATACAGTACCCTTAGTTTTTGCTTTATTTGAATACAGTACCTCTAGTTTTTGTTTTATTTGAATACAGTACCCCTAGTTTTTGTTTTATTTGAATACAGTACCTCTAGTTTTTGTTTTATTTGAATACAGTACTCCTAGTTTTTGTTTTATTTGAATACAGTACCTCTAGTTTTTGTTTTATTTGAATACAGTACCCTTAATTTTGGTTTTATTTGAATACAGTACCCCTAGTTTTTGTTTTGTTTGAAGACAGTACCTCTAGTTTTTGTTTTATTTGAAGACAATACCTCTAGTTTTTGTTTTATTTGAATACAGTACCTCTAGTTTTTGTTTTATTTGAATACAGTACCTCTAGTTTTTGTTTTATTTGAAGACAGTACCTCTAGTTTTTGTTTTATTTGAATACAGTACCTCTAGTTTTTGTTTTATTTGAATACAGTACCCCTAGTTTTTGTTTTATTTGAATACAGTACCTCTAGTTTTTGTTTTATTTGAATACAGTACCTCTAGTTTTTGTTTTATTTGAAGACAGTACCTCCAGTTTTTGTTTTATTTGAATACAGTACCTCTAGTTTTTGTTTTATTTGAATACAGTACCTCTAGTTTTTGTTTTATTTGAAGACAGTACCTCCAGTTTTTGTTTTATTTGAAGACAGTACCTCTAGTTTTTGTTTTATTTGAATACAGTACCCCTAGTTTTTGTTTTATTTGAAGACAGTACCTCTAGTTTTTGTTTTATTTGAATACAGTACCTCTAGTTTTTGTTTTATTTGAAGACAGTACCTCTAGTTTTTGTTTTATTTGAAGACAGTACCTCTAGTTTTTGTTTTATTTGAATACAGTACCCTTAGTTTTTGTTTTATTTGAATACAGTACCTCTAGTTTTTGTTTTATTTGAATACAGTACCTCTAGTTTTTGTTTTATTTGAATACAGTACCTCTAGTTTTGTTTTATTTGAATACAGTACCTCTAGTTTTTGTTTTATTTGAATACAGTACCTCTAGTTTTTGTTTTATTTGAAGACAGTACCTCTAGTTTTTGTTTTATTTGAATACAGTACCTCTAGTTTTTGTTTTATTTGAATACAGTACCCCTAGTTTTTGTTTTATTTGAATACAGTACCTCTAGTTTTTGTTTTATTTGAATACAGTACCCCTAGTTTTTGTTTTATTTGAATACAGTACCTCTAGTTTTTGTTTTATTTTTAGACAATACCTCTAGTTTTTGTTTTATTTGAATACAGGTTTTTGTTTTATTTGAATACAGTACCCCTAGTTTTTGTTTTATTTGAATACAGTACCTCTAGTTTTTGTTTTATTTGAAGACAGTACCTCTAGTTTTTGTTTAATTTGAATACAGTACCTCTAGTTTTTGTTTTATTTGAATACAGTACCTCTAGTTTTTTTTTATTTGAATACAGTACCTCTAGTTTTTGTTTTATTTGAATACAGTACCCTTAGTTTTTGTTTTATTTGAATACAGTACCTCTAGTTTTTGTTTTATTTGAATACAGTACCTCTAGTTTTTGTTTTATTTGAATACAGTACCTCTAGTTTTTGTTTTATTTGAATACAGTACCTCTAGTTTTTGTTTTATTTGAATACAGTACCTCTAGTTTTTGTTTTATTTGAATACAGTACCTCTAGTTTTTGTTTTATTTGAATACAGTACCTCTAGTTTTTGTTTTATTTGAATACAGTACCCCTAGTTTTTGTTTTATTTGAATACAGTACCTCTAGTTTTTGTTTTATTTGAATACAGTACCTCTAGTTTTTGTTTTATTTGAAGACAGTACCTCCAGTTTTTGTTTTATTTGAATACAGTACCTCTAGTTTTTGTTTTATTTGAATACAGTACCTCTAGTTTTTGTTTTATTTGAAGACAGTACCTCCAGTTTTTGTTTTATTTGAATACAGTACCTCTAGTTTTTGTTTTATTTGAATACAGTACCCCTAGTTTTTGTTTTATTTGAAGACAGTACCCTTAATTTTTGCTTTATTTGAAGACAGTACCTCTAGTTTTTGCTTTATTTGAAGACAGTACCTCTAGTTTTTGTTTTATTTGAATACAGTACCTCTAGTTTTTGTTTTATTTGAATACAGTACCCTTAGTTTTTGTTTTATTTGCAGACAATACCTCTAGTTTTTGTTTTATTTGAAGACAGTACCTCTAGTTTTTGTTTTATTTGAATACAGTACCTCTAGTTTTTGTTTTATTTGAATACAGTACCCTTAGTTTTTGTTTTATTTGAATACAGTACCTCTAGTTTTTGTTTTATTTGAATACAGTACCTCTAGTTTTTGTTTTGTTTGAAGACAGTACCCCTAGTTTTTGTTTTATTTGAATACAGTACCCTTAATTTTGGTTTTATTTGAATACAGTACCCCTAGTTTTTGTTTTGTTTGAAGACAGTACCTCTAGTTTTTGTTTTATTTGAAGACAATACCTCTAGTTTTTGTTTTATTTGAATACAGTACCTCTAGTTTTTGTTTTATTTGAATACAGTACCTCTAGTTTTTGTTTTATTTGAAGACAGTACCTCTAGTTTTTGTTTTATTTGAATACAGTACCTCTAGTTTTTGTTTTATTTGAATACAGTACCCCTAGTTTTTGTTTTATTTGAATACAGTACCTCTAGTTTTTGTTTTATTTGAATACAGTACCTCTAGTTTTTGTTTTATTTGAAGACAGTACCTCCAGTTTTTGTTTTATTTGAATACAGTACCTCTAGTTTTTGTTTTATTTGAATACAGTACCTCTAGTTTTTGTTTTATTTGAAGACAGTACCTCCAGTTTTTGTTTTATTTGAAGACAGTACCTCTAGTTTTTGTTTTATTTGAATACAGTACCCCTAGTTTTTGTTTTATTTGAAGACAGTACCTCTAGTTTTTGTTTTATTTGAATACAGTACCTCTAGTTTTTGTTTTATTTGAAGACAGTACCTCTAGTTTTTGTTTTATTTGAAGACAGTACCTCTAGTTTTTGTTTTATTTGAATACAGTACCCTTAGTTTTTGTTTTATTTGAATACAGTACCTCTAGTTTTTGTTTTATTTGAATACAGTACCTCTAGTTTTTGTTTTATTTGAATACAGTACCTCTAGTTTTTGTTTTATTTGAATACAGTACCTCTAGTTTTTGTTTTATTTGAAGACAGTACCTCTAGTTTTTGTTTTATTTGAATACAGTACCTCTAGTTTTTGTTTTATTTGAATACAGTACCCTTAATTTTGGTTTTATTTGAATACAGTACCCCTAGTTTTTGTTTTGTTTGAAGACAGTACCTCTAGTTTTTGTTTTATTTGAAGACAATACCTCTAGTTTTTGTTTTATTTGAATACAGTACCTCTAGTTTTTGTTTTATTTGAATACAGTACCTCTAGTTTTTGTTTTATTTGAAGACAGTACCTCTAGTTTTTGTTTTATTTGAATACAGTACCTCTAGTTTTTGTTTTATTTGAATACAGTACCCCTAGTTTTTGTTTTATTTGAATACAGTACCTCTAGTTTTTGTTTTATTTGAATACAGTACCTCTAGTTTTTGTTTTATTTGAAGACAGTACCTCCAGTTTTTGTTTTATTTGAATACAGTACCTCTAGTTTTTGTTTTATTTGAATACAGTACCTCTAGTTTTTGTTTTATTTGAAGACAGTACCTCCAGTTTTTGTTTTATTTGAAGACAGTACCTCTAGTTTTTGTTTTATTTGAATACAGTACCCCTAGTTTTTGTTTTATTTGAAGACAGTACCTCTAGTTTTTGTTTTATTTGAATACAGTACCTCTAGTTTTTGTTTTATTTGAAGACAGTACCTCTAGTTTTTGTTTTATTTGAAGACAGTACCTCTAGTTTTTGTTTTATTTGAATACAGTACCCTTAGTTTTTGTTTTATTTGAATACAGTACCTCTAGTTTTTGTTTTATTTGAAGACAGTACCTCTAGTTTTTGTTTTATTTGAATACAGTACCTCTAGTTTTTGTTTTATTTGAATACAGTACCCCTAGTTTTTGTTTTATTTGAATACAGTACCTCTAGTTTTTGTTTTATTTGAATACAGTACCCCTAGTTTTTGTTTTATTTGAATACAGTACCTCTAGTTTTTGTTTTATTTTTAGACAATACCTCTAGTTTTTGTTTTATTTGAATACAGGTTTTTGTTTTATTTGAATACAGTACCCCTAGTTTTTGTTTTATTTGAATACAGTACCTCTAGTTTTTGTTTTATTTGAAGACAGTACCTCTAGTTTTTGTTTTATTTGAATACAGTACCTCTAGTTTTTTTTTATTTGAATACAGTACCTCTAGTTTTTGTTTTATTTGAATACAGTACCCTTAGTTTTTGTTTTATTTGAATACAGTACCTCTAGTTTTTGTTTTATTTGAATACAGTACCTCTAGTTTTTGTTTTATTTGAATACAGTACCTCTAGTTTTTGTTTTATTTGAATACAGTACCTCTAGTTTTTGTTTTATTTGAATACAGTACCTCTAGTTTTTGTTTTATTTGAATACAGTACCTCTAGTTTTTGCTTTATTTGAATACAGTACCTCTAGTTTTTGTTTTATTTGAATACAGTACCCCTAGTTTTTGTTTTATTTGAATACAGTACCTCTAGTTTTTGTTTTATTTGAATACAGTACCTCTAGTTTTTGTTTTATTTGAAGACAGTACCTCCAGTTTTTGTTTTATTTGAATACAGTACCTCTAGTTTTTGTTTTATTTGAATACAGTACCTCTAGTTTTTGTTTTATTTGAAGACAGTACCTCCAGTTTTTGTTTTATTTGAATACAGTACCTCTAGTTTTTGTTTTATTTGAATACAGTACCCCTAGTTTTTGTTTTATTTGAATACAGTACCTCTAGTTTTTGTTTTATTTGAATACAGTACCCTTAGTTTTTGTTTTATTTGAAGACAGTACCTCCAGTTTTTGTTTTATTTGAATACAGTACCCTTAGTTTTTGCTTTATTTGAATACAGTACCTCTAGTTTTTGTTTTATTTGAATACAGTACCCCTAGTTTTTGTTTTATTTGAATACAGTACCTCTAGTTTTTGTTTTATTTGAATACAGTACTCCTAGTTTTTGTTTTATTTGAATACAGTACCTCTAGTTTTTGTTTTATTTGAATACAGTACCCCTAGTTTTTGTTTTATTTGAAGACAGTACCTCCAGTTTTTGTTTTATTTGAATACAGTACCCTTAGTTTTTGTTTTATTTGAATACAGTACCTCTAGTTTTTGTTTTATTTGAATACAGTACCCCTAGTTTTTGTTTTATTTGAATACAGTACCTCTAGTTTTTGTTTTATTTGAATACAGTACCCCTAGTTTTTGTTTTATTTGAATACAGTACCTCTAGTTTTTGTTTTATTTTTAGACAATACCTCTAGTTTTTGTTTTATTTGAATACAGGTTTTTGTTTTATTTGAATACAGTACCTCTAGTTTTTGTTTTATTTGAATACAGTACCTCTAGTTTTTGTTTTATTTGAAGACAATACCTCTAGTTTTTGTTTTGTTTGAAGACAGTACCTCTAGTTTTTGTTTTATTTGAAGACAGTACCTCTAGTTTTTGTTTTGTTTGAAGACAGTACCTCTAGTTTTTGTTTTATTTGAAGACAGTACCCTTAGTTTTTGTTTTATTTGAATACAGTACCCTTAGTTTTTGTTTTATTTGAATACAGTACCTCTAGTTTTTGTTTTGTTTGAAGACAGTACCTCTAGTTTTTGTTTTATTTGAATACAGTACCCTTAGTTTTTGTTTTATTTGAATACAGTACCCTTAGTTTTTGTTTTATTTGAATACAGTACCTCTAGTTTTTGTTTTATTTGAATACAGTACCTCTAGTTTTTGTTTTATTTGAATACAGTACCTCTAGTTTTTGTTTTATTTGAAGACAATACCTCTAGTTTTTGTTTTGTTTGAAGACAGTACCTCTAGTTTTTGTTTTATTTGAAGACAGTACCTCTAGTTTTTGTTTTATTTGAATACAGTACCTCTAGTTTTTGTTTTATTTGAATACAGTACCCCTAGTTTTTGTTTTATTTGAATACAGTACCTCTAGTTTTTGTTTTATTTTTAGACAATACCTCTAGTTTTTGTTTTATTTGAATACAGGTTTTTGTTTTATTTGAATACAGTACCTCTAGTTTTTGTTTTATTTGAATACAGTACCTCTAGTTTTTGTTTTATTTGAAGACAATACCTCTAGTTTTTGTTTTATTTGAATACAGTACCTCTAGTTTTTGTTTTATTTGAAGACAGTACCTCCAGTTTTTGTTTTATTTGAATACAGTACCTCTAGTTTTTGTTTTATTTCAATACAGTACCTCTAGTTTTTGTTTTATTTGAAGACAGTACCTCCAGTTTTTGTTTTATTTGAATACAGTACCTCTAGTTTTTGTTTTATTTGAATACAGTACCCCTAGTTTTTGTTTTATTTGAATACAGTACCTCTAGTTTTTGTTTTATTTGAATACAGTACCCTTAGTTTTTGTTTTATTTGAAGACAGTACCTCCAGTTTTTGTTTTATTTGAATACAGTACCCTTAGTTTTTGTTTTATTTGAATACAGTACCTCTAGTTTTTGTTTTATTTGAATACAGTACCCCTAGTTTTTGTTTTATTTGAATACAGTACCTCTAGTTTTTGTTTTGTTTGAATACAGTACCCCTAGTTTTTGTTTTATTTGAAGACAATACCTCTAGTTTTTGTTTTATTTGAAGACAGTACCTCTAGTTTTTGTTTTATTTGAATACAGTACCTCTAGTTTTTGTTTTATTTGAATACAGTACCCTTAGTTTTTGTTTTATTTGAATACAGTACCTCTAGTTTTTGTTTTATTTGAATACAGTACCTCTAGTTTTTGTTTTGTTTGAAGACAGTACCCCTAGTTTTTGTTTTATTTGAATACAGTACCCTTAGTTTTGGTTTTATTTGAATACAGTACCCCTAGTTTTTGTTTTGTTTGAAGACAGTACCTCTAGTTTTTGTTTTATTTGAAGACAATACCTCTAGTTTTTGTTTTATTTGAATACAGTACCTCTAGTTTTTGTTTTATTTGAATACAGTACCTCTAGTTTTTGCTTTATTTGAAGACAGTACCTCTAGTTTTTGTTTTATTTGAATACAGTACCTCTAGTTTTTGTTTTATTTGAATACAGTACCCCTAGTTTTTGTTTTATTTGAATACAGTACCTCTAGTTTTTGTTTTATTTGAATACAGTACCTCTAGTTTTTGTTTTATTTGAAGACAGTACCTCCAGTTTTTGTTTTATTTGAATACAGTACCTCTAGTTTTTGTTTTATTTGAATACAGTACCTCTAGTTTTTGTTTTATTTGAATACAGTACCTCTAGTTTTTGTTTTGTTTGAAGACAGTACCCCTAGTTTTTGTTTTATTTGAATACAGTACCCTTAGTTTTGGTTTTATTTGAATACAGTACCCCTAGTTTTTGTTTTGTTTGAAGACAGTACCTCTAGTTTTTGTTTTATTTGAAGACAATACCTCTAGTTTTTGTTTTATTTGAATACAGTACCTCTAGTTTTTGTTTTATTTGAATACAGTACCTCTAGTTTTTGCTTTATTTGAAGACAGTACCTCTAGTTTTTGTTTTATTTGAATACAGTACCTCTAGTTTTTGTTTTATTTGAATACAGTACCCCTAGTTTTTGTTTTATTTGAATACAGTACCTCTAGTTTTTGTTTTATTTGAATACAGTACCTCTAGTTTTTGTTTTATTTGAAGACAGTACCTCCAGTTTTTGTTTTATTTGAATATATTACCTCTAGTTTTTGTTTTATTTGAATACAGTACCTCTAGTTTTTGTTTTATTTGAAGACAGTACCTCCAGTTTTTGTTTTATTTGAAGACAGTACCTCTAGTTTTTGTTTTATTTGAATACAGTACCCCTAGTTTTTGTTTTATTTGAAGACAGTACCTCTAGTTTTTGTTTTATTTGAATACAGTACCTCTAGTTTTTGTTTTATTTGAAGACAGTACCTCTAGTTTTTGTTTTATTTGAAGACAGTACCTCTAGTTTTTGTTTTATTTGAATACAGTACCCTTAGTTTTTGTTTTATTTGAATACAGTACCTCTAGTTTTTGTTTTATTTGAATACAGTACCTCTAGTTTTTGTTTTATTTGAATACAGTACCTCTAGTTTTTGTTTTATTTGAATACAGTACCTCTAGTTTTTGTTTTATTTGAATACAGTACCTCTAGTTTTTGTTTTATTTGAAGACAGTACCTCTAGTTTTTGTTTTATTTGAATAAAGTACCTCTAGTTTTTGTTTTATTTGAATACAGTACCCCTAGTTTTTGTTTTATTTGAATACAGTACCTCTAGTTTTTGTTTTATTTGAATACAGTACCTCTAGTTTTTGTTTTATTTTTAGACAATACCTCTAGTTTTTGTTTTATTTGAATACAGGTTTTTGTTTTATTTGAATACAGTACCTCTAGTTTTTGTTTTATTTGAATACAGTACCTCTAGTTTTTGTTTTATTTGAAGACAATACCTCTAGTTTTTGTTTTATTTGAATACAGTACCTCTAGTTTTTGTTTTATTTGAAGACAGTACCTCCAGTTTTTGTTTTATTTGAATACAGTACCTCTAGTTTTTGTTTTATTTGAATACAGTACCTCTAGTTTTTGTTTTATTTGAAGACAGTACCTCCAATTTTTGTTTTATTTGAATACAGTACCCTTAGTTTTTGTTTTATTTGAATACAGTACCTCTAGTTTTTGTTTTATTTGAATACAGTACCCCTAGTTTTTGTTTTATTTGAATACAGTACCTCTAGTTTTTGTTTTATTTGAATACAGTACCCCTAGTTTTTGTTTTATTTGAATACAGTACCTCTAGTTTTTGTTTTATTTGAATACAGTACCCCTAGTTTTTGTTTTATTTGAAGACAGTACCTCCAGTTTTTGTTTTATTTGAATACAGTACCCTTAGTTTTTGTTTTATTTGAATACAGTACCCCTAGTTTTTGTTTTATTTGAATACAGTACCTCTAGTTTTTGTTTTATTTGAATACAGTACCCCTAGTTTTTGTTTTATTTGAATACAGTACCTCTAGTTTTTGTTTTATTTGAAGACAATACCTCTAGTTTTTGTTTTATTTGAATACAGGTTTTTGTTTTATTTGAATACAGTACCTCTAGTTTTTGTTTTATTTGAATACAGTACCTCTAGTTTTTGTTTTATTTGAAGACAATACCTCTAGTTTTTGTTTTGTTTGAAGACAGTACCTCTAGTTTTTGTTTTATTTGAAGACAGTACCTCTAGTTTTTGTTTTGTTTGAAGACAGTACCTCTAGTTTTTGTTTTATTTGAAGACAGTACCCCTAGTTTTTGTTTTATTTGAATACAGTACCCTTAGTTTTGGTTTTATTTGAATACAGTACCCCTAGTTTTTGCTTTGTTTGAAGACAGTACCTCTAGTTTTTGTTTTATTTGAAGACAATACCTCTAGTTTTTGTTTTATTTGAATACAGTACCTCTAGTTTTTGTTTTATTTGAATACAGTACCTCTAGTTTTTGCTTTATTTGAAGACAGTACCTCTAGTTTTTGTTTTATTTGAATACAGTACCTCTAGTTTTTGTTTTATTTGAATACAGTACCCCTAGTTTTTGTTTTATTTGAATACAGTACCTCTAGTTTTTGTTTTATTTGAATACAGTACCTCTAGTTTTTGTTTTATTTGAAGACAGTACCTCCAGTTTTTGCTTTATTTGAATACAGTACCTCTAGTTTTTGTTTTATTTGAATACAGTACCTCTAGTTTTTGTTTTATTTGAATACAGTACCTCTAGTTTTTGTTTTGTTTGAAGACAGTACCCCTAGTTTTTGTTTTATTTGAATACAGTACCCTTAGTTTTGGTTTTATTTGAATACAGTACCCCTAGTTTTTGTTTTGTTTGAAGACAGTACCTCTAGTTTTTGTTTTATTTGAAGACAATACCTCTAGTTTTTGTTTTATTTGAATACAGTACCTCTAGTTTTTGTTTTATTTGAATACAGTACCTCTAGTTTTTGCTTTATTTGAAGACAGTACCTCTAGTTTTTGTTTTATTTGAATACAGTACCTCTAGTTTTTGTTTTATTTGAATACAGTACCCCTAGTTTTTGTTTTATTTGAATACAGTACCTCTAGTTTTTGTTTTATTTGAATACAGTACCTCTAGTTTTTGTTTTATTTGAAGACAGTACCTCCAGTTTTTGTTTTATTTGAATATATTACCTCTAGTTTTTGTTTTATTTGAATACAGTACCTCTAGTTTTTGTTTTATTTGAAGACAGTACCTCCAGTTTTTGTTTTATTTGAAGACAGTACCTCTAGTTTTTGTTTTATTTGAATACAGTACCCCTAGTTTTTGTTTTATTTGAAGACAGTACCTCTAGTTTTTGTTTTATTTGAATACAGTACCTCTAGTTTTTGTTTTATTTGAAGACAGTACCTCTAGTTTTTGTTTTATTTGAAGACAGTACCTCTAGTTTTTGTTTTATTTGAATACAGTACCCTTAGTTTTTGTTTTATTTGAATACAGTACCTCTAGTTTTTGTTTTATTTGAATACAGTACCTCTAGTTTTTGTTTTATTTGAATACAGTACCTCTAGTTTTTGTTTTATTTGAATACAGTACCTCTAGTTTTTGTTTTATTTGAATACAGTACCTCTAGTTTTTGTTTTATTTGAAGACAGTACCTCTAGTTTTTGTTTTATTTGAATAAAGTACCTCTAGTTTTTGTTTTATTTGAATACAGTACCCCTAGTTTTTGTTTTATTTGAATACAGTACCTCTAGTTTTTGTTTTATTTGAATACAGTACCCCTAGTTTTTGTTTTATTTGAATACAGTACCTCTAGTTTTTGTTTTATTTTTAGACAATACCTCTAGTTTTTGTTTTATTTGAATACAGGTTTTTGTTTTATTTGAATACAGTACCTCTAGTTTTTGTTTTATTTGAATACAGTACCTCTAGTTTTTGTTTTATTTGAAGACAATACCTCTAGTTTTTGTTTTATTTGAATACAGTACCTCTAGTTTTTGTTTTATTTGAAGACAGTACCTCCAGTTTTTGTTTTATTTGAATACAGTACCTCTAGTTTTTGTTTTATTTGAATACAGTACCTCTAGTTTTTGTTTTATTTGAAGACAGTACCTCCAGTTTTTGTTTTATTTGAATACAGTACCCTTAGTTTTTGTTTTATTTGAATACAGTACCTCTAGTTTTTGTTTTATTTGAATACAGTACCCCTAGTTTTTGTTTTATTTGAATACAGTACCTCTAGTTTTTGTTTTATTTGAATACAGTACCCCTAGTTTTTGTTTTATTTGAATACAGTACCTCTAGTTTTTGTTTTATTTGAATACAGTACCCCTAGTTTTTGTTTTATTTGAAGACAGTACCTCCAGTTTTTGTTTTATTTGAATACAGTACCCTTAGTTTTTGTTTTATTTGAATACAGTACCCCTAGTTTTTGTTTTATTTGAATACAGTACCTCTAGTTTTTGTTTTATTTGAATACAGTACCCCTAGTTTTTGTTTTATTTGAATACAGTACCTCTAGTTTTTGTTTTATTTGAAGACAATACCTCTAGTTTTTGTTTTATTTGAATACAGGTTTTTGTTTTATTTGAATACAGTACCTCTAGTTTTTGTTTTATTTGAATACAGTACCTCTAGTTTTTGTTTTATTTGAAGACAATACCTCTAGTTTTTGTTTTGTTTGAAGACAGTACCTCTAGTTTTTGTTTTATTTGAAGACAGTACCTCTAGTTTTTGTTTTGTTTGAAGACAGTACCTCTAGTTTTTGTTTTATTTGAAGACAGTACCCTTAGTTTTTGTTTTATTTGAATACAGTACCCTTAGTTTTTGTTTTATTTGAATACAGTACCTCTAGTTTTTGTTTTGTTTGAAGACAGTACCTCTAGTTTTTGTTTTATTTGAATACAGTACCCTTAGTTTTTGTTTTATTTGAATACAGTACCCTTAGTTTTTGTTTTATTTGAATACAGTACCTCTAGTTTTTGTTTTATTTGAATACAGTACCTCTAGTTTTTGTTTTATTTGAATACAGTACCTCTAGTTTTTGTTTTATTTGAAGACAATACCTCTAGTTTTTGTTTTGTTTGAAGACAGTACCTCTAGTTTTTGCTTTATTTGAAGACAGTACCTCTAGTTTTTGTTTTATTTGAATACAGTACCTCTAGTTTTTGTTTTATTTGAATACAGTACCCCTAGTTTTTGTTTTATTTGAATACAGTACCTCTAGTTTTTGTTTTATTTTTAGACAATACCTCTAGTTTTTGTTTTATTTGAATACAGGTTTTTGTTTTATTTGAATACAGTACCTCTAGTTTTTGTTTTATTTGAATACAGTACCTCTAGTTTTTGTTTTATTTGAAGACAATACCTCTAGTTTTTGTTTTATTTGAATACAGTACCTCTAGTTTTTGTTTTATTTGAAGACAGTACCTCCAGTTTTTGTTTTATTTGAATACAGTACCTCTAGTTTTTGTTTTATTTGAATACAGTACCTCTAGTTTTTGTTTTATTTGAAGACAGTACCTCCAGTTTTTGTTTTATTTGAATACAGTACCTCTAGTTTTTGTTTTATTTGAATACAGTACCCCTAGTTTTTGTTTTATTTGAATACAGTACCTCTAGTTTTTGTTTTATTTGAATACAGTACCCTTAGTTTTTGTTTTATTTGAAGACAGTACCTCCAGTTTTTGTTTTATTTGAATACAGTACCCTTAGTTTTTGTTTTATTTGAATACAGTACCTCTAGTTTTTGTTTTATTTGAATACAGTACCCCTAGTTTTTGTTTTATTTGAATACAGTACCTCTAGTTTTTGTTTTATTTGAATACAGTACCCCTAGTTTTTGTTTTATTTGAATACAGTACCTCTAGTTTTTGTTTTATTTGAATACAGTACCCCTAGTTTTTGTTTTATTTGAAGACAGTACCTCCAGTTTTTGTTTTATTTGAATACAGTACCCTTAGTTTTTGTTTTATTTGAATACAGTACCTCTAGTTTTTGTTTTATTTGAATACAGTACCCCTAGTTTTTGTTTTATTTGAATACAGTACCTCTAGTTTTTGTTTTATTTGAATACAGTACCCCTAGTTTTTGTTTTATTTGAATACAGTACCTCTAGTTTTTGTTTTATTTTTAGACAACACCTCTAGTTTTTGTTTTATTTGAATACAGGTTTTTGTTTTATTTGAATACAGTACCTCTAGTTTTTGTTTTATTTGAATACAGTACCTCTAGTTTTTGTTTTATTTGAAGACAATACCTCTAGTTTTTGTTTTGTTTGAAGACAGTACCTCTAGTTTTTGTTTTATTTGAAGACAGTACCTCTAGTTTTTGTTTTGTTTGAAGACAGTACCTCTAGTTTTTGTTTTATTTGAAGACAGTACCCTTAGTTTTTGTTTTATTTGAATACAGTACCCTTAGTTTTTGTTTTATTTGAATACAGTACCTCTAGTTTTTGTTTTGTTTGAAGACAGTACCTCTAGTTTTTGTTTTATTTGAATACAGTACCCTTAGTTTTTGTTTTATTTGAATACAGTACCCTTAGTTTTTGTTTTATTTGAATACAGTACCTCTAGTTTTTGTTTTATTTGAATACAGTACCTCTAGTTTTTGTTTTATTTGAATACAGTACCTCTAGTTTTTGTTTTATTTGAAGACAATACCTCTAGTTTTTGTTTTGTTTGAAGACAGTACCTCTAGTTTTTGTTTTATTTGAAGACAGTACCTCTAGTTTTTGTTTTGTTTGAAGACAGTACCTCTAGTTTTTGTTTTATTTGAAGACAGTACCCTTAGTTTTTGTTTTATTTGAATACAGTACCCTTAGTTTTTGTTTTATTTGAATACAGTACCTCTAGTTTTTGTTTTGTTTGAAGACAGTACCTCTAGTTTTTGTTTTATTTGAATACAGTACCCTTAGTTTTTGTTTTATTTGAATACAGTACCCTTAGTTTTTGTTTTATTTGAATACAGTACCTCTAGTTTTTGTTTTATTTGAATACAGTACCCTTAGTTTTTGGTTTATTTGAAGACAATACCTCTAGTTTTTGTTTTATTTGAAGACAGTACCCTTAGTTTTTGTTTTATTTGAATACAGTACCTCTAGTTTTTGTTTTGTTTGAAGACAGTACCTCTAGTTTTTGTTTTGTTTGAAGACAGTACCCTTAGTTTTTGTTTTATTTGAATACAGTACCCTTAGTTTTTGTTTTATTTGAAGACAGTACCTCTAGTTTTTGTTTTATTTGAAGACAGTACCTCTAGTTTTTGTTTTATTTGAATACAGTACCCCTAGTTTTTGTTTTATTTGAATACAGTACCTCTAGTTTTTGTTTTATTTGAAGACAGTACCTCTAGTTTTTGTTTTATTTGAAGACAGTACCTCTAGTTTTTGTTTTATTTGAATACAGTACCCCTAGTTTTTGTTTTATTTGAATACAGTACCTCTAGTTTTTGTTTTATTTGAATACAGTACCTCTAGTTTTTGTTTTATTTGAAGACAATACCTCTAGTTTTTGTTTTGTTTGAAGACAGTACCTCTAGTTTTTGTTTTATTTGAAGACAGTACCTCTAGTTTTTGTTTCGTTTGAAGACAGTACCTCTAGTTTTTGTTTTATTTGAAGACAGTACCCTTAGTTTTTGTTTTATTTGAATACAGTACCCTTAGTTTTTGTTTTATTTGAATACAGTACCTCTAGTTTTTGTTTTGTTTGAAGACAGTACCTCTAGTTTTTGTTTTATTTGAATACAGTACCCTTAGTTTGTGTTTTATTTGAATACAGTACCTCTAGTTTTTGTTTTATTTGAAGACAGTACCTCTAGTTTTTGTTTTATTTGAATACAGTACCCTTAGTTTTTGTTTTATTTGAAGACAATACCTCTAGTTTTTGTTTTATTTGAAGACAGTACCCTTAGTTTTTGTTTTATTTGAATACAGTACCTCTAGTTTTTGTTTTGTTTAAAGACAGTACCTCTAGTTTTTGTTTTGTTTGAAGACAGTACCCCTAGTTTTTGTTTTATTTGAATACAGTACCCTTAGTTTTTGTTTTATTTGAAGACAGTACCCTTAGTTTTTGTTTTGTTTGAAGACAGTACCCTTAGTTTTTGTTTTATTTGAAGACAGTACCTCTAGTTTTTGTTTTATTTGAAGACAGTACCTCTAGTTTTTGTTTTATTTGAATACAGTACCCCTAGTTTTTGTTTTATTTGAATACAGTACCTCTAGTTTTTGTTTTATTTGAAGACAGTACCTCTAGTTTTTGTTTTATTTGAAGACAGTACCTCTAGTTTTTGTTTTATTTGAATACAGTACCCCTAGTTTTTGTTTTATTTGAAGACAGTACCTCTAGTTTTTGTTTTATTTGAAGACAGTACCTCTAGTTTTTGTTTTGTTTGAAGACAGTACCTCTAGTTTTTGTTTTATTTGAAGACAGTACCTCTAGTTTTTGTTTTATTTGAAGACAGTACCTCTAGTTTTTGTTTTGTTTGAAGACAGTACCTCTAGTTTTTGTTTTGTT
This sequence comes from Bathymodiolus septemdierum, assembly GCA_963383655.1. Taxonomy (NCBI): domain Eukaryota; kingdom Metazoa; phylum Mollusca; class Bivalvia; order Mytilida; family Modiolidae; genus Bathymodiolus; species Bathymodiolus septemdierum. Next base: position 7,053,814 of record OY726524.1, read on the forward strand.
TGAAGACAGTACCTCTAGTTTTTGTTTTATTTGAAGACAATACCTCTAGTTTTTGTTTTATTTGAATACAGTACCCCTAGTTTTTGTTTTATTTGAATACAGTACCTCTAGTTTTTGTTTTATTTGAAGACAGTACCTCTAGTTTTTGTTTTATTTGAAGACAGTACCCCTAGTTTTTGTTTTATTTGAATACAGTACCCTTAGTTTTTGTTTTATTTGTATACAGTATCTCTAGTTTTTGTTTTGTTTGAAGACAGTACCCCTAGTTTTTGCTTTATTTGAATACAGTACCTCTAGTTTTTGTTTTATTTGAAGACAGTACCCCTAGTTTTTGCTTTATTTGAATACAGTACCTCTATTTTTTGTTTTATTTGAAGACAATACCTCTAGTTTTTGCTTTATTTGAAGACAGTACCTCTAGTTTTTGTTTTATTTGAATACAGTACCTCTAGTTTTTGTTTTATTTGAATACAGTACCTCTAGTTTTTGTTTTATTTGAAGACAGTACCTCTAGTTTTTGTTTTGTTTGAAGACAGTACCTCTAGTTTTTATTTTATTTGAAGACAGTACCTCTAGTTTTTGTTTTATTTGAAGACAGTACCTCTAGTTTTTGTTTTATTTGAATACAGTACCCCTAGTTTTTGTTTTATTTGAATACAGTACCTCTAGTTTTTGTTTTATTTGAAGACAGTACCTCTAGTTTTTGTTTTATTTGAATACAGTACCCTTAGTTTTTGTTTTATTTGAAGACAATACCTCTTAGTCTTTGTTTTGTTTGAAGACAGTACCTCTAGTTTTTGTTTTATTTGAATACAGTACCTCTAGTTTTTGTTTTATTTGAATACAGTACCTCTAGTTTTTGTTTTATTTGAAAACAGTACCTCTAGTTTTTGTTTTATTTGAATACAGTACCTCTAGTTTTTGTTTTATTTGAAGACAGTACCTCTAGTTTTTGTTTTATTTGAAGACAGTACCTCTAGTTTTTGTTTTGTTTGAAGACAGTACCTCTAGTTTTTGTTTTGTTTGAAGACAGTACCTCTAGTTTTTGTTTTATTTGAAGACAGTACCTCTAGTTTTTGTTTTATTTGAAGACAATACCTCTAGTTTTTGTTTTATTTGAATACAGTACCCCTAGTTTTTGTTTTATTTGAATACAGTACCTCTAGTTTTTGTTTTATTTGAAGACAGTACCCCTAGTTTTTGCTTTATTTGAATACAGTACCTCTATTTTTTGTTTTATTTGAAGACAATACCTCTAGTTTTTGCTTTATTTGAAGACAGTACCTCTAGTTTTTGTTTTATTTGAATACAGTACCTCTAGTTTTTGTTTTATTTGAATACAGTACCTCTAGTTTTTGTTTTATTTGAAGACAGTACCTCTAGTTTTTATTTTATTTGAAGACAGTACCTCTAGTTTTTGTTTTATTTGAAGACAGTACCTCTAGTTTTTGTTTTGTTTGAAGACAGTACCTCTAGTTTTTGTTTTATTTGAATACAGTACCCTTAGTTTTTGTTTTATTTGAAGACAATACCTCTAGTTTTTGTTTTATTTGAAGACAGTACCTCTAGTTTTTGTTTTATTTGAATACAGTACCCCTAGTTTTTGTTTTATTTGAATACAGTACCTCTAGTTTTTGTTTTATTTGAAGACAGTACCTCTAGTTTTTGTTTTATTTGAATACAGTACCCCTAGTTTTTGTTTTATTTGAATACAGTACCTCTAGTTTTTGTTTTATTTGAAGACAGTACCTCTAGTTTTTGTTTTATTTGAATACAGTACCCTTAGTTTTTGTTTTATTTGAAGACAATACCTCTTAGTCTTTGTTTTGTTTGAAGACAGTACCTCTAGTTTTTGTTTTATTTGAATACAGTACCTCTAGTTTTTGTTTTATTTGAATACAGTACCTCTAGTTTTTGTTTTATTTGAATACAGTACCTCTAGTTTTTGTTTTATTTGAATACAGTACCTCTAGTTTTTGTTTTATTTAAAGACAGTACCTCTAGTTTTTGTTTTGTTTGAAGACAGTACCTCTAGTTTTTATTTTATTTGAAGACAGTACCTCTAGTTTTTGTTTTATTTGAAGACAGTACCTCTAGTTTTTGTTTTATTTGAATACAGTACCCCTAGTTTTTGTTTTATTTGAAGACAGTACCTCTAGTATTTGTTTTATTTGAAGACAGTACCTCTAGTTTTTGTTTTATTTGAATACAGTACCCTTAGTTTTTGTTTTATTTGAAGACAATACCTCTAAGTCTTTGTTTTGTTTGAAGACAGTACCTCTAGTTTTTGTTTTATTTGAATACAGTACCCTTAGTTTTTGTTTTATTTGAATACAGTACCTCTAGTTTTTGTTTTGTTTGAATACAGTACCTCTAGTTTTTGTTTTATTTGAATACAGTACCTCTAGTTTTTGTTTTATTTGAAGACAGTACCTCTAGTTTTTGTTTTATTTGAAGACAGTACCTCTAGTTTTTGTTTTATTTGAAGACAGTACCTCTAGTTTTTGTTTTATTTGAAGACAGTACCTCTAGTTTTTGTTTTGTTTGAAGAAAGTACCTCTAGTTTTTGTTTTATTTGAATACAGTACCCTTAGTTTTTGTTTTATTTGAATACAGTACCTCTAGTTTTTGTTTTGTTTGAAGACAGTACCTCTAGTTTTTGCTTTATTTGAATACAGTACCTCTAGTTTTTGTTTTATTTGAATACAGTACCTCTAGTTTTTGTTTTATTTGAAGACAGTACCTCTTAGTCTTTGTTTTGTTTGAAGACAGTACCTCTAGTTTTTGTTTTATTTGAAGACAGTACCTCTAGTTTTTGTTTTATTTGAAGACAGTACCCCTAGTTTTTGTTTTATTTGAAGACAGTACCCTTAGTTTTTGTTTTATTTGAAGACAGTACCTCTAGTTTTTGTTTTGTTTGAATACAGTACCTCTAGTTTTTGTTTTATTTGAAGACAGTACCTCTAGTTTTTGTTTTATTTGAATACAGTACCTCTAGTTTTTGTTTTGTTTGAAGACAGTACCTCTAGTTTTTGTTTAATTTGAATACAGTACCTCTAGTTTTTGTTTTGTTTGAAGACAGTACCTCTAGTTTTTGTTTTATTTGAAGGCAGTACCTCTCGTTTTTGTTTTATTTGAATACAGTACCCTTAGTTTTTGTTTTATGTGAATACAGTACCTCTAGTTTTTGTTTTGTTTGAAGACAGTACCTCTAGTTTTTGTTTTATTTGAAGACAGTACCTCTAGTTTTTGTTTTATTTGAATACAGTACCTCTAGTTTTTGTTTTATTTGAATACAGTACCCTTAGTTTTTGTTTTATTTGAAGACAATACCTCTTAGTCTTTGTTTTGTTTGAAGACAGTACCTCTAGTTTTTGTTTTATTTGAAGACAGTACCTCTAGTTTTTGTTTTATTTGAATACAGTACCTCTAGTTTTTGTTTTATTTGAAGACAGTACCTCTAATTTTTGTTTTATTTGAAGACAGTACCTCTATTTTTTGTTCTATTTGAATACAGTACCTCTAGTTTTTGTTTTGTTTGAAGACAGTACCTCTAGTTTTTGTTTTATTTGAATACAGTACCTCTAGTTTTTGTTTTATTTGAATACAGTACCTCTAGTTTTTGTTTTATTTGAATACAGTACCTCTAGTTTTTGTTTTGTTTGAGGACAGTACCTCTAGTTTTTGTTTTATTTGAAGACAGTACCTCTAGTTTTTGTTTTATTTGAATACAGTACCTCTGGTTTTTGTTTTATTTGAATACAGTACCCTTAGTTTTTGTTTTATTTCAAGACAATACCTCTATTTTTTGTTTTGTTTGAAGACAGTACCTCTAGTTTTTGTTTTATTTGAATACAGTACCCTTAGTTTTTGTTTTGTTTGAAGACAGTACCCTTAGTTTTTGTTTTATTTGAATACAGTACCTCTAGTTTTTGTTTTATTTGAAGACAATACCTCTAGTTTTTGTTTTATTTGAAGACAGTACCTCTAGTTTTTGTTTTATTTGAATACAGTACCCTTAGTTTTTGTTTTATTTGAAGACAGTACCTCTAGTTTTTGTTTTATTTGAATACAGTACCTCTAGTTTTTGTTTTATTTGAAGACAATACCTCTAGTTTTTGTTTTATTTGAAGACAGTACCTCTAGTTTTTGTTTTATTTGAATACAGTACCCTTAGTTTTTGCTTTATTTGAATACAGTACCTCTAGTTTTTGTTTTGTTTGAAGACAGTACCTCTAGTTTTTGTTTTATTTGAAGACAGTACCTCTAGTTTTTGTTTTGTTTGAAGAAAGTACCTCTAGTTTTTGTTTTATTTGAATACAGTACCTCTAGTTTTTGTTTTATTTGAATACAGTACCCTTAGTTTTTGTTTTATTTGAAGACAGTACCTCTAGTTTTTGTTTTGTTTGAAGAAAGTACCTCTAGTTTTTGTTTTATTTGAATACAGTACCTCTAGTTTTTGTTTTATTTGAATACAGTACCCTTAGTTTTTGTTTTATTTGAAGACAATACCTCTATTTTTTGTTTTGTTTGAAGACAGTACCTCTAGTTTTTGTTTTATTTGAATACAGTACCTCTAGTTTTTGTTTTATTTGAAGACAATACCTCTAGTTTTTGTTTTGTTTGAAGACAGTACCTCTAGTTTTTGTTTTATTTGAAGACAGTACCTCTAGTTTTTGTTTTGTTTGAAGACAGTACCTCTAGTTTTTGTTTTATTTGAATACAGTACCCTTAGTTTTTGTTTTATTTGAATACAGTACCCTTAGTTTTTGTTTTATTTGAATACAGTACCTCTAGTTTTTGTTTTGTTTGAAGACAGTACCTCTAGTTTTTGTTTTATTTGAATACAGTACCCTTAGTTTTTGTTTTATTTGAATACAGTACCCTTAGTTTTTGTTTTATTTGAATACAGTACCTCTAGTTTTTGTTTTATTTGAATACAGTACCCTTAGTTTTTGTTTTATTTGAAGACAATACCTCTAGTTTTTGTTTTATTTGAAGACAGTACCTCTAGTTTTTGTTTTATTTGAATACAGTACCCTTAGTTTTTGTTTTATTTGAATACAGTACCTCTAGTTTTTGTTTTGTTTGAAGACAGTACCTCTAGTTTTTGTTTTGTTTGAAGACAGTACCCCTAGTTTTTGTTTTATTTGAATACAGTACCCTTAGTTTTTGTTTTATTTGAAGACAGTACCCCTAGTTTTTGTTTTGTTTGAAGACAGTACCTCTAGTTTTTGTTTTATTTGAATACAGTACCTCTAGTTTTTGTTTTATTTGAATACAGTACCTCTAGTTTTTGTTTTATTTGAATACAGTACCCTTAGTTTTTGTTTTATTTGAAGACAATACCTCTATTTTTTGTTTTGTTTGAAGACAGTACCTCTAGTTTTTGTTTTATTTGAATACAGTACCCTTAGTTTTTGTTTTATTTGAAGACAATACCTCTATTTTTTGTTTTGTTTGAAGACAGTACCTCTAGTTTTTGTTTTATTTGAATACAGTACCTCTAGTTTTTGTTTTATTTGAATACAGTACCTCTAGTTTTTGTTTTATTTGAAGACAGTACCCCTAGTTTTTGTTTTATTTGAATACAGTACCTCTAGTTTTTGTTTTATTTGAAGACAGTACCCCTAGTTTTTGTTTTATTTGAATACAGTACCCCTAGTTTTTGTTTTATTTGAATACAGTACCTCTAGTTTTTGTTTTATTTGAATACAGTACCTCTAGTTTTTGTTTTATTTGAATACAGTACCTCTAGTTTTTGTTTTATTTGAATACAGTACCTCTAGTTTTTGTTTTATTTGAAGACAGTACCTCTAGTTTTTGTTTTATTTGAATACAGTACCCCTAGTTTTTGTTTTATTTGAATACAGTACCCCTAGTTTTTGTTTTATTTGAAGAAAGTACCTCTAGTTTTTGTTTTATTTGAATACAGTACCCCTAGTTTTTGTTTTATTTGAAGACAGTACCCCTAGTTTTTGTTTTATTTGAAGACAGTACCTCTAGTTTTTGTTTTGCTTGAAGACAGTACCTCTAGTTTTTGTTTTGCTTGAAGACAGTACCTCTAGTTTTTGTTTTATTTGAAGACAGTACCTCTAGTTTTTGTTTTATTTGAAGACAGTACCTCTAGTTTTTGTTTTATTTGAATACAGTACCCCTAGTTTTTGTTTTATTTGAATACAGTACCTCTAGTTTTTGTTTTATTTGAAGAGAGTACCTCTAGTTTTTGTTTTATTTGAAGACAGTACCCCTAGTTTTTGTTTTATTTGAATACAGTACCCTTAGTTTTTGTTTTATTTGAATACAGTACCTCTAGTTTTTGTTTTGTTTGAAGACAGTACCTCTAGTTTTTGTTTTATTTGAAGAAAGTACCTCTAGTTTTTGTTTTATTTGAAGACAGTACCTCTAGTTTTTGTTTTATTTGAAGACAGTACCTCTAGTTTTTGTTTTATTTGAAGACAGTACCCCTAGTTTTTGTTTTATTTGAAAACAGTACCTCTAGTTTTTGTTTTATTTGAATACAGTACCTCTAGTTTTTGTTTTATTTGAATACAGTACCTCTAGTTTTTGTTTTATTTGAAGACAATACCTCTAGTTTTTGTTTTGTTTGAAGACAGTACCTCTAGTTTTTGTTTTATTTGAAGACAGTACCTCTAGTTTTTGTTTTGTTTGAAGACAGTACCTCTAGTTTTTGTTTTATTTGAATACAGTACCCTTAGTTTTTGTTTTATTTGAATACAGTACCCTTAGTTTTTGTTTTATTTGAATACAGTACCTCTAGTTTTTGTTTTGTTTGAAGACAGTACCTCTAGTTTTTGTTTTATTTGAATACAGTACCCTTAGTTTTTGTTTTATTTGAATACAGTACCCTTAGTTTTTGTTTTATTTGAATACAGTACCTCTAGTTTTTGTTTTATTTGAATACAGTACCCTTAGTTTTTGTTTTATTTGAAGACAATACCTCTAGTTTTTGTTTTATTTGAAGACAGTACCTCTAGTTTTTGTTTTATTTGAATACAGTACCCTTAGTTTTTGTTTTATTTGAATACAGTACCTCTAGTTTTTGTTTTGTTTGAAGAGAGTACCTCTAGTTTTTGTTTTGTTTGAAGACAGTACCCCTAGTTTTTGTTTTATTTGAATACAGTACCCTTAGTTTTTGTTTTATTTGAAGACAGTACCCCTAGTTTTTGTTTTGTTTGAAGACAGTACCTCTAGTTTTTGTTTTATTTGAATACAGTACCTCTAGTTTTTGTTTTATTTGAATACAGTACCTCTAGTTTTTGTTTTATTTGAATACAGTACCCTTAGTTTTTGTTTTATTTGAAGACAATACCTCTATTTTTTGTTTTGTTTGAAGACAGTACCTCTAGTTTTTGTTTTATTTGAATACAGTACCCTTAGTTTTTGTTTTATTTGAATACAGTACCTCTAGTTTTTGTTTTATTTGAATACAGTACCTCTAGATTTTGTTTTAGTTGAAGACAGTACCTCTAGTTTTTGTTTTATTTGAATACAGTACCTCTAGTTTTTGTTTTGTTTGAAGACAGTACCTCTAGTTTTTGTTTTATTTGAATACAGTACCTCTAGTTTTTGTTTTGTTTGAAGACAGTACCTCTAGTTTTTGTTTTATTTGAAGACAGTACCTCTAGTTTTTGTTTTATTTGAAGACAGTACCCTTAGTTTTTGTTTTATTTGAAGACAGTACCTCTAGTTTTTGTTTTATTTGAATACAGTACCCTTAGTTTTTGTTTTATTTGAATACAGTACCTCTAGTTTTTGTTTTATTTGAAGACAGTACCTCTAGTCTTTGTTTTATTTGAATACAGTACCTCTAGTTTTTGTTTTGTTTGAAGACAGTACCTCTAGTTTTTGTTTTATTTGAATACAGTACCTCTAGTTTTTGTTTTATTTGAAGACAGTACCTCTAGTTTTTGTTTTATTTGAAAACAGTACCTCTAGTCTTTGTTTTGTTTGAAGACAGTACCTCTAGTTTTTGTTTTGTTTGAAGACAGTACCCTTAGTTTTTGTTTTATTTGAAGACAGTACCTCTAGTTTTTGTTTTATTTGAATACAGTACCTCTAGTTTTTGTTTTGTTTGAAGACAGTACCTCTAGTTTTTGTTTTATTTGAATACAGTACCCTTAGTTTTTGTTTTATTTGAAGACAATACCTCTAGTTTTTGTTTTATTTGAAGACAGTACCTCTAGTTTTTGTTTTATTTGAAGACAGTACCCTTAGTTTTTGTTTTATTTGAAGACAGTACCTCTAGTTTTTGTTTTATTTGAATACAGTACCCTTAGTTTTTGTTTTATTTGAATACAGTACCTCTAGTTTTTGTTTTATTTGAAGACAGTACCTCTAGTCTTTGTTTTATTTGAATACAGTACCTCTAGTTTTTGTTTTGTTTGAAGACAGTACCTCTAGTTTTTGTTTTATTTGAATACAGTACCTCTAGTTTTTGTTTTATTTGAAGACAGTACCTCTAGTTTTTGTTTTATTTGAAAACAGTACCTCTAGTCTTTGTTTTGTTTGAAGACAGTACCTCTAGTTTTTGTTTTGTTTGAAGACAGTACCCTTAGTTTTTGTTTTATTTGAAGACAGTACCTCTAGTTTTTGTTTTATTTGAATACAGTACCTCTAGTTTTTGTTTTGTTTGAAGACAGTACCTCTAGTTTTTGTTTTATTTGAATACAGTACCCTTAGTTTTTGTTTTATTTGAAGACAATACCTCTAGTTTTTGTTTTATTTGAAGACAGTACCTCTAGTTTTTGTTTTATTTGAATACAGTACCTCTAGTTTTTGTTTTATTTGAATACAGTACCTCCAGTTTTTGTTTTATTTGAATACAGTACCTCTAGTTTTTGTTTTATTTGAAGACAATACCTCTAGTTTTTGTTTTATTTGAAGACAGTACCTCTAGTTTTTGTTTTATTTGAAGACAGTACCATTAGTTTTTGTTTTATTTGAATACAGTACCTCTAGTTTTTGTTTTGTTTGAAGACAGTACCTCTAGTTTTTGTTTTGTTTGAAGAGAGTACCCCTAGTTTTTGTTTTATTTGAATACAGTACCCCTAGTTTTTGTTTTATTTGAAGACAGTACCTCTAGTTTTTGTTTTATTTGAAGACAGTACCTCTAGTTTTTGTTTTGTTTGAAGACAGTACCTCTAGTTTTTGTTTTATTTGAAGACAGTACCTCTAGTTTTTGTTTTATTTGAATACAGTACCCTTAGTTTTTGTTTTATTTGAAGACAATACCTCTAGTTTTTGTTTTATTTGAAGACAGTACCTCTAGTTTTTGTTTTATTTGAATACAGTACCTCTAGTTTTTGTTTTATTTGAAGAAAGTACCTCTAGTTTTTGTTTTATGTGAAGACAGTACCTCTAGTTTTTGTTTTATTTGAATACAGTACCCCTAGTTTTTGTTTTATTTGAATACAGTACCTCTAGTTTTTGTTTTATTTGAATACAGTACCTCTAGTTTTTGTTTTATTTGAAGAAAGTACCTCTAGTTTTTGTTTTATTTGAATACAGTACCTCTAGTTTTTGTTTTATTTGAATACAGTACCCCTAGTTTTTGTTTTGTTTGAAGACAGTACCTCTAGTTTTTGTTTTATTTGAAGACAGTACCTCTAGTTTTTGTTTTATTTGAAGACAGTACCTCTAGTTTTTGTTTTATTTGAAGACAGTACCTCTAGTTTTTGTTTTATTTGAATACAGTACCCTTAATTTTTGTTTTATTTGAAGACAATACCTCTAGTTTTTGTTTTATTTGAAGACAGTACCTCTAGTTTTTGTTTTATTTGAATACAGTACCTCTAGTTTTTGTTTTATTTGAATACAGTACCCTTAGTTTTTGTTTTATTTGAAGACAATACCTCTAGTTTTTGTTTTATTTGAAGACAGTACCTCTAGTTTTTGTTTTATTTGAATACAGTACCCTTAGTTTTTGTTTTATTTGAATACAGTACCTCTAGTTTTTGATTTATTTGAATACAGTACCTCTAGTTTTTGTTTTTTTTTAAGACAGTACCCCTAGTTTTTGTTTTATTTGAATACAGTACCCTTAGTTTTTGTTTTATTTGAATACCGTACCCCTAGTTTTTGTTTTGTTTGAAGACAGTACCTCTAGTTTTTGTTTTATTTGAAGACAGTACCTCTAGTTTTTGTTTTATTTGAATACAGTACCCCTAGTTTTTGTTTTATTTGAATACAGTACCTCTAGTTTTTGTTTTATTTGAAGACAGTACCTCTAGTTTTTGTTTTATTTGAAGACAGTACCTCTAGTTTTTGTTTTATTTGAATACAGTACCTCTAGTTTTTGTTTTATTTGAATACAGTACCTCTAGTTTTTGTTTTATTTGAAGACAGTACCCCTAGTTTTTGTTTTATTTGAATACAGTACCTCTAGTTTTTGTTTTATTTGAAGACAGTACCCCTAGTTTTTGTTTTATTTGAATACAGTACCCCTAGTTTTTGTTTTATTTGAATACAGTACCTCTAGTTTTTGTTTTATTTGAATACAGTACCTCTAGTTTTTGTTTTATTTGAATACAGTACCTCTAGTTTTTGTTTTATTTGAATACAGTACCTCTAGTTTTTGTTTTATTTGAAGACAGTACCTCTAGTTTTTGTTTTATTTGAATACAGTACCCCTAGTTTTTGTTTTATTTGAATACAGTACCCCTAGTTTTTGTTTTATTTGAAGAAAGTACCTCTAGTTTTTGTTTTATTTGAATACAGTACCCCTAGTTTTTGTTTTATTTGAAGACAGTACCCCTAGTTTTTGTTTTATTTGAAGACAGTACCTCTAGTTTTTGTTTTGCTTGAAGACAGTACCTCTAGTTTTTGTTTTGCTTGAAGACAGTACCTCTAGTTTTTGTTTTATTTGAAGACAGTACCTCTAGTTTTTGTTTTATTTGAAGACAGTACCTCTAGTTTTTGTTTTATTTGAATACAGTACCCCTAGTTTTTGTTTTATTTGAATACAGTACCTCTAGTTTTTGTTTTATTTGAAGAGAGTACCTCTAGTTTTTGTTTTATTTGAAGACAGTACCCCTAGTTTTTGTTTTATTTGAATACAGTACCCTTAGTTTTTGTTTTATTTGAATACAGTACCTCTAGTTTTTGTTTTGTTTGAAGACAGTACCTCTAGTTTTTGTTTTATTTGAAGACAGTACCTCTAGTTTTTGTTTTATTTGAAGACAGTACCTCTAGTTTTTGTTTTATTTGAAGACAGTACCTCTAGTTTTTGTTTTATTTGAAGACAGTACCCCTAGTTTTTGTTTTATTTGAATACAGTACCTCTAGTTTTTGTTTTATTTGAATACAGTACCTCTAGTTTTTGTTTTATTTGAATACAGTACCTCTAGTTTTTGTTTTATTTGAAGACAATACCTCTAGTTTTTGTTTTGTTTGAAGACAGTACCTCTAGTTTTTGTTTTATTTGAAGACAGTACCTCTAGTTTTTGTTTTGTTTGAAGACAGTACCTCTAGTTTTTGTTTTATTTGAATACAGTACCCTTAGTTTTTGTTTTATTTGAATACAGTACCCTTAGTTTTTGTTTTATTTGAATACAGTACCTCTAGTTTTTGTTTTGTTTGAAGACAGTACCTCTAGTTTTTGTTTTATTTGAATACAGTACCCTTAGTTTTTGTTTTATTTGAATACAGTACCCTTAGTTTTTGTTTTATTTGAATACAGTACCTCTAGTTTTTGTTTTATTTGAATACAGTACCCTTAGTTTTTGTTTTATTTGAAGACAATACCTCTAGTTTTTGTTTTATTTGAAGACAGTACCTCTAGTTTTTGTTTTATTTGAATACAGTACCCTTAGTTTTTGTTTTATTTGAATACAGTACTTCTAGTTTTTGTTTTGTTTGAAGACAGTACCTCTAGTTTTTGTTTTGTTTGAAGACAGTACCCCTAGTTTTTGTTTTATTTGAATACAGTACCCTTAGTTTTTGTTTTATTTGAAGACAGTACCCCTAGTTTTTGTTTTGTTTGAAGACAGTACCTCTAGTTTTTGTTTTATTTGAATACAGTACCTCTAGTTTTTGTTTTATTTGAATACAGTACCTCTAGTTTTTGTTTTATTTGAATACAGTACCTCTAGTTTTTGTTTTATTTGAATACAGTACCCTTAGTTTTTGTTTTATTTGAAGACAATACCTCTATTTTTTGTTTTGTTTGAAGACAGTACCTCTAGTTTTTGTTTTATTTGAATACAGTACCCTTAGTTTTTGTTTTATTTGAATACAGTACCTCTAGTTTTTGTTTTATTTGAATACAGTACCTCTAGTTTTTGTTTTATTTGAAGACAGTACCTCTAGTTTTTGTTTTATTTGAATACAGTACCTCTAGTTTTTGTTTTGTTTGAAGACAGTACCTCTAGTTTTTGTTTTATTTGAATACAGTACCTCTAGTTTTTGTTTTGTTTGAAGACAGTACCTCTAGTTTTTGTTTTATTTGAAGACAGTACCTCTAGTTTTTGTTTTATTTGAAGACAGTACCCTTAGTTTTTGTTTTATTTGAAGACAGTACCTCTAGTTTTTGTTTTATTTGAATACAGTACCCTTAGTTTTTGTTTTATTTGAATACCGTACCCCTAGTTTTTGTTTTGTTTGAAGACAGTACCTCTAGTTTTTGTTTTATTTGAAGACAGTACCTCTAGTTTTTGTTTTATTTGAATACAGTACCCCTAGTTTTTGTTTTATTTGAATACAGTACCTCTAGTTTTTGTTTTATTTGAAGACAGTACCTCTAGTTTTTGTTTTATTTGAAGACAGTACCTCTAGTTTTTGTTTTATTTGAATACAGTACCTCTAGTTTTTGTTTTATTTGAATACAGTACCTCTAGTTTTTGTTTTATTTGAAGACAGTACCCCTAGTTTTTGTTTTATTTGAATACAGTACCTCTAGTTTTTGTTTTATTTGAAGACAGTACCCCTAGTTTTTGTTTTATTTGAATACAGTACCCCTAGTTTTTGTTTTATTTGAATACAGTACCTCTAGTTTTTGTTTTATTTGAATACAGTACCTCTAGTTTTTGTTTTATTTGAATACAGTACCTCTAGTTTTTGTTTTATTTGAATACAGTACCTCTAGTTTTTGTTTTATTTGAAGACAGTACCTCTAGTTTTTGTTTTATTTGAATACAGTACCCCTAGTTTTTGTTTTATTTGAATACAGTACCCCTAGTTTTTGTTTTATTTGAAGAAAGTACCTCTAGTTTTTGTTTTATTTGAATACAGTACCCCTAGTTTTTGTTTTATTTGAAGACAGTACCCCTAGTTTTTGTTTTATTTGAAGACAGTACCTCTAGTTTTTGTTTTGCTTGAAGACAGTACCTCTAGTTTTTGTTTTGCTTGAAGACAGTACCTCTAGTTTTTGTTTTATTTGAAGACAGTACCTCTAGTTTTTGTTTTATTTGAAGACAGTACCTCTAGTTTTTGTTTTATTTGAATACAGTACCCCTAGTTTTTGTTTTATTTGAATACAGTACCTCTAGTTTTTGTTTTATTTGAAGAGAGTACCTCTAGTTTTTGTTTTATTTGAAGACAGTACCCCTAGTTTTTGTTTTATTTGAATACAGTACCCTTAGTTTTTGTTTTATTTGAATACAGTACCTCTAGTTTTTGTTTTGTTTGAAGACAGTACCTCTAGTTTTTGTTTTATTTGAAGACAGTACCTCTAGTTTTTGTTTTATTTGAAGACAGTACCTCTAGTTTTTGTTTTATTTGAAGACAGTACCTCTAGTTTTTGTTTTATTTGAAGACAGTACCCCTAGTTTTTGTTTTATTTGAATACAGTACCTCTAGTTTTTGTTTTATTTGAATACAGTACCTCTAGTTTTTGTTTTATTTGAATACAGTACCTCTAGTTTTTGTTTTATTTGAAGACAATACCTCTAGTTTTTGTTTTGTTTGAAGACAGTACCTCTAGTTTTTGTTTTATTTGAAGACAGTACCTCTAGTTTTTGTTTTGTTTGAAGACAGTACCTCTAGTTTTTGTTTTATTTGAATACAGTACCCTTAGTTTTTGTTTTATTTGAATACAGTACCCTTAGTTTTTGTTTTATTTGAATACAGTACCTCTAGTTTTTGTTTTGTTTGAAGACAGTACCTCTAGTTTTTGTTTTATTTGAATACAGTACCCTTAGTTTTTGTTTTATTTGAATACAGTACCCTTAGTTTTTGTTTTATTTGAATACAGTACCTCTAGTTTTTGTTTTATTTGAATACAGTACCCTTAGTTTTTGTTTTATTTGAAGACAATACCTCTAGTTTTTGTTTTATTTGAAGACAGTACCTCTAGTTTTTGTTTTATTTGAATACAGTACCCTTAGTTTTTGTTTTATTTGAATACAGTACTTCTAGTTTTTGTTTTGTTTGAAGACAGTACCTCTAGTTTTTGTTTTGTTTGAAGACAGTACCCCTAGTTTTTGTTTTATTTGAATACAGTACCCTTAGTTTTTGTTTTATTTGAAGACAGTACCCCTAGTTTTTGTTTTGTTTGAAGACAGTACCTCTAGTTTTTGTTTTATTTGAATACAGTACCTCTAGTTTTTGTTTTATTTGAATACAGTACCTCTAGTTTTTGTTTTATTTGAATACAGTACCTCTAGTTTTTGTTTTATTTGAATACAGTACCCTTAGTTTTTGTTTTATTTGAAGACAATACCTCTATTTTTTGTTTTGTTTGAAGACAGTACCTCTAGTTTTTGTTTTATTTGAATACAGTACCCTTAGTTTTTGTTTTATTTGAATACAGTACCTCTAGTTTTTGTTTTATTTGAATACAGTACCTCTAGTTTTTGTTTTATTTGAAGACAGTACCTCTAGTTTTTGTTTTATTTGAATACAGTACCTCTAGTTTTTGTTTTGTTTGAAGACAGTACCTCTAGTTTTTGTTTTATTTGAATACAGTACCTCTAGTTTTTGTTTTGTTTGAAGACAGTACCTCTAGTTTTTGTTTTATTTGAAGACAGTACCTCTAGTTTTTGTTTTATTTGAAGACAGTACCCTTAGTTTTTGTTTTATTTGAAGACAGTACCTCTAGTTTTTGTTTTATTTGAATACAGTACCCTTAGTTTTTGTTTTATTTGAATACAGTACCTCTAGTTTTTGTTTTATTTGAAGACAGTACCTCTAGTTTTTGTTTTATTTGAATACAGTTCCTCTAGTTTTTGTTGTTTGAAGACAGTACCTCTAGTTTTTGTTTTATTTGAATACAGTACCTCTAGTTTTTGTTTTATTTGAAGACAGTACCTCTAGTTTTTGTTTTATTTGAAGACAGTACCTCTAGTCTTTGTTTTGTTTGAAGACAGTACCTCTAGTTTTTGTTTTGTTTGAAGACAGTACCCTTAGTTTTTGTTTTATTTGAAGACAGTACCTCTAGTTTTTGTTTTATTTGAATACAGTACCTCTAGTTTTTGTTTTGTTTGAAGACAGTACCTCTAGTTTTTGTTTTATTTGAATACAGTACCCTTAGTTTTTGTTTTATTTGAAGACAATACCTCTAGTTTTTGTTTTATTTGAAGACAGTACCTCTAGTTTTTGTTTTATTTGAATACAGTACCTCTAGTTTTTGTTTTATTTGAATACAGTACCTCCAGTTTTTGTTTTATTTGAATACAGTACCTCTAGTTTTTGTTTTATTTGAAGACAATACCTCTAGTTTTTGTTTTATTTGAAGACAGTACCTCTAGTTTTTGTTTTATTTGAAGACAGTACCCTTAGTTTTTGTTTTATTTGAATACAGTACCTCTAGTTTTTGTTTTGTTTGAAGACAGTACCTCTAGTTTTTGTTTTGTTTGAAGAGAGTACCCCTAGTTTTTGTTTTATTTGAATACAGTACCCCTAGTTTTTGTTTTATTTGAAGACAGTACCTCTAGTTTTTGTTTTATTTGAAGACAGTACCTCTAGTTTTTGTTTTGTTTGAAGACAGTACCTCTAGTTTTTGTTTTATTTGAAGACAGTACCTCTAGTTTTTGTTTTATTTGAATACAGTACCCTTAGTTTTTGTTTTATTTGAAGACAATACCTCTAGTTTTTGTTTTATTTGAAGACAGTACCTCTAGTTTTTGTTTTATTTGAATACAGTACCTCTAGTTTTTGTTTTATTTGAATACAGTACCTCTAGTTTTTGTTTTATTTGAATACAGTACCTCTAGTTTTTGTTTTATTTGAAGACAATACCTCTAGTTTTTGTTTTATTTGAAGACAGTACCTCTAGTTTTTGTTTTATTTGAATACAGTACCCTTAGTTTTTGTTTTATTTGAATACAGTACCTCTAGTTTTTGTTTTGTTTGAAGACAGTACCTCTAGTTTTTGTTTTATTTGAAGACAGTACCTCTAGTTTTTGTTTTATTTGAAGACAGTACCTCTAGTTTTTGTTTTATTTGAAGACAGTACCTCTAGTTTTTGTTTTATTTGAAGACAGTACCCCTAGTTTTTGTTTTATTTGAATACAGTACCTCTAGTTTTTGTTTTATTTGAATACAGTACCTCTAGTTTTTGTTTTATTTGAATACAGTACCTCTAGTTTTTGTTTTATTTGAAGACAATACCTCTAGTTTTTGTTTTGTTTGAAGACAGTACCTCTAGTTTTTGTTTTATTTGAAGACAGTACCTCTAGTTTTTGTTTTGTTTGAAGACAGTACCTCTAGTTTTTGTTTTATTTGAATACAGTACCCTTAGTTTTTGTTTTATTTGAATACAGTACCCTTAGTTTTTGTTTTATTTGAATACAGTACCTCTAGTTTTTGTTTTGTTTGAAGACAGTACCTCTAGTTTTTGTTTTATTTGAATACAGTACCCTTAGTTTTTGTTTTATTTGAATACAGTACCCTTAGTTTTTGTTTTATTTGAATACAGTACCTCTAGTTTTTGTTTTATTTGAATACAGTACCCTTAGTTTTTGTTTTATTTGAAGACAATACCTCTAGTTTTTGTTTTATTTGAAGACAGTACCTCTAGTTTTTGTTTTATTTGAATACAGTACCCTTAGTTTTTGTTTTATTTGAATACAGTACTTCTAGTTTTTGTTTTGTTTGAAGACAGTACCTCTAGTTTTTGTTTTGTTTGAAGACAGTACCCCTAGTTTTTGTTTTATTTGAATACAGTACCCTTAGTTTTTGTTTTATTTGAAGACAGTACCCCTAGTTTTTGTTTTGTTTGAAGACAGTACCTCTAGTTTTTGTTTTATTTGAATACAGTACCTCTAGTTTTTGTTTTATTTGAATACAGTACCTCTAGTTTTTGTTTTATTTGAATACAGTACCTCTAGTTTTTGTTTTATTTGAATACAGTACCCTTAGTTTTTGTTTTATTTGAAGACAATACCTCTATTTTTTGTTTTGTTTGAAGACAGTACCTCTAGTTTTTGTTTTATTTGAATACAGTACCCTTAGTTTTTGTTTTATTTGAATACAGTACCTCTAGTTTTTGTTTTATTTGAATACAGTACCTCTAGTTTTTGTTTTATTTGAAGACAGTACCTCTAGTTTTTGTTTTATTTGAATACAGTACCTCTAGTTTTTGTTTTGTTTGAAGACAGTACCTCTAGTTTTTGTTTTATTTGAATACAGTACCTCTAGTTTTTGTTTTGTTTGAAGACAGTACCTCTAGTTTTTGTTTTATTTGAAGACAGTACCTCTAGTTTTTGTTTTATTTGAAGACAGTACCCTTAGTTTTTGTTTTATTTGAAGACAGTACCTCTAGTTTTTGTTTTATTTGAATACAGTACCCTTAGTTTTTGTTTTATTTGAATACAGTACCTCTAGTTTTTGTTTTATTTGAAGACAGTACCTCTAGTTTTTGTTTTATTTGAATACAGTTCCTCTAGTTTTTGTTGTTTGAAGACAGTACCTCTAGTTTTTGTTTTATTTGAATACAGTACCTCTAGTTTTTGTTTTATTTGAAGACAGTACCTCTAGTTTTTGTTTTATTTGAAGACAGTACCTCTAGTCTTTGTTTTGTTTGAAGACAGTACCTCTAGTTTTTGTTTTGTTTGAAGACAGTACCCTTAGTTTTTGTTTTATTTGAAGACAGTACCTCTAGTTTTTGTTTTATTTGAATACAGTACCTCTAGTTTTTGTTTTGTTTGAAGACAGTACCTCTAGTTTTTGTTTTATTTGAATACAGTACCCTTAGTTTTTGTTTTATTTGAAGACAATACCTCTAGTTTTTGTTTTATTTGAAGACAGTACCTCTAGTTTTTGTTTTATTTGAATACAGTACCTCTAGTTTTTGTTTTATTTGAATACAGTACCTCCAGTTTTTGTTTTATTTGAATACAGTACCTCTAGTTTTTGTTTTATTTGAAGACAATACCTCTAGTTTTTGTTTTATTTGAAGACAGTACCTCTAGTTTTTGTTTTATTTGAAGACAGTACCCTTAGTTTTTGTTTTATTTGAATACAGTACCTCTAGTTTTTGTTTTGTTTGAAGACAGTACCTCTAGTTTTTGTTTTGTTTGAAGAGAGTACCCCTAGTTTTTGTTTTATTTGAATACAGTACCCCTAGTTTTTGTTTTATTTGAAGACAGTACCTCTAGTTTTTGTTTTATTTGAAGACAGTACCTCTAGTTTTTGTTTTGTTTGAAGACAGTACCTCTAGTTTTTGTTTTATTTGAAGACAGTACCTCTAGTTTTTGTTTTATTTGAATACAGTACCCTTAGTTTTTGTTTTATTTGAAGACAATACCTCTAGTTTTTGTTTTATTTGAAGACAGTACCTCTAGTTTTTGTTTTATTTGAATACAGTACCTCTAGTTTTTGTTTTATTTGAATACAGTACCTCTAGTTTTTGTTTTATTTGAATACAGTACCTCTAGTTTTTGTTTTATTTGAAGACAATACCCTTAGTTTTTGTTTTATTTGAATACAGTACCTCTAGTTTTTGTTTTGTTTGAAGACAGTACCCTTAGTTTTTGTTTTATTTGAATACAGTACCTCTAGTTTTTGTTTTGCTTGAAGACAGTACCTCTAGTTTTTGTTTTATTTGAAGACAGTACCTCTAGTTTTTGTTTTATTTGAAGACAGTACCTCTAGTTTTTGTTTTATTTGAATACAGTACCCCTAGTTTTTGTTTTATTTGAATACAGTACCTCTAGTTTTTGTTTTATTTGAAGAGAGTACCTCTAGTTTTTGTTTTATTTGAAGACAGTACCCCTAGTTTTTATTTTATTTGAATACAGTACCCTTAGTTTTTGTTTTATTTGAATACAGTACCTCTAGTTTTTGTTTTGTTTGAAGACAGTACCTCTAGTTTTTGTTTTATTTGAAGACAGTACCTCTAGTTTTTGTTTTATTTGAAGACAGTACCTCTAGTTTTTGTTTTATTTGAAGACATTACCTCTAGTTTTTGTTTTATTTGAAGACAGTACCCCTAGTTTTTGTTTTATTTGAATACAGTACCTCTAGTTTTTGTTTTATTTGAATACAGTACCTCTAGTTTTTGTTTTATTTGAATACAGTACCTCTAGTTTTTGTTTTATTTGAAGACAATACCTCTAGTTTTTGTTTTGTTTGAAGACAGTACCTCTAGTTTTTGTTTTATTTGAAGACAGTACCTCTAGTTTTTGTTTTGTTTGAAGACAGTACCTCTAGTTTTTGTTTTATTTGAATACAGTACCCTTAGTTTTTGTTTTATTTGAATACAGTACCCTTAGTTTTTGTTTTATTTGAATACAGTACCTCTAGTTTTTGTTTTGTTTGAAGACAGTACCTCTAGTTTTTGTTTTATTTGAATACAGTACCCTTAGTTTTTGTTTTATTTGAATACAGTACCCTTAGT
Source organism: Bathymodiolus septemdierum (assembly GCA_963383655.1). NCBI lineage: Eukaryota > Metazoa > Mollusca > Bivalvia > Mytilida > Modiolidae > Bathymodiolus > Bathymodiolus septemdierum. The sequence goes on from OY726524.1 coordinate 7,073,612, forward strand.
TTTTGTTTTATTTGAATACAGTACCTCTAGTTTTTGTTTTATTTGAATACAGTACCCTTAGTTTTTGTTTTATTTGAAGACAATACCTCTAGTTTTTGTTTTATTTCAAGACAGTACCTCTAGTTTTTGTTTTATTTGAATACTGTACCCTTAGTTTTTGTTTTATTTGAATACAGTACCTCTAGTTTTTGTTTTGTTTGAAGACAGTACCTCTAGTTTTTGTTTTGTTTGAAGACAGTACCCCTAGTTTTTGTTTTATTTGAATACAGTACCCTTAGTTTTTGTTTTATTTGAAGACAGTACCCCTAGTTTTTGTTTTGTTTGAAGACAGTACCTCTAGTTTTTGTTTTATTTGAATACAGTACCTCTAGTTTTTGTTTTATTTGAATACAGTACCTCTAGTTTTTGTTTTATTTGAATACAGTACCTCTAGTTTTTGTTTTATTTGAATACAGTACCCTTAGTTTTTGTTTTATTTGAAGACAATACCTCTATTTTTTGTTTTGTTTGAAGACAGTACCTCTAGTTTTTGTTTTATTTGAATACAGTACCCTTAGTTTTTGTTTTATTTGAATACAGTACCTCTAGTTTTTGTTTTATTTGAATACAGTACCTCTAGTTTTTGTTTTATTTGAATACAGTACCCTTAGTTTTTGTTTTATTTGAAGACAATACCTTTATTTTTTGTTTTGTTTGAAGACAGTACCTCTAGTTTTTGTTTTATTTGAAGACAGTACCTCTAGTTTTTGTTTTATTTGAATACAGTACCCTTAGTTTTTGTTTTATTTGAAGACAATACCTCTAGTTTTTGTTTTATTTGAAGACAGTACCTCTAGTTTTTGTTTTATTTGAATACAGTACCTCTAGTTTTTGTTTTATTTGAATACAGTACCTCTAGTTTTTGTTTTATTTGAAGACAGTACCTCTAGTTTTTGTTTTATTTGAATACAGTACCTCTAGTTTTTGTTTTGTTTGAAGACAGTACCTCTAGTTTTTGTTTTATTTGAATACAGTACCTCTAGTTTTTGTTTTGTTTGAAGACAGTACCTCTAGTTTTTGTTTTATTTGAAGACAGTACCTCTAGTTTTTGTTTTATTTGAAGACAGTACCCTTAGTTTTTGTTTTATTTGAAGACAGTACCTCTAGTTTTTGTTTTATTTGAATACAGTACCCTTAGTTTTTGTTTTATTTGAATACAGTACCTCTAGTTTTTGTTTTATTTGAAGACAGTACCTCTAGTTTTTGTTTTATTTGAATACAGTACCTCTAGTTTTTGTTTTGTTTGAAGACAGTACCTCTAGTTTTTGTTTTATTTGAATACAGTACCTCTAGTTTTTGTTTTATTTGAAGACAGTACCTCTAGTTTTTGTTTTATTTGAAGACAGTACCTCTAGTCTTTGTTTTGTTTGAAGACAGTACCTCTAGTTTTTGTTTTGTTTGAAGACAGTACCCTTAGTTTTTGTTTTATTTGAAGACAGTTCCTCTAGTTTTTGTTTTATTTGAATACAGTACCTCTAGTTTTTGTTTTGTTTGAAGACAGTACCTCTAGTTTTTGTTTTATTTGAATACAGTACCCTTAGTTTTTGTTTTATTTGAAGACAATACCTCTAGTTTTTGTTTTATTTGAAGACAGTACCTCTAGTTTTTGTTTTATTTGAATACAGTACCTCTAGTTTTTGTTTTATTTGAATACAGTACCTCCAGTTTTTGTTTTATTTGAATACAGTACCTCTAGTTTTTGTTTTATTTGAAGACAATACCTCTAGTTTTTGTTTTATTTGAAGACAGTACCTCTAGTTTTTGTTTTATTTGAAGACAGTACCTTTAGTTTTTGTTTTATTTGAATACAGTACCTCTAGTTTTTGTTTTGTTTGAAGACAGTACCTCTAGTTTTTGTTTTGTTTGAAGAGAGTACCCCTAGTTTTTGTTTTATTTGAATACAGTACCCCTAGTTTTTGTTTTATTTGAAGACAGTACCTCTAGTTTTTGTTTTATTTGAAGACAGTACCTCTAGTTTTTGTTTTGTTTGAAGACAGTACCTCTAGTTTTTGTTTTATTTGAAGACAGTACCTCTAGTTTTTGTTTTATTTGAATACAGTACCCTTAGTTTTTGTTTTATTTGAAGACAATACCTCTAGTTTTTGTTTTATTTGAAGACAGTACCTCTAGTTTTTGTTTTATTTGAATACAGTACCTCTAGTTTTTGTTTTATTTGAAGACAGTACCTCTAGTTTTTGTTTTATTTGAATACAGTACCTCTAGTTTTTGTTTTATTTGAAGACAATACCTCTAGTTTTTGTTTTATTTGAAGACAGTACCTCTAGTTTTTGTTTTATTTGAATACAGTACCCTTAGTTTTTGTTTTATTTGAATACAGTACCTCTAGTTTTTGTTTTGTTTGAAGACAGTACCTCTAGTTTTTGTTTTATTTGAAGACAGTACCTCTAGTTTTTGCTTTATTTGAAGACAGTACCTCTAGTTTTTGTTTTATTTGAATACAGTACCCCTAGTTTTTGCTTTATTTGAATACAGTACCTCTAGTTTTTGTTTTATTTGAAGACAGTACCTCTAGTTTTTGTTTTATTTGAAGACAGTACCTCTAGTTTTTGTTTTATTTGAATACAGTACCCCTAGTTTTTGTTTTATTTGAAGACAGTACCTCTAGTTTTTGTTTTATTTGAAGACAGTACCTCTAGTTTTTGTTTTGTTTGAAGACATTACCTCTAGTTTTTGTTTTATTTGAAGACAGTACTTCTAGTTTTTGTTTTGTTTGAAGACAGTACCTCTAGTTTTTGTTTTATTTGAAGACAGTACCTCTAGTTTTTGTTTTATTTGAATACAGTACCCTTAGTTTTTGTTTTATTTGAAGACAATACCTCTAGTTTTTGTTTTATTTGAAGACAGTACCTCTAGTTTTTGTTTTATTTGAATACAGTACCTCTAGTTTTTGTTTTATTTGAATACAGTACCTCTAGTTTTTGTTTTATTTGAATACAGTACCTCTAGTTTTTGTTTTATTTGAAGACAATACCTCTAGTTTTTGTTTTATTTGAAGACAGTACCTCTAGTTTTTGTTTTATTTGAATACAGTACCCTTAGTTTTTGTTTTATTTGAATACAGTACCTCTAGTTTTTGTTTTGTTTGAAGACAGTACCTCTAGTTTTTGTTTTATTTGAAGACAGTACCTCTAGTTTTTGCTTTATTTGAAGACAGTACCTCTAGTTTTTGTTTTATTTGAATACAGTACCCCTAGTTTTTGTTTTATTTGAATACAGTACCTCTAGTTTTTGTTTTATTTGAAGACAGTACCTCTAGTTTTTGTTTTATTTGAAGACAGTACCTCTAGTTTTTGTTTTATTTGAATACAGTACCCCTAGTTTTTGTTTTATTTGAAGACAGTACCTCTAGTTTTTGTTTTATTTGAAGACAGTACCTCTAGTTTTTGTTTTGTTTGAAGACAGTACCTCTAGTTTTTGTTTTATTTGAAGACAGTACCTCTAGTTTTTGTTTTATTTGAAGACAGTACCTCTAGTTTTTGTTTTATTTGAAGACAGTACCTCTAGTTTTTGTTTTATTTGAATACAGTACCCCTAGTTTTTGTTTTATTTGAAGACAGTACCTCTAGTTTTTGTTTTATTTGAAGACAGTACCTCTAGTTTTTGTTTTGTTTGAAGACAGTACCTCTAGTTTTTGTTTTATTTGAAGACAGTACCTCTAGTTTTTGTTTTATTTGAATACAGTACCCTTAGTTTTTGTTTTATTTGAAGACAATACCTCTAGTTTTTGTTTTATTTGAAGACAGTACCTCTAGTTTTTGTTTTATTTGAATACAGTACCTCTAGTTTTTGTTTTATTTGAATACAGTACCTCTAGTTTTTGTTTTATTTGAATACAGTACCTCTAGTTTTTGTTTTATTTGAAGACAATACCTCTAGTTTTTGTTTTATTTGAAGACAGTACCTCTAGTTTTTGTTTTATTTGAATACAGTACCCTTAGTTTTTGTTTTATTTGAATACAGTACCTCTAGTTTTTGTTTTGTTTGAAGACAGTACCTCTAGTTTTTGTTTTGTTTGAAGACAGTACCCCTAGTTTTTGTTTTATTTGAATACAGTACCCTTAGTTTTTGTTTCATTTGAATACAGTACCCCTAGTTTTTGTTTTGTTTGAAGACAGTACCTCTAGTTTTTGTTTTATTTGAAGACAGTACCTCTAGTTTTTGCTTTATTTGAAGACAGTACCTCTAGTTTTTGTTTTATTTGAATACAGTACCCCTAGTTTTTGTTTTATTTGAATACAGTACCTCTAGTTTTTGTTTTATTTGAAGACAGTACCTCTAGTTTTTGTTTTATTTGAAGACAGTACCTCTAGTTTTTGTTTTATTTGAATACAGTACCCCTAGTTTTTGTTTTATTTGAAGACAGTACCTCTAGTTTTTGTTTTATTTGAAGACAGTACCTCTAGTTTTTGTTTTGTTTGAAGACAGTACCTCTAGTTTTTGTTTTATTTGAAGACAGTACCTCTAGTTTTTGTTTTATTTGAAGACAGTACCTCTAGTTTTTGTTTTGTTTGAAGACAGTACCTCTAGTTTTTGTTTTGTTTGAAGACAGTACCTCTAGTTTTTGTTTTATTTGAAGACAGTATCTCTAGTTTTTGTTTTATTTGAAGACAGTACCTCTAGTTTTTGTTTTATTTGAATACAGTATCCCTAGTTTTTGTTTTATTTGAATACAGTACCTCTAGTTTTTGTTTTATTTGAAGACAGTACCTCTAGTTTTTGTTTTATTTGAAGACAGTACCCCTAGTTTTTGTTTTATTTGAATACAGTACCCTTAGTTTTTGTTTTATTTGAATACAGTACCTCTAGTTTTTGTTTTGTTTGAAGACAGTACCTCTAGTTTTTGTTTTATTTGAAGACAGTACCTCTAGTTTTTGTTTTATTTGAAGACAGTACCCTTAGTTTTTGTTTTATTTGAAGACAGTACCTCTAGTTTTTGTTTTATTTGAATACAGTACCCTTAGTTTTTGTTTTATTTGAATACAGTACCTCTAGTTTTTGTTTTATTTGAAGACAGTACCTCTAGTTTTTGTTTTATTTGAATACAGTACCTCTAGTTTTTGTTTTGTTTGAAGACAGTACCTCTAGTTTTTGTTTTATTTGAATACAGTACCTCTAGTTTTTGTTTTATTTGAAGACAGTACCTCTAGTTTTTGTTTTATTTGAAGACAGTACCTCTAGTTTTTGTTTTGTTTGAAGACAGTACCTCTAGTTTTTGTTTTGTTTGAAGACAGTACCCTTAGTTTTTGTTTTATTTGAAGACAGTACCTCTAGTTTTTGTTTTATTTGAATACAGTACCTCTAGTTTTTGTTTTGTTTGAAGACAGTACCTCTAGTTTTTGTTTTATTTGAAGACAGTACCTCTAGTTTTTGTTTTATTTGAAGACAGTACCTCTAGTTTTTGTTTTATTTGAAGACAGTACCTCTAGTTTTTGTTTTATTTGAAGACAGTACCTCTAGTTTTTGTTTTATTTGAAGACAGTACCTCTAGTTTTTGTTTTATTTGAAGACAGTACCTCTAGTTTTTGTTTTATTTGAATACAGTACCCTTAGTTTTTGTTTTATTTGAATACAGTACCTCTAGTTTTTGTTTTGTTTGAAGACAGTACCCTTAGTTTTTGCTTTATTTGAATACAGTACCCCTAGTTTTTGTTTTGTTTGAAGATAGTACCTCTAGTTTTTGTTTTATTTGAAGACAGTACCTCTAGTTTTTGTTTTATTTGAAGACAGTACCCTTAATTTTTGTTTTATTTGAAGACAGTACCTCTAGTTTTTGCTTTATTTGAAGACAGTACCTCTAGTTTTTGTTTTATTTGAATACAGTACCTCTAGTTTTTGTTTTATTTGAATACAGTACCCTTAGTTTTTGTTTTATTTGAAGACAATACCTCTAGTTTTTGTTTTATTTGAAGACAGTACCTCTAGTTTTTGTTTTATTTGAATACAGTACCTCTAGTTTTTGTTTTATTTGAATACAGTACCCTTAGTTTTTGTTTTATTTGAAGACAATACCTCTAGTTTTTGTTTTATTTGAAGACAGTACCTCTAGTTTTTTTTTTATTTGAATACAGTACCCTTAGTTTTTGTTTTATTTGAATACAGTACCTCTAGTTTTTGTTTTATTTGAATACAGTACCTCTAGTTTTTGTTTTGTTTGAAGACAGTACCCCTAGTTTTTGTTTTATTTGAATACAGTACCCCTAGTTTTGGTTTTATTTGAATACAGTACCCCTAGTTTTTGTTTTGTTTGAAGACAGTACCTCTAGTTTTTGTTTTATTTGAAGACAATACCTCTAGTTTTTGTTTTATTTGAATACAGTACCTCTAGTTTTTGTTTTATTTGAATACAGTACCTCTAGTTTTTGTTTTATTTGAAGACAATACCTCTAGTTTTTGTTTTATTTGAAGACAGTACCTCTAGTTTTTGTTTTATTTGAATACAGTACCCTTAGTTTTTGTTTTATTTGAATACAGTACCTCTAGTTTTTGTTTTGTTTGAAGACAGTACCTCTAGTTTTTGTTTTATTTGAAGACAGTACCTCTAGTTTTTGCTTTATTTGAAGACAGTACCTCTAGTTTTTGTTTTATTTGAATACAGTACCCCTAGTTTTTGTTTTATTTGAATACAGTACCTCTAGTTTTTGTTTTATTTGAAGACAGTACCTCTAGTTTTTGTTTTATTTGAAGACAGTACCTCTAGTTTTTGTTTTATTTGAATACAGTACCCCTAGTTTTTGTTTTATTTGAAGACAGTACCTCTAGTTTTTGTTTTATTTGAAGACAGTACCTCTAGTTTTTGTTTTGTTTGAAGACAGTACCTCTAGTTTTTGTTTTATTTGAAGACAGTACCTCTAGTTTTTGTTTTATTTGAAGACAGTACCTCTAGTTTTTGTTTTATTTGAAGACAGTACCTCTAGTTTTTGTTTTATTTGAATACAGTACCCCTAGTTTTTGTTTTATTTGAAGACAGTACCTCTAGTTTTTGTTTTATTTGAAGACAGTACCTCTAGTTTTTGTTTTGTTTGAAGACAGTACCTCTAGTTTTTGTTTTATTTGAAGACAGTACCTCTAGTTTTTGTTTTATTTGAAGACAGTACCTCTAGTTTTTGTTTTATTTGAATACAGTACCTCTAGTTTTTGTTTTATTTGAATACAGTACCTCTAGTTTTTGTTTTATTTGAATACAGTACCTCTAGTTTTTGTTTTATTTGAAGACAATACCTCTAGTTTTTGTTTTATTTGAAGACAGTACCTCTAGTTTTTGTTTTATTTGAATACAGTACCCTTAGTTTTTGTTTTATTTGAATACAGTACCTCTAGTTTTTGTTTTGTTTGAAGACAGTACCTCTAGTTTTTGTTTTGTTTGAAGACAGTACCCCTAGTTTTTGTTTTATTTGAATACAGTACCCTTAGTTTTTGTTTCATTTGAATACAGTACCCCTAGTTTTTGGTTTGTTTGAAGACAGTACCTCTAGTTTTTGTTTTATTTGAAGACAGTACCTCTAGTTTTTGCTTTATTTGAAGACAGTACCTCTAGTTTTTGTTTTATTTGAATACAGTACCCCTAGTTTTTGTTTTATTTGAATACAGTACCTCTAGTTTTTGTTTTATTTGAAGACAGTACCTCTAGTTTTTGTTTTATTTGAAGACAGTACCTCTAGTTTTTGTTTTATTTGAATACAGTACCCCTAGTTTTTGTTTTATTTGAAGACAGTACCTCTAGTTTTTGTTTTATTTGAAGACAGTACCTCTAGTTTTTGTTTTGTTTGAAGACAGTACCTCTAGTTTTTGTTTTATTTGAAGACAGTACCTCTAGTTTTTGTTTTATTTGAAGACAGTACCTCTAGTTTTTGTTTTGTTTGAAGACAGTACCTCTAGTTTTTGTTTTGTTTGAAGACAGTACCTCTAGTTTTTGTTTTATTTGAAGACAGTATCTCTAGTTTTTGTTTTATTTGAAGACAGTACCTCTAGTTTTTGTTTTATTTGAATACAGTATCCCTAGTTTTTGTTTTATTTGAATACAGTACCTCTAGTTTTTGTTTTATTTGAAGACAGTACCTCTAGTTTTTGTTTTATTTGAAGACAGTACCCCTAGTTTTTGTTTTATTTGAATACAGTACCCTTAGTTTTTGTTTTATTTGAATACAGTACCTCTAGTTTTTGTTTTGTTTGAAGACAGTACCTCTAGTTTTTGTTTTATTTGAAGACAGTACCTCTAGTTTTTGTTTTATTTGAAGACAGTACCCTTAGTTTTTGTTTTATTTGAAGACAGTACCTCTAGTTTTTGTTTTATTTGAATACAGTACCCTTAGTTTTTGTTTTATTTGAATACAGTACCTCTAGTTTTTGTTTTATTTGAAGACAGTACCTCTAGTTTTTGTTTTATTTGAATACAGTACCTCTAGTTTTTGTTTTGTTTGAAGACAGTACCTCTAGTTTTTGTTTTATTTGAATACAGTACCTCTAGTTTTTGTTTTATTTGAAGACAGTACCTCTAGTTTTTGTTTTATTTGAAGACAGTACCTCTAGTTTTTGTTTTGTTTGAAGACAGTACCTCTAGTTTTTGTTTTGTTTGAAGACAGTACCCTTAGTTTTTGTTTTATTTGAAGACAGTACCTCTAGTTTTTGTTTTATTTGAATACAGTACCTCTAGTTTTTGTTTTGTTTGAAGACAGTACCTCTAGTTTTTGTTTTATTTGAAGACAGTACCTCTAGTTTTTGTTTTATTTGAAGACAGTACCTCTAGTTTTTGTTTTATTTGAAGACAGTACCTCTAGTTTTTGTTTTATTTGAAGACAGTACCTCTAGTTTTTGTTTTATTTGAAGACAGTACCTCTAGTTTTTGTTTTATTTGAAGACAGTACCTCTAGTTTTTGTTTTATTTGAAGACAGTACCCTTAATTTTTGTTTTATTTGAAGACAGTACCTCTAGTTTTTGCTTTATTTGAAGACAGTACCTCTAGTTTTTGTTTTATTTGAATACAGTACCTCTAGTTTTTGTTTTATTTGAATACAGTACCCTTAGTTTTTGTTTTATTTGAAGACAATACCTCTAGTTTTTGTTTTATTTGAAGACAGTACCTCTAGTTTTTGTTTTATTTGAATACAGTACCTCTAGTTTTTGTTTTATTTGAATACAGTACCCTTAGTTTTTGTTTTATTTGAAGACAATACCTCTAGTTTTTGTTTTATTTGAAGACAGTACCTCTAGTTTTTTTTTTATTTTAATACAGTACCCTTAGTTTTTGTTTTATTTGAATACAGTACCTCTAGTTTTTGTTTTATTTGAATACAGTACCTCTAGTTTTTGTTTTGTTTGAAGACAGTACCCCTAGTTTTTGTTTTATTTGAATACAGTACCCCTAGTTTTGGTTTTATTTGAATACAGTACCCCTAGTTTTTGTTTTGTTTGAAGACAGTACCTCTAGTTTTTGTTTTATTTGAAGACAATACCTCTAGTTTTTGTTTTATTTGAATACAGTACCTCTAGTTTTTGTTTTATTTGAATACAGTACCTCTAGTTTTTGTTTTATTTGAAGACAATACCTCTAGTTTTTGTTTTATTTGAAGACAGTACCTCTAGTTTTTGTTTTATTTGAATACAGTACCCTTAGTTTTTGTTTTATTTGAATACAGTACCTCTAGTTTTTGTTTTGTTTGAAGACAGTACCTCTAGTTTTTGTTTTATTTGAAGACAGTACCTCTAGTTTTTGCTTTATTTGAAGACAGTACCTCTAGTTTTTGTTTTATTTGAATACAGTACCCCTAGTTTTTGTTTTATTTGAATACAGTACCTCTAGTTTTTGTTTTATTTGAAGACAGTACCTCTAGTTTTTGTTTTATTTGAAGACAGTACCTCTAGTTTTTGTTTTATTTGAATACAGTACCCCTAGTTTTTGTTTTATTTGAAGACAGTACCTCTAGTTTTTGTTTTATTTGAAGACAGTACCTCTAGTTTTTGTTTTGTTTGAAGACAGTACCTCTAGTTTTTGTTTTATTTGAAGACAGTACCTCTAGTTTTTGTTTTATTTGAAGACAGTACCTCTAGTTTTTGTTTTATTTGAAGACAGTACCTCTAGTTTTTGTTTTATTTGAATACAGTACCCCTAGTTTTTGTTTTATTTGAAGACAGTACCTCTAGTTTTTGTTTTATTTGAAGACAGTACCTCTAGTTTTTGTTTTGTTTGAAGACAGTACCTCTAGTTTTTGTTTTATTTGAAGACAGTACCTCTAGTTTTTGTTTTATTTGAATACAGTACCCTTAGTTTTTGTTTTATTTGAAGACAATACCTCTAGTTTTTGTTTTATTTGAAGACAGTACCTCTAGTTTTTGTTTTATTTGAATACAGTACCTCTAGTTTTTGTTTTATTTGAATACAGTACCTCTAGTTTTTGTTTTATTTGAATACAGTACCTCTAGTTTTTGTTTTATTTGAAGACAATACCTCTAGTTTTTGTTTTATTTGAAGACAGTACCTCTAGTTTTTGTTTTATTTGAATACAGTACCCTTAGTTTTTGTTTTATTTGAATACAGTACCTCTAGTTTTTGTTTTGTTTGAAGACAGTACCTCTAGTTTTTGTTTTGTTTGAAGACAGTACCCCTAGTTTTTGTTTTATTTGAATACAGTACCCTTAGTTTTTGTTTCATTTGAATACAGTACCCCTAGTTTTTGTTTTGTTTGAAGACAGTACCTCTAGTTTTTGTTTTATTTGAAGACAGTACCTCTAGTTTTTGCTTTATTTGAAGACAGTACCTCTAGTTTTTGTTTTATTTGAATACAGTACCCCTAGTTTTTGTTTTATTTGAATACAGTACCTCTAGTTTTTGTTTTATTTGAAGACAGTACCTCTAGTTTTTGTTTTATTTGAAGACAGTACCTCTAGTTTTTGTTTTATTTGAATACAGTACCCCTAGTTTTTGTTTTATTTGAAGACAGTACCTCTAGTTTTTGTTTTATTTGAAGACAGTACCTCTAGTTTTTGTTTTGTTTGAAGACAGTACCTCTAGTTTTTGTTTTATTTGAAGACAGTACCTCTAGTTTTTGTTTTATTTGAAGACAGTACCTCTAGTTTTTGTTTTGTTTGAAGACAGTACCTCTAGTTTTTGTTTTGTTTGAAGACAGTACCTCTAGTTTTTGTTTTATTTGAAGACAGTATCTCTAGTTTTTGTTTTATTTGAAGACAGTACCTCTAGTTTTTGTTTTATTTGAATACAGTATCCCTAGTTTTTGTTTTATTTGAATACAGTACCTCTAGTTTTTGTTTTATTTGAAGACAGTACCTCTAGTTTTTGTTTTATTTGAAGACAGTACCCCTAGTTTTTGTTTTATTTGAATACAGTACCCTTAGTTTTTGTTTTATTTGAATACAGTACCTCTAGTTTTTGTTTTGTTTGAAGACAGTACCTCTAGTTTTTGTTTTATTTGAAGACAGTACCTCTAGTTTTTGTTTTATTTGAAGACAGTACCCTTAGTTTTTGTTTTATTTGAAGACAGTACCTCTAGTTTTTGTTTTATTTGAATACAGTACCCTTAGTTTTTGTTTTATTTGAATACAGTACCTCTAGTTTTTGTTTTATTTGAAGACAGTACCTCTAGTTTTTGTTTTATTTGAATACAGTACCTCTAGTTTTTGTTTTGTTTGAAGACAGTACCTCTAGTTTTTGTTTTATTTGAATACAGTACCTCTAGTTTTTGTTTTATTTGAAGACAGTACCTCTAGTTTTTGTTTTATTTGAAGACAGTACCTCTAGTTTTTGTTTTGTTTGAAGACAGTACCTCTAGTTTTTGTTTTGTTTGAAGACAGTACCCTTAGTTTTTGTTTTATTTGAAGACAGTACCTCTAGTTTTTGTTTTATTTGAATACAGTACCTCTAGTTTTTGTTTTGTTTGAAGACAGTACCTCTAGTTTTTGTTTTATTTGAAGACAGTACCTCTAGTTTTTGTTTTATTTGAAGACAGTACCTCTAGTTTTTGTTTTATTTGAAGACAGTACCTCTAGTTTTTGTTTTATTTGAAGACAGTACCTCTAGTTTTTGTTTTATTTGAAGACAGTACCTCTAGTTTTTGTTTTATTTGAAGACAGTACCTCTAGTTTTTGTTTTATTTGAATACAGTACCCTTAGTTTTTGTTTTATTTGAATACAGTACCTCTAGTTTTTGTTTTGTTTGAAGACAGTACCCTTAGTTTTTGCTTTATTTGAATACAGTACCCCTAGTTTTTGTTTTGTTTGAAGACAGTACCTCTAGTTTTTGTTTTATTTGAAGACAGTACCTCTAGTTTTTGTTTTATTTGAAGATAGTACCTCTAGTTTTTGTTTTATTTGAAGACAGTACCTCTAGTTTTTGTTTTATTTGAAGACAGTACCCTTAATTTTTGTTTTATTTGAAGACAGTACCTCTAGTTTTTGCTTTATTTGAAGACAGTACCTCTAGTTTTTGTTTTATTTGAATACAGTACCTCTAGTTTTTGTTTTATTTGAATACAGTACCCTTAGTTTTTGTTTTATTTGAATACAATACCTCTAGTTTTTGTTTTATTTGAAGACAGTACCTCTAGTTTTTGTTTTATTTGAATACAGTACCTCTAGTTTTTGTTTTATTTGAATACAGTACCTTTAGTTTTTGTTTTATTTGAAGACAATACCTCTAGTTTTTGTTTTATTTGAAGACAGTACCTCTAGTTTTTTTTTTATTTGAATACAGTACCCTTAGTTTTTGTTTTATTTGAATACAGTACCTCTAGTTTTTGTTTTATTTGAATACAGTACCTCTAGTTTTTGTTTTGTTTGAAGACAGTACCCCTAGTTTTTGTTTTATTTGAATACAGTACCCCTAGTTTTGGTTTTATTTGAATACAGTACCCCTAGTTTTTGTTTTGTTTGAAGACAGTACCTCTAGTTTTTGTTTTATTTGAAGACAATACCTCTAGTTTTTGTTTTATTTGAATACAGTACCTCTAGTTTTTGTTTTATTTGAATACAGTACCTCTAGTTTTTGTTTTATTTGAAGACAGTACCTCTAGTTTTTGTTTTATTTGAAGACAGTACCTCCAGTTTTTGTTTTATTTGAATACAGTACCTCTAGTTTTTGTTTTATTTGAATACAGTACCTCTAGTTTTTGTTTTATTTGAATACAGTACCTCTAGTTTTTGTTTTATTTGAATACAGTACCCCTAGTTTTTGTTTTATTTGAATACAGTACCTCTAGTTTTTGTTTTATTTGAAGACAGTACCTCTAGTTTTTGTTTAATTTGAATACAGTACCTCTAGTTTTTGTTTTATTTGAATACAGTACCTCTAGTTTTTTTTTATTTGAATACAGTACCTCTAGTTTTTGTTTTATTTGAATACAGTACCCTTAGTTTTTGTTTTATTTGAATACAGTACCTCTAGTTTTTGTTTTATTTGAAGACAGTACCTCTAGTTTTTGTTTTATTTGAATACAGTACCTCTAGTTTTTGTTTTATTTGAATACAGTACCTCTAGTTTTTGTTTTATTTGAATACAGTACCTCTAGTTTTTGTTTTATTTGAATACAGTACCTCTAGTTTTTGTTTTATTTGAATACAGTACCTCTAGTTTTTGTTTTATTTGAATACAGTACCCCTAGTTTTTGTTTTATTTGAATACAGTACCTCTAGTTTTTGTTTTATTTGAATACAGTACCTCTAGTTTTTGTTTTATTTGAAGAGAGTACCTCCAGTTTTTGTTTTATTTGAATACAGTACCTCTAGTTTTTGTTTTATTTGAATACAGTACCTCTAGTTTTTGTTTTATTTGAAGACAGTACCTCCAGTTTTTGTTTTATTTGAATACAGTACCTCTAGTTTTTGTTTTATTTGAATACAGTACCCCTAGGTTTTGTTTTATTTGAATACAGTACCTCTAGTTTTTGTTTTATTTGAATACAGTACCCTTAGTTTTTGTTTTATTTGAAGACAGTACCTCCAGTTTTTGTTTTATTTGAATACAGTACCCTTAGTTTTTGTTTTATTTGAATACAGTACCTCTAGTTTTTGTTTTATTTGAATACAGTACCCCTAGTTTTTGTTTTATTTGAATACAGTACCTCTAGTTTTTGTTTTATTTGAATACAGTACCCCTAGTTTTTGTTTTATTTGAAGACAGTACCTCTAGTTTTTGTTTTATTTGAATACAGTACCCCTAGTTTTTGTTTTATTTGAAGACAGTACCTCCAGTTTTTGTTTTATTTGAATACAGTACCCTTAGTTTTTGTTTTATTTGAATACAGTACCTCTAGTTTTTGTTTTATTTGAATACAGTACCCCTAGTTTTTGTTTTATTTGAATACAGTACCTCTAGTTTTTGTTTTATTTTTAGACAATACCTCTAGTTTTTGTTTTATTTGAATACAGGTTTTTCTTTTATTTGAATACAGTACCTCTAGTTTTTGTTTTGTTTGAAGACAGTACCTCTAGTTTTTGTTTTGTTTGAAGACAGTACCCATAGTTTTGTTTTATTTGAAGACAGTACCCTTAATTTTTGTTTTATTTGAAGACAGTACCTCTAGTTTTTGCTTTATTTGAAGACAGTACCTCTAGTTTTTGTTTTATTTGAATACAGTACCTCTAGTTTTTGCTTTATTTGAATACAGTACCCTTAGTTTTTGTTTTATTTGAAGACAATACCTCTAGTTTTTGTTTTATTTGAAGACAGTACCTCTAGTTTTTGTTTTATTTGAATACAGTACCTCTAGTTTTTGTTTTATTTGAATACAGTACCCTTAGTTTTTGTTTTATTTGAATACAGTACCTCTAGTTTTTGTTTTATTTGAATACAGTACCTCTAGTTTTTGTTTTGTTTGAAGACAGTACCCCTAGTTTTTGTTTTATTTGAATACAGTACCCTTAGTTTTGGTTTTATTTGAATACAGTACCTCTAGTTTTTGTTTTGTTTGAAGACAGTACCTCTAGTTTTTGTTTTATTTGAATACAGTACCTCTAGTTTTTGTTTTATTTGAAGACAGTACCTCTAGTTTTTGTTTTATTTGAAGACAGTACCTCTAGTTTTTGTTTTGTTTGAAGACAGTACCTCTAGTTTTTGTTTTGTTTGAAGACAGTACCCTTAGTTTTTGTTTTATTTGAAGACAGTACCTCTAGTTTTTGTTTTATTTGAATACAGTACCTCTAGTTTTTGTTTTGTTTGAAGACAGTACCTCTAGTTTTTGTTTTATTTGAAGACAGTACCTCTAGTTTTTGTTTTATTTGAAGACAGTACCTCTAGTTTTTGTTTTATTTGAAGACAGTACCTCTAGTTTTTGTTTTATTTGAAGACAGTACCTCTAGTTTTTGTTTTATTTGAAGACAGTACCTCTAGTTTTTGTTTTATTTGAAGACAGTACCTCTAGTTTTTGTTTTATTTGAATACAGTACCCTTAGTTTTTGTTTTATTTGAATACAGTACCTCTAGTTTTTGTTTTGTTTGAAGACAGTACCCTTAGTTTTTGCTTTATTTGAATACAGTACCCCTAGTTTTTGTTTTGTTTGAAGACAGTACCTCTAGTTTTTGTTTTATTTGAAGACAGTACCTCTAGTTTTTGTTTTATTTGAAGATAGTACCTCTAGTTTTTGTTTTATTTGAAGACAGTACCTCTAGTTTTTGTTTTATTTGAAGACAGTACCCTTAATTTTTGTTTTATTTGAAGACAGTACCTCTAGTTTTTGCTTTATTTGAAGACAGTACCTCTAGTTTTTGTTTTATTTGAATACAGTACCTCTAGTTTTTGTTTTATTTGAATACAGTACCCTTAGTTTTTGTTTTATTTGAAGACAATACCTCTAGTTTTTGTTTTATTTGAAGACAGTACCTCTAGTTTTTGTTTTATTTGAATACAGTACCTCTAGTTTTTGTTTTATTTGAATACAGTACCCTTAGTTTTTGTTTTATTTGAAGACAATACCTCTAGTTTTTGTTTTATTTGAAGACAGTACCTCTAGTTTTTTTTTTATTTGAATACAGTACCCTTAGTTTTTGTTTTATTTGAATACAGTACCTCTAGTTTTTGTTTTATTTGAATACAGTACCTCTAGTTTTTGTTTTGTTTGAAGACAGTACCCCTAGTTTTTGTTTTATTTGAATACAGTACCCCTAGTTTTGGTTTTATTTGAATACAGTACCCCTAGTTTTTGTTTTGTTTGAAGACAGTACCTCTAGTTTTTGTTTTATTTGAAGACAATACCTCTAGTTTTTGTTTTATTTGAATACAGTACCTCTAGTTTTTGTTTTATTTGAATACAGTACCTCTAGTTTTTGTTTTATTTGAAGACAGTACCTCTAGTTTTTGTTTTATTTGAAGACAGTACCTCCAGTTTTTGTTTTATTTGAATACAGTACCTCTTGTTTTTGTTTTATTTGAATACAGTACCTCTAGTTTTTGTTTTATTTGAATACAGTACCTCTAGTTTTTGTTTTATTTGAATACAGTACCCCTAGTTTTTGTTTTATTTGAATACAGTACCTCTAGTTTTTGTTTTATTTGAAGACAGTACCTCTAGTTTTTGTTTAATTTGAATACAGTACCTCTAGTTTTTGTTTTATTTGAATACAGTACCTCTAGTTTTTTTTTATTTGAATACAGTACCTCTAGTTTTTGTTTTATTTGAATACAGTACCCTTAGTTTTTGTTTTATTTGAATACAGTACCTCTAGTTTTTGTTTTATTTGAAGACAGTACCTCTAGTTTTTGTTTTATTTGAATACAGTACCTCTAGTTTTTGTTTTATTTGAATACAGTACCTCTAGTTTTTGTTTTATTTGAATACAGTACCTCTAGTTTTTGTTTTATTTGAATACAGTACCTCTAGTTTTTGTTTTATTTGAATACAGTACCTCTAGTTTTTGTTTTATTTGAATACAGTACCCCTAGTTTTTGTTTTATTTGAATACAGTACCTCTAGTTTTTGTTTTATTTGAATACAGTACCTCTAGTTTTTGTTTTATTTGAAGAGAGTACCTCCAGTTTTTGTTTTATTTGAATACAGTACCTCTAGTTTTTGTTTTATTTGAATACAGTACCTCTAGTTTTTGTTTTATTTGAAGACAGTACCTCCAGTTTTTGTTTTATTTGAATACAGTACCTCTAGTTTTTGTTTTATTTGAATACAGTACCCCTAGGTTTTGTTTTATTTGAATACAGTACCTCTAGTTTTTGTTTTATTTGAATACAGTACCCTTAGTTTTTGTTTTATTTGAAGACAGTACCTCCAGTTTTTGTTTTATTTGAATACAGTACCCTTAGTTTTTGTTTTATTTGAATACAGTACCTCTAGTTTTTGTTTTATTTGAATACAGTACCCCTAGTTTTTGTTTTATTTGAATACAGTACCTCTAGTTTTTGTTTTATTTGAATACAGTACCCCTAGTTTTTGTTTTATTTGAATACAGTACCTCTAGTTTTTGTTTTATTTTTAGACAATACCTCTAGTTTTTGTTTTATTTGAATACAGGTTTTTCTTTTATTTGAATACAGTACCTCTAGTTTTTGTTTTATTTGAATACAGTACCTCTAGTTTTTGTTTTATTTGAAGACAATACCTCTAGTTTTTGTTTTGTTTGAAGACAGTACCTCTAGTTTTTGTTTTATTTGAAGACAGTACCTCTAGTTTTTGTTTTGTTTGAAGACAGTACCTCTAGTTTTTGTTTTATTTGAAGACAGTACCCTTAGTTTTTGTTTTATTTGAATACAGTACCCTTAGTTTTTGTTTTATTTGAATACAGTACCTCTAGTTTTTGTTTTGTTTGAAGACAGTACCTCTAGTTTTTGTTTTATTTGAATACAGTACCCTTAGTTTTTGTTTTATTTGAATACAGTACCCTTAGTTTTTGTTTTATTTGAATACAGTACCTCTAGTTTTTGTTTTATTTGAATACAGTACCTCTAGTTTTTGTTTTATTTGAATACAGTACCTCTAGTTTTTGTTTTATTTGAAGACAATACCTCTAGTTTTTGTTTTGTTTGAAGACAGTACCTCTAGTTTTTGTTTTATTTGAAGACAGTACCTCTAGTTTTTGTTTTGTTTGAAGACAGTACCTCTAGTTTTTGTTTTATTTGAAGACAGTACCCTTAGTTTTTGTTTTATTTGAATACAGTACCCTTAGTTTTTGTTTTATTTGAATACAGTACCTCTAGTTTTTGTTTTGTTTGAAGACAGTACCTCTAGTTTTTGTTTTATTTGAATACAGTACCCTTAGTTTTTGTTTTATTTGAATACAGTACCCTTAGTTTTTGTTTTATTTGAATACAGTACCTCTAGTTTTTGTTTTATTTGAATACAGTACCCTTAGTTTTTGTTTTATTTGAAGACAATACCTCTAGTTTTTGTTTTATTTGAAGACAGTACCCTTAGTTTTTGTTTTATTTGAATACAGTACCTCTAGTTTTTGTTTTGTTTGAAGACAGTACCTCTAGTTTTTGTTTTGTTTGAAGACAGTACCCATAGTTTTGTTTTATTTGAAGACAGTACCCTTAATTTTTGTTTTATTTGAAGACAGTACCTCTAGTTTTTGCTTTATTTGAAGACAGTACCTCTAGTTTTTGTTTTATTTGAATACAGTACCTCTAGTTTTTGCTTTATTTGAATACAGTACCCTTAGTTTTTGTTTTATTTGAAGACAATACCTCTAGTTTTTGTTTTATTTGAAGACAGTACCTCTAGTTTTTGTTTTATTTGAATACAGTACCTCTAGTTTTTGTTTTATTTGAATACAGTACCCTTAGTTTTTGTTTTATTTGAATACAGTACCTCTAGTTTTTGTTTTATTTGAATACAGTACCTCTAGTTTTTGTTTTGTTTGAAGACAGTACCCCTAGTTTTTGTTTTATTTGAATACAGTACCCTTAGTTTTGGTTTTATTTGAATACAGTACCCCTAGTTTTTGTTTTGTTTGAAGACAGTACCTCTAGTTTTTGTTTTATTTGAAGACAATACCTCTAGTTTTTGTTTTATTTGAATACAGTACCTCTAGTTTTTGTTTTATTTGAATACAGTACCTCTAGTTTTTGTTTTATTTGAAGACAGTACCTCTAGTTTTTGTTTTATTTGAATACAGTACCTCTAGTTTTTGTTTTATTTGAATACAGTACCCCTAGTTTTTGTTTTATTTGAATACAGTACCTCTAGTTTTTGTTTTATTTGAAGACAGTACCTCCAGTTTTTGTTTTATTTGAAGACAGTACCTCTAGTTTTTGTTTTATTTGAATACAGTACCCCTAGTTTTTGTTTTATTTGAAGACAGTACCTCTAGTTTTTGTTTTATTTGAATACAGTACCTCTAGTTTTTGTTTTATTTGAAGACAGTACCTCTAGTTTTTGTTTTATTTGAAGACAGTACCTCTAGTTTTTGTTTTATTTGAATACAGTACCCTTAGTTTTTGTTTTATTTGAATACAGTACCTCTAGTTTTTGTTTTATTTGAATACAGTACCCTTAGTTTTTGTTTTATTTGAATACAGTACCTCTAATTTTTGTTTCGTTTGAAGACAGTACCTCTAGTTTTTGTTTTATTTGAAGACAGTACCTCTAGTTTTTGTTTTATTTGAAGACAGTACCCTTAGTTTTTGTTTTATTTGAAGACAGTACCTCTAGTTTTTGTTTTATTTGAATACAGTACCCTTAGTTTTTGTTTTATTTGAATACAGTACCTCTAGTTTTTGTTTTATTTGAAGACAGTACCTCTAGTTTTTGTTTTATTTGAATACAGTACCTCTAGTTTTTGTTTTGTTTGAAGACAGTACCTCTAGTTTTTGTTTTATTTGAATACAGTACCTCTAGTTTTTGTTTTATTTGAAGACAGTACCTCTAGTTTTTGTTTTATTTGAAGACAGTACCTCTAGTTTTTGTTTTGTTTGAAGACAGTACCTCTAGTTTTTGTTTTGTTTGAAGACAGTACCCTTAGTTTTTGTTTTATTTGAAGACAGTACCTCTAGTTTTTGTTTTATTTGAATACAGTACCTCTAGTTTTTGTTTTGTTTGAAGACAGTACCTCTAGTTTTTGTTTTATTTGAAGACAGTACCTCTAGTTTTTGTTTTATTTGAAGACAGTACCTCTAGTTTTTGTTTTATTTGAAGACAGTACCTCTAGTTTTTGTTTTATTTGAAGACAGTACCTCTAGTTTTTGTTTTATTTGAAGACAGTACCTCTAGTTTTTGTTTTATTTGAAGACAGTACCTCTAGTTTTTGTTTTATTTGAATACAGTACCCTTAGTTTTTGTTTTATTTGAATACAGTACCTCTAGTTTTTGTTTTGTTTGAAGACAGTACCCTTAGTTTTTGCTTTATTTGAATACAGTACCCCTAGTTTTTGTTTTGTTTGAAGACAGTACCTCTAGTTTTTGTTTTATTTGAAGACAGTACCTCTAGTTTTTGTTTTATTTGAAGATAGTACCTCTAGTTTTTGTTTTATTTGAAGACAGTACCTCTAGTTTTTGTTTTATTTGAAGACAGTACCCTTAATTTTTGTTTTATTTGAAGACAGTACCTCTAGTTTTTGCTTTATTTGAAGACAGTACCTCTAGTTTTTGTTTTATTTGAATACAGTACCTCTAGTTTTTGTTTTATTTGAATACAGTACCCTTAGTTTTTGTTTTATTTGAAGACAATACCTCTAGTTTTTGTTTTATTTGAAGACAGTACCTCTAGTTTTTGTTTTATTTGAATATAGTACCTCTAGTTTTTGTTTTATTTGAATACAGTACCCTTAGTTTTTGTTTTATTTGAAGACAATACCTCTAGTTTTTGTTTTATTTGAATACAGTACCTCTAGTTTTTGTTTTGTTTGAAGACAGTACCCCTAGTTTTTGTTTTATTTGAATACAGTACCCTTAGTTTTGGTTTTATTTGAATACAGTACCCCTAGTTTTTGTTTTGTTTGAAGACAGTACCTCTAGTTTTTGTTTTATTTGAAGACAATACCTCTAGTTTTTGTTTTATTTGAATACAGTACCTCTAGTTTTTGTTTTATTTGAATACAGTACCTCTAGTTTTTGTTTTATTTGAAGACAGTACCTCTAGTTTTTGTTTTATTTGAATACAGTACCTCTAGTTTTTGTTTTATTTGAATACAGTACCCCTAGTTTTTGTTTTATTTGAATACAGTACCTCTAGTTTTTGTTTTATTTGAAGACAGTACCTCCAGTTTTTGTTTTATTTGAAGACAGTACCTCTAGTTTTTGTTTTATTTGAATACAGTACCCCTAGTTTTTGTTTTATTTGAAGACAGTACCTCTAGTTTTTGTTTTATTTGAATACAGTACCTCTAGTTTTTGTTTTATTTGAAGACAGTACCTCTAGTTTTTGTTTTATTTGAAGACAGTACCTCTAGTTTTTGTTTTATTTGAATACAGTACCCTTAGTTTTTGTTTTATTTGAATACAGTACCTCTAGTTTTTGTTTTATTTGAATACAGTACCCTTAGTTTTTGTTTTATTTGAATACAGTACCTCTAATTTTTGTTTCGTTTGAAGACAGTACCTCTAGTTTTTGTTTTATTTGAAGACAGTACCTCTAGTTTTTGTTTTATTTGAAGACAGTACCCTTAGTTTTTGTTTTATTTGAAGACAGTACCTCTAGTTTTTGTTTTATTTGAATACAGTACCCTTAGTTTTTGTTTTATTTGAATACAGTACCTCTAGTTTTTGTTTTATTTGAAGACAGTACCTCTAGTTTTTGTTTTATTTGAATACAGTACCTCTAGTTTTTGTTTTGTTTGAAGACAGTACCTCTAGTTTTTGTTTTATTTGAATACAGTACCTCTAGTTTTTGTTTTATTTGAAGACAGTACCTCTAGTTTTTGTTTTATTTGAAGACAGTACCTCTAGTTTTTGTTTTGTTTGAAGACAGTACCTCTAGTTTTTGTTTTGTTTGAAGACAGTACCCTTAGTTTTTGTTTTATTTGAAGACAGTACCTCTAGTTTTTGTTTTATTTGAATACAGTACCTCTAGTTTTTGTTTTGTTTGAAGACAGTACCTCTAGTTTTTGTTTTATTTGAAGACAGTACCTCTAGTTTTTGTTTTATTTGAAGACAGTACCTCTAGTTTTTGTTTTATTTGAAGACAGTACCTCTAGTTTTTGTTTTATTTGAAGACAGTACCTCTAGTTTTTGTTTTATTTGAAGACAGTACCTCTAGTTTTTGTTTTATTTGAAGACAGTACCTCTAGTTTTTGTTTTATTTGAATACAGTACCCTTAGTTTTTGTTTTATTTGAATACAGTACCTCTAGTTTTTGTTTTGTTTGAAGACAGTACCCTTAGTTTTTGCTTTATTTGAATACAGTACCCCTAGTTTTTGTTTTGTTTGAAGACAGTACCTCTAGTTTTTGTTTTATTTGAAGACAGTACCTCTAGTTTTTGTTTTATTTGAAGATAGTACCTCTAGTTTTTGTTTTATTTGAAGACAGTACCTCTAGTTTTTGTTTTATTTGAAGACAGTACCCTTAATTTTTGTTTTATTTGAAGACAGTACCTCTAGTTTTTGCTTTATTTGAAGACAGTACCTCTAGTTTTTGTTTTATTTGAATACAGTACCTCTAGTTTTTGTTTTATTTGAATACAGTACCCTTAGTTTTTGTTTTATTTGAAGACAATACCTCTAGTTTTTGTTTTATTTGAAGACAGTACCTCTAGTTTTTGTTTTATTTGAATATAGTACCTCTAGTTTTTGTTTTATTTGAATACAGTACCCTTAGTTTTTGTTTTATTTGAAGACAATACCTCTAGTTTTTGTTTTATTTGAAGACAGTACCTCTAGTTTTTTTTTTATTTGAATACAGTACCCTTAGTTTTTGTTTTATTTGAATACAGTACCTCTAGTTTTTGTTTTATTTGAATACAGTACCTCTAGTTTTTGTTTTGTTTGAAGACAGTACCCCTAGTTTTTGTTTTATTTGAATACAGTACCCCTAGTTTTGGTTTTATTTGAATACAGTACCCCTAGTTTTTGTTTTGTTTGAAGACAGTACCTCTAGTTTTTGTTTTATTTGAAGACAATACCTCTCGTTTTTGTTTTATTTGAATACAGTACCTCTAGTTTTTGTTTTATTTGAATACAGTACCTCTAGTTTTTGTTTTATTTGAAGACAGTACCTCTAGTTTTTGTTTTATTTGAAGACAGTACCTCCAGTTTTTGTTTTATTTGAATACAGTACCTCTTGTTTTTGTTTTATTTGAATACAGTACCTCTAGTTTTTGTTTTATTTGAATACAGTACCTCTAGTTTTTGTTTTATTTGAATACAGTACCCCTAGTTTTTGTTTTATTTGAATACAGTACCTCTAGTTTTTGTTTTATTTGAAGACAGTACCTCTAGTTTTTGTTTAATTTGAATACAGTACCTCTAGTTTTTGTTTTATTTGAATACAGTACCTCTAGTTTTTTTTTATTTGAATACAGTACCTCTAGTTTTTGTTTTATTTGAATACAGTACCCTTAGTTTTTGTTTTATTTGAATACAGTACCTCTAGTTTTTGTTTTATTTGAAGACAGTACCTCTAGTTTTTGTTTTATTTGAATACAGTACCTCTAGTTTTTGTTTTATTTGAATACAGTACCTCTAGTTTTTGTTTTATTTGAATACAGTACCTCTAGTTTTTGTTTTATTTGAATACAGTACCTCTAGTTTTTGTTTTATTTGAATACAGTACCTCTAGTTTTTGTTTTATTTGAATACAGTACCCCTAGTTTTTGTTTTATTTGAATACAGTACCTCTAGTTTTTGTTTTATTTGAATACAGTACCTCTAGTTTTTGTTTTATTTGAAGACAGTACCTCCAGTTTTTGTTTTATTTGAATACAGTACCTCTAGTTTTTGTTTTATTTGAATACAGTACCTCTAGTTTTTGTTTTATTTGAAGACAGTACCTCCAGTTTTTGTTTTATTTGAATACAGTACCTCTAGTTTTTGTTTTATTTGAATACAGTACCCCTAGTTTTTGTTTTATTTGAATACAGTACCTCTAGTTTTTGTTTTATTTGAATACAGTACCCTTAGTTTTTGTTTTATTTGAAGACAGTACCTCCAGTTTTTGTTTTATTTGAATACAGTACCCTTAGTTTTTGTTTTATTTGAATACAGTACCTCTAGTTTTTGTTTTATTTGAATACAGTACCCCTAGTTTTTGTTTTATTTGAATACAGTACCTCTAGTTTTTGTTTTATTTGAATACAGTACCCCTAGTTTTTGTTTTATTTGAAGACAGTACCTCTAGTTTTTGTTTTATTTGAATACAGTACCCCTAGTTTTTGTTTTATTTGAAGACAGTACCTCCAGTTTTTGCTTTATTTGAATACAGTACCCTTAGTTTTTGTTTTATTTGAATACAGTACCTCTAGTTTTTGTTTTATTTGAATACAGTACCCCTAGTTTTTGTTTTATTTGAATACAGTACCTCTAGTTTTTGTTTTATTTGAATACAGTACCCCTAGTTTTTGTTTTATTTGAATACAGTACCTCTAGTTTTTGTTTTATTTTTAGACAATACCTCTAGTTTTTGTTTTATTTGAATACAGGTTTTTGTTTTATTTGAATACAGTACCTCTAGTTTTTGTTTTATTTGAATACAGTACCTCTAGTTTTTGTTTTATTTGAAGACAATACCTCTAGTTTTTGTTTTGTTTGAAGACAGTACCTCTAGTTTTTGTTTTATTTGAAGACAGTACCTCTAGTTTTTGTTTTGTTTGAAGACAGTACCTCTAGTTTTTGTTTTATTTGAAGACAGTACCCTTGGTTTTTGTTTTATTTGAAGACAGTACCCTTAGTTTTTGTTTTATTTGAATACAGTACCTCTAGTTTTTGTTTTGTTTGAAGACAGTACCTCTAGTTTTTGTTTTATTTGAATACAGTACCCTTAGTTTTTGTTTTATTTGAATACAGTACCCTTAGTTTTTGTTTTATTTGAATACAGTACCTCTAGTTTTTGTTTTATTTGAATACAGTACCTCTAGTTTTTGTTTTATTTGAATACAGTACCTCTAGTTTTTGTTTTATTTGAAGACAATACCTCTAGTTTTTGTTTTGTTTGAAGACAGTACCTCTAGTTTTTGTTTTATTTGAAGACAGTACCTCTAGTTTTTGTTTTGTTTGAAGACAGTACCTCTAGTTTTTGTTTTATTTGAAGACAGTACCCTTAGTTTTTGTTTTATTTGAATACAGTACCCTTAGTTTTTGTTTTATTTGAATACAGTACCTCTAGTTTTTGTTTTGTTTGAAGACAGTACCTCTAGTTTTTGTTTTATTTGAATACAGTACCCTTAGTTTTTGTTTTATTTGAATACAGTACCCTTAGTTTTTGTTTTATTTGAATACAGTACCTCTAGTTTTTGTTTTATTTGAATACAGTACCCTTAGTTTTTGTTTTATTTGAAGACAATACCTCTAGTTTTTGTTTTATTTGAAGACAGTACCCTTAGTTTTTGTTTTATTTGAATACAGTACCTCTAGTTTTTGTTTTGTTTGAAGACAGTACCTCTAGTTTTTGTTTTGTTTGAAGACAGTACCCATAGTTTTGTTTTATTTGAAGACAGTACCCTTAATTTTTGTTTTATTTGAAGACAGTACCTCTAGTTTTTGCTTTATTTGAAGACAGTACCTCTAGTTTTTGTTTTATTTGAATACAGTACCTCTAGTTTTTGCTTTATTTGAATACAGTACCCTTAGTTTTTGTTTTATTTGAAGACAATACCTCTAGTTTTTGTTTTATTTGAAGACAGTACCTCTAGTTTTTGTTTTATTTGAATACAGTACCTCTAGTTTTTGTTTTATTTGAATACAGTACCCTTAGTTTTTGTTTTATTTGAATACAGTACCTCTAGTTTTTGTTTTATTTGAAGACAGTACCTCTAGTTTTTGTTTTATTTGAATATAGTACCTCTAGTTTTTGTTTTATTTGAATACAGTACCCTTAGTTTTTGTTTTATTTGAAGACAATACCTCTAGTTTTTGTTTTATTTGAAGACAGTACCTCTAGTTTTTTTTTTATTTGAATACAGTACCCTTAGTTTTTGTTTTATTTGAATACAGTACCTCTAGTTTTTGTTTTATTTGAATACAGTACCTCTAGTTTTTGTTTTGTTTGAAGACAGTACCCCTAGTTTTTGTTTTATTTGAATACAGTACCCCTAGTTTTGGTTTTATTTGAATACAGTACCCCTAGTTTTTGTTTTGTTTGAAGACAGTACCTCTAGTTTTTGTTTTATTTGAAGACAATACCTCTCGTTTTTGTTTTATTTGAATACAGTACCTCTAGTTTTTGTTTTATTTGAATACAGTACCTCTAGTTTTTGTTTTATTTGAAGACAGTACCTCTAGTTTTTGTTTTATTTGAAGACAGTACCTCCAGTTTTTGTTTTATTTGAATACAGTACCTCTTGTTTTTGTTTTATTTGAATACAGTACCTCTAGTTTTTGTTTTATTTGAATACAGTACCTCTAGTTTTTGTTTTATTTGAATACAGTACCCCTAGTTTTTGTTTTATTTGAATACAGTACCTCTAGTTTTTGTTTTATTTGAAGACAGTACCTCTAGTTTTTGTTTAATTTGAATACAGTACCTCTAGTTTTTGTTTTATTTGAATACAGTACCTCTAGTTTTTTTTTATTTGAATACAGTACCTCTAGTTTTTGTTTTATTTGAATACAGTACCCTTAGTTTTTGTTTTATTTGAATACAGTACCTCTAGTTTTTGTTTTATTTGAAGACAGTACCTCTAGTTTTTGTTTTATTTGAATACAGTACCTCTAGTTTTTGTTTTATTTGAATACAGTACCCTTAGTTTTTGTTTTATTTGAAGACAATACCTCTAGTTTTTGTTTTATTTGAAGACAGTACCTCTAGTTTTTGTTTTATTTGAATATAGTACCTCTAGTTTTTGTTTTATTTGAATACAGTACCCTTAGTTTTTGTTTTATTTGAAGACAATACCTCTAGTTTTTGTTTTATTTGAAGACAGTACCTCTAGTTTTTTTTTTATTTGAATACAGTACCCTTAGTTTTTGTTTTATTTGAATACAGTACCTCTAGTTTTTGTTTTATTTGAATACAGTACCTCTAGTTTTTGTTTTGTTTGAAGACAGTACCCCTAGTTTTTGTTTTATTTGAATACAGTACCCCTAGTTTTGGTTTTATTTGAATACAGTACCCCTAGTTTTTGTTTTGTTTGAAGACAGTACCTCTAGTTTTTGTTTTATTTGAAGACAATACCTCTCGTTTTTGTTTTATTTGAATACAGTACCTCTAGTTTTTGTTTTATTTGAATACAGTACCTCTAGTTTTTGTTTTATTTGAAGACAGTACCTCTAGTTTTTGTTTTATTTGAAGACAGTACCTCCAGTTTTTGTTTTATTTGAATACAGTACCTCTTGTTTTTGTTTTATTTGAATACAGTACCTCTAGTTTTTGTTTTATTTGAATACAGTACCTCTAGTTTTTGTTTTATTTGAATACAGTACCCCTAGTTTTTGTTTTATTTGAATACAGTACCTCTAGTTTTTGTTTTATTTGAAGACAGTACCTCTAGTTTTTGTTTAATTTGAATACAGTACCTCTAGTTTTTGTTTTATTTGAATACAGTACCTCTAGTTTTTTTTTATTTGAATACAGTACCTCTAGTTTTTGTTTTATTTGAATACAGTACCCTTAGTTTTTGTTTTATTTGAATACAGTACCTCTAGTTTTTGTTTTATTTGAAGACAGTACCTCTAGTTTTTGTTTTATTTGAATACAGTACCTCTAGTTTTTGTTTTATTTGAATACAGTACCTCTAGTTTTTGTTTTATTTGAATACAGTACCTCTAGTTTTTGTTTTATTTGAATACAGTACCTCTAGTTTTTGTTTTATTTGAATACAGTACCTCTAGTTTTTGTTTTATTTGAATACAGTACCCCTAGTTTTTGTTTTATTTGAATACAGTACCTCTAGTTTTTGTTTTATTTGAATACAGTACCTCTAGTTTTTGTTTTATTTGAAGACAGTACCTCCAGTTTTTGTTTTATTTGAATACAGTACCTCTAGTTTTTGTTTTATTTGAATACAGTACCTCTAGTTTTTGTTTTATTTGAAGACAGTACCTCCAGTTTTTGTTTTATTTGAATACAGTACCTCTAGTTTTTGTTTTATTTGAATACAGTACCCCTAGTTTTTGTTTTATTTGAATACAGTACCTCTAGTTTTTGTTTTATTTGAATACAGTACCCTTAGTTTTTGTTTTATTTGAAGACAGTACCTCCAGTTTTTGTTTTATTTGAATACAGTACCCTTAGTTTTTGTTTTATTTGAATACAGTACCTCTAGTTTTTGTTTTATTTGAATACAGTACCCCTAGTTTTTGTTTTATTTGAATACAGTACCTCTAGTTTTTGTTTTATTTGAATACAGTACCCCTAGTTTTTGTTTTATTTGAAGACAGTACCTCTAGTTTTTGTTTTATTTGAATACAGTACCCCTAGTTTTTGTTTTATTTGAAGACAGTACCTCCAGTTTTTGCTTTATTTGAATACAGTACCCTTAGTTTTTGTTTTATTTGAATACAGTACCTCTAGTTTTTGTTTTATTTGAATACAGTACCCCTAGTTTTTGTTTTATTTGAATACAGTACCTCTAGTTTTTGTTTTATTTGAATACAGTACCCCTAGTTTTTGTTTTATTTGAATACAGTACCTCTAGTTTTTGTTTTATTTTTAGACAATACCTCTAGTTTTTGTTTTATTTGAATACAGGTTTTTGTTTTATTTGAATACAGTACCTCTAGTTTTTGTTTTATTTGAATACAGTACCTCTAGTTTTTGTTTTATTTGAAGACAATACCTCTAGTTTTTGTTTTGTTTGAAGACAGTACCTCTAGTTTTTGTTTTATTTGAAGACAGTACCTCTAGTTTTTGTTTTGTTTGAAGACAGTACCTCTAGTTTTTGTTTTATTTGAAGACAGTACCCTTGGTTTTTGTTTTATTTGAAGACAGTACCCTTAGTTTTTGTTTTATTTGAATACAGTACCTCTAGTTTTTGTTTTGTTTGAAGACAGTACCTCTAGTTTTTGTTTTATTTGAATACAGTACCCTTAGTTTTTGTTTTATTTGAATACAGTACCCTTAGTTTTTGTTTTATTTGAATACAGTACCTCTAGTTTTTGTTTTATTTGAATACAGTACCTCTAGTTTTTGTTTTATTTGAATACAGTACCTCTAGTTTTTGTTTTATTTGAAGACAATACCTCTAGTTTTTGTTTTGTTTGAAGACAGTACCTCTAGTTTTTGTTTTATTTGAAGACAGTACCTCTAGTTTTTGTTTTGTTTGAAGACAGTACCTCTAGTTTTTGTTTTATTTGAAGACAGTACCCTTAGTTTTTGTTTTATTTGAATACAGTACCCTTAGTTTTTGTTTTATTTGAATACAGTACCTCTAGTTTTTGTTTTGTTTGAAGACAGTACCTCTAGTTTTTGTTTTATTTGAATACAGTACCCTTAGTTTTTGTTTTATTTGAATACAGTACCCTTAGTTTTTGTTTTATTTGAATACAGTACCTCTAGTTTTTGTTTTATTTGAATACAGTACCCTTAGTTTTTGTTTTATTTGAAGACAATACCTCTAGTTTTTGTTTTATTTGAAGACAGTACCCTTAGTTTTTGTTTTATTTGAATACAGTACCTCTAGTTTTTGTTTTGTTTGAAGACAGTACCTCTAGTTTTTGTTTTGTTTGAAGACAGTACCCATAGTTTTGTTTTATTTGAAGACAGTACCCTTAATTTTTGTTTTATTTGAAGACAGTACCTCTAGTTTTTGCTTTATTTGAAGACAGTACCTCTAGTTTTTGTTTTATTTGAATACAGTACCTCTAGTTTTTGCTTTATTTGAATACAGTACCCTTAGTTTTTGTTTTATTTGAAGACAATACCTCTAGTTTTTGTTTTATTTGAAGACAGTACCTCTAGTTTTTGTTTTATTTGAATACAGTACCTCTAGTTTTTGTTTTATTTGAATACAGTACCCTTAGTTTTTGTTTTATTTGAATACAGTACCTCTAGTTTTTGTTTTATTTGAAGACAGTACCTCTAGTTTTTGATTTATTTGAATATAGTACCTCTAGTTTTTGTTTTATTTGAATACAGTACCCTTAGTTTTTGTTTTATTTGAAGACAATACCTCTAGTTTTTGTTTTATTTGAAGACAGTACCTCTAGTTTTTTTTTTATTTGAATACAGTACCCTTAGTTTTTGTTTTATTTGAATACAGTACCTCTAGTTTTTGTTTTATTTGAATACAGTACCTCTAGTTTTTGTTTTGTTTGAAGACAGTACCCCTAGTTTTTGTTTTATTTGAATACAGTACCCCTAGTTTTGGTTTTATTTGAATACAGTACCCCTAGTTTTTGTTTTGTTTGAAGACAGTACCTCTAGTTTTTGTTTTATTTGAAGACAATACCTCTCGTTTTTGTTTTATTTGAATACAGTACCTCTAGTTTTTGTTTTATTTGAATACAGTACCTATAGTTTTTGTTTTATTTGAAGACAGTACCTCTAGTTTTTGTTTTATTTGAAGACAGTACCTCCAGTTTTTGTTTTATTTGAATACAGTACCTCTTGTTTTTGTTTTATTTGAATACAGTACCTCTAGTTTTTGTTTTATTTGAATACAGTACCTCTAGTTTTTGTTTTATTTGAATACAGTACCCCTAGTTTTTGTTTTATTTGAATACAGTACCTCTAGTTTTTGTTTTATTTGAAGACAGTACCTCTAGTTTTTGTTTAATTTGAATACAGTACCTCTAGTTTTTGTTTTATTTGAATACAGTACCTCTAGTTTTTTTTTATTTGAATACAGTACCTCTAGTTTTTGTTTTATTTGAATACAGTACCCTTAGTTTTTGTTTTATTTGAATACAGTACCTCTAGTTTTTGTTTTATTTGAATACAGTACCCCTAGTTTTTGTTTTATTTGAATACAGTACCTCTAGTTTTTGTTTTATTTGAATACAGTACCCCTAGTTTTTGTTTTATTTGAATACAGTACCTCTAGTTTTTGTTTTATTTTTAGACAATACCTCTAGTTTTTGTTTTATTTGAATACAGGTTTTTGTTTTATTTGAATACAGTACCTCTAGTTTTTGTTTTATTTGAATACAGTACCTCTAGTTTTTGTTTTATTTGAAGACAATACCTCTAGTTTTTGTTTTGTTTGAAGACAGTACCTCTAGTTTTTGTTTTATTTGAAGACAGTACCTCTAGTTTTTGTTTTGTTTGAAGACAGTACCTCTAGTTTTTGTTTTATTTGAAGACAGTACCCTTTGTTTTTGTTTTATTTGAAGACAGTACCCTTAGTTTTTGTTTTATTTGAATACAGTACCTCTAGTTTTTGTTTTGTTTGAAGACAGTACCTCTAGTTTTTGTTTTATTTGAATACAGTACCCTTAGTTTTTGTTTTATTTGAATACAGTACCCTTAGTTTTTGTTTTATTTGAATACAGTACCTCTAGTTTTTGTTTTATTTGAATACAGTACCTCTAGTTTTTGTTTTATTTGAATACAGTACCTCTAGTTTTTGTTTTATTTGAAGACAATACCTCTAGTTTTTGTTTTGTTTGAAGACAGTACCTCTAGTTTTTGTTTTATTTGAAGACAGTACCTCTAGTTTTTGTTTTGTTTGAAGACAGTACCTCTAGTTTTTGTTTTATTTGAAGACAGTACCCTTAGTTTTTGTTTTATTTGAATACAGTACCCTTAGTTTTTGTTTTATTTGAATACAGTACCTCTAGTTTTTGTTTTGTTTGAAGACAGTACCTCTAGTTTTTGTTTTATTTGAATACAGTACCCTTAGTTTTTGTTTTATTTGAATACAGTACCCTTAGTTTTTGTTTTATTTGAATACAGTACCTCTAGTTTTTGTTTTATTTGAATACAGTACCCTTAGTTTTTGTTTTATTTGAAGACAATACCTCTAGTTTTTGTTTTATTTGAAGACAGTACCCTTAGTTTTTGTTTTATTTGAATACAGTACCTCTAGTTTTTGTTTTGTTTGAAGACAGTACCTCTAGTTTTTGTTTTGTTTGAAGACAGTACCCATAGTTTTGTTTTATTTGAAGACAGTACCCTTAATTTTTGTTTTATTTGAAGACAGTACCTCTAGTTTTTGCTTTATTTGAAGACAGTACCTCTAGTTTTTGTTTTATTTGAATACAGTACCTCTAGTTTTTGCTTTATTTGAATACAGTACCCTTAGTTTTTGTTTTATTTGAAGACAATACCTCTAGTTTTTGTTTTATTTGAAGACAGTACCTCTAGTTTTTGTTTTATTTGAATACAGTACCTCTAGTTTTTGTTTTATTTGAATACAGTACCCTTAGTTTTTGTTTTATTTGAATACAGTACCTCTAGTTTTTGTTTTATTTGAAGACAGTACCTCTAGTTTTTGTTTTATTTGAATATAGTACCTCTAGTTTTTGTTTTATTTGAATACAGTACCCTTAGTTTTTGTTTTATTTGAAGACAATACCTCTAGTTTTTGTTTTATTTGAAGACAGTACCTCTAGTTTTTTTTTTATTTGAATACAGTACCCTTAGTTTTTGTTTTATTTGAATACAGTACCTCTAGTTTTTGTTTTATTTGAATACAGTACCTCTAGTTTTTGTTTTGTTTGAAGACAGTACCCCTAGTTTTTGTTTTATTTGAATACAGTACCCCTAGTTTTGGTTTTATTTGAATACAGTACCCCTAGTTTTTGTTTTGTTTGAAGACAGTACCTCTAGTTTTTGTTTTATTTGAAGACAATACCTCTCGTTTTTGTTTTATTTGAATACAGTACCTCTAGTTTTTGTTTTATTTGAATACAGTACCTATAGTTTTTGTTTTATTTGAAGACAGTACCTCTAGTTTTTGTTTTATTTGAAGACAGTACCTCCAGTTTTTGTTTTATTTGAATACAGTACCTCTTGTTTTTGTTTTATTTGAATACAGTACCTCTAGTTTTTGTTTTATTTGAATACAGTACCTCTAGTTTTTGTTTTATTTGAATACAGTACCCCTAGTTTTTGTTTTATTTGAATACAGTACCTCTAGTTTTTGTTTTATTTGAAGACAGTACCTCTAGTTTTTGTTTAATTTGAATACAGTACCTCTAGTTTTTGTTTTATTTGAATACAGTACCTCTAGTTTTTTTTTATTTGAATACAGTACCTCTAGTTTTTGTTTTATTTGAATACAGTACCCTTAGTTTTTGTTTTATTTGAATACAGTACCTCTAGTTTTTGTTTTATTTGAAGACAGTACCTCTAGTTTTTGTTTTATTTGAATACAGTACCTCTAGTTTTTGTTTTATTTGAATACAGTACCTCTAGTTTTTGTTTTATTTGAATACAGTACCTCTAGTTTTTGTTTTATTTGAATACAGTACCTCTAGTTTTTGTTTTATTTGAATACAGTACCTCTAGTTTTTGTTTTATTT
Organism: Bathymodiolus septemdierum; assembly: GCA_963383655.1. Lineage (NCBI taxonomy): Eukaryota > Metazoa > Mollusca > Bivalvia > Mytilida > Modiolidae > Bathymodiolus > Bathymodiolus septemdierum. The sequence goes on from OY726524.1 coordinate 7,107,115, forward strand.
GAATACAGTACCCCTAGTTTTTGTTTTATTTGAATACAGTACCTCTAGTTTTTGTTTTATTTGAATACAGTACCTCTAGTTTTTGTTTTATTTGAAGACAGTACCTCCAGTTTTTGTTTTATTTGAATACAGTACCTCTAGTTTTTGTTTTATTTGAATACAGTACCTCTAGTTTTTGTTTTATTTGAAGACAGTACCTCCAGTTTTTGTTTTATTTGAATACAGTACCTCTAGTTTTTGTTTTATTTGAATACAGTACCCCTAGTTTTTGTTTTATTTGAATACAGTACCTCTAGTTTTTGTTTTATTTGAATACAGTACCCTTAGTTTTTGTTTTATTTGAAGACAGTACCTCCAGTTTTTGTTTTATTTGAATACAGTACCCTTAGTTTTTGTTTTATTTGAATACAGTACCTCTAGTTTTTGTTTTATTTGAATACAGTACCCCTAGTTTTTGTTTTATTTGAATACAGTACCTCTAGTTTTTGTTTTATTTGAATACAGTACCCCTAGTTTTTGTTTTATTTGAAGACAGTACCTCTAGTTTTTGTTTTATTTGAATACAGTACCCCTAGTTTTTGTTTTATTTGAAGACAGTACCTCCAGTTTTTGTTTTATTTGAATACAGTACCCTTAGTTTTTGTTTTATTTGAATACAGTACCTCTAGTTTTTGTTTTATTTGAATACAGTACCCCTAGTTTTTGTTTTATTTGAATACAGTACCTCTAGTTTTTGTTTTATTTGAATACAGTACCCCTAGTTTTTGTTTTATTTGAATACAGTACCTCTAGTTTTTGTTTTATTTTTAGACAATACCTCTAGTTTTTGTTTTATTTGAATACAGGTTTTTGTTTTATTTGAATACAGTACCTCTAGTTTTTGTTTTATTTGAATACAGTACCTCTAGTTTTTGTTTTATTTGAAGACAATACCTCTAGTTTTTGTTTTGTTTGAAGACAGTACCTCTAGTTTTTGTTTTATTTGAAGACAGTACCTCTAGTTTTTGTTTTGTTTGAAGACAGTACCTCTAGTTTTTGTTTTATTTGAAGACAGTACCCTTGGTTTTTGTTTTATTTGAAGACAGTACCCTTAGTTTTTGTTTTATTTGAATACAGTACCTCTAGTTTTTGTTTTGTTTGAAGACAGTACCTCTAGTTTTTGTTTTATTTGAATACAGTACCCTTAGTTTTTGTTTTATTTGAATACAGTACCCTTAGTTTTTGTTTTATTTGAATACAGTACCTCTAGTTTTTGTTTTATTTGAATACAGTACCTCTAGTTTTTGTTTTATTTGAATACAGTACCTCTAGTTTTTGTTTTATTTGAAGACAATACCTCTAGTTTTTGTTTTGTTTGAAGACAGTACCTCTAGTTTTTGTTTTATTTGAAGACAGTACCTCTAGTTTTTGTTTTGTTTGAAGACAGTACCTCTAGTTTTTGTTTTATTTGAAGACAGTACCCTTAGTTTTTGTTTTATTTGAATACAGTACCCTTAGTTTTTGTTTTATTTGAATACAGTACCTCTAGTTTTTGTTTTGTTTGAAGACAGTACCTCTAGTTTTTGTTTTATTTGAATACAGTACCCTTAGTTTTTGTTTTATTTGAATACAGTACCCTTAGTTTTTGTTTTATTTGAATACAGTACCTCTAGTTTTTGTTTTATTTGAATACAGTACCCTTAGTTTTTGTTTTATTTGAAGACAATACCTCTAGTTTTTGTTTTATTTGAAGACAGTACCCTTAGTTTTTGTTTTATTTGAATACAGTACCTCTAGTTTTTGTTTTGTTTGAAGACAGTACCTCTAGTTTTTGTTTTGTTTGAAGACAGTACCCATAGTTTTGTTTTATTTGAAGACAGTACCCTTAATTTTTGTTTTATTTGAAGACAGTACCTCTAGTTTTTGCTTTATTTGAAGACAGTACCTCTAGTTTTTGTTTTATTTGAATACAGTACCTCTAGTTTTTGCTTTATTTGAATACAGTACCCTTAGTTTTTGTTTTATTTGAAGACAATACCTCTAGTTTTTGTTTTATTTGAAGACAGTACCTCTAGTTTTTGTTTTATTTGAATACAGTACCTCTAGTTTTTGTTTTATTTGAATACAGTACCCTTAGTTTTTGTTTTATTTGAATACAGTACCTCTAGTTTTTGTTTTATTTGAATACAGTACCTCTAGTTTTTGTTTTGTTTGAAGACAGTACCCCTAGTTTTTGTTTTATTTGAATACAGTACCCTTAGTTTTGGTTTTATTTGAATACAGTACCCCTAGTTTTTGTTTTGTTTGAAGACAGTACCTCTAGTTTTTGTTTTATTTGAAGACAGTACCTCTAGTTTTTGTTTTATTTGAATACAGTACCTCTAGTTTTTGTTTTATTTGAATACAGTACCTCTAGTTTTTGTTTTATTTGAAGACAGTACCTCTAGTTTTTGTTTTATTTGAATACAGTACCTCTAGTTTTTGTTTTATTTCAATACAGTACCCCTAGTTTTTGTTTTATTTGAATACAGTACCTCTAGTTTTTGTTTTATTTGAAGACAGTACCTCCAGTTTTTGTTTTATTTGAAGACAGTACCTCTAGTTTTTGTTTTATTTGAATACAGTACCCCTAGTTTTTGTTTTATTTGAAGACAGTACCTCTAGTTTTTGTTTTATTTGAATACAGTACCTCTAGTTTTTGTTTTATTTGAAGACAGTACCTCTAGTTTTTCTTTTATTTGAAGACAGTACCTCTAGTTTTTGTTTTATTTGAATACAGTACCCTTAGTTTTTGTTTTATTTGAATACAGTACCTCTAGTTTTTGTTTTATTTGAATACAGTACCTCTAGTTTTTGTTTTATTTGAATACAGTACCTCTAGTTTTTGTTTTATTTGAATACAGTACCTCTAGTTTTTCTTTTATTTGAATACAGTACCTCTAGTTTTTGTTTTATTTGAAGACAGTACCTCTAGTTTTTGTTTTATTTGAATACAGTACCTCTAGTTTTTGTTTTATTTGAATACAGTACCCCTAGTTTTTGTTTTATTTGAATACAGTACCTCTAGTTTTTGTTTTATTTGAATACAGTACCCCTAGTTTTTGTTTTATTTGAATACAGTACCTCTAGTTTTTGTTTTATTTTTAGACAATACCTCTAGTTTTTGTTTTATTTGAATACAGGTTTTTGTTTTATTTGAATACAGTACCTCTAGTTTTTGTTTTATTTGAATACAGTACCTCTAGTTTTTGTTTTATTTGAAGACAATACCTCTAGTTTTTGTTTTATTTGAATACAGTACCTCTAGTTTTTGTTTTATTTGAAGACAGTACCTCCAGTTTTTGTTTTATTTGAAGACAGTACCTCTAGTTTTTGTTTTATTTGAATACAGTACCTCTAGTTTTTGTTTTATTTGAAGACAGTACCTCCAGTTTTTGTTTTATTTGAATACAGTACCTCTAGTTTTTGTTTTATTTGAATACAGTACCCCTAGTTTTTGTTTTATTTGAATACAGTACCTCTAGTTTTTGTTTTATTTGAATACAGTACCCTTAGTTTTTGTTTTATTTGAAGACAGTACCTCCAGTTTTTGTTTTATTTGAATACAGTACCCTTAGTTTTTGTTTTATTTGAATACAGTACCTCTAGTTTTTGTTTTATTTGAATACAGTACCCCTAGTTTTTGTTTTATTTGAATACAGTACCTCTAGTTTTTGTTTTATTTGAATACAGTACCCCTAGTTTTTGTTTTATTTGAATACAGTACCTCTAGTTTTTGTTTTATTTGAATACAGTACCCCTAGTTTTTGTTTTATTTGAAGACAGTACCTCCAGTTTTTGTTTTATTTGAATACAGTACCCTTAGTTTTTGTTTTATTTGAATACAGTACCTCTAGTTTTTGTTTTATTTGAATACAGTACCCCTAGTTTTTGTTTTATTTGAATACAGTACCTCTAGTTTTTGTTTTATTTGAATACAGTACCCCTAGTTTTTGTTTTATTTGAATACAGTACCTCTAGTTTTTGTTTTATTTTTAGACAATACCTCTAGTTTTTGTTTTATTTGAATACAGGTTTTTGCTTTATTTGAATACAGTACCTCTAGTTTTTGTTTTATTTGAATACAGTACCTCTAGTTTTTGTTTTATTTGAAGACAATACCTCTAGTTTTTGTTTTGTTTGAAGACAGTACCTCTAGTTTTTGTTTTATTTGAAGACAGTACCTCTAGTTTTTGTTTTGTTTGAAGACAGTACCTCTAGTTTTTGTTTTATTTGAAGACAGTACCCTTAGTTTTTGTTTTATTTGAATACAGTACCCTTAGTTTTTGTTTTATTTGAATACAGTACCTCTAGTTTTTGTTTTATTTGAAGACAATACCTCTAGTTTTTGTTTTATTTGAATACAGTACCTCTAGTTTTTGTTTTATTTGAAGACAGTACCTCCAGTTTTTGTTTTATTTGAATACAGTACCTCTAGTTTTTGTTTTATTTGAATACAGTACCCTTAGTTTTTGTTTTATTTGAATACAGTACCTCTAGTTTTTGTTTTGTTTGAAGACAGTACCTCTAGTTTTTGTTTTATTTGAATACAGTACCCTTAGTTTTTGTTTTATTTGAATACAGTACCCTTAGTTTTTGTTTTATTTGAATACAGTACCTCTAGTTTTTGTTTTATTTGAATACAGTACCCTTAGTTTTTGTTTTATTTGAAGACAATACCTCTAGTTTTTGTTTTATTTGAAGACAGTACCCTTAGTTTTTGTTTTATTTGAATACAGTACCTCTAGTTTTTGTTTTGTTTGAAGACAGTACCTCTAGTTTTTGTTTTGTTTGAAGACAGTACCCATAGTTTTGTTTTATTTGAAGACAGTACCCTTAATTTTTGTTTTATTTGAAGACAGTACCTCTAGTTTTTGCTTTATTTGAAGACAGTACCTCTAGTTTTTGTTTTATTTGAATACAGTACCTCTAGTTTTTGCTTTATTTGAATACAGTACCCTTAGTTTTTGTTTTATTTGAAGACAATACCTCTAGTTTTTGTTTTATTTGAAGACAGTACCTCTAGTTTTTGTTTTATTTGAATACAGTACCTCTAGTTTTTGTTTTATTTGAATACAGTACCCTTAGTTTTTGTTTTATTTGAATACAGTACCTCTAGTTTTTGTTTTATTTGAATACAGTACCTCTAGTTTTTGTTTTGTTTGAAGACAGTACCCCTAGTTTTTGTTTTATTTGAATACAGTACCCTTAGTTTTGGTTTTATTTGAATACAGTACCCCTAGTTTTTGTTTTGTTTGAAGACAGTACCTCTAGTTTTTGTTTTATTTGAAGACAATACCTCTAGTTTTTGTTTTATTTGAATACAGTACCTCTAGTTTTTGTTTTATTTGAATACAGTACCTCTAGTTTTTGTTTTATTTGAAGACAGTACCTCTAGTTTTTGTTTTATTTGAATACAGTACCTCTAGTTTTTGTTTTATTTCAATACAGTACCCCTAGTTTTTGTTTTATTTGAATACAGTACCTCTAGTTTTTGTTTTATTTGAAGACAGTACCTCCAGTTTTTGTTTTATTTGAAGACAGTACCTCTAGTTTTTGTTTTATTTGAATACAGTACCCCTAGTTTTTGTTTTATTTGAAGACAGTACCTCTAGTTTTTGTTTTATTTGAATACAGTACCTCTAGTTTTTGTTTTATTTGAAGACAGTACCTCTAGTTTTTCTTTTATTTGAAGACAGTACCTCTAGTTTTTGTTTTATTTGAATACAGTACCCTTAGTTTTTGTTTTATTTGAATACAGTACCTCTAGTTTTTGTTTTATTTGAATACAGTACCTCTAGTTTTTGTTTTATTTGAATACAGTACCTCTAGTTTTTGTTTTATTTGAATACAGTACCTCTAGTTTTTCTTTTATTTGAATACAGTACCTCTAGTTTTTGTTTTATTTGAAGACAGTACCTCTAGTTTTTGTTTTATTTGAATACAGTACCTCTAGTTTTTGTTTTATTTGAATACAGTACCCCTAGTTTTTGTTTTATTTGAATACAGTACCTCTAGTTTTTGTTTTATTTGAATACAGTACCCCTAGTTTTTGTTTTATTTGAATACAGTACCTCTAGTTTTTGTTTTATTTTTAGACAATACCTCTAGTTTTTGTTTTATTTGAATACAGGTTTTTGTTTTATTTGAATACAGTACCTCTAGTTTTTGTTTTATTTGAATACAGTACCTCTAGTTTTTGTTTTATTTGAAGACAATACCTCTAGTTTTTGTTTTATTTGAATACAGTACCTCTAGTTTTTGTTTTATTTGAAGACAGTACCTCCAGTTTTTGTTTTATTTGAAGACAGTACCTCTAGTTTTTGTTTTATTTGAATACAGTACCTCTAGTTTTTGTTTTATTTGAAGACAGTACCTCCAGTTTTTGTTTTATTTGAATACAGTACCTCTAGTTTTTGTTTTATTTGAATACAGTACCCCTAGTTTTTGTTTTATTTGAATACAGTACCTCTAGTTTTTGTTTTATTTGAATACAGTACCCTTAGTTTTTGTTTTATTTGAAGACAGTACCTCCAGTTTTTGTTTTATTTGAATACAGTACCCTTAGTTTTTGTTTTATTTGAATACAGTACCTCTAGTTTTTGTTTTATTTGAATACAGTACCCCTAGTTTTTGTTTTATTTGAATACAGTACCTCTAGTTTTTGTTTTATTTGAATACAGTACCCCTAGTTTTTGTTTTATTTGAATACAGTACCTCTAGTTTTTGTTTTATTTGAATACAGTACCCCTAGTTTTTGTTTTATTTGAAGACAGTACCTCCAGTTTTTGTTTTATTTGAATACAGTACCCTTAGTTTTTGTTTTATTTGAATACAGTACCTCTAGTTTTTGTTTTATTTGAATACAGTACCCCTAGTTTTTGTTTTATTTGAATACAGTACCTCTAGTTTTTGTTTTATTTGAATACAGTACCCCTAGTTTTTGTTTTATTTGAATACAGTACCTCTAGTTTTTGTTTTATTTTTAGACAATACCTCTAGTTTTTGTTTTATTTGAATACAGGTTTTTGCTTTATTTGAATACAGTACCTCTAGTTTTTGTTTTATTTGAATACAGTACCTCTAGTTTTTGTTTTATTTGAAGACAATACCTCTAGTTTTTGTTTTGTTTGAAGACAGTACCTCTAGTTTTTGTTTTATTTGAAGACAGTACCTCTAGTTTTTGTTTTGTTTGAAGACAGTACCTCTAGTTTTTGTTTTATTTGAAGACAGTACCCTTAGTTTTTGTTTTATTTGAATACAGTACCCTTAGTTTTTGTTTTATTTGAATACAGTACCTCTAGTTTTTGTTTTATTTGAAGACAATACCTCTAGTTTTTGTTTTATTTGAATACAGTACCTCTAGTTTTTGTTTTATTTGAAGACAGTACCTCCAGTTTTTGTTTTATTTGAATACAGTACCTCTAGTTTTTGTTTTATTTGAATACAGTACCTCTAGTTTTTGTTTTATTTGAAGACAGTACCTCCAGTTTTTGTTTTATTTGAATACAGTACCTCTAGTTTTTGTTTTATTTGAATACAGTACCCCTAGTTTTTGTTTTATTTGAATACAGTACCTCTAGTTTTTGTTTTATTTGAATACAGTACCCTTAGTTTTTGTTTTATTTGAAGACAGTACCTCCAGTTTTTGTTTTATTTGAATACAGTACCCTTAGTTTTTGTTTTATTTGAATACAGTACCTCTAGTTTTTGTTTTATTTGAATACAGTACCCCTAGTTTTTGTTTTATTTGAATACAGTACCTCTAGTTTTTGTTTTATTTGAATACAGTACCCCTAGTTTTTGTTTTATTTGAAGACAGTACCTCTAGTTTTTGTTTTATTTGAATACAGTACCCCTAGTTTTTGTTTTATTTGAAGACAGTACCTCCAGTTTTTGTTTTATTTGAATACAGTACCCTTAGTTTTTGTTTTATTTGAATACAGTACCTCTAGTTTTTGTTTTATTTGAATACAGTACCCCTAGTTTTTGTTTTATTTGAATACAGTACCTCTAGTTTTTGTTTTATTTGAATACAGTACCCCTAGTTTTTGTTTTATTTGAATACAGTACCTCTAGTTTTTGTTTTATTTTTAGACAATACCTCTAGTTTTTGTTTTATTTGAATACAGGTTTTTGTTTTATTTGAATACAGTACCTCTAGTTTTTGTTTTATTTGAATACAGTACCTCTAGTTTTTGTTTTATTTGAAGACAATACCTCTAGTTTTTGTTTTGTTTGAAGACAGTACCTCTAGTTTTTGTTTTATTTGAAGACAGTACCTCTAGTTTTTGTTTTGTTTGAAGACAGTACCTCTAGTTTTTGTTTTATTTGAAGACAGTACCCTTAGTTTTTGTTTTATTTGAATACAGTACCCTTAGTTTTTGTTTTATTTGAATACAGTACCTCTAGTTTTTGTTTTGTTTGAAGACAGTACCTCTAGTTTTTGTTTTATTTGAATACAGTACCCTTAGTTTTTGTTTTATTTGAATACAGTACCCTTAGTTTTTGTTTTATTTGAATACAGTACCTCTAGTTTTTGTTTTATTTGAATACAGTACCTCTAGTTTTTGTTTTATTTGAATACAGTACCTCTAGTTTTTGTTTTATTTGAAGACAATACCTCTAGTTTTTGTTTTGTTTGAAGACAGTACCTCTAGTTTTTGTTTTATTTGAAGACAGTACCTCTAGTTTTTGTTTTGTTTGAAGACAGTACCTCTAGTTTTTGTTTTATTTGAAGACAGTACCCTTAGTTTTTGTTTTATTTGAATACAGTACCCTTAGTTTTTGTTTTATTTGAATACAGTACCTCTAGTTTTTGTTTTGTTTGAAGACAGTACCTCTAGTTTTTGTTTTATTTGAATACAGTACCCTTAGTTTTTGTTTTATTTGAATACAGTACCCTTAGTTTTTGTTTTATTTGAATACAGTACCTCTAGTTTTTGTTTTATTTGAATACAGTACCCTTAGTTTTTGTTTTATTTGAAGACAATACCTCTAGTTTTTGTTTTATTTGAAGACAGTACCCTTAGTTTTTGTTTTATTTGAATACAGTACCTCTAGTTTTTGTTTTGTTTGAAGACAGTACCTCTAGTTTTTGTTTTGTTTGAAGACAGTACCCATAGTTTTGTTTTATTTGAAGACAGTACCCTTAATTTTTGTTTTATTTGAAGACAGTACCTCTAGTTTTTGCTTTATTTGAAGACAGTACCTCTAGTTTTTGTTTTATTTGAATACAGTACCTCTAGTTTTTGCTTTATTTGAATACAATACCCTTAGTTTTTGTTTTATTTGAAGACAATACCTCTAGTTTTTGTTTTATTTGAAGACAGTACCTCTAGTTTTTGTTTTATTTGAATACAGTACCTCTAGTTTTTGTTTTATTTGAATACAGTACCCTTAGTTTTTGTTTTATTTGAATACAGTACCTCTAGTTTTTGTTTTATTTGAATACAGTACCTCTAGTTTTTGTTTTGTTTGAAGACAGTACCCCTAGTTTTTGTTTTATTTGAATACAGTACCCTTAGTTTTGGTTTTATTTGAATACAGTACCCCTAGTTTTTGTTTTGTTTGAAGACAGTACCTCTAGTTTTTGTTTTATTTGAAGACAATACCTCTAGTTTTTGTTTTATTTGAATACAGTACCTCTAGTTTTTGTTTTATTTGAATACAGTACCTCTAGTTTATGTTTTATTTGAAGACAGTACCTCTAGTTTTTGTTTTATTTGAATACAGTACCTCTAGTTTTTGTTTTATTTGAATACAGTACCCCTAGTTTTTGTTTTATTTGAATACAGTACCTCTAGTTTTTGTTTTATTTGAAGACAGTACCTCCAGTTTTTGTTTTATTTGAAGACAGTACCTCTAGTTTTTGTTTTATTTGAATACAGTACCCCTAGTTTTTGTTTTATTTGAAGACAGTACCTCTAGTTTTTGTTTTATTTGAATACAGTACCTCTAGTTTTTGTTTTATTTGAAGACAGTACCTCTAGTTTTTGTTTTATTTGAAGACAGTACCTCTAGTTTTTGTTTTATTTGAATACAGTACCCTTAGTTTTTGTTTTATTTGAATACAGTACCTCTAGTTTTTGTTTTATTTGAATACAGTACCTCTAGTTTTTGTTTTATTTGAATACAGTACCCTTAGTTTTTGTTTTATTTGAATACAGTACCTCTAGTTTTTGTTTTATTTGAATACAGTACCTCTAGTTTTTGTTTTATTTGAATACAGTACCTCTAGTTTTTGTTTTATTTGAAGACAGTACCTTTAGTTTTTGTTTTATTTGAATACAGTACCTCTAGTTTTTGTTTTATTTGAATACAGTACCCCTAGTTTTTGTTTTATTTGAATACAGTACCTCTAGTTTTTGTTTTATTTGAATACAGTACCCCTAGTTTTTGTTTTATTTGAATACAGTACCTCTAGTTTTTGTTTTATTTTTAGACAATACCTCTAGTTTTTGTTTTATTTGAATACAGGTTTTTGTTTTATTTGAATACAGTACCTCTAGTTTTTGTTTTATTTGAATACAGTACCTCTAGTTTTTGTTTTATTTGAATACAGTACCTCTAGTTTTTGTTTTATTTGAAGACAGTACCTCCAGTTTTTGTTTTATTTGAAGACAGTACCTCTAGTTTTTGTTTTATTTGAATACAGTACCTCTAGTTTTTGTTTTATTTGAAGACAGTACCTCCAGTTTTTGTTTTATTTGAATACAGTACCTCTAGTTTTTGTTTTATTTGAATACAGTACCCCTAGTTTTTGTTTTATTTGAATACAGTACCTCTAGTTTTTGTTTTATTTGAATACAGTACCCTTAGTTTTTGTTTTATTTGAAGACAGTACCTCCAGTTTTTGTTTTATTTGAATACAGTACCCTTAGTTTTTGTTTTATTTGAATACAGTACCTCTAGTTTTTGTTTTATTTGAATACAGTACCCCTAGTTTTTGTTTTATTTGAATACAGTACCTCTAGTTTTTGTTTTATTTGAATACAGTACCCCTAGTTTTTGTTTTATTTGAATACAGTACCTCTAGTTTTTGTTTTATTTGAATACAGTACCCCTAGTTTTTGTTTTATTTGAAGACAGTACCTCCAGTTTTTGTTTTATTTGAATACAGTACCCTTAGTTTTTTTTTTATTTGAATACAGTACCTCTAGTTTTTGTTTTATTTGAATACAGTACCCCTAGTTTTTGTTTTATTTGAATACAGTACCTCTAGTTTTTGTTTTATTTGAATACAGTACCCCTAGTTTTTGTTTTATTTGAATACAGTACCTCTAGTTTTTGTTTTATTTTTAGACAATACCTCTAGTTTTTGTTTTATTTGAATACAGGTTTTTGCTTTATTTGAATACAGTACCTCTAGTTTTTGTTTTATTTGAATACAGTACCTCTAGTTTTTGTTTTATTTGAAGACAATACCTCTAGTTTTTGTTTTGTTTGAAGACAGTACCTCTAGTTTTTGTTTTATTTGAAGACAGTACCTCTAGTTTTTGTTTTGTTTGAAGACAGTACCTCTAGTTTTTGTTTTATTTGAAGACAGTACCCTTAGTTTTTGTTTTATTTGAATACAGTACCCTTAGTTTTTGTTTTATTTGAATACAGTACCTCTAGTTTTTGTTTTGTTTGAAGACAGTACCTCTAGTTTTTGTTTTATTTGAATACAGTACCCTTAGTTTTTGTTTTATTTGAATACAGTACCCTTAGTTTTTGTTTTATTTGAATACAGTACCCTTAGTTTTTGTTTTATTTGAATACAGTACCTCTAGTTTTTGTTTTATTTGAATACAGTACCCCTAGTTTTTGTTTTATTTGAATACAGTACCTCTAGTTTTTGTTTTATTTGAATACAGTACCCCTAGTTTTTGTTTTATTTGAATACAGTACCTCTAGTTTTTGTTTTATTTGAATACAGTACCCCTAGTTTTTGTTTTATTTGAAGACAGTACCTCCAGTTTTTGTTTTATTTGAATACAGTACCCTTAGTTTTTGTTTTATTTGAATACAGTACCTCTAGTTTTTGTTTTATTTGAATACAGTACCCCTAGTTTTTGTTTTATTTGAATACAGTACCTCTAGTTTTTGTTTTATTTGAATACAGTACCCCTAGTTTTTGTTTTATTTGAATACAGTACCTCTAGTTTTTGTTTTATTTTTAGACAATACCTCTAGTTTTTGTTTTATTTGAATACAGGTTTTTGCTTTATTTGAATACAGTACCTCTAGTTTTTGTTTTATTTGAATACAGTACCTCTAGTTTTTGTTTTATTTGAAGACAATACCTCTAGTTTTTGTTTTGTTTGAAGACAGTACCTCTAGTTTTTGTTTTATTTGAAGACAGTACCTCTAGTTTTTGTTTTGTTTGAAGACAGTACCTCTAGTTTTTGTTTTATTTGAAGACAGTACCCTTAGTTTTTGTTTTATTTGAATACAGTACCCTTAGTTTTTGTTTTATTTGAATACAGTACCTCTAGTTTTTGTTTTATTTGAAGACAATACCTCTAGTTTTTGTTTTATTTGAATACAGTACCTCTAGTTTTTGTTTTATTTGAAGACAGTACCTCCAGTTTTTGTTTTATTTGAATACAGTACCTCTAGTTTTTGTTTTATTTGAATACAGTACCTCTAGTTTTTGTTTTATTTGAAGACAGTACCTCCAGTTTTTGTTTTATTTGAATACAGTACCTCTAGTTTTTGTTTTATTTGAATACAGTACCCCTAGTTTTTGTTTTATTTGAATACAGTACCTCTAGTTTTTGTTTTATTTGAATACAGTACCCTTAGTTTTTGTTTTATTTGAAGACAGTACCTCCAGTTTTTGTTTTATTTGAATACAGTACCCTTAGTTTTTGTTTTATTTGAATACAGTACCTCTAGTTTTTGTTTTATTTGAATACAGTACCCCTAGTTTTTGTTTTATTTGAATACAGTACCTCTAGTTTTTGTTTTATTTGAAGACAGTACCTCTAGTTTTTGTTTTATTTGAATACAGTACCCCTAGTTTTTGTTTTATTTGAAGACAGTACCTCCAGTTTTTGTTTTATTTGAATACAGTACCCTTAGTTTTTGTTTTATTTGAATACAGTACCTCTAGTTTTTGTTTTATTTGAATACAGTACCCCTAGTTTTTGTTTTATTTGAATACAGTACCTCTAGTTTTTGTTTTATTTGAATACAGTACCCCTAGTTTTTGTTTTATTTGAATACAGTACCTCTAGTTTTTGTTTTATTTTTAGACAATACCTCTAGTTTTTGTTTTATTTGAATACAGGTTTTTGTTTTATTTGAATACAGTACCTCTAGTTTTTGTTTTATTTGAATACAGTACCTCTAGTTTTTGTTTTATTTGAAGACAATACCTCTAGTTTTTGTTTTGTTTGAAGACAGTACCTCTAGTTTTTGTTTTATTTGAAGACAGTACCTCTAGTTTTTGTTTTGTTTGAAGACAGTACCTCTAGTTTTTGTTTTATTTGAAGACAGTACCCTTAGTTTTTGTTTTATTTGAATACAGTACCCTTAGTTTTTGTTTTATTTGAATACAGTACCTCTAGTTTTTGTTTTGTTTGAAGACAGTACCTCTAGTTTTTGTTTTATTTGAATACAGTACCCTTAGTTTTTGTTTTATTTGAATACAGTACCCTTAGTTTTTGTTTTATTTGAATACAGTACCTCTAGTTTTTGTTTTATTTGAATACAGTACCTCTAGTTTTTGTTTTATTTGAATACAGTACCTCTAGTTTTTGTTTTATTTGAAGACAATACCTCTAGTTTTTGTTTTGTTTGAAGACAGTACCTCTAGTTTTTGTTTTATTTGAAGACAGTACCTCTAGTTTTTGTTTTGTTTGAAGACAGTACCTCTAGTTTTTGTTTTATTTGAAGACAGTACCCTTAGTTTTTGTTTTATTTGAATACAGTACCCTTAGTTTTTGTTTTATTTGAATACAGTACCTCTAGTTTTTGTTTTGTTTGAAGACAGTACCTCTAGTTTTTGTTTTATTTGAATACAGTACCCTTAGTTTTTGTTTTATTTGAATACAGTACCCTTAGTTTTTGTTTTATTTGAATACAGTACCTCTAGTTTTTGTTTTATTTGAATACAGTACCCTTAGTTTTTGTTTTATTTGAAGACAATACCTCTAGTTTTTGTTTTATTTGAAGACAGTACCCTTAGTTTTTGTTTTATTTGAATACAGTACCTCTAGTTTTTGTTTTGTTTGAAGACAGTACCTCTAGTTTTTGTTTTGTTTGAAGACAGTACCCATAGTTTTGTTTTATTTGAAGACAGTACCCTTAATTTTTGTTTTATTTGAAGACAGTACCTCTAGTTTTTGCTTTATTTGAAGACAGTACCTCTAGTTTTTGTTTTATTTGAATACAGTACCTCTAGTTTTTGCTTTATTTGAATACAATACCCTTAGTTTTTGTTTTATTTGAAGACAATACCTCTAGTTTTTGTTTTATTTGAAGACAGTACCTCTAGTTTTTGTTTTATTTGAATACAGTACCTCTAGTTTTTGTTTTATTTGAATACAGTACCCTTAGTTTTTGTTTTATTTGAATACAGTACCTCTAGTTTTTGTTTTATTTGAATACAGTACCTCTAGTTTTTGTTTTGTTTGAAGACAGTACCCCTAGTTTTTGTTTTATTTGAATACAGTACCCTTAGTTTTGGTTTTATTTGAATACAGTACCCCTAGTTTTTGTTTTGTTTGAAGACAGTACCTCTAGTTTTTGTTTTATTTGAAGACAATACCTCTAGTTTTTTTTTATTTGAATACAGTACCTCTAGTTTTTGTTTTATTTGAATACAGTACCTCTAGTTTTTGTTTTATTTGAAGACAGTACCTCTAGTTTTTGTTTTATTTGAATACAGTACCTCTAGTTTTTGTTTTATTTGAATACAGTACCCCTAGTTTTTGTTTTATTTGAATACAGTACCTCTAGTTTTTGTTTTATTTGAAGACAGTACCTCCAGTTTTTGTTTTATTTGAAGACAGTACCTCTAGTTTTTGTTTTATTTGAATACAGTACCCCTAGTTTTTGTTTTATTTGAAGACAGTACCTCTAGTTTTTGTTTTATTTGAATACAGTACCTCTAGTTTTTGTTTTATTTGAAGACAGTACCTCTAGTTTTTGTTTTATTTGAAGACAGTACCTCTAGTTTTTGTTTTATTTGAATACAGTACCCTTAGTTTTTGTTTTATTTGAATACAGTACCTCTAGTTTTTGTTTTATTTGAATACAGTACCTCTAGTTTTTGTTTTATTTGAATACAGTACCCTTAGTTTTTGTTTTATTTGAATACAGTACCTCTAGTTTTTGTTTTATTTGAATACAGTACCTCTAGTTTTTGTTTTATTTGAATACAGTACCTCTAGTTTTTGTTTTATTTGAAGACAGTACCTCTAGTTTTTGTTTTATTTGAATACAGTACCTCTAGTTTTTGTTTTATTTGAATACAGTACCCCTAGTTTTTGTTTTATTTGAATACAGTACCTCTAGTTTTTGTTTTATTTGAATACAGTACCCCTAGTTTTTGTTTTATTTGAATACAGTACCTCTAGTTTTTGTTTTATTTTTAGACAATACCTCTAGTTTTTGTTTTATTTGAATACAGGTTTTTGTTTTATTTGAATACAGTACCTCTAGTTTTTGTTTTATTTGAATACAGTACCTCTAGTTTTTGTTTTATTTGAATACAGTACCTCTAGTTTTTGTTTTATTTGAAGACAGTACCTCCAGTTTTTGTTTTATTTGAAGACAGTACCTCTAGTTTTTGTTTTATTTGAATACAGTACCTCTAGTTTTTGTTTTATTTGAAGACAGTACCTCCAGTTTTTGTTTTATTTGAATACAGTACCTCTAGTTTTTGTTTTATTTGAATACAGTACCCCTAGTTTTTGTTTTATTTGAATACAGTACCTCTAGTTTTTGTTTTATTTGAATACAGTACCCTTAGTTTTTGTTTTATTTGAAGACAGTACCTCCAGTTTTTGTTTTATTTGAATACAGTACCCTTAGTTTTTGTTTTATTTGAATACAGTACCTCTAGTTTTTGTTTTATTTGAATACAGTACCCCTAGTTTTTGTTTTATTTGAATACAGTACCTCTAGTTTTTGTTTTATTTGAATACAGTACCCCTAGTTTTTGTTTTATTTGAATACAGTACCTCTAGTTTTTGTTTTATTTGAATACAGTACCCCTAGTTTTTGTTTTATTTGAAGACAGTACCTCCAGTTTTTGTTTTATTTGAATACAGTACCCTTAGTTTTTGTTTTATTTGAATACAGTACCTCTAGTTTTTGTTTTATTTGAATACAGTACCCCTAGTTTTTGTTTTATTTGAATACAGTACCTCTAGTTTTTGTTTTATTTGAATACAGTACCCCTAGTTTTTGTTTTATTTGAATACAGTACCTCTAGTTTTTGTTTTATTTTTAGACAATACCTCTAGTTTTTGTTTTATTTGAATACAGGTTTTTGCTTTATTTGAATACAGTACCTCTAGTTTTTGTTTTATTTGAATACAGTACCTCTAGTTTTTGTTTTATTTGAAGACAATACCTCTAGTTTTTGTTTTGTTTGAAGACAGTACCTCTAGTTTTTGTTTTATTTGAAGACAGTACCTCTAGTTTTTGTTTTGTTTGAAGACAGTACCTCTAGTTTTTGTTTTATTTGAAGACAGTACCCTTAGTTTTTGTTTTATTTGAATACAGTACCCTTAGTTTTTGTTTTATTTGAATACAGTACCTCTAGTTTTTGTTTTGTTTGAAGACAGTACCTCTAGTTTTTGTTTTATTTGAATACAGTACCCTTAGTTTTTGTTTTATTTGAATACAGTACCCTTAGTTTTTGTTTTATTTGAATACAGTACCTCTAGTTTTTGTTTTATTTGAATACAGTACCTCTAGTTTTTGTTTTATTTGAATACAGTACCTCTAGTTTTTGTTTTATTTGAAGACAATACCTCTAGTTTTTGTTTTGTTTGAAGACAGTACCTCTAGTTTTTGTTTTATTTGAAGACAGTACCTCTAGTTTTTGTTTTGTTTGAAGACAGTACCTCTAGTTTTTGTTTTGTTTGAAGACAGTACCTCTAGTTTTTGTTTTATTTGAAGACAGTACCTCTAGTTTTTGTTTTATTTGAAGACAGTACCTCTAGTTTTTGTTTTATTTGAAGACAGTACCTCTAGTTTTTGTTTTATTTGAAGACAGTACCTCTAGTTTTTGTTTTGTTTGAAGACAGTACCCTTAGTTTTTGCTTTATTTGAATACAGTACCCCTAGTTTTTGTTTTGTTTGAAGACAGTACCTCTAGTTTTTGTTTTATTTGAAGACAGTACCTCTAGTTTTTGTTTTATTTGAAGACAGTACCTCTAGTTTTTGTTTTATTTGAAGACAGTACCTCTAGTTTTTGTTTTATTTGAAGACAGTACCCTTAATTTTTGTTTTATTTGAAGACAGTACCTCTAGTTTTTGCTTTATTTGAAGACAGTACCTCTAGTTTTTGTTTTATTTGAATACAGTACCTCTAGTTTTTGTTTTATTTGAATACAGTACCCTTAGTTTTTGTTTTATTTGAAGACAATACCTCTAGTTTTTGTTTTATTTGAAGACAGTACCTCTAGTTTTTGTTTTATTTGAATACAGTACCTCTAGTTTTTTTTTTATTTGAATACAGTACCCTTAGTTTTTGTTTTATTTGAAGACAATACCTCTAGTTTTTGTTTTATTTGAAGACAGTACCTCTAGTTTTTGTTTTATTTGAATACAGTACCCTTAGTTTTTGTTTTATTTGAATACAGTACCTCTAGTTTTTGTTTTATTTGAATACAGTACCTCTAGTTTTTGTTTTGTTTGAAGACAGTACCCCTAGTTTTTGTTTTATTTGAATACAGTACCCTTAGTTTTGGTTTTATTTGAATACAGTACCCCTAGTTTTTGTTTTGTTTGAAGACAGTACCTCTAGTTTTTGTTTTATTTGAAGACAATACCTCTAGTTTTTGTTTTATTTGAATACAGTACCTCTAGTTTTTGTTTTATTTGAATACAGTACCTCTAGTTTTTGTTTTATTTGAAGACAGTACCTCTAGTTTTTGTTTTATTTGAAGACAGTACCTCCAGTTTTTGTTTTATTTGAATACAGTACCTCTTGTTTTTGTTTTATTTGAATACAGTACCTCTAGTTTTTGTTTTATTTGAATACAGTACCTCTAGTTTTTGTTTTATTTGAATACAGTACCCCTAGTTTTTGTTTTATTTGAATACAGTACCTCTAGTTTTTGTTTTATTTGAAGACAGTACCTCTAGTTTTTGTTTAATTTGAATACAGTACCTCTAGTTTTTGTTTTATTTGAATACAGTACCTCTAGTTTTTTTTTATTTGAATACAGTACCTCTAGTTTTTGTTTTATTTGAATACAGTACCCTTAGTTTTTGTTTTATTTGAATACAGTACCTCTAGTTTTTGTTTTATTTGAATACAGTACCTCTAGTTTTTGTTTTATTTGAATACAGTACCTCTAGTTTTTGTTTTATTTGAATACAGTACCTCTAGTTTTTGTTTTATTTGAATACAGTACCTCTAGTTTTTGTTTTATTTGAATACAGTACCTCTAGTTTTTGTTTTATTTGAATACAGTACCCCTAGTTTTTGTTTTATTTGAATACAGTACCTCTAGTTTTTGTTTTATTTGAATACAGTACCTCTAGTTTTTGTTTTATTTGAAGACAGTACCTCCAGTTTTTGTTTTATTTGAATACAGTACCTCTAGTTTTTGTTTTATTTGAATACAGTACCTCTAGTTTTTGTTTTATTTGAAGACAGTACCTCCAGTTTTTGTTTTATTTGAATACAGTACCTCTAGTTTTTGTTTTATTTGAATACAGTACCCCTAGTTTTTGTTTTATTTGAATACAGTACCTCTAGTTTTTGTTTTATTTGAATACAGTACCTCTAGTTTTTGTTTTATTTGAATACAGTACCCCTAGTTTTTGTTTTATTTGAATACAGTACCTCTAGTTTTTGTTTTATTTGAATACAGTACCTCTAGTTTTTGTTTTATTTGAAGACAGTACCTCCAGTTTTTGTTTTATTTGAATACAGTACCTCTAGTTTTTGTTTTATTTGAATACAGTACCTCTAGTTTTTGTTTTATTTGAAGACAGTACCTCCAGTTTTTGTTTTATTTGAATACAGTACCTCTAGTTTTTGTTTTATTTGAATACAGTACCCCTAGTTTTTGTTTTATTTGAATACAGTACCTCTAGTTTTTGTTTTATTTGAATACAGTACCCTTAGTTTTTGTTTTATTTGAAGACAGTACCTCTAGTTTTTGTTTTATTTGAATACAGTACCCTTAGTTTTTGTTTTATTTGAATACAGTACCTCTAGTTTTTGTTTTATTTGAATACAGTACCCCTAGTTTTTGTTTTATTTGAATACAGTACCTCTAGTTTTTGTTTTATTTGAATACAGTACCCCTAGTTTTTGTTTTATTTGAATACAGTACCTCTAGTTTTTGTTTTATTTGAATACAGTACCCCTAGTTTTTGTTTTATTTGAAGACAGTACCTCCAGTTTTTGTTTTATTTGAATACAGTACCCTTAGTTTTTGTTTTATTTGAATACAGTACCTCTAGTTTTTGTTTTATTTGAATACAGTACCCCTAGTTTTTGTTTTATTTGAATACAGTACCTCTAGTTTTTGTTTTATTTGAATACAGTACCCCTAGTTTTTGTTTTATTTGAATACAGTACCTCTAGTTTTTGTTTTATTTTTAGACAATACCTCTAGTTTTTGTTTTATTTGAATACAGATTTTTGTTTTATTTGAATACAGTACCTCTAGTTTTTGTTTTATTTGAATACAGTACCTCTAGTTTTTGTTTTATTTGAAGACAATACCTCTAGTTTTTGTTTTGTTTGAAGACAGTACCTCTAGTTTTTGTTTTATTTGAAGACAGTACCTCTAGTTTTTGTTTTGTTTGAAGACAGTACCTCTAGTTTTTGTTTTATTTGAAGACAGTACCCTTAGTTTTTGTTTTATTTGAATACAGTACCCTTAGTTTTTGTTTTATTTGAATACAGTACCTCTAGTTTTTGTTTTGTTTGAAGACAGTACCTCTAGTTTTTGTTTTATTTGAATACAGTACCCTTAGTTTTTGTTTTATTTGAATACAGTACCCTTAGTTTTTGTTTTATTTGAATACAGTACCTCTAGTTTTTGTTTTATTTGAATACAGTACCTCTAGTTTTTGTTTTATTTGAATACAGTACCTCTAGTTTTTGTTTTATTTGAAGACAATACCTCTAGTTTTTGTTTTGTTTGAAGACAGTACCTCTAGTTTTTGTTTTATTTGAAGACAGTACCTCTAGTTTTTGTTTTGTTTGAAGACAGTACCTCTAGTTTTTGTTTTATTTGAAGACAGTACCCTTAGTTTTTGTTTTATTTGAATACAGTACCCTTAGTTTTTGTTTTATTTGAATACAGTACCTCTAGTTTTTGTTTTGTTTGAAGACAGTACCTCTAGTTTTTGTTTTATTTGAATACAGTACCCTTAGTTTTTGTTTTATTTGAATACAGTACCCTTAGTTTTTGTTTTATTTGAATACAGTACCTCTAGTTTTTGTTTTATTTGAATACAGTACCCTTAGTTTTTGTTTTATTTGAAGACAATACCTCTAGTTTTTGTTTTATTTGAAGACAGTACCCTTAGTTTTTGTTTTATTTGAATACAGTACCTCTAGTTTTTGTTTTGTTTGAAGACAGTACCTCTAGTTTTTGTTTTGTTTGAAGACAGTACCCATAGTTTTGTTTTATTTGAAGACAGTACCCTTAATTTTTGCTTTATTTGAAGACAGTACCTCTAGTTTTTGCTTTATTTGAAGACAGTACCTCTAGTTTTTGTTTTATTTGAATACAGTACCTCTAGTTTTTGTTTTATTTGAATACAGTACCCTTAGTTTTTGTTTTATTTGAAGACAATACCTCTAGTTTTTGTTTTATTTGAAGACAGTACCTCTAGTTTTTGTTTTATTTGAATACAGTACCTCTAGTTTTTGTTTTATTTGAATACAGTACCCTTAGTTTTTGTTTTATTTGAATACAGTACCTCTAGTTTTTGTTTTATTTGAATACAGTACCTCTAGTTTTTGTTTTGTTTGAAGACAGTACCCCTAGTTTTTGTTTTATTTGAATACAGTACCCTTAGTTTTGGTTTTATTTGAATACAGTACCCCTAGTTTTTGTTTTGTTTGAAGACAGTACCTCTAGTTTTTGTTTTATTTGAAGACAATACCTCTAGTTTTTGTTTTATTTGAATACAGTACCTCTAGTTTTTGTTTTATTTGAATACAGTACCTCTAGTTTTTGTTTTATTTGAAGACAGTACCTCTAGTTTTTGTTTTATTTGAATACAGTACCTCTAGTTTTTGTTTTATTTGAATACAGTACCCCTAGTTTTTGTTTTATTTGAATACAGTACCCCTAGTTTTTGTTTTATTTGAATACAGTACCTCTAGTTTTTGTTTTATTTGAAGACAGTACCTCTAGTTTTTGTTTAATTTGAATACAGTACCTCTAGTTTTTGTTTTATTTGAATACAGTACCTCTAGTTTTTTTTTATTTGAATACAGTACCTCTAGTTTTTGTTTTATTTGAATACAGTACCCTTAGTTTTTGTTTTATTTGAATACAGTACCTCTAGTTTTTGTTTTATTTGAATACAGTACCTCTAGTTTTTGTTTTATTTGAATACAGTACCTCTAGTTTTTGTTTTATTTGAATACAGTACCTCTAGTTTTTGTTTTATTTGAATACAGTACCTCTAGTTTTTGTTTTATTTGAATACAGTACCTCTAGTTTTTGTTTTATTTGAATACAGTACCCCTAGTTTTTGTTTTATTTGAATACAGTACCTCTAGTTTTTGTTTTATTTGAATACAGTACCTCTAGTTTTTGTTTTATTTGAAGACAGTACCTCCAGTTTTTGTTTTATTTGAATACAGTACCTCTAGTTTTTGTTTTATTTGAATACAGTACCTCTAGTTTTTGTTTTATTTGAAGACAGTACCTCCAGTTTTTGTTTTATTTGAATACAGTACCTCTAGTTTTTGTTTTATTTGAATACAGTACCCCTAGTTTTTGTTTTATTTGAATACAGTACCTCTAGTTTTTGTTTTATTTGAATACAGTACCCTTAGTTTTTGTTTTATTTGAAGACAGTACCTCTAGTTTTTGTTTTATTTGAATACAGTACCCTTAGTTTTTGTTTTATTTGAATACAGTACCTCTAGTTTTTGTTTTATTTGAATACAGTACCCCTAGTTTTTGTTTTATTTGAATACAGTACCTCTAGTTTTTGTTTTATTTGAATACAGTACCCCTAGTTTTTGTTTTATTTGAATACAGTACCTCTAGTTTTTGTTTTATTTGAATACAGTACCCCTAGTTTTTGTTTTATTTGAAGACAGTACCTCCAGTTTTTGTTTTATTTGAATACAGTACCCTTAGTTTTTGTTTTATTTGAATACAGTACCTCTAGTTTTTGTTTTATTTGAATACAGTACCCCTAGTTTTTGTTTTATTTGAATACAGTACCTCTAGTTTTTGTTTTATTTGAATACAGTACCCCTAGTTTTTGTTTTATTTGAATACAGTACCTCTAGTTTTTGTTTTATTTTTAGACAATACCTCTAGTTTTTGTTTTATTTGAATACAGATTTTTGTTTTATTTGAATACAGTACCTCTAGTTTTTGTTTTATTTGAATACAGTACCTCTAGTTTTTGTTTTATTTGAAGACAATACCTCTAGTTTTTGTTTTGTTTGAAGACAGTACCTCTAGTTTTTGTTTTATTTGAAGACAGTACCTCTAGTTTTTGTTTTGTTTGAAGACAGTACCTCTAGTTTTTGTTTTATTTGAAGACAGTACCCTTAGTTTTTGTTTTATTTGAATACAGTACCCTTAGTTTTTGTTTTATTTGAATACAGTACCTCTAGTTTTTGTTTTGTTTGAAGACAGTACCTCTATTTTTTGTTTTATTTGAATACAGTACCCTTAGTTTTTGTTTTATTTGAATACAGTACCCTTAGTTTTTGTTTTATTTGAATACAGTACCTCTAGTTTTTGTTTTATTTGAATACAGTACCTCTAGTTTTTGTTTTATTTGAATACAGTACCTCTAGTTTTTGTTTTATTTGAAGACAATACCTCTAGTTTTTGTTTTGTTTGAAGACAGTACCTCTAGTTTTTGTTTTATTTGAAGACAGTACCTCTAGTTTTTGTTTTGTTTGAAGACAGTACCTCTAGTTTTTGTTTTATTTGAAGACAGTACCCTTAGTTTTTGTTTTATTTGAATACAGTACCCTTAGTTTTTGTTTTATTTGAATACAGTACCTCTAGTTTTTGTTTTGTTTGAAGACAGTACCTCTAGTTTTTGTTTTATTTGAATACAGTACCCTTAGTTTTTGTTTTATTTGAATACAGTACCCTTAGTTTTTGTTTTATTTGAATACAGTACCTCTAGTTTTTGTTTTATTTGAATACAGTACCCTTAGTTTTTGTTTTATTTGAAGACAATACCTCTAGTTTTTGTTTTATTTGAAGACAGTACCCTTAGTTTTTGTTTTATTTGAATACAGTACCTCTAGTTTTTGTTTTGTTTGAAGACAGTACCTCTAGTTTTTGTTTTGTTTGAAGACAGTACCCATAGTTTTGTTTTATTTGAAGACAGTACCCTTAATTTTTGCTTTATTTGAAGACAGTACCTCTAGTTTTTGCTTTATTTGAAGACAGTACCTCTAGTTTTTGTTTTATTTGAATACAGTACCTCTAGTTTTTCTTTTATTTGAATACAGTACCCTTAGTTTTTGTTTTATTTGAAGACAATACCTCTAGTTTTTGTTTTATTTGAAGACAGTACCTCTAGTTTTTGTTTTATTTGAATACAGTACCTCTAGTTTTTGTTTTATTTGAATACAGTACCCTTAGTTTTTGTTTTATTTGAATACAGTACCTCTAGTTTTTGTTTTATTTGAATACAGTACCTCTAGTTTTTGTTTTGTTTGAAGACAGTACCCCTAGTTTTTGTTTTATTTGAATACAGTACCCTTAGTTTTGGTTTTATTTGAATACAGTACCCCTAGTTTTTGTTTTGTTTGAAGACAGTACCTCTAGTTTTTGTTTTATTTGAAGACAATACCTCTAGTTTTTGTTTTATTTGAATACAGTACCTCTAGTTTTTGTTTTATTTGAATACAGTACCTCTAGTTTTTGTTTTATTTGAAGACAGTACCTCTAGTTTTTGTTTTATTTGAATACAGTACCTCTAGTTTTTGTTTTATTTGAATACAGTACCCCTAGTTTTTGTTTTATTTGAATACAGTACCTCTAGTTTTTGTTTTATTTGAATACAGTACCTCTAGTTTTTGTTTTATTTGAAGACAGTACCTCCAGTTTTTGTTTTATTTGAATACAGTACCTCTAGTTTTTGTTTTATTTGAATACAGTACCTCTAGTTTTTGTTTTATTTGAAGACAGTACCTCCAGTTTTTGTTTTATTTGAAGACAGTACCTCTAGTTTTTGTTTTATTTGAATACAGTACCCCTAGTTTTTGTTTTATTTGAAGACAGTACCTCTAGTTTTTGTTTTATTTGAATACAGTACCTCTAGTTTTTGTTTTATTTGAAGACAGTACCTCTAGTTTTTGTTTTATTTGAAGACAGTACCTCTAGTTTTTGTTTTATTTGAATACAGTACCCTTAGTTTTTGTTTTATTTGAATACAGTACCTCTAGTTTTTGTTTTATTTGAATACAGTACCTCTAGTTTTTGTTTTATTTGAATACAGTACCTCTAGTTTTTGTTTTATTTGAATACAGTACCTCTAGTTTTTGTTTTATTTGAATACAGTACCTCTAGTTTTTGTTTTATTTGAAGACAGTACCTCTAGTTTTTGTTTTATTTGAATACAGTACCTCTAGTTTTTGTTTTATTTGAATACAGTACCCCTAGTTTTTGTTTTATTTGAATACAGTACCTCTAGTTTTTGTTTTATTTGAATACAGTACCCCTAGTTTTTGTTTTATTTGAATACAGTACCTCTAGTTTTTGTTTTATTTTTAGACAATACCTCTAGTTTTTGTTTTATTTGAATACAGGTTTTTGTTTTATTTGAATACAGTACCCCTAGTTTTTGTTTTATTTGAATACAGTACCTCTAGTTTTTGTTTTATTTGAAGACAGTACCTCTAGTTTTTGTTTAATTTGAATACAGTACCTCTAGTTTTTGTTTTATTTGAATACAGTACCTCTAGTTTTTTTTTATTTGAATACAGTACCTCTAGTTTTTGTTTTATTTGAATACAGTACCCTTAGTTTTTGTTTTATTTGAATACAGTACCTCTGGTTTTTGTTTTATTTGAATACAGTACCTCTAGTTTTTGTTTTATTTGAATACAGTACCTCTAGTTTTTGTTTTATTTGAATACAGTACCTCTAGTTTTTGTTTTATTTGAATACAGTACCTCTAGTTTTTGTTTTATTTGAATACAGTACCTCTAGTTTTTGTTTTATTTGAATACAGTACCTCTAGTTTTTGTTTTATTTGAATACAGTACCCCTAGTTTTTGTTTTATTTGAATACAGTACCTCTAGTTTTTGTTTTATTTGAATACAGTACCTCTAGTTTTTGTTTTATTTGAAGACAGTACCTCCAGTTTTTGTTTTATTTGAAGACAGTACCTCTAGTTTTTGTTTTATTTGAATACAGTACCTCTAGTTTTTGTTTTATTTGAAGACAGTACCTCCAGTTTTTGTTTTATTTGAATACAGTACCTCTAGTTTTTGTTTTATTTGAATACAGTACCCCTAGTTTTTGTTTTATTTGAATACAGTACCTCTAGTTTTTGTTTTATTTGAATACAGTACCCTTAGTTTTTGTTTTATTTGAAGACAGTACCTCCAGTTTTTGTTTTATTTGAATACAGTACCCTTAGTTTTTGTTTTATTTGAATACAGTACCTCTAGTTTTTGTTTTATTTGAATACAGTACCCCTAGTTTTTGTTTTATTTGAATACAGTACCTCTAGTTTTTGTTTTATTTGAATACAGTACCCCTAGTTTTTGTTTTATTTGAATACAGTACCTCTAGTTTTTGTTTTATTTGAATACAGTACCCCTAGTTTTTGTTTTATTTGAAGACAGTACCTCCAGTTTTTGTTTTATTTGAATACAGTACCCTTAGTTTTTGTTTTATTTGAATACAGTACCTCTAGTTTTTGTTTTATTTGAATACAGTACCCCTAGTTTTTGTTTTATTTGAATACAGTACCTCTAGTTTTTGTTTTATTTGAATACAGTACCCCTAGTTTTTGTTTTATTTGAAGACAGTACCTCCAGTTTTTGTTTTATTTGAATACAGTACCCTTAGTTTTTGTTTTATTTGAATACAGTACCTCTAGTTTTTGTTTTATTTGAATACAGTACCCCTAGTTTTTGTTTTATTTGAATACAGTACCTCTAGTTTTTGTTTTATTTGAATACAGTACCCCTAGTTTTTGTTTTATTTGAATACAGTACCTCTAGTTTTTGTTTTATTTTTAGACAATACCTCTAGTTTTTGTTTTATTTGAATACAGATTTTTGTTTTATTTGAATACAGTACCTCTAGTTTTTGTTTTATTTGAATACAGTACCTCTAGTTTTTGTTTTATTTGAAGACAATACCTCTAGTTTTTGTTTTGTTTGAAGACAGTACCTCTAGTTTTTGTTTTATTTGAAGACAGTACCTCTAGTTTTTGTTTTGTTTGAAGACAGTACCTCTAGTTTTTGTTTTATTTGAAGACAGTACCCTTAGTTTTTGTTTTATTTGAATACAGTACCCTTAGTTTTTGTTTTATTTGAATACAGTACCTCTAGTTTTGGTTTTGTTTGAAGACAGTACCTCTAGTTTTTGTTTTATTTGAATACAGTACCCTTAGTTTTTGTTTTATTTGAATACAGTACCCTTAGTTTTTGTTTTATTTGAATACAGTACCTCTAGTTTTTGTTTTATTTGAATACAGTACCTCTAGTTTTTGTTTTATTTGAATACAGTACCTCTAGTTTTTGTTTTATTTGAAGACAATACCTCTAGTTTTTGTTTTGTTTGAAGACAGTACCTCTAGTTTTTGTTTTATTTGAAGACAGTACCTCTAGTTTTTGTTTTGTTTGAAGACAGTACCTCTAGTTTTTGTTTTATTTGAAGACAGTACCCTTAGTTTTTGTTTTATTTGAATACAGTACCCTTAGTTTTTGTTTTATTTGAATACAGTACCTCTAGTTTTTGTTTTGTTTGAAGACAGTACCTCTAGTTTTTGTTTTATTTGAATACAGTACCCTTAGTTTTTGTTTTATTTGAATACAGTACCCTTAGTTTTTGTTTTATTTGAATACAGTACCTCTAGTTTTTGTTTTATTTGAATACAGTACCCTTAGTTTTTGTTTTATTTGAAGACAATACCTCTAGTTTTTGTTTTATTTGAAGACAGTACCCTTAGTTTTTGTTTTATTTGAATACAGTACCTCTAGTTTTTGTTTTGTTTGAAGACAGTACCTCTAGTTTTTGTTTTGTTTGAAGACAGTACCCATAGTTTTGTTTTATTTGAAGACAGTACCCTTAATTTTTGCTTTATTTGAAGACAGTACCTCTAGTTTTTGCTTTATTTGAAGACAGTACCTCTAGTTTTTGTTTTATTTGAATACAGTACCTCTAGTTTTTCTTTTATTTGAATACAGTACCCTTAGTTTTTGTTTTATTTGAAGACAATACCTCTAGTTTTTGTTTTATTTGAAGACAGTACCTCTAGTTTTTGTTTTATTTGAATACAGTACCTCTAGTTTTTGTTTTATTTGAATACAGTACCCTTAGTTTTTGTTTTATTTGAATACAGTACCTCTAGTTTTTGTTTTATTTGAATACAGTACCTCTAGTTTTTGTTTTGTTTGAAGACAGTACCCCTAGTTTTTGTTTTATTTGAATACAGTACCCTTAGTTTTGGTTTTATTTGAATACAGTACCCCTAGTTTTTGTTTTGTTTGAAGACAGTACCTCTAGTTTTTGTTTTATTTGAAGACAATACCTCTAGTTTTTGTTTTATTTGAATACAGTACCTCTAGTTTTTGCTTTATTTGAATACAATACCCTTAGTTTTTGTTTTATTTGAAGACAATACCTCTAGTTTTTGTTTTATTTGAAGACAGTACCTCTAGTTTTTGTTTTATTTGAATACAGTACCTCTAGTTTTTGTTTTATTTGAATACAGTACCCTTAGTTTTTGTTTTATTTGAATACAGTACCTCTAGTTTTTGTTTTATTTGAATACAGTACCTCTAGTTTTTGTTTTGTTTGAAGACAGTACCCCTAGTTTTTGTTTTATTTGAATACAGTACCCTTAGTTTTGGTTTTATTTGAATACAGTACCCCTAGTTTTTGTTTTGTTTGAAGACAGTACCTCTAGTTTTTGTTTTATTTGAAGACAATACCTCTAGTTTTTGTTTTATTTGAATACAGTACCTCTAGTTTTTGTTTTATTTGAATACAGTACCTCTAGTTTTTGTTTTATTTGAAGACAGTACCTCTAGTTTTTGTTTTATTTGAATACAGTACCTCTAGTTTTTGTTTTATTTGAATACAGTACCCCTAGTTTTTGTTTTATTTGAATACAGTACCTCTAGTTTTTGTTTTATTTGAAGACAGTACCTCCAGTTTTTGTTTTATTTGAAGACAGTACCTCTAGTTTTTGTTTTATTTGAATACAGTACCCCTAGTTTTTGTTTTATTTGAAGACAGTACCTCTAGTTTTTGTTTTATTTGAATACAGTACCTCTAGTTTTTGTTTTATTTGAAGACAGTACCTCTAGTTTTTGTTTTATTTGAAGACAGTACCTCTAGTTTTTGTTTTATTTGAATACAGTACCCTTAGTTTTTGTTTTATTTGAATACAGTACCTCTAGTTTTTGTTTTATTTGAATACAGTACCTCTAGTTTTTGTTTTATTTGAATACAGTACCCTTAGTTTTTGTTTTATTTGAATACAGTACCTCTAGTTTTTGTTTTATTTGAATACAGTACCTCTAGTTTTTGTTTTATTTGAATACAGTACCTCTAGTTTTTGTTTTATTTGAAGACAGTACCTCTAGTTTTTGTTTTATTTGAATACAGTACCTCTAGTTTTTGTTTTATTTGAATACAGTACCCCTAGTTTTTGTTTTATTTGAATACAGTACCTCTAGTTTTTGTTTTATTTGAATACAGTACCCCTAGTTTTTGTTTTATTTGAATACAGTACCTCTAGTTTTTGTTTTATTTTTAGACAATACCTCTAGTTTTTGTTTTATTTGAATACAGGTTTTTGTTTTATTTGAATACAGTACCTCTAGTTTTTGTTTTATTTGAATACAGTACCTCTAGTTTTTGTTTTATTTGAATACAGTACCTCTAGTTTTTGTTTTATTTGAAGACAGTACCTCCAGTTTTTGTTTTATTTGAAGACAGTACCTCTAGTTTTTGTTTTATTTGAATACAGTACCTCTAGTTTTTGTTTTATTTGAAGACAGTACCTCCAGTTTTTGTTTTATTTGAATACAGTACCTCTAGTTTTTGTTTTATTTGAATACAGTACCCCTAGTTTTTGTTTTATTTGAATACAGTACCTCTAGTTTTTGTTTTATTTGAATACAGTACCCTTAGTTTTTGTTTTATTTGAAGACAGTACCTCCAGTTTTTGTTTTATTTGAATACAGTACCCTTAGTTTTTGTTTTATTTGAATACAGTACCTCTAGTTTTTGTTTTATTTGAATACAGTACCCCTAGTTTTTGTTTTATTTGAATACAGTACCTCTAGTTTTTGTTTTATTTGAATACAGTACCCCTAGTTTTTGTTTTATTTGAATACAGTACCTCTAGTTTTTGTTTTATTTGAATACAGTACCCCTAGTTTTTGTTTTATTTGAAGACAGTACCTCCAGTTTTTGTTTTATTTGAATACAGTACCCTTAGTTTTTGTTTTATTTGAATACAGTACCTCTAGTTTTTGTTTTATTTGAATACAGTACCCCTAGTTTTTGTTTTATTTGAATACAGTACCTCTAGTTTTTGTTTTATTTGAATACAGTACCCCTAGTTTTTGTTTTATTTGAATACAGTACCTCTAGTTTTTGTTTTATTTTTAGACAATACCTCTAGTTTTTGTTTTATTTGAATACAGGTTTTTGCTTTATTTGAATACAGTACCTCTAGTTTTTGTTTTATTTGAATACAGTACCTCTAGTTTTTGTTTTATTTGAAGACAATACCTCTAGTTTTTGTTTTGTTTGAAGACAGTACCTCTAGTTTTTGTTTTATTTGAAGACAGTACCTCTAGTTTTTGTTTTGTTTGAAGACAGTACCTCTAGTTTTTGTTTTATTTGAAGACAGTACCCTTAGTTTTTGTTTTATTTGAATACAGTACCCTTAGTTTTTGTTTTATTTGAATACAGTACCTCTAGTTTTTGTTTTGTTTGAAGACAGTACCTCTAGTTTTTGTTTTATTTGAATACAGTACCCTTAGTTTTTGTTTTATTTGAATACAGTACCCTTAGTTTTTGTTTTATTTGAATACAGTACCCTTAGTTTTTGTTTTATTTGAATACAGTACCTCTAGTTTTTGTTTTATTTGAATACAGTACCCCTAGTTTTTGTTTTATTTGAATACAGTACCTCTAGTTTTTGTTTTATTTGAATACAGTACCCCTAGTTTTTGTTTTATTTGAATACAGTACCTCTAGTTTTTGTTTTATTTGAATACAGTACCCCTAGTTTTTGTTTTATTTGAAGACAGTACCTCCAGTTTTTGTTTTATTTGAATACAGTACCCTTAGTTTTTGTTTTATTTGAATACAGTACCTCTAGTTTTTGTTTTATTTGAATACAGTACCCCTAGTTTTTGTTTTATTTGAATACAGTACCTCTAGTTTTTGTTTTATTTGAATACAGTACCCCTAGTTTTTGTTTTATTTGAATACAGTACCTCTAGTTTTTGTTTTATTTTTAGACAATACCTCTAGTTTTTGTTTTATTTGAATACAGGTTTTTGCTTTATTTGAATACAGTACCTCTAGTTTTTGTTTTATTTGAATACAGTACCTCTAGTTTTTGTTTTATTTGAAGACAATACCTCTAGTTTTTGTTTTGTTTGAAGACAGTACCTCTAGTTTTTGTTTTATTTGAAGACAGTACCTCTAGTTTTTGTTTTGTTTGAAGACAGTACCTCTAGTTTTTGTTTTATTTGAAGACAGTACCCTTAGTTTTTGTTTTATTTGAATACAGTACCCTTAGTTTTTGTTTTATTTGAATACAGTACCTCTAGTTTTTGTTTTATTTGAAGACAATACCTCTAGTTTTTGTTTTATTTGAATACAGTACCTCTAGTTTTTGTTTTATTTGAAGACAGTACCTCCAGTTTTTGTTTTATTTGAATACAGTACCTCTAGTTTTTGTTTTATTTGAATACAGTACCTCTAGTTTTTGTTTTATTTGAAGACAGTACCTCCAGTTTTTGTTTTATTTGAATACAGTACCTCTAGTTTTTGTTTTATTTGAATACAGTACCCCTAGTTTTTGTTTTATTTGAATACAGTACCTCTAGTTTTTGTTTTATTTGAATACAGTACCCTTAGTTTTTGTTTTATTTGAAGACAGTACCTCCAGTTTTTGTTTTATTTGAATACAGTACCCTTAGTTTTTGTTTTATTTGAATACAGTACCTCTAGTTTTTGTTTTATTTGAATACAGTACCCCTAGTTTTTGTTTTATTTGAATACAGTACCTCTAGTTTTTGTTTTATTTGAATACAGTACCCCTAGTTTTTGTTTTATTTGAAGACAGTACCTCTAGTTTTTGTTTTATTTGAATACAGTACCCCTAGTTTTTGTTTTATTTGAAGACAGTACCTCCAGTTTTTGTTTTATTTGAATACAGTACCCTTAGTTTTTGTTTTATTTGAATACAGTACCTCTAGTTTTTGTTTTATTTGAATACAGTACCCCTAGTTTTTGTTTTATTTGAATACAGTACCTCTAGTTTTTGTTTTATTTGAATACAGTACCCCTAGTTTTTGTTTTATTTGAATACAGTACCTCTAGTTTTTGTTTTATTTTTAGACAATACCTCTAGTTTTTGTTTTATTTGAATACAGGTTTTTGTTTTATTTGAATACAGTACCTCTAGTTTTTGTTTTATTTGAATACAGTACCTCTAGTTTTTGTTTTATTTGAAGACAATACCTCTAGTTTTTGTTTTGTTTGAAGACAGTACCTCTAGTTTTTGTTTTATTTGAAGACAGTACCTCTAGTTTTTGTTTTGTTTGAAGACAGTACCTCTAGTTTTTGTTTTATTTGAAGACAGTACCCTTAGTTTTTGTTTTATTTGAATACAGTACCCTTAGTTTTTGTTTTATTTGAATACAGTACCTCTAGTTTTTGTTTTGTTTGAAGACAGTACCTCTAGTTTTTGTTTTATTTGAATACAGTACCCTTAGTTTTTGTTTTATTTGAATACAGTACCCTTAGTTTTTGTTTTATTTGAATACAGTACCTCTAGTTTTTGTTTTATTTGAATACAGTACCTCTAGTTTTTGTTTTATTTGAATACAGTACCTCTAGTTTTTGTTTTATTTGAAGACAATACCTCTAGTTTTTGTTTTGTTTGAAGACAGTACCTCTAGTTTTTGTTTTATTTGAAGACAGTACCTCTAGTTTTTGTTTTGTTTGAAGACAGTACCTCTAGTTTTTGTTTTATTTGAAGACAGTACCCTTAGTTTTTGTTTTATTTGAATACAGTACCCTTAGTTTTTGTTTTATTTGAATACAGTACCTCTAGTTTTTGTTTTGTTTGAAGACAGTACCTCTAGTTTTTGTTTTATTTGAATACAGTACCCTTAGTTTTTGTTTTATTTGAATACAGTACCCTTAGTTTTTGTTTTATTTGAATACAGTACCTCTAGTTTTTGTTTTATTTGAATACAGTACCCTTAGTTTTTGTTTTATTTGAAGACAATACCTCTAGTTTTTGTTTTATTTGAAGACAGTACCCTTAGTTTTTGTTTTATTTGAATACAGTACCTCTAGTTTTTGTTTTGTTTGAAGACAGTACCTCTAGTTTTTGTTTTGTTTGAAGACAGTACCCATAGTTTTGTTTTATTTGAAGACAGTACCCTTAATTTTTGTTTTATTTGAAGACAGTACCTCTAGTTTTTGCTTTATTTGAAGACAGTACCTCTAGTTTTTGTTTTATTTGAATACAGTACCTCTAGTTTTTGCTTTATTTGAATACAATACCCTTAGTTTTTGTTTTATTTGAAGACAATACCTCTAGTTTTTGTTTTATTTGAAGACAGTACCTCTAGTTTTTGTTTTATTTGAATACAGTACCTCTAGTTTTTGTTTTATTTGAATACAGTACCCTTAGTTTTTGTTTTATTTGAAGACAGTACCTCTAGTTTTTGTTTTATTTGAATACAGTACCTCTAGTTTTTGTTTTGTTTGAAGACAGTACCCCTAGTTTTTGTTTTATTTGAATACAGTACCCTTAGTTTTGGTTTTATTTGAATACAGTACCCCTAGTTTTTGTTTTGTTTGAAGACAGTACCTCTAGTTTTTGTTTTATTTGAAGACAATACCTCTAGTTTTTTTTTATTTGAATACAGTACCTCTAGTTTTTGTTTTATTTGAATACAGTACCTCTAGTTTTTGTTTTATTTGAAGACAGTACCCTTAATTTTTGTTTTATTTGAAGACAGTACCTCTAGTTTTTGCTTTATTTGAAGACAGTACCTCTAGTTTTTGTTTTATTTGAATACAGTACCTCTAGTTTTTGCTTTATTTGAATACAATACCCTTAGTTTTTGTTTTATTTGAAGACAATACCTCTAGTTTTTGTTTTATTTGAAGACAGTACCTCTAGTTTTTGTTTTATTTGAATACAGTACCTCTAGTTTTTGTTTTATTTGAATACAGTACCCTTAGTTTTTGTTTTATTTGAATACAGTACCTCTAGTTTTTGTTTTATTTGAATACAGTACCTCTAGTTTTTGTTTTGTTTGAAGACAGTACCCCTAGTTTTTGTTTTATTTGAATAAAGTACCCTTAGTTTTGGTTTTATTTGAATACAGTACCCCTAGTTTTTGTTTTGTTTGAAGACAGTACCTCTAGTTTTTGTTTTATTTGAAGACAATACCTCTAGTTTTTTTTTATTTGAATACAGTACCTCTAGTTTTTGTTTTATTTGAATACAGTACCTCTAGTTTTTGTTTTATTTGAAGACAGTACCTCTAGTTTTTGTTTTATTTGAATACAGTACCTCTAGTTTTTGTTTTATTTGAATACAGTACCCCTAGTTTTTGTTTTATTTGAATACAGTACCTCTAGTTTTTGTTTTATTTGAAGACAGTACCTCCAGTTTTTGTTTTATTTGAAGACAGTACCTCTAGTTTTTGTTTTATTTGAATACAGTACCCCTAGTTTTTGTTTTATTTGAAGACAGTACCTCTAGTTTTTGTTTTATTTGAATACAGTACCTCTAGTTTTTGTTTTATTTGAAGACAGTACCTCTAGTTTTTGTTTTATTTGAAGACAGTACCTCTAGTTTTTGTTTTATTTGAATACAGTACCCTTAGTTTTTGTTTTATTTGAATACAGTACCTCTAGTTTTTGTTTTATTTGAATACAGTACCTCTAGTTTTTGTTTTATTTGAATACAGTACCCTTAGTTTTTGTTTTATTTGAATACAGTACCTCTAGTTTTTGTTTTATTTGAATACAGTACCTCTAGTTTTTGTTTTATTTGAATACAGTACCTCTAGTTTTTGTTTTATTTGAAGACAGTACCTCTAGTTTTTGTTTTATTTGAATACAGTACCTCTAGTTTTTGTTTTATTTGAATACAGTACCCCTAGTTTTTGTTTTATTTGAATACAGTACCTCTAGTTTTTGTTTTATTTGAATACAGTACCCCTAGTTTTTGTTTTATTTGAATACAGTACCTCTAGTTTTTGTTTTATTTTTAGACAATACCTCTAGTTTTTGTTTTATTTGAATACAGGTTTTTGTTTTATTTGAATACAGTACCTCTAGTTTTTGTTTTATTTGAATACAGTACCTCTAGTTTTTGTTTTATTTGAATACAGTACCTCTAGTTTTTGTTTTATTTGAAGACAGTACCTCCAGTTTTTGTTTTATTTGAAGACAGTACCTCTAGTTTTTGTTTTATTTGAATACAGTACCTCTAGTTTTTGTTTTATTTGAAGACAGTACCTCCAGTTTTTGTTTTATTTGAATACAGTACCTCTAGTTTTTGTTTTATTTGAATACAGTACCCCTAGTTTTTGTTTTATTTGAATACAGTACCTCTAGTTTTTGTTTTATTTGAATACAGTACCCTTAGTTTTTGTTTTATTTGAAGACAGTACCTCCAGTTTTTGTTTTATTTGAATACAGTACCCTTAGTTTTTGTTTTATTTGAATACAGTACCTCTAGTTTTTGTTTTATTTGAATACAGTACCCCTAGTTTTTGTTTTATTTGAATACAGTACCTCTAGTTTTTGTTTTATTTGAATACAGTACCCCTAGTTTTTGTTTTATTTGAATACAGTACCTCTAGTTTTTGTTTTATTTGAATACAGTACCCCTAGTTTTTGTTTTATTTGAAGACAGTACCTCCAGTTTTTGTTTTATTTGAATACAGTACCCTTAGTTTTTGTTTTATTTGAATACAGTACCTCTAGTTTTTGTTTTATTTGAATACAGTACCCCTAGTTTTTGTTTTATTTGAATACAGTACCTCTAGTTTTTGTTTTATTTGAATACAGTACCCCTAGTTTTTGTTTTATTTGAATACAGTACCTCTAGTTTTTGTTTTATTTTTAGACAATACCTCTAGTTTTTGTTTTATTTGAATACAGGTTTTTGCTTTATTTGAATACAGTACCTCTAGTTTTTGTTTTATTTGAATACAGTACCTCTAGTTTTTGTTTTATTTGAAGACAATACCTCTAGTTTTTGTTTTGTTTGAAGACAGTACCTCTAGTTTTTGTTTTATTTGAAGACAGTACCTCTAGTTTTTGTTTTGTTTGAAGACAGTACCTCTAGTTTTTGTTTTATTTGAAGACAGTACCCTTAGTTTTTGTTTTATTTGAATACAGTACCCTTAGTTTTTGTTTTATTTGAATACAGTACCTCTAGTTTTTGTTTTGTTTGAAGACAGTACCTCTAGTTTTTGTTTTATTTGAATACAGTACCCTTAGTTTTTGTTTTATTTGAATACAGTACCCTTAGTTTTTGTTTTATTTGAATACAGTACCTCTAGTTTTTGTTTTATTTGTATACAGTACCTCTAGTTTTTGTTTTATTTGAATACAGTACCTCTAGTTTTTGTTTTATTTGAAGACAATACCTCTAGTTTTTGTTTTGTTTGAAGACAGTACCTCTAGTTTTTGTTTTATTTGAAGACAGTACCTCTAGTTTTTGTTTTGTTTGAAGACAGTACCTCTAGTTTTTGTTTTGTTTGAAGACAGTACCTCTAGTTTTTGTTTTATTTGAAGACAGTACCTCTAGTTTTTGTTTTATTTGAAGACAGTACCTCTAGTTTTTGTTTTATTTGAAGACAGTACCTCTAGTTTTTGTTTTATTTGAAGACAGTACCTCTAGTTTTTGTTTTGTTTGAAGACAGTACCCTTAGTTTTTGCTTTATTTGAATACAGTACCCCTAGTTTTTGTTTTGTTTGAAGACAGTACCTCTAGTTTTTGTTTTATTTGAAGACAGTACCTCTAGTTTTTGTTTTATTTGAAGACAGTACCTCTAGTTTTTGTTTTATTTGAAGACAGTACCTCTAGTTTTTGTTTTATTTGAAGACAGTACCCTTAATTTTTGTTTTATTTGAAGACAGTACCTCTAGTTTTTGCTTTATTTGAAGACAGTACCTCTAGTTTTTGTTTTATTTGAATACAGTACCTCTAGTTTTTGTTTTATTTGAATACAGTACCCTTAGTTTTTGTTTTATTTGAAGACAATACCTCTAGTTTTTGTTTTATTTGAAGACAGTACCTCTAGTTTTTGTTTTATTTGAATACAGTACCTCTAGTTTTTTTTTTATTTGAATACAGTACCCTTAGTTTTTGTTTTATTTGAAGACAATACCTCTAGTTTTTGTTTTATTTGAAGACAGTACCTCTAGTTTTTGTTTTATTTGAATACAGTACCCTTAGTTTTTGTTTTATTTGAATACAGTACCTCTAGTTTTTGTTTTATTTGAATACAGTACCTCTAGTTTTTGTTTTGTTTGAAGACAGTACCCCTAGTTTTTGTTTTATTTGAATACAGTACCCTTAGTTTTGGTTTTATTTGAATACAGTACCCCTAGTTTTTGTTTTGTTTGAAGACAGTACCTCTAGTTTTTGTTTTATTTGAAGACAATACCTCTAGTTTTTGTTTTATTTGAATACAGTACCTCTAGTTTTTGTTTTATTTGAATACAGTACCTCTAGTTTTTGTTTTATTTGAAGACAGTACCTCTAGTTTTTGTTTTATTTGAAGACAGTACCTCCAGTTTTTGTTTTATTTGAATACAGTACCTCTTGTTTTTGTTTTATTTGAATACAGTACCTCTAGTTTTTGTTTTATTTGAATACAGTACCTCTAGTTTTTGTTTTATTTGAATACAGTACCCCTAGTTTTTGTTTTATTTGAATACAGTACCTCTAGTTTTTGTTTTATTTGAAGACAGTACCTCTAGTTTTTGTTTAATTTGAATACAGTACCTCTAGTTTTTGTTTTATTTGAATACAGTACCTCTAGTTTTTTTTTATTTGAATACAGTACCTCTAGTTTTTGTTTTATTTGAATACAGTACCCTTAGTTTTTGTTTTATTTGAATACAGTACCTCTAGTTTTTGTTTTATTTGAATACAGTACCTCTAGTTTTTGTTTTATTTGAATACAGTACCTCTAGTTTTTGTTTTATTTGAATACAGTACCTCTAGTTTTTGTTTTATTTGAATACAGTACCTCTAGTTTTTGTTTTATTTGAATACAGTACCTCTAGTTTTTGTTTTATTTGAATACAGTACCCCTAGTTTTTGTTTTATTTGAATACAGTACCCTTAGTTTTGGTTTTATTTGAATACAGTACCCCTAGTTTTTGTTTTGTTTGAAGACAGTACCTCTAGTTTTTGTTTTATTTGAAGACAATACCTCTAGTTTTTGTTTTATTTGAATACAGTACCTCTAGTTTTTGTTTTATTTGAATACAGTACCTCT
This sequence comes from Bathymodiolus septemdierum, assembly GCA_963383655.1. Taxonomy (NCBI): domain Eukaryota; kingdom Metazoa; phylum Mollusca; class Bivalvia; order Mytilida; family Modiolidae; genus Bathymodiolus; species Bathymodiolus septemdierum. The sequence goes on from OY726524.1 coordinate 7,145,472, forward strand.
AGTTTTTGTTTTATTTGAAGACAGTACCTCTAGTTTTTGTTTTATTTGAAGACAGTACCTCCAGTTTTTGTTTTATTTGAATACAGTACCTCTTGTTTTTGTTTTATTTGAATACAGTACCTCTAGTTTTTGTTTTATTTGAATACAGTACCTCTAGTTTTTGTTTTATTTGAATACAGTACCCCTAGTTTTTGTTTTATTTGAATACAGTACCTCTAGTTTTTGTTTTATTTGAAGACAGTACCTCTAGTTTTTGTTTAATTTGAATACAGTACCTCTAGTTTTTGTTTTATTTGAATACAGTACCTCTAGTTTTTTTTTATTTGAATACAGTACCTCTAGTTTTTGTTTTATTTGAATACAGTACCCTTAGTTTTTGTTTTATTTGAATACAGTACCTCTAGTTTTTGTTTTATTTGAATACAGTACCTCTAGTTTTTGTTTTATTTGAATACAGTACCTCTAGTTTTTGTTTTATTTGAATACAGTACCTCTAGTTTTTGTTTTATTTGAATACAGTACCTCTAGTTTTTGTTTTATTTGAATACAGTACCTCTAGTTTTTGTTTTATTTGAATACAGTACCCCTAGTTTTTGTTTTATTTGAATACAGTACCTCTAGTTTTTGTTTTATTTGAATACAGTACCTCTAGTTTTTGTTTTATTTGAAGACAGTACCTCCAGTTTTTGTTTTATTTGAATACAGTACCTCTAGTTTTTGTTTTATTTGAATACAGTACCTCTAGTTTTTGTTTTATTTGAAGACAGTACCTCCAGTTTTTGTTTTATTTGAATACAGTACCTCTAGTTTTTGTTTTATTTGAATACAGTACCCCTAGTTTTTGTTTTATTTGAATACAGTACCTCTAGTTTTTGTTTTATTTGAATACAGTACCTCTAGTTTTTGTTTTATTTGAATACAGTACCCCTAGTTTTTGTTTTATTTGAATACAGTACCTCTAGTTTTTGTTTTATTTGAATACAGTACCTCTAGTTTTTGTTTTATTTGAAGACAGTACCTCCAGTTTTTGTTTTATTTGAATACAGTACCTCTAGTTTTTGTTTTATTTGAATACAGTACCTCTAGTTTTTGTTTTATTTGAAGACAGTACCTCCAGTTTTTGTTTTATTTGAATACAGTACCTCTAGTTTTTGTTTTATTTGAATACAGTACCCCTAGTTTTTGTTTTATTTGAATACAGTACCTCTAGTTTTTGTTTTATTTGAATACAGTACCCTTAGTTTTTGTTTTATTTGAAGACAGTACCTCTAGTTTTTGTTTTATTTGAATACAGTACCCTTAGTTTTTGTTTTATTTGAATACAGTACCTCTAGTTTTTGTTTTATTTGAATACAGTACCCCTAGTTTTTGTTTTATTTGAATACAGTACCTCTAGTTTTTGTTTTATTTGAATACAGTACCCCTAGTTTTTGTTTTATTTGAATACAGTACCTCTAGTTTTTGTTTTATTTGAATACAGTACCCCTAGTTTTTGTTTTATTTGAAGACAGTACCTCCAGTTTTTGTTTTATTTGAATACAGTACCCTTAGTTTTTGTTTTATTTGAATACAGTACCTCTAGTTTTTGTTTTATTTGAATACAGTACCCCTAGTTTTTGTTTTATTTGAATACAGTACCTCTAGTTTTTGTTTTATTTGAATACAGTACCCCTAGTTTTTGTTTTATTTGAATACAGTACCTCTAGTTTTTGTTTTATTTTTAGACAATACCTCTAGTTTTTGTTTTATTTGAATACAGATTTTTGTTTTATTTGAATACAGTACCTCTAGTTTTTGTTTTATTTGAATACAGTACCTCTAGTTTTTGTTTTATTTGAAGACAATACCTCTAGTTTTTGTTTTGTTTGAAGACAGTACCTCTAGTTTTTGTTTTATTTGAAGACAGTACCTCTAGTTTTTGTTTTGTTTGAAGACAGTACCTCTAGTTTTTGTTTTATTTGAAGACAGTACCCTTAGTTTTTGTTTTATTTGAATACAGTACCCTTAGTTTTTGTTTTATTTGAATACAGTACCTCTAGTTTTTGTTTTGTTTGAAGACAGTACCTCTAGTTTTTGTTTTATTTGAATACAGTACCCTTAGTTTTTGTTTTATTTGAATACAGTACCCTTAGTTTTTGTTTTATTTGAATACAGTACCTCTAGTTTTTGTTTTATTTGAATACAGTACCTCTAGTTTTTGTTTTATTTGAATACAGTACCTCTAGTTTTTGTTTTATTTGAAGACAATACCTCTAGTTTTTGTTTTGTTTGAAGACAGTACCTCTAGTTTTTGTTTTATTTGAAGACAGTACCTCTAGTTTTTGTTTTGTTTGAAGACAGTACCTCTAGTTTTTGTTTTATTTGAAGACAGTACCCTTAGTTTTTGTTTTATTTGAATACAGTACCCTTAGTTTTTGTTTTATTTGAATACAGTACCTCTAGTTTTTGTTTTGTTTGAAGACAGTACCTCTAGTTTTTGTTTTATTTGAATACAGTACCCTTAGTTTTTGTTTTATTTGAATACAGTACCCTTAGTTTTTGTTTTATTTGAATACAGTACCTCTAGTTTTTGTTTTATTTGAATACAGTACCCTTAGTTTTTGTTTTATTTGAAGACAATACCTCTAGTTTTTGTTTTATTTGAAGACAGTACCCTTAGTTTTTGTTTTATTTGAATACAGTACCTCTAGTTTTTGTTTTGTTTGAAGACAGTACCTCTAGTTTTTGTTTTGTTTGAAGACAGTACCCATAGTTTTGTTTTATTTGAAGACAGTACCCTTAATTTTTGCTTTATTTGAAGACAGTACCTCTAGTTTTTGCTTTATTTGAAGACAGTACCTCTAGTTTTTGTTTTATTTGAATACAGTACCTCTAGTTTTTGTTTTATTTGAATACAGTACCCTTAGTTTTTGTTTTATTTGAAGACAATACCTCTAGTTTTTGTTTTATTTGAAGACAGTACCTCTAGTTTTTGTTTTATTTGAATACAGTACCTCTAGTTTTTGTTTTATTTGAATACAGTACCCTTAGTTTTTGTTTTATTTGAATACAGTACCTCTAGTTTTTGTTTTATTTGAATACAGTACCTCTAGTTTTTGTTTTGTTTGAAGACAGTACCCCTAGTTTTTGTTTTATTTGAATACAGTACCCTTAGTTTTGGTTTTATTTGAATACAGTACCCCTAGTTTTTGTTTTGTTTGAAGACAGTACCTCTAGTTTTTGTTTTATTTGAAGACAATACCTCTAGTTTTTGTTTTATTTGAATACAGTACCTCTAGTTTTTGTTTTATTTGAATACAGTACCTCTAGTTTTTGTTTTATTTGAAGACAGTACCTCTAGTTTTTGTTTTATTTGAATACAGTACCTCTAGTTTTTGTTTTATTTGAATACAGTACCCCTAGTTTTTGTTTTATTTGAATACAGTACCCCTAGTTTTTGTTTTATTTGAATACAGTACCTCTAGTTTTTGTTTTATTTGAAGACAGTACCTCTAGTTTTTGTTTAATTTGAATACAGTACCTCTAGTTTTTGTTTTATTTGAATACAGTACCTCTAGTTTTTTTTTATTTGAATACAGTACCTCTAGTTTTTGTTTTATTTGAATACAGTACCCTTAGTTTTTGTTTTATTTGAATACAGTACCTCTAGTTTTTGTTTTATTTGAATACAGTACCTCTAGTTTTTGTTTTATTTGAATACAGTACCTCTAGTTTTTGTTTTATTTGAATACAGTACCTCTAGTTTTTGTTTTATTTGAATACAGTACCTCTAGTTTTTGTTTTATTTGAATACAGTACCTCTAGTTTTTGTTTTATTTGAATACAGTACCCCTAGTTTTTGTTTTATTTGAATACAGTACCTCTAGTTTTTGTTTTATTTGAATACAGTACCTCTAGTTTTTGTTTTATTTGAAGACAGTACCTCCAGTTTTTGTTTTATTTGAATACAGTACCTCTAGTTTTTGTTTTATTTGAATACAGTACCTCTAGTTTTTGTTTTATTTGAAGACAGTACCTCCAGTTTTTGTTTTATTTGAATACAGTACCTCTAGTTTTTGTTTTATTTGAATACAGTACCCCTAGTTTTTGTTTTATTTGAATACAGTACCTCTAGTTTTTGTTTTATTTGAATACAGTACCCTTAGTTTTTGTTTTATTTGAAGACAGTACCTCTAGTTTTTGTTTTATTTGAATACAGTACCCTTAGTTTTTGTTTTATTTGAATACAGTACCTCTAGTTTTTGTTTTATTTGAATACAGTACCCCTAGTTTTTGTTTTATTTGAATACAGTACCTCTAGTTTTTGTTTTATTTGAATACAGTACCCCTAGTTTTTGTTTTATTTGAATACAGTACCTCTAGTTTTTGTTTTATTTGAATACAGTACCCCTAGTTTTTGTTTTATTTGAAGACAGTACCTCCAGTTTTTGTTTTATTTGAATACAGTACCCTTAGTTTTTGTTTTATTTGAATACAGTACCTCTAGTTTTTGTTTTATTTGAATACAGTACCCCTAGTTTTTGTTTTATTTGAATACAGTACCTCTAGTTTTTGTTTTATTTGAATACAGTACCCCTAGTTTTTGTTTTATTTGAATACAGTACCTCTAGTTTTTGTTTTATTTTTAGACAATACCTCTAGTTTTTGTTTTATTTGAATACAGATTTTTGTTTTATTTGAATACAGTACCTCTAGTTTTTGTTTTATTTGAATACAGTACCTCTAGTTTTTGTTTTATTTGAAGACAATACCTCTAGTTTTTGTTTTGTTTGAAGACAGTACCTCTAGTTTTTGTTTTATTTGAAGACAGTACCTCTAGTTTTTGTTTTGTTTGAAGACAGTACCTCTAGTTTTTGTTTTATTTGAAGACAGTACCCTTAGTTTTTGTTTTATTTGAATACAGTACCCTTAGTTTTTGTTTTATTTGAATACAGTACCTCTAGTTTTTGTTTTGTTTGAAGACAGTACCTCTAGTTTTTGTTTTATTTGAATACAGTACCCTTAGTTTTTGTTTTATTTGAATACAGTACCCTTAGTTTTTGTTTTATTTGAATACAGTACCTCTAGTTTTTGTTTTATTTGAATACAGTACCTCTAGTTTTTGTTTTATTTGAATACAGTACCTCTAGTTTTTGTTTTATTTGAAGACAATACCTCTAGTTTTTGTTTTGTTTGAAGACAGTACCTCTAGTTTTTGTTTTATTTGAAGACAGTACCTCTAGTTTTTGTTTTGTTTGAAGACAGTACCTCTAGTTTTTGTTTTATTTGAAGACAGTACCCTTAGTTTTTGTTTTATTTGAATACAGTACCCTTAGTTTTTGTTTTATTTGAATACAGTACCTCTAGTTTTTGTTTTGTTTGAAGACAGTACCTCTAGTTTTTGTTTTATTTGAATACAGTACCCTTAGTTTTTGTTTTATTTGAATACAGTACCCTTAGTTTTTGTTTTATTTGAATACAGTACCTCTAGTTTTTGTTTTATTTGAATACAGTACCCTTAGTTTTTGTTTTATTTGAAGACAATACCTCTAGTTTTTGTTTTATTTGAAGACAGTACCCTTAGTTTTTGTTTTATTTGAATACAGTACCTCTAGTTTTTGTTTTGTTTGAAGACAGTACCTCTAGTTTTTGTTTTGTTTGAAGACAGTACCCATAGTTTTGTTTTATTTGAAGACAGTACCCTTAATTTTTGCTTTATTTGAAGACAGTACCTCTAGTTTTTGCTTTATTTGAAGACAGTACCTCTAGTTTTTGTTTTATTTGAATACAGTACCTCTAGTTTTTCTTTTATTTGAATACAGTACCCTTAGTTTTTGTTTTATTTGAAGACAATACCTCTAGTTTTTGTTTTATTTGAAGACAGTACCTCTAGTTTTTGTTTTATTTGAATACAGTACCTCTAGTTTTTGTTTTATTTGAATACAGTACCCTTAGTTTTTGTTTTATTTGAATACAGTACCTCTAGTTTTTGTTTTATTTGAATACAGTACCTCTAGTTTTTGTTTTGTTTGAAGACAGTACCCCTAGTTTTTGTTTTATTTGAATACAGTACCCTTAGTTTTGGTTTTATTTGAATACAGTACCCCTAGTTTTTGTTTTGTTTGAAGACAGTACCTCTAGTTTTTGTTTTATTTGAAGACAATACCTCTAGTTTTTGTTTTATTTGAATACAGTACCTCTAGTTTTTGTTTTATTTGAATACAGTACCTCTAGTTTTTGTTTTATTTGAAGACAGTACCTCTAGTTTTTGTTTTATTTGAATACAGTACCTCTAGTTTTTGTTTTATTTGAATACAGTACCCCTAGTTTTTGTTTTATTTGAATACAGTACCTCTAGTTTTTGTTTTATTTGAATACAGTACCTCTAGTTTTTGTTTTATTTGAAGACAGTACCTCCAGTTTTTGTTTTATTTGAATACAGTACCTCTAGTTTTTGTTTTATTTGAATACAGTACCTCTAGTTTTTGTTTTATTTGAAGACAGTACCTCCAGTTTTTGTTTTATTTGAAGACAGTACCTCTAGTTTTTGTTTTATTTGAATACAGTACCCCTAGTTTTTGTTTTATTTGAAGACAGTACCTCTAGTTTTTGTTTTATTTGAATACAGTACCTCTAGTTTTTGTTTTATTTGAAGACAGTACCTCTAGTTTTTGTTTTATTTGAAGACAGTACCTCTAGTTTTTGTTTTATTTGAATACAGTACCCTTAGTTTTTGTTTTATTTGAATACAGTACCTCTAGTTTTTGTTTTATTTGAATACAGTACCTCTAGTTTTTGTTTTATTTGAATACAGTACCTCTAGTTTTTGTTTTATTTGAATACAGTACCTCTAGTTTTTGTTTTATTTGAATACAGTACCTCTAGTTTTTGTTTTATTTGAAGACAGTACCTCTAGTTTTTGTTTTATTTGAATACAGTACCTCTAGTTTTTGTTTTATTTGAATACAGTACCCCTAGTTTTTGTTTTATTTGAATACAGTACCTCTAGTTTTTGTTTTATTTGAATACAGTACCCCTAGTTTTTGTTTTATTTGAATACAGTACCTCTAGTTTTTGTTTTATTTTTAGACAATACCTCTAGTTTTTGTTTTATTTGAATACAGGTTTTTGTTTTATTTGAATACAGTACCCCTAGTTTTTGTTTTATTTGAATACAGTACCTCTAGTTTTTGTTTTATTTGAAGACAGTACCTCTAGTTTTTGTTTAATTTGAATACAGTACCTCTAGTTTTTGTTTTATTTGAATACAGTACCTCTAGTTTTTTTTTATTTGAATACAGTACCTCTAGTTTTTGTTTTATTTGAATACAGTACCCTTAGTTTTTGTTTTATTTGAATACAGTACCTCTGGTTTTTGTTTTATTTGAATACAGTACCTCTAGTTTTTGTTTTATTTGAATACAGTACCTCTAGTTTTTGTTTTATTTGAATACAGTACCTCTAGTTTTTGTTTTATTTGAATACAGTACCTCTAGTTTTTGTTTTATTTGAATACAGTACCTCTAGTTTTTGTTTTATTTGAATACAGTACCTCTAGTTTTTGTTTTATTTGAATACAGTACCCCTAGTTTTTGTTTTATTTGAATACAGTACCTCTAGTTTTTGTTTTATTTGAATACAGTACCTCTAGTTTTTGTTTTATTTGAAGACAGTACCTCCAGTTTTTGTTTTATTTGAATACAGTACCTCTAGTTTTTGTTTTATTTGAATACAGTACCTCTAGTTTTTGTTTTATTTGAAGACAGTACCTCCAGTTTTTGTTTTATTTGAATACAGTACCTCTAGTTTTTGTTTTATTTGAATACAGTACCCCTAGTTTTTGTTTTATTTGAATACAGTACCTCTAGTTTTTGTTTTATTTGAATACAGTACCCTTAGTTTTTGTTTTATTTGAAGACAGTACCTCCAGTTTTTGTTTTATTTGAATACAGTACCCTTAGTTTTTGTTTTATTTGAATACAGTACCTCTAGTTTTTGTTTTATTTGAATACAGTACCCCTAGTTTTTGTTTTATTTGAATACAGTACCTCTAGTTTTTGTTTTATTTGAATACAGTACCCCTAGTTTTTGTTTTATTTGAATACAGTACCTCTAGTTTTTGTTTTATTTGAATACAGTACCCCTAGTTTTTGTTTTATTTGAAGACAGTACCTCCAGTTTTTGTTTTATTTGAATACAGTACCCTTAGTTTTTGTTTTATTTGAATACAGTACCTCTAGTTTTTGTTTTATTTGAATACAGTACCCCTAGTTTTTGTTTTATTTGAATACAGTACCTCTAGTTTTTGTTTTATTTGAATACAGTACCCCTAGTTTTTGTTTTATTTGAAGACAGTACCTCCAGTTTTTGTTTTATTTGAATACAGTACCCTTAGTTTTTGTTTTATTTGAATACAGTACCTCTAGTTTTTGTTTTATTTGAATACAGTACCCCTAGTTTTTGTTTTATTTGAATACAGTACCTCTAGTTTTTGTTTTATTTGAATACAGTACCCCTAGTTTTTGTTTTATTTGAATACAGTACCTCTAGTTTTTGTTTTATTTTTAGACAATACCTCTAGTTTTTGTTTTATTTGAATACAGATTTTTGTTTTATTTGAATACAGTACCTCTAGTTTTTGTTTTATTTGAATACAGTACCTCTAGTTTTTGTTTTATTTGAAGACAATACCTCTAGTTTTTGTTTTGTTTGAAGACAGTACCTCTAGTTTTTGTTTTATTTGAAGACAGTACCTCTAGTTTTTGTTTTGTTTGAAGACAGTACCTCTAGTTTTTGTTTTATTTGAAGACAGTACCCTTAGTTTTTGTTTTATTTGAATACAGTACCCTTAGTTTTTGTTTTATTTGAATACAGTACCTCTAGTTTTTGTTTTGTTTGAAGACAGTACCTCTAGTTTTTGTTTTATTTGAATACAGTACCCTTAGTTTTTGTTTTATTTGAATACAGTACCCTTAGTTTTTGTTTTATTTGAATACAGTACCTCTAGTTTTTGTTTTATTTGAATACAGTACCTCTAGTTTTTGTTTTATTTGAATACAGTACCTCTAGTTTTTGTTTTATTTGAAGACAATACCTCTAGTTTTTGTTTTGTTTGAAGACAGTACCTCTAGTTTTTGTTTTATTTGAAGACAGTACCTCTAGTTTTTGTTTTGTTTGAAGACAGTACCTCTAGTTTTTGTTTTATTTGAAGACAGTACCCTTAGTTTTTGTTTTATTTGAATACAGTACCCTTAGTTTTTGTTTTATTTGAATACAGTACCTCTAGTTTTTGTTTTGTTTGAAGACAGTACCTCTAGTTTTTGTTTTATTTGAATACAGTACCCTTAGTTTTTGTTTTATTTGAATACAGTACCCTTAGTTTTTGTTTTATTTGAATACAGTACCTCTAGTTTTTGTTTTATTTGAATACAGTACCCTTAGTTTTTGTTTTATTTGAAGACAATACCTCTAGTTTTTGTTTTATTTGAAGACAGTACCCTTAGTTTTTGTTTTATTTGAATACAGTACCTCTAGTTTTTGTTTTGTTTGAAGACAGTACCTCTAGTTTTTGTTTTGTTTGAAGACAGTACCCATAGTTTTGTTTTATTTGAAGACAGTACCCTTAATTTTTGCTTTATTTGAAGACAGTACCTCTAGTTTTTGCTTTATTTGAAGACAGTACCTCTAGTTTTTGTTTTATTTGAATACAGTACCTCTAGTTTTTCTTTTATTTGAATACAGTACCCTTAGTTTTTGTTTTATTTGAAGACAATACCTCTAGTTTTTGTTTTATTTGAAGACAGTACCTCTAGTTTTTGTTTTATTTGAATACAGTACCTCTAGTTTTTGTTTTATTTGAATACAGTACCCTTAGTTTTTGTTTTATTTGAATACAGTACCTCTAGTTTTTGTTTTATTTGAATACAGTACCTCTAGTTTTTGTTTTGTTTGAAGACAGTACCCCTAGTTTTTGTTTTATTTGAATACAGTACCCTTAGTTTTGGTTTTATTTGAATACAGTACCCCTAGTTTTTGTTTTGTTTGAAGACAGTACCTCTAGTTTTTGTTTTATTTGAAGACAATACCTCTAGTTTTTGTTTTATTTGAATACAGTACCTCTAGTTTTTGTTTTATTTGAATACAGTACCTCTAGTTTTTGTTTTATTTGAAGACAGTACCTCTAGTTTTTGTTTTATTTGAATACAGTACCTCTAGTTTTTGTTTTATTTGAATACAGTACCCCTAGTTTTTGTTTTATTTGAATACAGTACCTCTAGTTTTTGTTTTATTTGAATACAGTACCTCTAGTTTTTGTTTTATTTGAAGACAGTACCTCCAGTTTTTGTTTTATTTGAATACAGTACCTCTAGTTTTTGTTTTATTTGAATACAGTACCTCTAGTTTTTGTTTTATTTGAAGACAGTACCTCCAGTTTTTGTTTTATTTGAAGACAGTACCTCTAGTTTTTGTTTTATTTGAATACAGTACCCCTAGTTTTTGTTTTATTTGAAGACAGTACCTCTAGTTTTTGTTTTATTTGAATACAGTACCTCTAGTTTTTGTTTTATTTGAAGACAGTACCTCTAGTTTTTGTTTTATTTGAAGACAGTACCTCTAGTTTTTGTTTTATTTGAATACAGTACCCTTAGTTTTTGTTTTATTTGAATACAGTACCTCTAGTTTTTGTTTTATTTGAATACAGTACCTCTAGTTTTTGTTTTATTTGAATACAGTACCTCTAGTTTTTGTTTTATTTGAATACAGTACCTCTAGTTTTTGTTTTATTTGAATACAGTACCTCTAGTTTTTGTTTTATTTGAAGACAGTACCTCTAGTTTTTGTTTTATTTGAATACAGTACCTCTAGTTTTTGTTTTATTTGAATACAGTACCCCTAGTTTTTGTTTTATTTGAATACAGTACCTCTAGTTTTTGTTTTATTTGAATACAGTACCCCTAGTTTTTGTTTTATTTGAATACAGTACCTCTAGTTTTTGTTTTATTTTTAGACAATACCTCTAGTTTTTGTTTTATTTGAATACAGGTTTTTGTTTTATTTGAATACAGTACCCCTAGTTTTTGTTTTATTTGAATACAGTACCTCTAGTTTTTGTTTTATTTGAAGACAGTACCTCTAGTTTTTGTTTAATTTGAATACAGTACCTCTAGTTTTTGTTTTATTTGAATACAGTACCTCTAGTTTTTTTTTATTTGAATACAGTACCTCTAGTTTTTGTTTTATTTGAATACAGTACCCTTAGTTTTTGTTTTATTTGAATACAGTACCTCTGGTTTTTGTTTTATTTGAATACAGTACCTCTAGTTTTTGTTTTATTTGAATACAGTACCTCTAGTTTTTGTTTTATTTGAATACAGTACCTCTAGTTTTTGTTTTATTTGAATACAGTACCTCTAGTTTTTGTTTTATTTGAATACAGTACCTCTAGTTTTTGTTTTATTTGAATACAGTACCTCTAGTTTTTGTTTTATTTGAATACAGTACCCCTAGTTTTTGTTTTATTTGAATACAGTACCTCTAGTTTTTGTTTTATTTGAATACAGTACCTCTAGTTTTTGTTTTATTTGAAGACAGTACCTCCAGTTTTTGTTTTATTTGAATACAGTACCTCTAGTTTTTGTTTTATTTGAATACAGTACCTCTAGTTTTTGTTTTATTTGAAGACAGTACCTCCAGTTTTTGTTTTATTTGAATACAGTACCTCTAGTTTTTGTTTTATTTGAATACAGTACCCCTAGTTTTTGTTTTATTTGAATACAGTACCTCTAGTTTTTGTTTTATTTGAATACAGTACCCTTAGTTTTTGTTTTATTTGAAGACAGTACCTCCAGTTTTTGTTTTATTTGAATACAGTACCCTTAGTTTTTGTTTTATTTGAATACAGTACCTCTAGTTTTTGTTTTATTTGAATACAGTACCCCTAGTTTTTGTTTTATTTGAATACAGTACCTCTAGTTTTTGTTTTATTTGAATACAGTACCCCTAGTTTTTGTTTTATTTGAATACAGTACCTCTAGTTTTTGTTTTATTTGAATACAGTACCCCTAGTTTTTGTTTTATTTGAAGACAGTACCTCCAGTTTTTGTTTTATTTGAATACAGTACCCTTAGTTTTTGTTTTATTTGAATACAGTACCTCTAGTTTTTGTTTTATTTGAATACAGTACCCCTAGTTTTTGTTTTATTTGAATACAGTACCTCTAGTTTTTGTTTTATTTGAATACAGTACCCCTAGTTTTTGTTTTATTTGAATACAGTACCTCTAGTTTTTGTTTTATTTTTAGACAATACCTCTAGTTTTTGTTTTATTTGAATACAGGTTTTTGTTTTATTTGAATACAGTACCTCTAGTTTTTGTTTTATTTGAATACAGTACCTCTAGTTTTTGTTTTATTTGAAGACAATACCTCTAGTTTTTGTTTTGTTTGAAGACAGTACCTCTAGTTTTTGTTTTATTTGAAGACAGTACCTCTAGTTTTTGTTTTGTTTGAAGACAGTACCTCTAGTTTTTGTTTTATTTGAAGACAGTACCCTTAGTTTTTGTTTTATTTGAATACAGTACTCTTAGTTTTTGTTTTATTTGAATACAGTACCTCTAGTTTTTGTTTTGTTTGAAGACAGTACCTCTAGTTTTTGTTTTATTTGAATACAGTACCCTTAGTTTTTGTTTTATTTGAATACAGTACCCTTAGTTTTTGTTTTATTTGAATACAGTACCCTTAATTTTTGCTTTATTTGAAGACAGTACCTCTAGTTTTTGCTTTATTTGAAGACAGTACCTCTAGTTTTTGTTTTATTTGAATACAGTACCTCTAGTTTTTCTTTTATTTGAATACAGTACCCTTAGTTTTTGTTTTATTTGAAGACAATACCTCTAGTTTTTGTTTTATTTGAAGACAGTACCTCTAGTTTTTGTTTTATTTGAATACAGTACCTCTAGTTTTTGTTTTATTTGAATACAGTACCCTTAGTTTTTGTTTTATTTGAATACAGTACCTCTAGTTTTTGTTTTATTTGAATACAGTACCTCTAGTTTTTGTTTTGTTTGAAGACAGTACCCCTAGTTTTTGTTTTATTTGAATACAGTACCCTTAGTTTTGGTTTTATTTGAATACAGTACCCCAAGTTTTTGTTTTGTTTGAAGACAGTACCTCTAGTTTTTGTTTTATTTGAAGACAATACCTCTAGTTTTTGTTTTATTTGAATACAGTACCTCTAGTTTTTGTTTTATTTGAATACAGTACCTCTAGTTTTTGTTTTATTTGAAGACAGTACCTCTAGTTTTTGTTTTATTTGAATACAGTACCTCTAGTTTTTGTTTTATTTGAATACAGTACCCCTAGTTTTTGTTTTATTTGAATACAGTACCTCTAGTTTTTGTTTTATTTGAATACAGTACCTCTAGTTTTTGTTTTATTTGAAGACAGTACCTCCAGTTTTTGTTTTATTTGAATACAGTACCTCTAGTTTTTGTTTTATTTGAATACAGTACCTCTAGTTTTTGTTTTATTTGAAGACAGTACCTCCAGTTTTTGTTTTATTTGAAGACAGTACCTCTAGTTTTTGTTTTATTTGAATACAGTACCCCTAGTTTTTGTTTTATTTGAAGACAGTACCTCTAGTTTTTGTTTTATTTGAATACAGTACCTCTAGTTTTTGTTTTATTTGAAGACAGTACCTCTAGTTTTTGTTTTATTTGAAGACAGTACCTCTAGTTTTTGTTTTATTTGAATACAGTACCCTTAGTTTTTGTTTTATTTGAATACAGTACCTCTAGTTTTTGTTTTATTTGAATACAGTACCTCTAGTTTTTGTTTTATTTGAATACAGTACCTCTAGTTTTTGTTTTATTTGAATACAGTACCTCTAGTTTTTGTTTTATTTGAATACAGTACCTCTAGTTTTTGTTTTATTTGAAGACAGTACCTCTAGTTTTTGTTTTATTTGAATACAGTACCTCTAGTTTTTGTTTTATTTGAATACAGTACCCCTAGTTTTTGTTTTATTTGAATACAGTACCTCTAGTTTTTGTTTTATTTGAATACAGTACCCCTAGTTTTTGTTTTATTTGAATACAGTACCTCTAGTTTTTGTTTTATTTTTAGACAATACCTCTAGTTTTTGTTTTATTTGAATACAGGTTTTTGTTTTATTTGAATACAGTACCCCTAGTTTTTGTTTTATTTGAATACAGTACCTCTAGTTTTTGTTTTATTTGAAGACAGTACCTCTAGTTTTTGTTTAATTTGAATACAGTACCTCTAGTTTTTGTTTTATTTGAATACAGTACCTCTAGTTTTTTTTTATTTGAATACAGTACCTCTAGTTTTTGTTTTATTTGAATACAGTACCCTTAGTTTTTGTTTTATTTGAATACAGTACCTCTGGTTTTTGTTTTATTTGAATACAGTACCTCTAGTTTTTGTTTTATTTGAATACAGTACCTCTAGTTTTTGTTTTATTTGAATACAGTACCTCTAGTTTTTGTTTTATTTGAATACAGTACCTCTAGTTTTTGTTTTATTTGAATACAGTACCTCTAGTTTTTGTTTTATTTGAATACAGTACCTCTAGTTTTTGTTTTATTTGAATACAGTACCCCTAGTTTTTGTTTTATTTGAATACAGTACCTCTAGTTTTTGTTTTATTTGAATACAGTACCTCTAGTTTTTGTTTTATTTGAAGACAGTACCTCCAGTTTTTGTTTTATTTGAATACAGTACCTCTAGTTTTTGTTTTATTTGAATACAGTACCTCTAGTTTTTGTTTTATTTGAAGACAGTACCTCCAGTTTTTGTTTTATTTGAATACAGTACCTCTAGTTTTTGTTTTATTTGAATACAGTACCCCTAGTTTTTGTTTTATTTGAATACAGTACCTCTAGTTTTTGTTTTATTTGAATACAGTACCCTTAGTTTTTGTTTTATTTGAAGACAGTACCTCCAGTTTTTGTTTTATTTGAATACAGTACCCTTAGTTTTTGTTTTATTTGAATACAGTACCTCTAGTTTTTGTTTTATTTGAATACAGTACCCCTAGTTTTTGTTTTATTTGAATACAGTACCTCTAGTTTTTGTTTTATTTGAATACAGTACCCCTAGTTTTTGTTTTATTTGAATACAGTACCTCTAGTTTTTGTTTTATTTGAATACAGTACCCCTAGTTTTTGTTTTATTTGAAGACAGTACCTCCAGTTTTTGTTTTATTTGAATACAGTACCCTTAGTTTTTGTTTTATTTGAATACAGTACCTCTAGTTTTTGTTTTATTTGAATACAGTACCCCTAGTTTTTGTTTTATTTGAATACAGTACCTCTAGTTTTTGTTTTATTTGAATACAGTACCCCTAGTTTTTGTTTTATTTGAATACAGTACCTCTAGTTTTTGTTTTATTTTTAGACAATACCTCTAGTTTTTGTTTTATTTGAATACAGGTTTTTGTTTTATTTGAATACAGTACCTCTAGTTTTTGTTTTATTTGAATACAGTACCTCTAGTTTTTGTTTTATTTGAAGACAATACCTCTAGTTTTTGTTTTGTTTGAAGACAGTACCTCTAGTTTTTGTTTTATTTGAAGACAGTACCTCTAGTTTTTGTTTTGTTTGAAGACAGTACCTCTAGTTTTTGTTTTATTTGAAGACAGTACCCTTAGTTTTTGTTTTATTTGAATACAGTACTCTTAGTTTTTGTTTTATTTGAATACAGTACCTCTAGTTTTTGTTTTGTTTGAAGACAGTACCTCTAGTTTTTGTTTTATTTGAATACAGTACCCTTAGTTTTTGTTTTATTTGAATACAGTACCCTTAGTTTTTGTTTTATTTGAATACAGTACCTCTAGTTTTTGTTTTATTTGAATACAGTACCTCTAGTTTTTGTTTTATTTGAATACAGTACCTCTAGTTTTTGTTTTATTTGAAGACAATACCTCTAGTTTTTGTTTTGTTTGAAGACAGTACCTCTAGTTTTTGTTTTATTTGAAGACAGTACCTCTAGTTTTTGTTTTATTTGAATACAGTACCTCTAGTTTTTGTTTTATTTGAATACAGTACCCCTAGTTTTTGTTTTATTTGAATACAGTACCTCTAGTTTTTGTTTTATTTTTAGACAATACCTCTAGTTTTTGTTTTATTTGAATACAGGTTTTTGTTTTATTTGAATACAGTACCTCTAGTTTTTGTTTTATTTGAATACAGTACCTCTAGTTTTTGTTTTATTTGAAGACAATACCTCTAGTTTTTGTTTTATTTGAATACAGTACCTCTAGTTTTTGTTTTATTTGAAGACAGTACCTCCAGTTTTTGTTTTATTTGAATACAGTACCTCTAGTTTTTGTTTTATTTGAATACAGTACCTCTAGTTTTTGTTTTATTTGAAGACAGTACCTCCAGTTTTTGTTTTATTTGAATACAGTACCTCTAGTTTTTGTTTTATTTGAATACAGTACCCCTAGTTTTTGTTTTATTTGAATACAGTACCTCTAGTTTTTGTTTTATTTGAATACAGTACCCTTAGTTTTTGTTTTATTTGAAGACAGTACCTCCAGTTTTTGTTTTATTTGAATACAGTACCCTTAGTTTTTGTTTTATTTGAATACAGTACCTCTAGTTTTTGTTTTATTTGAATACAGTACCCCTAGTTTTTGTTTTATTTGAATACAGTACCTCTAGTTTTTGTTTTGTTTGAATACAGTACCCCTAGTTTTTGTTTTATTTGAAGACAATACCTCTAGTTTTTGTTTTATTTGAAGACAGTACCTCTAGTTTTTGTTTTATTTGAATACAGTACCTCTAGTTTTTGTTTTATTTGAATACAGTACCCTTAGTTTTTGTTTTATTTGAATACAGTACCTCTAGTTTTTGTTTTATTTGAATACAGTACCTCTAGTTTTTGTTTTGTTTGAAGACAGTACCCCTAGTTTTTGTTTTATTTGAATACAGTACCCTTAGTTTTGGTTTTATTTGAATACAGTACCCCTAGTTTTTGTTTTGTTTGAAGACAGTACCTCTAGTTTTTGTTTTATTTGAAGACAATACCTCTAGTTTTTGTTTTATTTGAATACAGTACCTCTAGTTTTTGTTTTATTTGAATACAGTACCTCTAGTTTTTGCTTTATTTGAAGACAGTACCTCTAGTTTTTGTTTTATTTGAATACAGTACCTCTAGTTTTTGTTTTATTTGAATACAGTACCCCTAGTTTTTGTTTTATTTGAATACAGTACCTCTAGTTTTTGTTTTATTTGAATACAGTACCTCTAGTTTTTGTTTTATTTGAAGACAGTACCTCCAGTTTTTGTTTTATTTGAATACAGTACCTCTAGTTTTTGTTTTATTTGAATACAGTACCTCTAGTTTTTGTTTTATTTGAAGACAGTACCTCCAGTTTTTGTTTTATTTGAAGACAGTACCTCTAGTTTTTGTTTTATTTGAATACAGTACCCCTAGTTTTTGTTTTATTTGAAGACAGTACCTCTAGTTTTTGTTTTATTTGAATACAGTACCTCTAGTTTTTGTTTTATTTGAAGACAGTACCTCTAGTTTTTGTTTTATTTGAAGACAGTACCTCTAGTTTTTGTTTTATTTGAATACAGTACCCTTAGTTTTTGTTTTATTTGAATACAGTACCTCTAGTTTTTGTTTTATTTGAATACAGTACCTCTAGTTTTTGTTTTATTTGAATACAGTACCTCTAGTTTTTGTTTTATTTGAATACAGTACCTCTAGTTTTTGTTTTATTTGAATACAGTACCTCTAGTTTTTGTTTTATTTGAAGACAGTACCTCTAGTTTTTGTTTTATTTGAATAAAGTACCTCTAGTTTTTGTTTTATTTGAATACAGTACCCCTAGTTTTTGTTTTATTTGAATACAGTACCTCTAGTTTTTGTTTTATTTGAATACAGTACCCCTAGTTTTTGTTTTATTTGAATACAGTACCTCTAGTTTTTGTTTTATTTTTAGACAATACCTCTAGTTTTTGTTTTATTTGAATACAGGTTTTTGTTTTATTTGAATACAGTACCTCTAGTTTTTGTTTTATTTGAATACAGTACCTCTAGTTTTTGTTTTATTTGAAGACAATACCTCTAGTTTTTGTTTTATTTGAATACAGTACCTCTAGTTTTTGTTTTATTTGAAGACAGTACCTCCAGTTTTTGTTTTATTTGAATACAGTACCTCTAGTTTTTGTTTTATTTGAATACAGTACCTCTAGTTTTTGTTTTATTTGAAGACAGTACCTCCAGTTTTTGTTTTATTTGAATACAGTACCTCTAGTTTTTGTTTTATTTGAATACAGTACCCCTAGTTTTTGTTTTATTTGAATACAGTACCTCTAGTTTTTGTTTTATTTGAATACAGTACCCTTAGTTTTTGTTTTATTTGAAGACAGTACCTCCAGTTTTTGTTTTATTTGAATACAGTACCCTTAGTTTTTGTTTTATTTGAATACAGTACCTCTAGTTTTTGTTTTATTTGAATACAGTACCCCTAGTTTTTGTTTTATTTGAATACAGTACCTCTAGTTTTTGTTTTATTTGAATACAGTACCCCTAGTTTTTGTTTTATTTGAATACAGTACCTCTAGTTTTTGTTTTATTTGAATACAGTACCCCTAGTTTTTGTTTTATTTGAAGACAGTACCTCCAGTTTTTGTTTTATTTGAATACAGTACCCTTAGTTTTTGTTTTATTTGAATACAGTACCTCTAGTTTTTGTTTTATTTGAATACAGTACCCCTAGTTTTTGTTTTATTTGAATACAGTACCTCTAGTTTTTGTTTTATTTGAATACAGTACCCCTAGTTTTTGTTTTATTTGAATACAGTACCTCTAGTTTTTGTTTTATTTTTAGACAATACCTCTAGTTTTTGTTTTATTTGAATACAGGTTTTTGTTTTATTTGAATACAGTACCTCTAGTTTTTGTTTTATTTGAATACAGTACCTCTAGTTTTTGTTTTATTTGAAGACAATACCTCTAGTTTTTGTTTTGTTTGAAGACAGTACCTCTAGTTTTTGTTTTATTTGAAGACAGTACCTCTAGTTTTTGTTTTGTTTGAAGACAGTACCTCTAGTTTTTGTTTTATTTGAAGACAGTACCCTTAGTTTTTGTTTTATTTGAATACAGTACCCTTAGTTTTTGTTTTATTTGAATACAGTACCTCTAGTTTTTGTTTTGTTTGAAGACAGTACCTCTAGTTTTTGTTTTATTTGAATACAGTACCCCTAGTTTTTGTTTTATTTGAATACAGTACCCTTAGTTTTTGTTTTATTTGAATACAGTACCTCTAGTTTTTGTTTTATTTGAATACAGTACCTCTAGTTTTTGTTTTATTTGAATACAGTACCTCTAGTTTTTGTTTTATTTGAAGACAATACCTCTAGTTTTTGTTTTGTTTGAAGACAGTACCTCTAGTTTTTGCTTTATTTGAAGACAGTACCTCTAGTTTTTGTTTTATTTGAATACAGTACCTCTAGTTTTTGTTTTATTTGAATACAGTACCCCTAGTTTTTGTTTTATTTGAATACAGTACCTCTAGTTTTTGTTTTATTTTTAGACAATACCTCTAGTTTTTGTTTTATTTGAATACAGGTTTTTGTTTTATTTGAATACAGTACCTCTAGTTTTTGTTTTATTTGAATACAGTACCTCTAGTTTTTGTTTTATTTGAAGACAATACCTCTAGTTTTTGTTTTATTTGAATACAGTACCTCTAGTTTTTGTTTTATTTGAAGACAGTACCTCCAGTTTTTGTTTTATTTGAATACAGTACCTCTAGTTTTTGTTTTATTTGAATACAGTACCTCTAGTTTTTGTTTTATTTGAAGACAGTACCTCCAGTTTTTGTTTTATTTGAATACAGTACCTCTAGTTTTTGTTTTATTTGAATACAGTACCCCTAGTTTTTGTTTTATTTGAATACAGTACCTCTAGTTTTTGTTTTATTTGAATACAGTACCCTTAGTTTTTGTTTTATTTGAAGACAGTACCTCCAGTTTTTGTTTTATTTGAATACAGTACCCTTAGTTTTTGTTTCATTTGAATACAGTACCTCTAGTTTTTGTTTTATTTGAATACAGTACCCCTAGTTTTTGTTTTATTTGAATACAATACCTCTAGTTTTTGTTTTATTTGAATACAGTACCCCTAGTTTTTGTTTTATTTGAATACAGTACCTCTAGTTTTTGTTTTATTTGAATACAGTACCCCTAGTTTTTGTTTTATTTGAAGACAGTACCTCCAGTTTTTGTTTTATTTGAATACAGTACCCTTAGTTTTTGTTTTATTTGAATACAGTACCTCTAGTTTTTGTTTTATTTGAATACAGTACCCCTAGTTTTTGTTTTATTTGAATACAGTACCTCTAGTTTTTGTTTTATTTGAATACAGTACCCCTAGTTTTTGTTTTATTTGAATACAGTACCTCTAGTTTTTGTTTTATTTTTAGACAACACCTCTAGTTTTTGTTTTATTTGAATACAGGTTTTTGTTTTATTTGAATACAGTACCTCTAGTTTTTGTTTTATTTGAATACAGTACCTCTAGTTTTTGTTTTATTTGAAGACAATACCTCTAGTTTTTGTTTTGTTTGAAGACAGTACCTCTAGTTTTTGTTTTATTTGAAGACAGTACCTCTAGTTTTTGTTTTGTTTGAAGACAGTACCTCTAGTTTTTGTTTTATTTGAAGACAGTACCCTTAGTTTTTGTTTTATTTGAATACAGTACCCTTAGTTTTTGTTTTATTTGAATACAGTACCTCTAGTTTTTGTTTTGTTTGAAGACAGTACCTCTAGTTTTTGTTTTATTTGAATACAGTACCCTTAGTTTTTGTTTTATTTGAATACAGTACCCTTAGTTTTTGTTTTATTTGAATACAGTACCTCTAGTTTTTGTTTTATTTGAACACAGTACCTCTAGTTTTTGTTTTATTTGAATACAGTACCTCTAGTTTTTGTTTTATTTGAAGACAATACCTCTAGTTTTTGTTTTATTTGAATACAGTACCTCTAGTTTTTGTTTTATTTGAAGACAGTACCTCCAGTTTTTGTTTTATTTGAATACAGTACCTCTAGTTTTTGTTTTATTTGAATACAGTACCTCTAGTTTTTGTTTTATTTGAAGACAGTACCTCCAGTTTTTGTTTTATTTGAATACAGTACCTCTAGTTTTTGTTTTATTTGAATACAGTACCCCTAGTTTTTGTTTTATTTGAATACAGTACCTCTAGTTTTTGTTTTATTTGAATACAGTACCCTTAGTTTTTGTTTTATTTGAAGACAGTACCTCCAGTTTTTGTTTTATTTGAATACAGTACCCTTAGTTTTTGTTTTATTTGAATACAGTACCTCTAGTTTTTGTTTTATTTGAATACAGTACCCCTAGTTTTTGTTTTATTTGAATACAGTACCTCTAGTTTTTGTTTTATTTGAATACAGTACCCCTAGTTTTTGTTTTATTTGAATACAGTACCTCTAGTTTTTGTTTTATTTGAATACAGTACCCCTAGTTTTTGTTTTATTTGAAGACAGTACCTCCAGTTTTTGTTTTATTTGAATACAGTACCCTTAGTTTTTGTTTTATTTGAATACAGTACCTCTAGTTTTTGTTTTATTTGAATACAGTACCTCTAGTTTTTGTTTTATTTGAAGACAGTACCTCTAGTTTTTGTTTTGTTTGAAGACAGTACCTCTAGTTTTTGTTTTATTTGAAGACAGTACCCTTAGTTTTTGTTTTATTTGAATACAGTACCCTTAGTTTTTGTTTTATTTGAACACAGTACCTCTAGTTTTTGTTTTATTTGAATACAGTACCTCTAGTTTTTGTTTTATTTGAAGACAATACCTCTAGTTTTTGTTTTATTTGAATACAGTACCTCTAGTTTTTGTTTTATTTGAAGACAGTACCTCCAGTTTTTGTTTTATTTGAATACAGTACCTCTAGTTTTTGTTTTATTTGAATACAGTACCCCTAGTTTTTGTTTTATTTGAATACAGTACCTCTAGTTTTTGTTTTATTTTTAGACAATACCTCTAGTTTTTGTTTTATTTGAATACAGGTTTTTGTTTTATTTGAATACAGTACCTCTAGTTTTTGTTTTATTTGAATACAGTACCTCTAGTTTTTGTTTTATTTGAAGACAATACCTCTAGTTTTTGTTTTATTTGAATACAGTACCTCTAGTTTTTGTTTTATTTGAAGACAGTACCTCCAGTTTTTGTTTTATTTGAATACAGTACCTCTAGTTTTTGTTTTATTTGAATACAGTACCCCTAGTTTTTGTTTTATTTGAATACAGTACCTCTAGTTTTTGTTTTATTTGAATACAGTACCCCTAGTTTTTGTTTTATTTGAATACAGTACCTCTAGTTTTTGTTTTATTTTTAGACAACACCTCTAGTTTTTGTTTTATTTGAATACAGGTTTTTGTTTTATTTGAATACAGTACCTCTAGTTTTTGTTTTATTTGAATACAGTACCTCTAGTTTTTGTTTTATTTGAAGACAATACCTCTAGTTTTTGTTTTGTTTGAAGACAGTACCTCTAGTTTTTGTTTTATTTGAAGACAGTACCTCTAGTTTTTGTTTTGTTTGAAGACAGTACCTCTAGTTTTTGTTTTATTTGAAGACAGTACCCTTAGTTTTTGTTTTATTTGAATACAGTACCCTTAGTTTTTGTTTTATTTGAATACAGTACCTCTAGTTTTTGTTTTGTTTGAAGACAGTACCTCTAGTTTTTGTTTTATTTGAATACAGTACCCTTAGTTTTTGTTTTATTTGAATACAGTACCCTTAGTTTTTGTTTTATTTGAATACAGTACCTCTAGTTTTTGTTTTATTTGAACACAGTACCTCTAGTTTTTGTTTTATTTGAATACAGTACCTCTAGTTTTTGTTTTATTTGAAGACAATACCTCTAGTTTTTGTTTTATTTGAATACAGTACCTCTAGTTTTTGTTTTATTTGAAGACAGTACCTCCAGTTTTTGTTTTATTTGAATACAGTACCTCTAGTTTTTGTTTTATTTGAATACAGTACCTCTAGTTTTTGTTTTATTTGAAGACAGTACCTCCAGTTTTTGTTTTATTTGAATACAGTACCTCTAGTTTTTGTTTTATTTGAATACAGTACCCCTAGTTTTTGTTTTATTTGAATACAGTACCTCTAGTTTTTGTTTTATTTGAATACAGTACCCTTAGTTTTTGTTTTATTTGAAGACAGTACCTCCAGTTTTTGTTTTATTTGAATACAGTACCCTTAGTTTTTGTTTTATTTGAATACAGTACCTCTAGTTTTTGTTTTATTTGAATACAGTACCCCTAGTTTTTGTTTTATTTGAATACAGTACCTCTAGTTTTTGTTTTATTTGAATACAGTACCCCTAGTTTTTGTTTTATTTGAATACAGTACCTCTAGTTTTTGTTTTATTTGAATACAGTACCCCTAGTTTTTGTTTTATTTGAAGACAGTACCTCCAGTTTTTGTTTTATTTGAATACAGTACCCTTAGTTTTTGTTTTATTTGAATACAGTACCTCTAGTTTTTGTTTTATTTGAATACAGTACCTCTAGTTTTTGTTTTATTTGAAGACAGTACCTCTAGTTTTTGTTTTGTTTGAAGACAGTACCTCTAGTTTTTGTTTTATTTGAAGACAGTACCCTTAGTTTTTGTTTTATTTGAATACAGTACCCTTAGTTTTTGTTTTATTTGAACACAGTACCTCTAGTTTTTGTTTTATTTGAATACAGTACCTCTAGTTTTTGTTTTATTTGAAGACAATACCTCTAGTTTTTGTTTTATTTGAATACAGTACCTCTAGTTTTTGTTTTATTTGAAGACAGTACCTCCAGTTTTTGTTTTATTTGAATACAGTACCTCTAGTTTTTGTTTTATTTGAATACAGTACCCCTAGTTTTTGTTTTATTTGAATACAGTACCTCTAGTTTTTGTTTTATTTTTAGACAATACCTCTAGTTTTTGTTTTATTTGAATACAGGTTTTTGTTTTATTTGAATACAGTACCTCTAGTTTTTGTTTTATTTGAATACAGTACCTCTAGTTTTTGTTTTATTTGAAGACAATACCTCTAGTTTTTGTTTTATTTGAATACAGTACCTCTAGTTTTTGTTTTATTTGAAGACAGTACCTCCAGTTTTTGTTTTATTTGAATACAGTACCTCTAGTTTTTGTTTTATTTGAATACAGTACCTCTAGTTTTTGTTTTATTTGAAGACAGTACCTCCAGTTTTTGTTTTATTTGAATACAGTACCTCTAGTTTTTGTTTTATTTGAATACAGTACCCCTAGTTTTTGTTTTATTTGAATACAGTACCTCTAGTTTTTGTTTTATTTGAATACAGTACCCTTAGTTTTTGTTTTATTTGAAGACAGTACCTCCAGTTTTTGTTTTATTTGAATACAGTACCCTTAGTTTTTGTTTTATTTGAATACAGTACCTCTAGTTTTTGTTTTATTTGAATACAGTACCCCTAGTTTTTGTTTTATTTGAATACAATACCTCTAGTTTTTGTTTTATTTGAATACAGTACCCCTAGTTTTTGTTTTATTTGAATACAGTACCTCTAGTTTTTGTTTTATTTGAATACAGTACCCCTAGTTTTTGTTTTATTTGAAGACAGTACCTCCAGTTTTTGTTTTATTTGAATACAGTACCCTTAGTTTTTGTTTTATTTGAATACAGTACCTCTAGTTTTTGTTTTATTTGAATATAGTACCCCTAGTTTTTGTTTTATTTGAATACAGTACCTCTAGTTTTTGTTTTATTTGAATACAGTACCCCTAGTTTTTGTTTTATTTGAATACAGTACCTCTAGTTTTTGTTTTATTTTTAGACAACACCTCTAGTTTTTGTTTTATTTGAATACAGGTTTTTGTTTTATTTGAATACAGTACCTCTAGTTTTTGTTTTATTTGAATACAGTACCTCTAGTTTTTGTTTTATTTGAAGACAATACCTCTAGTTTTTGTTTTGTTTGAAGACAGTACCTCTAGTTTTTGTTTTATTTGAAGACAGTACCTCTAGTTTTTGTTTTGTTTGAAGACAGTACCTCTAGTTTTTGTTTTATTTGAAGACAGTACCCTTAGTTTTTGTTTTATTTGAATACAGTACCCTTAGTTTTTGTTTTATTTGAATACAGTACCTCTAGTTTTTGTTTTGTTTGAAGACAGTACCTCTAGTTTTTGTTTTATTTGAATACAGTACCCTTAGTTTTTGTTTTATTTGAATACAGTACCCTTAGTTTTTGTTTTATTTGAATACAGTACCTCTAGTTTTTGTTTTATTTGAACACAGTACCTCTAGTTTTTGTTTTATTTGAATACAGTACCTCTAGTTTTTGTTTTATTTGAAGACAATACCTCTAGTTTTTGTTTTGTTTGAAGACAGTACCTCTAGTTTTTGTTTTATTTGAAGACAGTACCTCTAGTTTTTGTTTTGTTTGAAGACAGTACCTCTAGTTTTTGTTTTATTTGAAGACAGTACCCTTAGTTTTTGTTTTATTTGAATACAGTACCCTTAGTTTTTGTTTTATTTGAATACAGTACCTCTAGTTTTTGTTTTGTTTGAAGACAGTACCTCTAGTTTTTGTTTTATTTGAATACAGTACCCTTAGTTTTTGTTTTATTTGAATACAGTACCCTTAGTTTTTGTTTTATTTGAATACAGTACCTCTAGTTTTTGTTTTATTTGAATACAGTACCCTTAGTTTTTGTTTTATTTGAAGACAATACCTCTAGTTTTTGTTTTATTTGAAGACAGTACCCTTAGTTTTTGTTTTATTTGAATACAGTACCTCTAGTTTTTGTTTTGTTTGAAGACAGTACCTCTAGTTTTTGTTTTGTTTGAAGACAGTACCCTTAGTTTTTGTTTTATTTGAATACAGTACCCTTAGTTTTTGTTTTATTTTAAGACAGTACCTCTAGTTTTTGTTTTATTTGAAGACAGTACCTCTAGTTTTTGTTTTATTTGAATACAGTACCCCTAGTTTTTGTTTTATTTGAATACAGTACCTCTAGTTTTTGTTTTATTTGAAGACAGTACCTCTAGTTTTTGTTTTATTTGAAGACAGTACCTCTAGTTTTTGTTTTATTTGAATACAGTACCCCTAGTTTTTGTTTTATTTGAATACAGTACCTCTAGTTTTTGTTTTATTTGAATACAGTACCTCTAGTTTTTGTTTTATTTGAAGACAATACCTCTAGTTTTTGTTTTGTTTGAAGACAGTACCTCTAGTTTTTGTTTTATTTGAAGACAGTACCTCTAGTTTTTGTTTCGTTTGAAGACAGTACCTCTAGTTTTTGTTTTATTTGAAGACAGTACCCTTAGTTTTTGTTTTATTTGAATACAGTACCCTTAGTTTTTGTTTTATTTGAATACAGTACCTCTAGTTTTTGTTTTGTTTGAAGACAGTACCTCTAGTTTTTGTTTTATTTGAATACAGTACCCTTAGTTTGTGTTTTATTTGAATACAGTACCTCTAGTTTTTGTTTTATTTGAAGACAGTACCTCTAGTTTTTGTTTTATTTGAATACAGTACCCTTAGTTTTTGTTTTATTTGAAGACAATACCTCTAGTTTTTGTTTTATTTGAAGACAGTACCCTTAGTTTTTGTTTTATTTGAATACAGTACCTCTAGTTTTTGTTTTGTTTGAAGACAGTACCTCTAGTTTTTGTTTTGTTTGAAGACAGTACCCCTAGTTTTTGTTTTATTTGAATACAGTACCCTTAGTTTTTGTTTTATTTGAAGACAGTACCCTTAGTTTTTGTTTTGTTTGAAGACAGTACCCTTAGTTTTTGTTTTATTTGAATACAGTACCTCTAGTTTTTGTTTTATTTGAAGACAGTACCTCTAGTTTTTGTTTTATTTGAATACAGTACCCCTAGTTTTTGTTTTATTTGAATACAGTACCTCTAGTTTTTGTTTTATTTGAAGACAGTACCTCTAGTTTTTGTTTTATTTGAAGACAGTACCTCTAGTTTTTGTTTTATTTGAATACAGTACCCCTAGTTTTTGTTTTATTTGAAGACAGTACCTCTAGTTTTTGTTTTATTTGAAGACAGTACCTCTAGTTTTTGTTTTGTTTGAAGACAGTACCTCTAGTTTTTGTTTTATTTGAAGACAGTACCTCTAGTTTTTGTTTTATTTGAAGACAGTACCTCTAGTTTTTGTTTTGTTTGAAGACAGTACCTCTAGTTTTTGTTTTGTTTGAAGACAGTACCTCTAGTTTTTGTTTTATTTGAAGACAGTACCTCTCGTTTTTGTTTTATTTGAAGACAATACCTCTAGTTTTTGTTTTATTTGAATACAGTACCCCTAGTTTTTGTTTTATTTGAATACAGTACCTCTAGTTTTTGTTTTATTTGAAGACAGTACCTCTAGTTTTTGTTTTATTTGAAGACAGTACCCCTAGTTTTTGTTTTATTTGAATACAGTACCCTTAGTTTTTGTTTTATTTGAATACAGTATCTCTAGTTTTTGTTTTGTTTGAAGACAGTACCCCTAGTTTTTGCTTTATTTGAATACAGTACCTCTAGTTTTTGTTTTATTTGAAGACAGTACCCCTAGTTTTTGCTTTATTTGAATACAGTACCTCTATTTTTTGTTTTATTTGAAGACAATACCTCTAGTTTTTGCTTTATTTGAAGACAGTACCTCTAGTTTTTGTTTTATTTGAATACAGTACCTCTAGTTTTTGTTTTATTTGAATACAGTACCTCTAGTTTTTGTTTTATTTGAAGACAGTACCTCTAGTTTTTGTTTTGTTTGAAGACAGTACCTCTAGTTTTTATTTTATTTGAAGACAGTACCTCTAGTTTTTGTTTTATTTGAAGACAGTACCTCTAGTTTTTGTTTTATTTGAATACAGTACCCCTAGTTTTTGTTTTATTTGAATACAGTACCTCTAGTTTTTGTTTTATTTGAAGACAGTACCTCTAGTTTTTGTTTTATTTGAATACAGTACCCTTAGTTTTTGTTTTATTTGAAGACAATACCTCTTAGTCTTTGTTTTGTTTGAAGACAGTACCTCTAGTTTTTGTTTTATTTGAATACAGTACCTCTAGTTTTTGTTTTATTTGAATACAGTACCTCTAGTTTTTGTTTTATTTGAAAACAGTACCTCTAGTTTTTGTTTTATTTGAATACAGTACCTCTAGTTTTTGCTTTATTTGAAGACAGTACCTCTAGTTTTTGTTTTATTTGAAGACAGTACCTCTAGTTTTTGTTTTGTTTGAAGACAGTACCTCTAGTTTTTGTTTTGTTTGAAGACAGTACCTCTAGTTTTTGTTTTATTTGAAGACAGTACCTCTAGTTTTTGTTTTATTTGAAGACAATACCTCTAGTTTTTGTTTTATTTGAATACAGTACCTCTAGTTTTTGTTTTATTTGAATACAGTACCTCTAGTTTTTGTTTTATTTGAAGACAGTACCTCTAGTTTTTGTTTTATTTGAAGACAGTACCCCTAGTTTTTGTTTTATTTGAATACAGTACCCTTAGTTTTTGTTTTATTTGAATACAGTATCTCTAGTTTTTGTTTTGTTTG
Source organism: Bathymodiolus septemdierum (assembly GCA_963383655.1). Classification (NCBI taxonomy): domain Eukaryota; kingdom Metazoa; phylum Mollusca; class Bivalvia; order Mytilida; family Modiolidae; genus Bathymodiolus; species Bathymodiolus septemdierum. The sequence continues at coordinate 7,174,021 of OY726524.1, forward strand.
AAGACAGTACCCCTAGTTTTTGCTTTATTTGAATACAGTACCTCTAGTTTTTGTTTTATTTGAAGACAGTACCCCTAGTTTTTGCTTTATTTGAATACAGTACCTCTATTTTTTGTTTTATTTGAAGACAATACCTCTAGTTTTTGCTTTATTTGAAGACAGTACCTCTAGTTTTTGTTTTATTTGAATACAGTACCTCTAGTTTTTGTTTTATTTGAATACAGTACCTCTAGTTTTTGTTTTATTTGAAGACAGTACCTCTAGTTTTTGTTTTGTTTGAAGACAGTACCTCTAGTTTTTATTTTATTTGAAGACAGTACCTCTAGTTTTTGTTTTATTTGAAGACAGTACCTCTAGTTTTTGTTTTATTTGAATACAGTACCCCTAGTTTTTGTTTTATTTGAATACAGTACCTCTAGTTTTTGTTTTATTTGAAGACAGTATCTCTAGTTTTTGTTTTATTTGAATACAGTACCCTTAGTTTTTGTTTTATTTGAAGACAATACCTCTTAGTCTTTGTTTTGTTTGAAGACAGTACCTCTAGTTTTTGTTTTATTTGAATACAGTACCTCTAGTTTTTGTTTTATTTGAATACAGTACCTCTAGTTTTTGTTTTATTTGAATACAGTACCTCTAGTTTTTGTTTTATTTGAATACAGTACCTCTAGTTTTTGTTTTATTTAAAGACAGTACCTCTAGTTTTTGTTTTGTTTGAAGACAGTACCTCTAGTTTTTATTTTATTTGAAGACAGTACCTCTAGTTTTTGTTTTATTTGAAGACAGTACCTCTAGTTTTTGTTTTATTTGAATACAGTACCCCTAGTTTTTGTTTTATTTGAAGACAGTACCTCTAGTATTTGTTTTATTTGAAGACAGTACCTCTAGTTTTTGTTTTATTTGAATACAGTACCCTTAGTTTTTGTTTTATTTGAAGACAATACCTCTAAGTCTTTGTTTTGTTTGAAGACAGTACCTCTAGTTTTTGTTTTATTTGAATACAGTACCCTTAGTTTTTGTTTTATTTGAATACAGTACCTCTAGTTTTTGTTTTGTTTGAATACAGTACCTCTAGTTTTTGTTTTATTTGAATACAGTACCTCTAGTTTTTATTTTATTTGAAGACAGTACCTCTAGTTTTTGTTTTATTTGAAGACAGTACCTCTAGTTTTTGTTTTATTTGAAGACAGTACCTCTAGTTTTTGTTTTATTTGAAGACAGTACCTCTAGTTTTTGTTTTGTTTGAAGAAAGTACCTCTAGTTTTTGTTTTATTTGAATACAGTACCCTTAGTTTTTGTTTTATTTGAATACAGTACCTCTAGTTTTTGTTTTGTTTGAAGACAGTACCTCTAGTTTTTGTTTTATTTGAATACAGTACCTCTAGTTTTTGTTTTATTTGAATACAGTACCCTTATTTTTGTTTTATTTGAAGACAGTACCTCTTAGTCTTTGTTTTGTTTGAAGACAGTACCTCTAGTTTTTGTTTTATTTGAAGACAGTACCTCTAGTTTTTGTTTTATTTGAATACAGTACCTCTAGTTTTTGTTTTATTTGAAGACAGTACCCTTAGTTTTTGTTTTATTTGAAGACAGTACCTCTAGTTTTTGTTTTGTTTGAATACAGTACCTCTAGTTTTTGTTTTATTTGAAGACAGTACCTCTAGTTTTTGTTTTATTTGAATACAGTACCTCTAGTTTTTGTTTTGTTTGAAGACAGTACCTCTAGTTTTTGTTTAATTTGAATACAGTACCTCTAGTTTTTGTTTTGTTTGAAGACAGTACCTCTAGTTTTTGTTTTATTTGAAGGCAGTACCTCTAGTTTTTGTTTTATTTGAATACAGTACCCTTAGTTTTTGTTTTATGTGAATACAGTACCTCTAGTTTTTGTTTTGTTTGAAGACAGTACCTCTAGTTTTTGTTTTATTTGAAGACAGTACCTCTAGTTTTTGTTTTATTTGAATACAGTACCTCTAGTTTTTGTTTTATTTGAATACAGTACCCTTAGTTTTTGTTTTATTTGAAGACAATACCTCTTAATCTTTGTTTTGTTTGAAGACAGTACCTCTAGTTTTTGTTTTATTTGAAGACAGTACCTCTAGTTTTTGTTTTATTTGAATACAGTACCTCTAGTTTTTGTTTTATTTGAAGACAGTACCTCTAGTTTTTGTTTTATTTGAAGACAGTACCTCTAGTTTTTGTTTTGTTTGAAGACAGTACCTCTAGTTTTTGTTTTATTTGAATACAGTACCTCTAGTTTTTGTTTTATTTGAATACAGTACCTCTAGTTTTTGTTTTATTTGAATACAGTACCTCTAGTTTTTGTTTTGTTTGAGGACAGTACATCTAGTTTTTGTTTTATTTGAAGACAGTACCTCTAGTTTTTGTTTTATTTGAATACAGTACCTCTAGTTTTTGTTTTATTTGAATACAGTACCCTTAGTTTTTGTTTTATTTCAAGACAATACCTCTATTTTTTGTTTTGTTTGAAGACAGTACCTCTAGTTTTTGTTTTATTTGAATACAGTACCCTTAGTTTTTGTTTTGTTTGAAGACAGTACCCTTAGTTTTTGTTTTATTTGAATACAGTACCTCTAGTTTTTGTTTTATTTGAAGACAATACCTCTAGTTTTTGTTTTATTTGAAGACAGTACCTCTAGTTTTTGTTTTATTTGAATACAGTACCCTTAGTTTTTGTTTTATTTGAAGACAGTACCTCTAGTTTTTGTTTTATTTGAATACAGTACCTCTAGTTTTTGTTTTATTTGAAGACAATACCTCTAGTTTTTGTTTTATTTGAAGACAGTACCTCTAGTTTTTGTTTTATTTGAATACAGTACCCTTAGTTTTTGCTTTATTTGAATACAGTACCTCTAGTTTTTGTTTTGTTTGAAGACAGTACCTCTAGTTTTTGTTTTATTTGAAGACAGTACCTCTAGTTTTTGTTTTGTTTGAAGACAGTACCTCTAGTTTTTGTTTTATTTGAATACAGTACCTCTAGTTTTTGTTTTATTTGAATACAGTACCCTTAGTTTTTGTTTTATTTGAAGACAATACCTCTATTTTTTGTTTTGTTTGAAGACAGTACCTCTAGTTTTTGTTTTATTTGAATACAGTACCCTTAGTTTTTGTTTTATTTGAAGACAATACCTCTATTTTTTGTTTTGTTTGAAGACAGTACCTCTAGTTTTTGTTTTATTTGAATACAGTACCCTTAGTTTTTGTTTTATTTGAAGACAGTACCTCTAGTTTTTGTTTTATTTGAATACAGTACCCCTAGTTTTTGTTTTATTTGAAGACAGTACCTCTAGTTTTTGTTTTATTTGAATACAGTACCCTTAGTTTTTGTTTTATTTGAATACAGTACCTCTAGTTTTTGTTTTATTTGAAGAAAGTACCTCTAGTTTTTGTTTTATTTGAATACAGTACCCCTAGTTTTTGTTTTATTTGAAGAAAGTACCTCTAGTTTTTGTTCTATTTGAAGACAGTACCTCTAGTTTTTTTTTATTTGAATACAGTACCCCTAGTTTTTGTTTTATTTGAAGAAAGTACCTCTAGTTTTTGTTTTATTTGAATACAGTACCTCTAGTTTTTGTTTTATTTGAAGAAAGTACCTCTAGTTTTTGTTTTATGTGAAGACAGTACCTCTAGTTTTTGTTTTATTTGAATACAGTACCCCTAGTTTTTGTTTTATTTGAAGAAAGTACCTCTAGTTTTTGTTTTATTTGAATACAGTACCTCTAGTTTTTGTTTTATTTGAAGAAAGTACCTCTAGTTTTTGTTTTATTTGAATACAGTACCTCTAGTTTTTGTTTTATTTGAATACAGTACCCCTAGTTTTTGTTTTGTTTGAAGACAGTACCTCTAGTTTTTGTTTTATTTGAAGACAGTACCTCTAGTTTTTGTTTTATTTGAAGACAGTACCTCTAGTTTTTGTTTTATTTGAAGACAGTACCTCTAGTTTTTGTTTTATTTGAATACAGTACCCTTAGTTTTTGTTTTATTTGAAGACAGTACCTCTAGTTTTTGTTTTATTTGAATACAGTACCTCTAGTTTTTGTTTTATTTGAAGACAATACCTCTAGTTTTTGTTTTATTTGAAGACAGTACCTCTAGTTTTTGTTTTATTTGAATACAGTACCCTTAGTTTTTGCTTTATTTGAATACAGTACCTCTAGTTTTTGTTTTGTTTGAAGACAGTACCTCTAGTTTTTGTTTTATTTGAAGACAGTACCTCTAGTTTTTGTTTTGTTTGAAGACAGTACCTCTAGTTTTTGTTTTATTTGAATACAGTACCTCTAGTTTTTGTTTTATTTGAATACAGTACCCTTAGTTTTTGTTTTATTTGAAGACAATACCTCTATTTTTTGTTTTGTTTGAAGACAGTACCTCTAGTTTTTGTTTTATTTGAATACAGTACCCTTAGTTTTTGTTTTATTTGAAGACAATACCTCTATTTTTTGTTTTGTTTGAAGACAGTACCTCTAGTTTTTGTTTTATTTGAATACAGTACCCTTAGTTTTTGTTTTATTTGAAGACAGTACCTCTAGTTTTTGTTTTATTTGAATACAGTACCCCTAGTTTTTGTTTTATTTGAAGACAGTACCTCTAGTTTTTGTTTTATTTGAATACAGTACCCTTAGTTTTTGTTTTATTTGAATACAGTACCTCTAGTTTTTGTTTTATTTGAAGAAAGTACCTCTAGTTTTTGTTTTATTTGAATACAGTACCCCTAGTTTTTGTTTTATTTGAAGAAAGTACCTCTAGTTTTTGTTCTATTTGAAGACAGTACCTCTAGTTTTTTTTTATTTGAATACAGTACCCCTAGTTTTTGTTTTATTTGAAGAAAGTACCTCTAGTTTTTGTTTTATTTGAATACAGTACCTCTAGTTTTTGTTTTATTTGAAGAAAGTACCTCTAGTTTTTGTTTTATGTGAAGACAGTACCTCTAGTTTTTGTTTTATTTGAATACAGTACCCCTAGTTTTTGTTTTATTTGAATACAGTACCTCTAGTTTTTGTTTTATTTGAATACAGTACCTCTAGTTTTTGTTTTATTTGAAGAAAGTACCTCTAGTTTTTGTTTTATTTGAATACAGTACCTCTAGTTTTTGTTTTATTTGAATACAGTACCCCTAGTTTTTGTTTTGTTTGAAGACAGTACCTCTAGTTTTTGTTTTATTTGAAGACAGTACCTCTAGTTTTTGTTTTATTTGAAGACAGTACCTCTAGTTTTTGTTTTATTTGAAGACAGTACCTCTAGTTTTTGTTTTATTTGAATACAGTACCCTTAATTTTTGTTTTATTTGAAGACAATACCTCTAGTTTTTGTTTTATTTGAAGACAGTACCTCTAGTTTTTGTTTTATTTGAATACAGTACCTCTAGTTTTTGTTTTATTTGAATACAGTACCCTTAGTTTTTGTTTTATTTGAAGACAATACCTCTAGTTTTTGTTTTATTTGAAGACAGTACCTCTAGTTTTTGTTTTATTTGAATACAGTACCCTTAGTTTTTGTTTTATTTGAATACAGTACCTCTAGTTTTTGATTTATTTGAATACAGTACCTCTAGTTTTTGTTTTGTTTGAAGACAGTACCCCTAGTTTTTGTTTTATTTGAATACAGTACCTCTAGTTTTTGTTTTATTTGAATACCGTACCCCTAGTTTTTGTTTTGTTTGAAGACAGTACCTCTAGTTTTTGTTTTATTTGAAGACAGTACCTCTAGTTTTTGTTTTATTTGAATACAGTACCCCTAGTTTTTGTTTTATTTGAATACAGTACCTCTAGTTTTTGTTTTATTTGAAGACAGTACCTCTAGTTTTTGTTTTATTTGAAGACAGTACCTCTAGTTTTTGTTTTATTTGAAGACAGTACCTCTAGTTTTTGTTTTATTTGAATACAGTACCTCTAGTTTTTGTTTTATTTGAAGACAGTACCCCTAGTTTTTGTTTTATTTGAATACAGTACCTCTAGTTTTTGTTTTATTTGAAGACAGTACCCCTAGTTTTTGTTTTATTTGAATACAGTACCCCTAGTTTTTGTTTTATTTGAATACAGTACCTCTAGTTTTTGTTTTATTTGAATACAGTACCTCTAGTTTTTGTTTTATTTGAATACAGTACCTCTAGTTTTTGTTTTATTTGAATACAGTACCTCTAGTTTTTGTTTTATTTGAAGACAGTACCTCTAGTTTTTGTTTTATTTGAATACAGTACCCCTAGTTTTTGTTTTATTTGAATACAGTACCCCTAGTTTTTGTTTTATTTGAAGAAAGTACCTCTAGTTTTTGTTTTATTTGAATACAGTACCCCTAGTTTTTGTTTTATTTGAAGACAGTACCCCTAGTTTTTGTTTTATTTGAAGACAGTACCTCTAGTTTTTGTTTTGCTTGAAGACAGTACCTCTAGTTTTTGTTTTGCTTGAAGACAGTACCTCTAGTTTTTGTTTTATTTGAAGACAGTACCTCTAGTTTTTGTTTTATTTGAAGACAGTACCTCTAGTTTTTGTTTTATTTGAATACAGTACCCCTAGTTTTTGTTTTATTTGAATACAGTACCTCTAGTTTTTGTTTTATTTGAAGAGAGTACCTCTAGTTTTTGCTTTATTTGAAGACAGTACCCCTAGTTTTTGTTTTATTTGAATACAGTACCCTTAGTTTTTGTTTTATTTGAATACAGTACCTCTAGTTTTTGTTTTGTTTGAAGACAGTACCTCTAGTTTTTGTTTTATTTGAAGACAGTACCTCTAGTTTTTGTTTTATTTGAAGACAGTACCTCTAGTTTTTGTTTTATTTGAAGACAGTACCTCTAGTTTTTGTTTTATTTGAAGACAGTACCCCTAGTTTTTGTTTTATTTGAATACAGTACCTCTAGTTTTTGTTTTATTTGAATACAGTACCTCTAGTTTTTGTTTTATTTGAATACAGTACCTCTAGTTTTTGTTTTATTTGAAGACAATACCTCTAGTTTTTGTTTTGTTTGAAGACAGTACCTCTAGTTTTTGTTTTATTTGAAGACAGTACCTCTAGTTTTTGTTTTGTTTGAAGACAGTACCTCTAGTTTTTGTTTTATTTGAATACAGTACCCTTAGTTTTTGTTTTATTTGAATACAGTACCCTTAGTTTTTGTTTTATTTGAATACAGTGCCTCTAGTTTTTGTTTTGTTTGAAGACAGTACCTCTAGTTTTTGTTTTATTTGAATACAGTACCCTTAGTTTTTGTTTTATTTGAATACAGTACCCTTAGTTTTTGTTTTATTTGAATACAGTACCTCTAGTTTTTGTTTTATTTGAATACAGTACCCTTAGTTTTTGTTTTATTTGAAGACAATACCTCTAGTTTTTGTTTTATTTGAAGACAGTACCTCTAGTTTTTGTTTTATTTGAATACAGTACCCTTAGTTTTTGTTTTATTTGAATACAGTACCTCTAGTTTTTGTTTTGTTTGAAGACAGTACCTCTAGTTTTTGTTTTGTTTGAAGACAGTACCCCTAGTTTTTGTTTTATTTGAATACAGTACCCTTAGTTTTTGTTTTATTTGAAGACAGTACCCCTAGTTTTTGTTTTGTTTGAAGACAGTACCTCTAGTTTTTGTTTTATTTGAATACAGTACCTCTAGTTTTTGTTTTATTTGAATACAGTACCTCTAGTTTTTGTTTTATTTGAATACAGTACCTCTAGTTTTTGTTTTATTTGAATACAGTACCCTTAGTTTTTGTTTTATTTGAAGACAATACCTCTATTTTTTGTTTTGTTTGAAGACAGTACCTCTAGTTTTTGTTTTATTTGAATACAGTACCCTTAGTTTTTGTTTTATTTGAATACAGTACCTCTAGTTTTTGTTTTATTTGAATACAGTACCTCTAGTTTTTGTTTTATTTGAAGACAGTACCTCTAGTTTTTGTTTTATTTGAATACAGTACCTCTAGTTTTTGTTTTATTTGAAGACAGTACCCTTAGTTTTTGTTTTATTTGAAGACAGTACCTCTAGTTTTTGTTTTGTTTGAATACAGTACCTCTAGTTTTTGTTTTATTTGAAGAAAGTACCTCTAGTTTTTGTTTTATTTGAATACAATACCTCTAGTTTTTGTTTTATTTGAATACAGTACCCCTAGTTTTTGTTTTATTTGAAGAAAGTACCTCTAGTTTTTGTTTTATTTGAATACAGTACCTCTAGTTTTTGTTTTATTTGAATACAGTACCCCTAGTTTTTGTTTTATTTGAAGAAAGTACCTCTAGTTTTTGTTTTATTTGAATACAGTACCTCTAGTTTTTGTTTTATTTGAAGAAAGTACCTCTAGTTTTTGTTTTATTTGAATACAGTACCTCTAGTTTTTGTTATATTTGAATACAGTACCTCTAGTTTTTGTTTTATTTGAAGAAAGTACCTCTAGTTTTTGTTTTATTTGAATACAGTACCTCTAGTTTTTGTTTTATTTGAATACAGTACCCCTAGTTTTTGTTTTATTTGAAGAAAGTACCTCTAGTTTTTGTTTTATTTGAATACAGTACCTCTAGTTTTTGTTTTATTTGAATACAGTACCCTTAGTTTTTGTTTTATTTGAAGACAATACCTCTAATTTTTGTTTTATTTGAAGACAATACCTCTAGTTTTTGTTTTATTTGAAGACAATACCTCTAGTTTTTGTTTTGTTTGAAGACAGTACCTCTAGTTTTTGTTTTGTTTGAATACAGTACCTCTAGTTTTTGTTTTATTTGAATACAGTACCTCTAGTTTTTGTTTTATTTGAATACAGTACCCTTAGTTTTTGTTTTATTTGAAGACAGTACCTCTAGTTTTTGTTTTATTTGAAGACAGTACCTCTAGTTTTTGTTTTGTTTGAAGACAGTACCTCTAGTTTTTGTTTTATTTGAATACAGTACCTCTAGTTTTTGTTTTATTTGAATACAGTACCCCTAGTTTTTGTTTTATTTGAAGACAATACCTCTATTTTTGTTTTGTTTGAAGACAGTACCTCTAGTTTTTGTTTTATTTGAATACAGTACCCTTAGTTTTTGTTTTATTTGAAGACAATACCTCTATTTTTTGTTTTGTTTGAAGACAGTACCTCTAGTTTTTGTTTTATTTGAATACAGTACCCTTAGTTTTTGTTTTATTTGAATACAGTACCTCTAGTTTTTGTTTTATTTGAATACAGTACCCCTAGTTTTTGTTTTATTTGAAGACAATACCTCTAGTTTTTGTTTTATTTGAATACAGTACCCTTAGTTTTTGTTTTATTTGAATACAGTACCTCTAGTTTTTGTTTTATTTGAAGAAAGTACCTCTAGTTTTTGTTTTATTTGAATACAGTACCCCTAGTTTTTGTTTTATTTGAAGAAAGTACCTCTAGTTTTTGTTCTATTTGAAGACAGTACCTCTAGTTTTTGTTTTATTTGAATACAGTACCCCTAGTTTTTGTTTTATTTGAAGAAAGTACCTCTAGTTTTTGTTTTATTTGAATACAGTACCTCTAGTTTTTGTTTAATTTGAAGAAAGTACCTCTAGTTTTTGTTTTATGTGAAGACAGTACCTCTAGTTTTTGTTTTATTTGAATACAGTACCCCTAGTTTTTGTTTTATTTGAAGAAAGTACCTCTAGTTTTTGTTTTATTTGAATACAGTACCTCTAGTTTTTGTTTTATTTGAAGAAAGTACCTCTAGTTTTTGTTTTATTTGAATACAGTACCTCTAGTTTTTGTTTTATTTGAATACAGTACCCCTAGTTTTTGTTTTGTTTGAAGACAGTACCTCTAGTTTTTGTTTTATTTGAAGACAGTACCTCTAGTTTTTGTTTTATTTGAAGACAGTACCTCTAGTTTTTGTTTTATTTGAAGACAGTACCTCTAGTTTTTGTTTTATTTGAATACAGTACCCTTAATTTTTGTTTTATTTGAAGACAATACCTCTAGTTTTTGTTTTATTTGAAGACAGTACCTCTAGTTTTTGTTTTATTTGAAGACAGTACCTCTAGTTTTTGTTTTATTTGAATACAGTACCCTTAGTTTTTGTTTTATTTGAAGACAATACCTCTAGTTTTTGTTTTATTTGAAGACAGTACCTCTAGTTTTTGTTTTATTTGAATACAGTACCCTTAGTTTTTGTTTTATTTGAATACAGTACCTCTAGTTTTTGATTTATTTGAATACAGTACCTCTAGTTTTTGTTTTGTTTGAAGACAGTACCCCTAGTTTTTGTTTTATTTGAATACAGTACCCTTAGTTTTTGTTTTATTTGAATACAGTACCCCTAGTTTTTGTTTTGTTTGAAGACAGTACCTCTAGTTTTTGTTTTATTTGAAGACAGTACCTCTAGTTTTTGTTTTATTTGAATACAGTACCCCTAGTTTTTGTTTTATTTGAATACAGTACCTCTAGTTTTTGTTTTATTTGAAGACAGTACCTCTAGTTTTTGTTTTATTTGAAGACAGTACCTCTAGTTTTTGTTTTATTTGAATACAGTACCTCTAGTTTTTGTTTTATTTGAATACAGTACCTCTAGTTTTTGTTTTATTTGAAGACAGTACCCCTAGTTTTTGTTTTATTTGAATACAGTACCTCTAGTTTTTGTTTTATTTGAAGACAGTACCCCTAGTTTTTGTTTTATTTGAATACAGTACCCCTAGTTTTTGTTTTATTTGAATACAGTACCTCTAGTTTTTGTTTTATTTGAATACAGTACCTCTAGTTTTTGTTTTATTTGAATACAGTACCTCTAGTTTTTGTTTTATTTGAATACAGTACCTCTAGTTTTTGTTTTATTTGAAGACAGTACCTCTAGTTTTTGTTTTATTTGAATACAGTACCCCTAGTTTTTGTTTTATTTGAATACAGTACCCCTAGTTTTTGTTTTATTTGAAGAAAGTACCTCTAGTTTTTGTTTTATTTGAATACAGTACCCCTAGTTTTTGTTTTATTTGAAGACAGTACCCCTAGTTTTTGTTTTATTTGAAGACAGTACCTCTAGTTTTTGTTTTGCTTGAAGACAGTACCTCTAGTTTTTGTTTTGTTTGAAGACAGTACCTCTAGTTTTTATTTTATTTGAAGACAGTACCTCTAGTTTTTGTTTTATTTGAAGACAGTACCTCTAGTTTTTGTTTTATTTGAATACAGTACCCCTAGTTTTTGTTTTATTTGAATACAGTACCTCTAGTTTTTGTTTTATTTGAAGACAGTACCTCTAGTTTTTGTTTTATTTGAAGACAGTACCTCTAGTTTTTGTTTTATTTGAATACAGTACCCTTAGTTTTTGTTTTATTTGAATACAGTACCTCTAGTTTTTGTTTTGTTTGAAGACAGTACCTCTAGTTTTTGTTTTATTTGAAGACAGTACCTCTAGTTTTTGTTTTATTTGAAGACAGTTCCTCTAGTTTTTGTTTTATTTGAAGACAGTACCTCTAGTTTTTGTTTTATTTGAAGACAGTACCCCTAGTTTTTGTTTTATTTGAATACAGTACCTCTAGTTTTTGTTTTATTTGAATACAGTACCTCTAGTTTTTGTTTTATTTGAATACAGTACCTCTAGTTTTTGTTTTATTTGAAGACAATACCTCTAGTTTTTGTTTTGTTTGAAGACAGTACCTCTAGTTTTTGTTTTATTTGAAGACAGTACCTCTAGTTTTTGTTTTGTTTGAAGACAGTACCTCTAGTTTTTGTTTTATTTGAATACAGTACCCTTAGTTTTTGTTTTATTTGAATACAGTACCCTTAGTTTTTGTTTTATTTGAATACAGTACCTCTAGTTTTTGTTTTGTTTGAAGACAGTACCTCTAGTTTTTGTTTTATTTGAATACAGTACCCTTAGTTTTTGTTTTATTTGAATACAGTACCCTTAGTTTTTGTTTTATTTGAATACAGTACCTCTAGTTTTTGTTTTATTTGAATACAGTACCCTTAGTTTTTGTTTTATTTGAAGACAATACCTCTAGTTTTTGTTTTATTTGAAGACAGTACCTCTAGTTTTTGTTTTATTTGAATACAGTACCCTTAGTTTTTCTTTTATTTGAATACAGTACCTCTAGTTTTTGTTTTGTTTGAAGACAGTACCTCTAGTTTTTGTTTTGTTTGAAGACAGTACCCCTAGTTTTTGTTTTATTTGAATACAGTACCCTTAGTTTTTGTTTTATTTGAAGACAGTACCCCTAGTTTTTGTTTTGTTTGAAGACAGTACCTCTAGTTTTTGTTTTATTTGAATACAGTACCTCTAGTTTTTGTTTTATTTGAATACAGTACCTCTAGTTTTTGTTTTATTTGAATACAGTACCTCTAGTTTTTGTTTTATTTGAATACAGTACCCTTAGTTTTTGTTTTATTTGAAGACAATACCTCTATTTTTTGTTTTGTTTGAAGACAGTACCTCTAGTTTTTGTTTTATTTGAATACAGTACCCTTAGTTTTTGTTTTATTTGAATACAGTACCTCTAGTTTTTGTTTTATTTGAATACAGTACCTCTAGTTTTTGTTTTATTTGAAGAAAGTACCTCTAGTTTTTGTTTTATTTGAATACAGTACCTCTAGTTTTTGTTTTATTTGAAGACAGTACCCTTAGTTTTTGTTTTATTTGAAGACAGTACCTCTAGTTTTTGTTTTGTTTGAATACAGTACCTCTAGTTTTTGTTTTATTTGAATACAGTACCTCTAGTTTTTGTTTTATTTGAATAAAGTACCTCTAGTTTTTGTTTTATTTGAATACAGTACCCCTAGTTTTTGTTTTATTTGAAGAAAGTACCTCTAGTTTTTGTTTTATTTGAATACAGTACCTCTAGTTTTTGTTTTATTTGAATACAGTACCCCTAGTTTTTGTTTTATTTGAAGAAAGTACCTCTAGTTTTTGTTTTATTTGAATACAGTACCTCTAGTTTTTGTTTTATTTGAAGAAAGTACCTCTAGTTTTTGTTTTATTTGAACACAGTACCTCTAGTTTTTGTTTTATTTGAATACAGTACCTCTAGTTTTTGTTTTATTTGAAGAAAGTACCTCTAGTTTTTGTTTTATTTGAATACAGTACCTCTAGTTTTTGTTTTATTTGAATACAGTACCCCTAGTTTTTGTTTTATTTGAAGAAAGTACCTCTAGTTTTTGTTTTATTTGAATACAGTACCTCTAGTTTTTGTTTTATTTGAATACAGTACCCTTAGTTTTTGTTTTATTTGAAGACAATACCTCTAATTTTTGTTTTATTTGAAGACAATACCTCTAGTTTTTGTTTTATTTGAAGACAATACCTCTAGTTTTTGTTTTGTTTGAAGACAGTACCTCTAGTTTTTGTTTTGTTTGAATACAGTACCTCTAGTTTTTGTTTTATTTGAAGACAGTACCTCTAGTTTTTGTTTTATTTGAAGAGAGTACCTCTAGTTTTTGTTTTATTTGAATACAGTACCCTTAGTTTTTGTTTTATTTGAAGACAATACCTCTAGTTTTTGTTTTATTTGAAGACAATACCTCTAGTTTTTGTTTTGTTTGAAGACAGTACCTCTAGTTTTTGTTTTATTTGAATACAGTACCCCTAGTTTTTGTTTTATTTGAATACAGTACCCCTAGTTTTTGTTTTATTTGAATACAGTACCCTTAGTTTTTGTTTTATTTGAAGACAGTACCTCTAGTTTTTGTTTTATTTGAATACAGTACCCCTAGTTTTTGTTTTATTTGAATACAGTACCTCTAGTTTTTGTTTTATTTGAATACAGTACCCTTAGTTTTTGTTTTATTTGAAGACAGTACCTCTAGTTTTTGTTTTATTTGAATACAGTACCTCTAGTTTTTGTTTTATTTGAATACAGTACCTCTAGTTTTTGTTTTATTTGAATACAGTACCTCTAGTTTTTGTTTTATTTGAATACAGTACCCTTAGTTTTTGTTTTATTTGAAGACAGTACCTCTAGTTTTTGTTTCATTTGAATACAGTACCTCTAGTTTTTGTTTTATTTGAATACAGTACCTCTAGTTTTTGTTTTATTTGAATACAGTACCTCTAGTTTTTGTTTTATTTGAATACAGTACCTCTAGTTTTTGTTTTATTTGAATACAGTACCCTTAGTTTTTGTTTTATTTGAAGACAGTACCTCTAGTTTTTGTTTTATTTGAACACAGTACCCTTAGTTTTTGTTTTATTTGAAGACAGTACCTCTAGTTTTTGTTTTATTTGAATACAGTACCTCTAGTTTTTGTTTTATTTGAATACAGTACCTCTAGTTTTTGTTTTATTTGAATACAGTACCTCTAGTTTTTGTTTTATTTGAAGACAGTACCTCTAGTTTTTGTTTTATTTGAATACAGTACCCTTAGTTTTTGTTTTATTTGAAGACAGTACCTCTAGTTTTTGTTTTATTTGAATACAGTACCTCTAGTTTTTGTTTTATTTGAATACAGTACCTCTAGTTTTTCTTTTATTTGAATACAGTACCTCTAGTTTTTGTTTTATTTGAATACAGTACCTCTAGTTTTTGTTTTATTTGAAGACAGTACCTCTAGTTTTTGTTTTATTTGAATACAGTACCTCTAGTTTTTGTTTTATTTGAAGACAGTACCCTTAGTTTTTGTTTTATTTGAAGACAGTACCTCTAGTTTTTGTTTTGTTTGAATACAGTACCTCTAGTTTTTGTTTTATTTGAAGAAAGTACCTCTAGTTTTTGTTTTATTTGAATACAGTACCTCTAGTTTTTGTTTTATTTGAATACAGTACCCCTAGTTTTTGTTTTATTTGAAGAAAGTACCTCTAGTTTTTGTTTTATTTGAATACAGTACCTCTAGTTTTTGTTTTATTTGAAGAAAGTACCTCTAGTTTTTGTTTTATTTGAATACAGTACCTCTAGTTTTTGTTTTATTTGAATACAGTACCTCTAGTTTTTGTTTTATTTGAAGAAAGTACCTCTAGTTTTTGTTTTATTTGAATACAGTACCTCTAGTTTTTGTTTTATTTGAATACAGTACCCCTAGTTTTTGTTTTATTTGAAGAAAGTACCTCTAGTTTTTGTTTTATTTGAAGACAGTACCTCTAGTTTTTGTTTTATTTGAAGACAGTACCTCTAGTTTTTGTTTTATTTGAAGACAGTACCTCTAGTTTTTGTTTTATTTGAAGACAGTACCTCTAGTTTTTGTTTTATTTGAATACAGTACCCCTAGTTTTTGTTTTATTTGAAGACAGTACCTCTAGTTTTTGTTTTATTTGAAGACAGTACCTCTAGTTTTTGTTTTATTTGAATACAGTACCTCTAGTTTTTGCTTTATTTGAAGACAGTACCCCTAGTTTTTGTTTTGTTTGAAGAAAGTACCTCTAGTTTTTGTTTTATTTGAAGACAGTATCTCTAGTTTTTGTTTTATTTGAATACAGTACCTCTAGTTTTTGCTTTATTTGAAGACAGTACCTCTAGTTTTTGTTTCATTTGAATACAGTACCTCTAGTTTTTGTTTTATTTGAAGACAGTACCTCTAGTTTTTGTTTTGTTTGAATACAGTACCCTTAGTTTTTGTTTTATTTGAAGAAAATACCTCTATTTTTTGTTTTATTTGAATACAGTACCTCTAGTTTTTGTTTTATTTGAATACAGTACCCCTAGTTTTTGTTTTATTTGAAGACAGTACCTCTAGTTTTTGTTTTATTTGAAGACGGTACCTCTAGTTTTTGTTTTATTTGAATACAGTACCCTTAGTTTTTGTTTTATTTGAATACAGTACCTCTAGTTTTTGTTTTGTTTGAAGACAGTACCCCTAGTTTTTGTTTTATTTGAAGACAGTACCTCTAGTTTTTGTTTTATTTGAAGACAGTACCTCTAGTTTTTGTTTTATTTGAAGACAGTACCTCTAGTTTTTGTTTTATTTGAATACAGTACCTCTAGTTTTTGTTTTATTTGAATACAGTACCTCTAGTTTTTGTTTTATTTGAAGACAGTACCTCTAGTTTTTGTTTTATTTGAAGACAGTACCTCTAGTTTTTGTTTTGTTTGAAGACAGTACCTCTAGTTTTTGTTTTATTTGAATACAGTACCCTTAGTTTTTGTTTTATTTGAAGACAGTACCTCTAGTTTTTGTTTTATTTGAAGACAGTACCTCTAGTTTTTGTTTTATTTGAAGACAGTACCTCTAGTTTTTGTTTTGTTTGAATACAGTACCTCTAGTTTTTGTTTTATTTGAATACAGTACCCCTAGTTTTTGTTTTATTTGAATACAGTACCCTTAGTTTTTGTTTTATTTGAAGACAGTACCTCTAGTTTTTGTTTTGTTTGAAGACAGTACCTCTAGTTTTTGTTTTATTTGAATACAGTACCTCTAGTTTTTGTTTTATTTGAATACAGTACCCTTAGTTTTTGTTTTATTTGAAGACAGTACCTCTAGTTTTTGTTTTGTTTGAATACAGTACCCCTAGTTTTTGTTTTATTTGAATACAGTACCTCTAGTTTTTGTTTTATTTGAATACAGTACCTCTAGTTTTTGTTTTATTTGAATACAGTACCCTTAGTTTTTGTTTTATTTGAAGACAATACCTCTAGTTTTTGTTTTATTTGAAGACAATACCTCTAGTTTTTGTTTTATTTGAAGACAATACCTCTAGTTTTTGTTTTGTTTGAAGACAGTACCTCTAGTTTTTGTTTTGTTTGAATACAGTACCTCTAGTTTTTGTTTTATTTGAAGACAGTACCTCTAGTTTTTGTTTTATTTGAAGACAGTACCTCTAGTTTTTGTTTTATTTGAATACAGTACCCTTAGTTTTTGCTTTATTTGAACACAATACCTCTAGTTTTTGTTTTATTTGAAGACAATACCTCTAGTTTTTGTTTTGTTTGAAGACAGTACCTCTAGTTTTTGTTTTATTTGAATACAGTACCCCTAGTTTTTGTTTTATTTGAATACAGTACCCCTAGTTTTTGTTTTATTTGAATACAGTACCCTTAGTTTTTGTTTTATTTGAAGACAGTACCTCTAGTTTTTGTTTTATTTGAATACAGTACCTCTAGTTTTTGTTTTATTTGAAGACAGTACCTCTAGTTTTTGTTTTATTTGAATACAGTACCTCTAGTTTTTGTTTTATTTGAATACAGTACCCTTAGTTTTTGTTTTATTTGAAGACAGTACCTCTAGTTTTTGTTTTATTTGAATACAGTACCCTTAGTTTTTGTTTTATTTGAAGAAAGTACCTCTAGTTTTTGTTTTATTTGAATACAGTACCTCTAGTTTTTGTTTTATTTGAATACAGTACTTCTAGTTTTTGTTTTATTTGAATACAGTACCTCTAGTTTTTGTTTTATTTGAATACAGTACCTCTAGTTTTTGTTTTATTTGAATACAGTACCCTTAGTTTTTGTTTTATTTGAAGACAGTACCTCTAGTTTTTGTTTTATTTGAATACAGTACCCTTAGTTTTTGTTTTATTTGAAGACAGTACCTCTAGTTTTTGTTTTATTTGAATACAGTACCTCTAGTTTTTGTTTTATTTGAATACAGTACCTCTAGTTTTTGTTTTATTTGAATACAGTACCTCTAGTTTTTGTTTTATTTGAAGACAGTACCTCTAGTTTTTGTTTTATTTGAATACAGTACCCTTAGTTTTTGTTTTATTTGAAGACAGTACCTCTAGTTTTTGTTTTATTTGAATACAGTACCTCTAGTTTTTGTTTTATTTGAATACAGTACCTCTAGTTTTTGTTTTATTTGAATACAGTACCTCTAGTTTTTGTTTTATTTGAATACAGTACCCTTAGTTTTTGTTTTATTTGAAGACAATACCTCTATTTTTTGTTTTGTTTGAAGACAGTACCTCTAGTTTTTGTTTTATTTGAATACAGTACCCTTAGTTTTTGTTTTATTTGAATACAGTACCTCTAGTTTTTGTTTTATTTGAATACAGTACCCCTAGTTTTTGTTTTATTTGAAGACAGTACCTCTAGTTTTTGTTTTATTTGAATACAGTACCTCTAGTTTTTGTTTTATTTGAATACAGTACCTCTAGTTTTTGTTTTATTTGAATACAGTACCCTTAGTTTTTGTTTTATTTGAAGACAATACCTCTAGTTTTTGTTTTATTTGAAGACAGTACCTCTATTTTTTGTTTTATTTGAATACAGTACCCTTAGTTTTTGTTTTATTTGAAGACAGTACCCGTAGTTTTTGTTTTATTTGAAGAAAGTACCTCTAGTTTTTGATTTATTTGAATACAGTACCTCTAGTTTTTGTTTTATTTGAAGACAATACCTCTAGTTTTTGTTTTATTTGAATACAGTACCTCTAGTTTTTGTTTTATTTGAATACAGTACCCCTAGTTTTTGTTTTATTTGAAGAAAGTACCTCTAGTTTTTGTTTTATTTGAATACAGTACCTCTAGTTTTTGTTTTATTTGAATACAGTACCCCTAGTTTTTCTTTTATTTGAAGAAAGTACCTCTAGTTTTTGTTTTATTTGAATACAGTACCTCTAGTTTTTGTTTTATTTGAAGAAAGTACCTCTAGTTTTTGTTTTATTTGAATACAGTACCTCTAGTTTTTGTTTTATTTGAATACAGTACCCCTAGTTTTTGTTTTATTTGAAGAAAGTACCTCTAGTTTTTGTTTTATTTGAATACAGTACCTCTAGTTTTTGTTTTATTTGAATACAGTACCTCTAGTTTTTGTTTTATTTGAATACAGTACCTCTAGTTTTTGTTTTATTTGAATACAGTACCTCTAGTTTTTGTTTTATTTGAAGACAGTACCTCTAGTTTTTGTTTTATTTGAATACAGTACCCTTAGTTTTTGTTTTATTTGAAGACAGTACCTCTAGTTTTTGTTTTATTTGAATACAGTACCTCTAGTTTTTGTTTTATTTGAATACAGTACCTCTAGTTTTTGTTTTATTTGAATACAGTACCTCTAGTTTTTGTTTTATTTGAATACAGTACCCTTAGTTTTTGTTTTATTTGAAGACAATACCTCTATTTTTTGTTTTGTTTGAAGACAGTACCTCTAGTTTTTGTTTTATTTGAATACAGTACCCTTAGTTTTTGTTTTATTTGAATACAGTACCTCTAGTTTTTGTTTTATTTGAATACAGTACTCCTAGTTTTTGTTTTATTTGAAGACAGTACCTCTAGTTTTTGTTTTATTTGAATACAGTACCTCTAGTTTTTGTTTTATTTGAAGAAAGTACCTCTAGTTTTTGTTTTATTTGAATACAGTACCTCTAGTTTTTGTTTTATTTGAATACAGTACCCCTAGTTTTTGTTTTATTTGAAGAAAGTACCTCTAGTTTTTGTTTTATTTGAATACAGTACCTCTAGTTTTTGTTTTATTTGAATACAGTACCCCTAGTTTTTCTTTTATTTGAAGAAAGTACCTCTAGTTTTTGTTTTATTTGAATACAGTACCTCTAGTTTTTGTTTTATTTGAAGAAAGTACCTCTAGTTTTTGTTTTATTTGAATACAGTACCTCTAGTTTTTGTTTTATTTGAATACAGTACCCCTAGTTTTTGTTTTATTTGAAGAAAGTACCTCTAGTTTTTGTTTTATTTGAATACAGTACCTCTAGTTTTTGTTTTATTTGAATACAGTACCTCTAGTTTTTGTTTTATTTGAATACAGTACCTCTAGTTTTTGTTTTATTTGAATACAGTACCTCTAGTTTTTGTTTTATTTGAAGACAGTACCTCTAGTTTTTGTTTTATTTGAATACAGTACCCTTAGTTTTTGTTTTATTTGAAGACAGTACCTCTAGTTTTTGTTTTATTTGAATACACTACCTCTAGTTTTTGTTTTATTTGAATACAGTACCTCTAGTTTTTGTTTTATTTGAATACAGTACCTCTAGTTTTTGTTTTATTTGAATACAGTACCCTTAGTTTTTGTTTTATTTGAAGACAATACCTCTATTTTTTGTTTTGTTTGAAGACAGTACCTCTAGTTTTTGTTTTATTTGAATACAGTACCCTTAGTTTTTGTTTTATTTGAATACAGTACCTCTAGTTTTTGTTTTATTTGAATACAGTACTCCTAGTTTTTGTTTTATTTGAAGACAGTACCTCTAGTTTTTGTTTTATTTGAATACAGTACCTCTAGTTTTTGTTTTATTTGAATACAGTACCTCTAGTTTTTGTTTTATTTGAATACAGTACCCTTAGTTTTTGTTTTATTTGAAGACAATACCTCTAGTTTTTGTTTTATTTGAAGACAGTACCTCTATTTTTTGTTTTATTTGAATACAGTACCCTTAGTTTTTGTTTTATTTGAAGACAGTACCCTTAGTTTTTGTTTTATTTGAAGAAAGTACCTCTAGTTTTTGTTTTATCTGAATACAGTACCTCTAGTTTTTGTTTTATTTGAAGAAAGTACCTCTAGTTTTTGTTTTATTTGAATACAGTACCTCTAGTTTTTGTTTTATTTGAATACAATACCCCTAGTTTTTGTTTTATTTGAATACAGTACCTCTAGTTTGTGTTTTATTTGAATACAGTACCCCTAGTTTTTCTTTTATTTGAAGAAAGTACCTCTAGTTTTTGTTTTATTTGAATACAGTACCTCTAGTTTTTCTTTTATTTGAAGAAAGTACCTCTAGTTTTTGTTTTATTTGAATACAGTACCTCAAGTTTTTGTTTTATTTGAATACAGTACCCCTAGTTTTTGTTTTGTTTGAAGAAAGTACCTCTAGTTTTTGTTTTATTTGAATACAGTACCTCTAGTTTTTGTTTTATTTGAATACAGTACCCCTAGTTTTTGTTTTATTTGAAGAAAGTACCTCTAGTTTTTGTTTTATTTGAATACAGTACCTCTAGTTTTTGTTTTATTTGAAGACAGTACCTCTAGTTTTTGTTTTATTTGAATACAGTACCTCTAGTTTTTGTTTTATTTGAATACAGTACCCCTAGTTTTTGTTTTATTTGAAGACAGTACCTCTAGTTTTTGTTTTATTTGAAGACAGTACCTCTAGTTTTTGTTTTATTTGAAGACAGTACCTCTAGTTTTTGTTTTATTTGAATACAGTACCTCTAGTTTTTGCTTTATTTGAAGACAGTACCTCTAGTTTTTGTTTTATTTGAAGACAATACCTCTAGTTTTTGTTCTATTTGAAGACAGTACCTCTAGTTTTTGTTTTATTTGAAGACAGTACCTCTAGTTTTTGTTTTATTTGAATACAGTACCCCTAGTTTTTGTTTTATTTGAAGACAGTACCTCTAGTTTTTGTTTTAATTGAAGACAGTACCTCTAGTTTTTGTTTTATTTGAAGACAGTACCCCTAGTTTTTGTTTTGGTTGAAGACAGTACCTCTAGTTTTTGTTTTATTTGAAGACAGTACCTCTAGTTTTTGTTTTATTTGAATACAGTACCTCTAGTTTTTGCTTTATTTGAAGACAGTACCTCTAGTTTTTGTTTTATTTGAAGACAGTACCTCTAGTTTTTGTTTTATTTGAAGACAGTACCTCTAGTTTTTGTTT
Organism: Bathymodiolus septemdierum; assembly: GCA_963383655.1. Lineage (NCBI taxonomy): Eukaryota > Metazoa > Mollusca > Bivalvia > Mytilida > Modiolidae > Bathymodiolus > Bathymodiolus septemdierum. The sequence goes on from OY726524.1 coordinate 7,195,405, forward strand.
TATTTGAATACAGTACCCCTAGTTTTTGTTTTATTTGAAGAAAGTACCTCTAGTTTTTGTTTTATTTGAATACAGTACCTCTAGTTTTTGTTTTATTTGAAGACAGTACCCCTAGTTTTTGTTTTATTTGAAGACAGTACCTCTAGTTTTTGTTTTATTTGAAGACAGTACCTCTAGTTTTTGTTTTATTTGAATACAGTACCTCTAGTTTTTGTTTTATTTGAATACAGTACCCCTAGTTTTTGTTTTATTTGAAGACAGTACCTCTAGTTTTTGTTTTATTTGAAGACAGTACCTCTAGTTTTTGTTTTATTTGAAGACAGTACCTCTAGTTTTTGTTTTATTTGAATACAGTACCTCTAGTTTTTGCTTTATTTGAAGACAGTACCTCTAGTTTTTGTTTTATTTGAAGACAATACCTCTAGTTTTTGTTCTATTTGAAGACAGTACCTCTAGTTTTTGTTTTATTTGAAGACAGTACCTCTAGTTTTTGTTTTATTTGAATACAGTACCCCTAGTTTTTGTTTTATTTGAAGACAGTACCTCTAGTTTTTGTTTTATTTGAAGACAGTACCTCTAGTTTTTGTTTTATTTGAATACAGTATCCCTAGTTTTTGTTTTGGTTGAAGACAGTACCTCTAGTTTTTGTTTTATTTGAAGACAGTACCTCTAGTTTTTGTTTTATTTGAATACAGTACCTCTAGTTTTTGCTTTATTTGAAGACAGTACCTCTAGTTTTTGCTTTATTTGAAGACAGTACCTCTAGTTTTTGTTTTATTTGAAGACAGTACCTCTAGTTTTTGTTTTGTTTGAATACAGTACCCTTAGTTTTTGTTTTATTTGAAGACAATACCTCTATTTTTTGTTTTATTTGAATACAGTACCTCTAGTTTTTGTTTTATTTGAATACAGTACCCCTAGTTTTTGTTTTATTTGAAGACAGTACCTCTAGTTTTTGTTTTATTTGAAGACAGTACCTCTAGTTTTTGTTTTATTTGAATAAAGTACCCTTAGTTTTTGTTTTATTTGAATACAGTACCTCTAGTTTTTGTTTTGTTTGAAGACAGTACCCCTAGTTTTTGTTTTATTTGAAGACAGTACCTCTAGTTTTTGTTTTATTTGAAGACAGTACCTCTAGTTTTTGTTTTATTTGAAGACAGTACCTCTAGTTTTTGTTTTATTTGAATACAGTACCTCTAGTTTTTGTTTTATTTGAATACAGTACCTCTAGTTTTTGTTTTATTTGAAGACAGTACCTCTAGTTTTTGTTTTATTTGAAGACAGTACCTCTAGTTTTTGTTTTGTTTGAAGACAGTACCTCTAGTTTTTGTTTTATTTGAATACAGTACCCTTAGTTTTTGTTTTATTTGAAGACAGTACCTCTAGTTTTTGTTTTATTTGAAGACAGTACCTCTAGTTTTTGTTTTATTTGAAGATAGTACCTCTAGTTTTTGTTTTGTTTGAATACAGTACCTCTAGTTTTTGTTTTATTTGAATACAGTACCCCTAGTTTTTGTTTTATTTGAATACAGTACCCTTAGTTTTTGTTTTATTTGAAGACAGTACCTCTAGTTTTTGTTTTGTTTGAAGACAGTACCTCTAGTTTTTGTTTTATTTGAAGACAGTACCTCTAGTTTTTGTTTTATTTGAAGACAGTACCTCTAGTTTTTGTTTTATTTGAAGACAGTACCTCTAGTTTTTGTTTTATTTGAATACAGTACCCCTAGTTTTTGTTTTATTTGAAGACAGTACCTCTAGTTTTTGTTTTATTTGAAGACAGTACCTCTAGTTTTTGTTTTATTTGAAGACAGTACCTCTAGTTTTTGTTTTATTTGAATACAGTACCTCTAGTTTTTGCTTTATTTGAAGACAGTACCTCTAGTTTTTGTTTTATTTGAAGACAATACCTCTAGTTTTTGTTCTATTTGAAGACAGTACCTCTAGTTTTTGTTTTATTTGAAGACAGTACCTCTAGTTTTTGTTTTATTTGAATACAGTACCCCTAGTTTTTGTTTTATTTGAAGACAGTACCTCTAGTTTTTGTTTTATTTGAAGACAGTACCTCTAGTTTTTGTTTTATTTGAATACAGTACCCCTAGTTTTTGTTTTGGTTGAAGACAGTACCTCTAGTTTTTGTTTTATTTGAAGACAGTACCTCTAGTTTTTGTTTTATTTGAATACAGTACCTCTAGTTTTTGCTTTATTTGAAGACAGTACCTCTAGTTTTTGTTTTATTTGAAGACAGTACCTCTAGTTTTTGTTTTATTTGAAGACAGTACCTCTAGTTTTTGTTTTATTTGAATACAGTACCCCTAGTTTTTGTTTTATTTGAAGAAAGTACCTCTAGTTTTTGTTTTATTTGAATACAGTACCTCTAGTTTTTGTTTTATTTGAAGACAGTACCCCTAGTTTTTGTTTTATTTGAAGACAGTACCTCTAGTTTTTGTTTTATTTGAAGACAGTACCTCTAGTTTTTGTTTTATTTGAATACAGTACCTCTAGTTTTTGTTTTATTTGAATACAGTACCCCTAGTTTTTGTTTTATTTGAAGACAGTACCTCTAGTTTTTGTTTTATTTGAAGACAGTACCTCTAGTTTTTGTTTTATTTGAAGACAGTACCTCTAGTTTTTGTTTTATTTGAATACAGTACCTCTAGTTTTTGCTTTATTTGAAGACAGTACCTCTAGTTTTTGTTTTATTTGAAGACAATACCTCTAGTTTTTGTTCTATTTGAAGACAGTACCTCTAGTTTTTGTTTTATTTGAAGACAGTACCTCTAGTTTTTGTTTTATTTGAATACAGTACCCCTAGTTTTTGTTTTATTTGAAGACAGTACCTCTAGTTTTTGTTTTATTTGAAGACAGTACCTCTAGTTTTTGTTTTATTTGAATACAGTATCCCTAGTTTTTGTTTTGGTTGAAGACAGTACCTCTAGTTTTTGTTTTATTTGAAGACAGTACCTCTAGTTTTTGTTTTATTTGAATACAGTACCTCTAGTTTTTGCTTTATTTGAAGACAGTACCTCTAGTTTTTGCTTTATTTGAAGACAGTACCTCTAGTTTTTGTTTTATTTGAAGACAGTACCTCTAGTTTTTGTTTTGTTTGAATACAGTACCCTTAGTTTTTGTTTTATTTGAAGACAATACCTCTATTTTTTGTTTTATTTGAATACAGTACCTCTAGTTTTTGTTTTATTTGAATACAGTACCCCTAGTTTTTGTTTTATTTGAAGACAGTACCTCTAGTTTTTGTTTTATTTGAAGACAGTACCTCTAGTTTTTGTTTTATTTGAATAAAGTACCCTTAGTTTTTGTTTTATTTGAATACAGTACCTCTAGTTTTTGTTTTGTTTGAAGACAGTACCCCTAGTTTTTGTTTTATTTGAAGACAGTACCTCTAGTTTTTGTTTTATTTGAAGACAGTACCTCTAGTTTTTGTTTTATTTGAAGACAGTACCTCTAGTTTTTGTTTTATTTGAATACAGTACCTCTAGTTTTTGTTTTATTTGAATACAGTACCTCTAGTTTTTGTTTTATTTGAAGACAGTACCTCTAGTTTTTGTTTTATTTGAAGACAGTACCTCTAGTTTTTGTTTTGTTTGAAGACAGTACCTCTAGTTTTTGTTTTATTTGAATACAGTACCCTTAGTTTTTGTTTTATTTGAAGACAGTACCTCTAGTTTTTGTTTTATTTGAAGACAGTACCTCTAGTTTTTGTTTTATTTGAAGATAGTACCTCTAGTTTTTGTTTTGTTTGAATACAGTACCTCTAGTTTTTGTTTTATTTGAATACAGTACCCCTAGTTTTTGTTTTATTTGAATACAGTACCCTTAGTTTTTGTTTTATTTGAAGACAGTACCTCTAGTTTTTGTTTTGTTTGAAGACAGTACCTCTAGTTTTTGTTTTATTTGAAGACAGTACCTCTAGTTTTTGTTTTATTTGAAGACAGTACCTCTAGTTTTTGTTTTATTTGAAGACAGTACCTCTAGTTTTTGTTTTATTTGAATACAGTACCCCTAGTTTTTGTTTTATTTGAAGACAGTACCTCTAGTTTTTGTTTTATTTGAAGACAGTACCTCTAGTTTTTGTTTTATTTGAAGACAGTACCTCTAGTTTTTGTTTTATTTGAATACAGTACCTCTAGTTTTTGCTTTATTTGAAGACAGTACCTCTAGTTTTTGTTTTATTTGAAGACAATACCTCTAGTTTTTGTTCTATTTGAAGACAGTACCTCTAGTTTTTGTTTTATTTGAAGACAGTACCTCTAGTTTTTGTTTTATTTGAATACAGTACCCCTAGTTTTTGTTTTATTTGAAGACAGTACCTCTAGTTTTTGTTTTATTTGAAGACAGTACCTCTAGTTTTTGTTTTATTTGAATACAGTACCCCTAGTTTTTGTTTTGGTTGAAGACAGTACCTCTAGTTTTTGTTTTATTTGAAGACAGTACCTCTAGTTTTTGTTTTATTTGAATACAGTACCTCTAGTTTTTGCTTTATTTGAAGACAGTACCTCTAGTTTTTGTTTTATTTGAAGACAGTACCTCTAGTTTTTGTTTTATTTGAAGACAGTACCTCTAGTTTTTGTTTTATTTGAATACAGTACCCCTAGTTTTTGTTTTATTTGAAGAAAGTACCTCTAGTTTTTGTTTTATTTGAATACAGTACCTCTAGTTTTTGTTTTATTTGAAGACAGTACCCCTAGTTTTTGTTTTATTTGAAGACAGTACCTCTAGTTTTTGTTTTATTTGAAGACAGTACCTCTAGTTTTTGTTTTATTTGAATACAGTACCTCTAGTTTTTGTTTTATTTGAATACAGTACCCCTAGTTTTTGTTTTATTTGAAGACAGTACCTCTAGTTTTTGTTTTATTTGAAGACAGTACCTCTAGTTTTTGTTTTATTTGAAGACAGTACCTCTAGTTTTTGTTTTATTTGAATACAGTACCTCTAGTTTTTGCTTTATTTGAAGACAGTACCTCTAGTTTTTGTTTTATTTGAAGACAATACCTCTAGTTTTTGTTCTATTTGAAGACAGTACCTCTAGTTTTTGTTTTATTTGAAGACAGTACCTCTAGTTTTTGTTTTATTTGAATACAGTACCCCTAGTTTTTGTTTTATTTGAAGACAGTACCTCTAGTTTTTGTTTTATTTGAAGACAGTACCTCTAGTTTTTGTTTTATTTGAATACAGTATCCCTAGTTTTTGTTTTGGTTGAAGACAGTACCTCTAGTTTTTGTTTTATTTGAAGACAGTACCTCTAGTTTTTGTTTTATTTGAATACAGTACCTCTAGTTTTTGCTTTATTTGAAGACAGTACCTCTAGTTTTTGCTTTATTTGAAGACAGTACCTCTAGTTTTTGTTTTATTTGAAGACAGTACCTCTAGTTTTTGTTTTGTTTGAATACAGTACCCTTAGTTTTTGTTTTATTTGAAGACAATACCTCTATTTTTTGTTTTATTTGAATACAGTACTTCTAGTTTTTGTTTTATTTGAATACAGTACCCCTAGTTTTTGTTTTATTTGAAGACAGTACCTCTAGTTTTTGTTTTATTTGAAGACAGTACCTCTAGTTTTTGTTTTATTTGAATAAAGTACCCTTAGTTTTTGTTTTATTTGAATACAGTACCTCTAGTTTTTGTTTTGTTTGAAGACAGTACCCCTAGTTTTTGTTTTATTTGAAGACAGTACCTCTAGTTTTTGTTTTATTTGAAGACAGTACCTCTAGTTTTTGTTTTATTTGAAGACAGTACCTCTAGTTTTTGTTTTATTTGAATACAGTACCTCTAGTTTTTGTTTTATTTGAATACAGTACCTCTAGTTTTTGTTTTATTTGAAGACAGTACCTCTAGTTTTTGTTTTATTTGAAGACAGTACCTCTAGTTTTTGTTTTGTTTGAAGACAGTACCTCTAGTTTTTGTTTTATTTGAATACAGTACCCTTAGTTTTTGTTTTATTTGAAGACAGTACCTCTAGTTTTTGTTTTATTTGAAGACAGTACCTCTAGTTTTTGTTTTATTTGAAGATAGTACCTCTAGTTTTTGTTTTGTTTGAATACAGTACCTCTAGTTTTTGTTTTATTTGAATACAGTACCCCTAGTTTTTGTTTTATTTGAATACAGTACCCTTAGTTTTTGTTTTATTTGAAGACAGTACCTCTAGTTTTTGTTTTGTTTGAAGACAGTACCTCTAGTTTTTGTTTTATTTGAATACAGTACCTCTAGTTTTTGTTTTATTTGAATACAGTACCCTTAGTTTTTGTTTTATTTGAAGACAGTACCTCTAGTTTTTGTTTTGTTTGAATACAGTACCCCTAGTTTTTGTTTTATTTGAAGACAGTACCCTTAGTTTTTGTTTTATTTGAATACAGTACCTCTAATTTTTGTTTTATTTGAATACAGTACCCTTAGTTTTTGTTTTATTTGAAGACAATACCTCTAGTTTTTGTTTTATTTGAAGACAATACCTCTAGTTTTTGTTTTATTTGAAGACAATACCTCTAGTTTTTGTTTTGTTTGAAGACAGTACCTCTAGTTTTTGTTTTGTTTGAATACAGTACCTCTAGTTTTTGTTTTATTTGAAGACAGTACCTCTAGTTTTTGTTTTATTTGAATACAGTACCTCTAGTTTTTGTTTTATTTGAATACAGTACCTCTAGTTTTTGTTTTATTTGAATACAGTACCCTTAGTTTTTGTTTTATTTGAAGACAGTACCTCTAGTTTTTGTTTTATTTGAATACAGTACCTCTAGTTTTTGTTTTATTTGAATACAGTACCCTTAGTTTTTGTTTTATTTGAATACAGTACCTCTAGTTTTTGTTTTATTTGAATACAGTACCCTTAGTTTTTGTTTTATTTGAAGACAGTACCTCTAGTTTTTGTTTTATTTGAATACAGTACCTCTAGTTTTTGTTTTATTTGAATACAGTACCTCTAGTTTTTGTTTTATTTGAATACAGTACCTCTAGTTTTTGTTTTATTTGAATACAGTACCTCTAGTTTTTGTTTTATTTGAATACAGTACCCTTAGTTTTTGTTTTATTTGAAGACAGTACCTCTAGTTTTTGTTTTATTTGAACACAGTACCCTTAGTTTTTGTTTTATTTGAAGACAGTACCTCTAGTTTTTGTTTTATTTGAATACAGTACCTCTAGTTTTTGTTTTATTTGAATACAGTACCTCTAGTTTTTGTTTTATTTGAATACAGTACCTCTAGTTTTTGTTTTATTTGAAGACAGTACCTCTAGTTTTTGTTTTATTTGAATACAGTACCCTTAGTTTTTGTTTTATTTGAAGACAGTACCTCTAGTTTTTGTTTTATTTGAATACAGTACCTCTAGTTTTTGTTTTATTTGAATACAGTACCTCTAGTTTTTGTTTTATTTGAATACAGTACCTCTAGTTTTTGTTTTATTTGAATACAGTACCTCTAGTTTTTGTTTTATTTGAAGACAGTACCTCTAGTTTTTGTTTTATTTGAATACAGTACCTCTAGTTTTTGTTTTATTTGAAGACAGTACCCTTAGTTTTTGTTTTATTTGAAGACAGTACCTCTAGTTTTTGTTTTGTTTGAATACAGTACCTCTAGTTTTTGTTTTATTTGAAGAAAGTACCTCTAGTTTTTGTTTTATTTGAATACAGTACCTCTAGTTTTTGTTTTATTTGAATACAGTACCCCTAGTTTTTGTTTTATTTGAAGAAAGTACCTCTAGTTTTTGTTTTATTTGAATACAGTACCTCTAGTTTTTGTTTTATTTGAATACAGTACCCCTAGTTTTTGTTTTATTTGAAGAAAGTACCTCTAGTTTTTGTTTTATTTGAATACAGTACCTCTAGTTTTTGTTTTATTTGAAGAAAGTACCTCTAGTTTTTGTTTTATTTGAATACAGTACCTCTAGTTTTTGTTTTATTTGAATACAGTACCTCTAGTTTTTGTTTTATTTGAAGAAAGTACCTCTAGTTTTTGTTTTATTTGAATACAGTACCTCTAGTTTTTGTTTTATTTGAATACAGTACCCCTAGTTTTTGTTTTATTTGAAGAAAGTACCTCTAGTTTTTGTTTTATTTGAATACAGTACCTCTAGTTTTTGTTTTATTTGAAGACAGTACCTCTAGTTTTTGTTTTATTTGAAGACAGTACCTCTAGTTTTTGTTTTATTTGAAGACAGTACCTCTAGTTTTTGTTTTATTTGAATACAGTACCCTTAGTTTTTGTTTTATGTGAATACAGTACCTCTAGTTTTTGTTTTGTTTGAAGACAGTACCTCTAGTTTTTGTTTTATTTGAAGACAGTACCTCTAGTTTTTGTTTTATTTGAATACAGTACCTCTAGTTTTTGTTTTATTTGAATACAGTACCCTTAGTTTTTGTTTTATTTGAAGACAATACCTCTTAGTCTTTGTTTTGTTTGAAGACAGTACCTCTAGTTTTTGTTTTATTTGCAGACAGTACCTCTAGTTTTTGTTTTATTTGAATACAGTACCTCTAGTTTTTGTTTTATTTGAAGACAGTACCTCTAGTTTTTGTTTTGTTTGAATACAGTACCCTTAGTTTTTGTTTTATTTGAAGACAATACCTCTATTTTTTTTTTTTTTTGAATACAGTACCTCTAGTTTTTGTTTTATTTGAATACAGTACCCCTAGTTTTTGTTTTATTTGAAGACAGTACCTCTAGTTTTTGTTTTATTTGAAGACGGTACCTCTAGTTTTTGTTTTATTTGAATACAGTACCCTTAGTTTTTGTTTTATTTGAATACAGTACCTCTAGTTTTTGTTTTGTTTGAAGACAGTACCCCTAGTTTTTGTTTTATTTGAAGACAGTACCTCTAGTTTTTGTTTTATTTGAAGACAGTACCTCTAGTTTTTGTTTTATTTGAAGACAGTACCTCTAGTTTTTGTTTTATTTGAATACAGTACCTCTAGTTTTTGTTTTATTTGAATACAGTACCTCTAGTTTTTGTTTTATTTGAAGACAGTACCTCTAGTTTTTGTTTTATTTGAAGACAGTACCTCTAGTTTTTGTTTTGTTTGAAGACAGTACCTCTAGTTTTTGTTTTATTTGAAGACAGTACCCTTAGTTTTTGTTTTATTTGAAGACAGTACCTCTAGTTTTTGTTTTATTTGAAGACAGTACCTCTAGTTTTTGTTTTATTTGAAGACAGTACCTCTAGTTTTTGTTTTGTTTGAATACAGTACCTCTAGTTTTTCTTTTATTTGAATACAGTACCCCTAGTTTTTGTTTTATTTGAATACAGTACCCTTAGTTTTTGTTTTATTTGAAGACAGTACCTCTAGTTTTTGTTTTGTTTGAAGACAGTACCTCTAGTTTTTGTTTTATTTGAATACAGTACCTCTAGTTTTTGTTTTATTTGAATACAGTACCCTTAGTTTTTGTTTTATTTGAAGACAGTACCTCTAGTTTTTGTTTTGTTTGAATACAGTACCCCTAGTTTTTGTTTTATTTGAAGACAGTACCCTTAGTTTTTGTTTTATTTGAATACAGTACCTCTAGTTTTTGTTTTATTTGAATACAGTACCCTTAGTTTTTGTTTTATTTGAAGACAATACCTCTAGTTTTTGTTTTATTTGAAGACAATACCTCTAGTTTTTGTTTTATTTGAAGACAATACCTCTAGTTTTTGTTTTGTTTGAAGACAGTACCTCTAGTTTTTGTTTTGTTTGAATACAGTACCTCTAGTTTTTGTTTTATTTGAAGACAGTACCTCTAGTTTTTGTTTTATTTGAAGACAGTACCTCTAGTTTTTGTTTTATTTGAATACAGTACCCTTAGTTTTTGCTTTATTTGAAGACAATACCTCTAGTTTTTGTTTTATTTGAAGACAATACCTCTAGTTTTTGTTTTGTTTGAAGACAGTACCTCTAGTTTTTGTTTTATTTGAATACAGTACCCCTAGTTTTTGTTTTATTTGAATACAGTACCCCTAGTTTTTGTTTTATTTGAATACAGTACCCTTAGTTTTTGTTTTATTTGAAGACAGTACCTCTAGTTTTTGTTTTATTTGAATACAGTACCCCTAGTTTTTGTTTTATTTGAATACAGTACCTCTAGTTTTTGTTTTATTTGAATACAGTACCCTTAGTTTTTGTTTTATTTGAAGACAGTACCTCTAGTTTTTGTTTTATTTGAATACAGTACCTCTAGTTTTTGTTTTATTTGAAGACAGTACCTCTAGTTTTTGTTTTATTTGAATACAGTACCTCTAGTTTTTGTTTTATTTGAATACAGTACCCTTAGTTTTTGTTTTATTTGAAGACAGTACCTCTAGTTTTTGTTTTATTTGAATACAGTACCCTTAGTTTTTGTTTTATTTGAAGACAGTACCTCTAGTTTTTGTTTTATTTGAATACAGTACCTCTAGTTTTTGTTTTATTTGAATACAGTACTTCTAGTTTTTGTTTTATTTAAATACAGTACCTCTAGTTTTTGTTTTATTTGAATACAGTACCTCTAGTTTTTGTTTTATTTGAATACAGTACCCTTAGTTTTTGTTTTATTTGAAGACAGTACCTCTAGTTTTTGTTTTATTTGAATACAGTACCCTTAGTTTTTGTTTTATTTGAAGACAGTACCTCTAGTTTTTGTTTTATTTGAATACAGTACCTCTAGTTTTTGTTTTATTTGAATACAGTACCTCTAGTTTTTGTTTTATTTGAATACAGTACCTCTAGTTTTTGTTTTATTTGAAGACAGTACCTCTAGTTTTTGTTTTATTTGAATACAGTACCCTTAGTTTTTGTTTTATTTGAAGACAGTACCTCTAGTTTTTGTTTTATTTGAATACAGTACCTCTAGTTTTTGTTTTGTTTGAATACAGTACCTCTAGTTTTTGTTTTATTTGAATACAGTACCTCTAGTTTTTGTTTTATTTGAAGACAGTACCCTTAGTTTTTGTTTTATTTGAAGACAATACCTCTATTTTTTGCTTTGTTTGAAGACAGTACCTCTAGTTTTTGTTTTATTTGAATACAGTACCCTTAGTTTTTGTTTTATTTGAATACAGTACCTCTAGTTTTTGTTTTATTTGAATACAGTACCCCTAATTTTTGTTTTATTTGAAGACAGTACCTCTAGTTTTTGTTTTATTTGAATACAGTACCTCTAGTTTTTGTTTTATTTGAATACAGTACCTCTAGTTTTTGTTTTATTTGAATACAGTACCCTTAGTTTTTGTTTTATTTGAAGACAATACCTCTAGTTTTTGTTTTATTTGAAGACAGTACCTCTATTTTTTGTTTTATTTGAATACAGTACCCTTAGTTTTTGTTTTATTTGAAGACAGTACCCGTAGTTTTTGTTTTATTTGAAGAAAGTACCTCTAGTTTTTGATTTATTTGAATACAGTACCTCTAGTTTTTGTTTTATTTGAAGAAAGTACCTCTAGTTTTTGTTTTATTTGAATACAGTACCTCTAGTTTTTGTTTTATTTGAATACAGTACCCCTAGTTTTTGTTTTATTTGAAGAAAGTACCTCTAGTTTTTGTTTTATTTGAATACAGTACCTCTAGTTTTTGTTTTATTTGAATACAGTACCCCTAGTTTTTCTTTTATTTGAAGAAAGTACCTCTAGTTTTTGTTTTATTTGAATACAGTACCTCTAGTTTTTGTTTTATTTGAAGAAAGTACCTCTAGTTTTTGTTTTATTTGAATACAGTACCTCTAGCTTTTGTTTTATTTGAATACAGTACCCCTAGTTTTTGTTTTATTTGAAGAAAGTACCTCTAGTTTTTGTTTTATTTGAATACAGTACCTCTAGTTTTTGTTTTATTTGAATACAGTACCTCTAGTTTTTGTTTTATTTGAATACAGTACCTCTAGTTTTTGTTTTATTTGAATACAGTACCTCTAGTTTTTGTTTTATTTGAAGACAGTACCTCTAGTTTTTGTTTTATTTGAATACAGTACCCTTAGTTTTTGTTTTATTTGAAGACAGTACCTCTAGTTTTTGTTTTATTTGAATATAGTACCTCTAGTTTTTGTTTTATTTGAATACAGTACCTCTAGTTTTTGTTTTATTTGAATACAGTACCTCTAGTTTTTGTTTTATTTGAATACAGTACCCTTAGTTTTTGTTTTATTTGAAGACAATACCTCTATTTTTTGTTTTGTTTGAAGACAGTACCTCTAGTTTTTGTTTTATTTGAATACAGTACCCTTAGTTTTTGTTTTATTTGAATACAGTACCTCTAGTTTTTGTTTTATTTGAATACAGTACCCCTAGTTTTTGTTTTATTTGAAGAAAGTACCTCTAGTTTTTGTTTTATTTGAATACAGTACCTCTAGTTTTTGTTTTATTTGAATACAGTACCTCTAGTTTTTGTTTTATTTGAATACAGTACCCTTAGTTTTTGTTTTATTTGAAGACAATACCTCTAGTTTTTGTTTTATTTGAAGACAGTACCTCTATTTTTTGTTTTATTTGAATACAGTACCCTTAGTTTTTGTTTTATTTGAAGACAGTACCCTTAGTTTTTGTTTTATTTCAAGAAAGTACCTCTAGTTTTTGTTTTATCTGAATACAGTACCTCTAGTTTTTGTTTTATTTGAAGAAAGTACCTCTAGTTTTTGTTTTATTTGAATACAGTACCTCTAGTTTTTGTTTTATTTGAATACAGTACCCCTAGTTTTTGTTTTATTTGAAGAAAGTACCTCTAGTTTTTGTTTTATTTGAATACAGTACCTCTAGTTTTTGTTTTATTTGAATACAGTACCCCTAGTTTTTCTTTTATTTGAAGAAAGTACCTCTAGTTTTTGTTTTATTTGAATACAGTACCTCTAGTTTTTGTTTTATTTGAAGAAAGTACCTCTAGTTTTTGTTTTATTTGAATACAGTACCTCTAGTTTTTGTTTTATTTGAATACAGTACCCCTAGTTTTTGTTTTGTTTGAAGAAAGTACCTCTAGTTTTTGTTTTATTTGAATACAGTACCTCTAGTTTTTGTTTTATTTGAATACAGTACCCCTAGTTTTTGTTTTATTTGAAGAAAGTACCTCTAGTTTTTGTTTTATTTGAATACAGTACCTCTAGTTTTTGTTTTATTTGAAGACAGTACCCCTAGTTTTTGTTTTATTTGAAGACAGTACCTCTAGTTTTTGTTTTATTTGAAGACAGTACCTCTAGTTTTTGTTTTATTTGAATACAGTACCTCTAGTTTTTGTTTTATTTGAATACAGTACCCCTAGTTTTTGTTTTATTTGAAGACAGTACCTCTAGTTTTTGTTTTATTTGAAGACAGTACCTCTAGTTTTTGTTTTATTTGAAGACAGTACCTCTAGTTTTTGTTTTATTTGAAGACAGTACCTCTAGTTTTTGTTTTATTTGAATGCAGTACCTCTAGTTTTTGCTTTATTTGAAGACAGTACCTCTAGTTTTTGTTTTATTTGAAGACAATACCTCTAGTTTTTGTTTTATTTGAAGACAGTACCTCTAGTTTTTGTTTTATTTGAAGACAGTACCTCTAGTTTTTGTTTTATTTGAATACAGTACCCCTAGTTTTTGTTTTATTTGAAGACAGTACCTCTAGTTTTTGTTTTATTTGAAGACAGTACCTCTAGTTTTTGTTTTATTTGAATACAGTACCCCTAGTTTTTGTTTTGGTTGAAGACAGTACCTCTAGTTTTTGTTTTATTTGAAGACAGTACCTCTAGTTTTTGTTTTATTTGAATACAGTACCTCTAGTTTTTGCTTTATTTGAAGACAGTACCTCTAGTTTTTGTTTTATTTGAAGACAGTACCTCTAGTTTTTGTTTTATTTGAAGACAGTACCTCTAGTTTTTGTTTTGTTTGAATACAGTACCCTTAGTTTTTGTTTTATTTGAAGACAATACCTCTATTTTTTGTTTTATTTGAATACAGTACCTCTAGTTTTTGTTTTATTTGAATACAGTACCCCTAGTTTTTGTTTTATTTGAAGACAGTACCTCTAGTTTTTGTTTTATTTGAAGACAGTACCTCTAGTTTTTGTTTTATTTGAATACAGTACCCTTAGTTTTTGTTTTATTTGAATACAGTACCTCTAGTTTTTGTTTTGTTTGAAGACAGTACCCCTAGTTTTTGTTTTATTTGAAGACAGTACCTCTAGTTTTTGTTTTATTTGAAGACAGTACCTCTAGTTTTTGTTTTATTTGAAGACAGTACCTCTAGTTTTTGTTTTATTTGAATACAGTACCTCTAGTTTTTGTTTTATTTGAATACAGTACCTCTAGTTTTTGTTTTATTTGAAGACAGTACCTCTAGTTTTTGTTTTATTTGAAGACAGTACCTCTAGTTTTTGTTTTATTTGAATACAGTACCCCTAGTTTTTGTTTTATTTGAATACAGTACCTCTAGTTTTTGTTTTATTTGAAGACAGTACCCCTAGTTTTTGTTTTATTTGAATACAGTACCTCTAGTTTTTGTTTTATTTGAATACAGTACCCCTAGTTTTTGTTTTATTTGAAGAAAGTACCTCTAGTTTTTGTTTTATTTGAATACAGTACCTCTAGTTTTTGTTTTATTTGAATACAGTACCCCTAGTTTTTGTTTTATTTGAAGAAAGTACCTCTAGTTTTTGTTTTATTTGAATACAGTACCTCTAGTTTTTGTTTTATTTGAAGACAGTACCCCTAGTTTTTGTTTTATTTGAAGACAGTACCTCTAGTTTTTGTTTTATTTGAAGACAGTACCTCTAGTTTTTGTTTTATTTGAATACAGTACCTCTAGTTTTTGTTTTATTTGAATACAGTACCCCTAGTTTTTGTTTTATTTGAAGACAGTACCTCTAGTTTTTGTTTTATTTGAAGACAGTACCTCTAGTTTTTGTTTTATTTGAAGACAGTACCTCTAGTTTTTGTTTTATTTGAAGACAGTACCTCTAGTTTTTGTTTTATTTGAATACAGTACCTCTAGTTTTTGCTTTATTTGAAGACAGTACCTCTAGTTTTTGTTTTATTTGAAGACAATACCTCTAGTTTTTGTTTTATTTGAAGACAGTACCTCTAGTTTTTGTTTTATTTGAAGACAGTACCTCTAGTTTTTGTTTTATTTGAATACAGTACCCCTAGTTTTTGTTTTATTTGAAGACAGTACCTCTAGTTTTTGTTTTATTTGAAGACAGTACCTCTAGTTTTTGTTTTATTTGAATACAGTACCTCTAGTTTTTGCTTTATTTGAAGACAGTACCCTAGTTTTTGTTTTGTTTGAAGACAGTACCTCTAGTTTTTGTTTTATTTGAAGACAGTACCTCTAGTTTTTGTTTTATTTGAATACAGTACCTCTAGTTTTTGCTTTATTTGAAGACAGTACCTCTAGTTTTTGTTTTATTTGAATACAGTACCTCTAGTTTTTGTTTTATTTGAAGACAGTACCTCTAGTTTTTGTTTTGTTTGAATACAGTACCCTTAGTTTTTGTTTTATTTGAAGACAATACCTCTATTTTTTGTTTTATTTGAATACAGTACCTCTAGTTTTTGTTTTATTTGAATACAGTACCCCTAGTTTTTGTTTTATTTGAAGACAGTACCTCTAGTTTTTGTTTTATTTGAAGACAGTACCTCTAGTTTTTGTTTTATTTGAATACAGTACCCTTAGTTTTTGTTTTATTTGAATACAGTACCTCTAGTTTTTGTTTTGTTTGAAGACAGTACCCCTAGTTTTTGTTTTATTTGAATACAGTACCTCTAGTTTTTGTTTTATTTGAATACAGTACCCCTAGTTTTTGTTTTATTTGAAGACAATACCTCTAGTTTTTGTTTTATTTGAAGACAGTACCTCTAGTTTTTGTTTTATTTGAATACAGTACCCTTAGTTTTTGTTTTATTTGAATACAGTACCCCTAGTTTTTGTTTTATTTGAATACAGTACCCCTAGTTTTTGTTTTATTTGAAGACAGTACCTCTAGTTTTTGTTTTGTTTGAAGACAGTACCTCTAGTTTTTGTTTTATTTGAATACAGTACCTCTAGTTTTTGTTTTATTTGAATACAGTACCCTTAGTTTTTGTTTTATTTGAAGACAATAACTCTATTTTTTGTTTTGTTTGAAGACAGTACCTCTAGTTTTTGTTTTATTTGAATACAGTACCTCTAGTTTTTGTTTTATTTGAAGACAGTACCCTTAGTTTTTGTTTTATTTGAATACAGTACCTCTAGTTTTTGTTTTATTTGAAGACAGTACCCTTAGTTTTTGTTTTATTTGAAGACAATAACTCTATTTTTTGTTTTGTTTGAAGACAGTACCTCTAGTTTTTGTTTTATTTGAATACAGTACCTCTAGTTTTTGTTTTATTTGAAGACAGTACCCTTAGTTTTTGTTTTATTTGAATACAGTACCTCTAGTTTTTGTTTTATTTGAATACAGTACCCTTAGTTTTTGTTTTATTTGAAGACAGTACCTCTAGTTTTTGTTTTATTTGAAGACAGTACCTGTAGTTTTTGTTTTGTTTGAAGACAGTACCTCTAGTTTTTGTTTTATTTGAATACAGTACGTCTAGTTTTTGTTTTATTTGAATACAGTACCCTTAGTTTTTGTTTTATTTGAAGACAATACCTCTATTTTTTGTTTTGTTTGAAGACAGTACCTCTAGTTTTTGTTTTATTTGAATACAGTACCCTTAGTTTTTGTTTTATTTGAATACAGTACCTCTAGTTTTTGTTTTGTTTGAAGACAGTACCTCTAGTTTTTGTTTTGTTTGAAGACAGTACCTCTAGTTTTTGTTTTATTTGAATACAGTACCTCTAGTTTTTGTTTTATTTGAATACAGTACCCTTAGTTTTTGTTTTATTTGAAGACAATACCTCTATTTTTTGTTTTGTTTGAAGACAGTACCTCTAGTTTTTGTTTTATTTGAATACAGTACCTCTAGTTTTTGTTTTATTTGAAGACAGTACCCTTAGTTTTTGTTTTATTTGAATACAGTACCTCTAGTTTTTGTTTTATTTGAAGACAGTACCTCTAGTTTTTGTTTTATTTGAATACAGTACCCTTAGTTTTTGTTTTATTTGAAGACAGTACCTCTAGTTTTTGTTTTGTTTGAAGACAGTACCTCTAGTTTTTGTATTATTTGAATACAGTACCTCTAGTTTTTGTTTTATTTGAATACAGTACCCTTAGTTTTTGTTTTATTTGAAGACAATACCTCTATTTTTTGTTTTGTTTGAAGACAGTACCTCTAGTTTTTGTTTTATTTGAAGACAGTACCTCTAGTTTTTGTTTTATTTGAAGACAGTACCTCTAGTTTTTGTTTTGTTTGAAGACAGTACCTCTAGTTTTTGTTTTATTTGAATACAGTACCCTTAGTTTTTGTTTTATTTGAAGACAGTACCTCTAGTTTTTGTTTTATTTGAAGACAGTACCTCTAGTTTTTGTTTTATTTGAAGACAGTACCTCTAGTTTTTGTTTTGTTTGAATACAGTACCTCTAGTTTTTGTTTTATTTGAATACAGTACCTCTAGTTTTTGTTTTATTTGAATACAGTACCCTTAGTTTTTGTTTTATTTGAAGACAGTACCTCTAGTTTTTGTTTTGTTTGAAGACAGTACCTCTAGTTTTTGTTTTATTTGAATACAGTACCTCTAGTTTTTGTTTTATTTGAATACAGTACCCTTAGTTTTTGTTTTATTTGAAGACAGTACCTCTAGTTTTTGTTTTGTTTGAATACAGTACCCCTAGTTTTTGTTTTATTTGAAGACAGTACCCTTAGTTTTTGTTTTATTTGAATACAGTACCTCTAGTTTTTGTTTTATTTGAATACAGTACCCTTAGTTTTTGTTTTATTTGAAGACAATACCTCTAGTTTTTGTTTTATTTGAAGACAATACCTCTAGTTTTTGTTTTATTTGAAGACAATACCTCTAGTTTTTGTTTTGTTTGAAGACAGTACCTCTAGTTTTTGTTTTGTTTGAATACAGTACCTCTAGTTTTTGTTTTATTTGAAGACAGTACCTCTAGTTTTTGTTTTATTTGAAGACAGTACCTCTAGTTTTTGTTTTATTTGAATACATTACCCTTAGTTTTTGTTTTATTTGAAGACAATACCTCTAGTTTTTGTTTTATTTGAAGACAATACCTCTAGTTTTTGTTTTGTTTGAAGACAGTACCTCTAGTTTTTGTTTTATTTGAATACAGTACCTCTAGTTTTTGTTTTATTTGAATACAGTACCCCTAGTTTTTGTTTTATTTGAAGACAATACCTCTAGTTTTTGTTTTATTTGAAGACAGTACCTCTAGTTTTTGTTTTATTTGAATACAGTACCCTTAGTTTTTGTTTTATTTGAATACAGTACCTCTAGTTTTTGTTTTATTTGAATACAGTACCTCTAGTTTTTGTTTTATTTGAATACAGTACCTCTAGTTCTTGTTTTATTTGAATACAGTACCTCTAGTTTTTGTTTTATTTGAATACAGTACCTCCAGTTTTTGTTTTATTTGAATACAGTACCCCTAGTTTTTGTTTTATTTGAAGACAATACCTCTAGTTTTTGTTTTATTTGAAGACATTACCTCTAGTTTTTGTTTTATTTGAATACAGTACCTCTAGTTTTTGTTTTATTTGAATACAGTACCTCTAGTTTTTGTTTTATTTGAATACATTACCTCTAGTTTTTGTTTTATTTGAATACAGTACCTCTAGTTTTTGTTTTATTTGAATACAGTACCTCTAGTTTTTGTTTTATTTGAATACAGTACCTCTAGTTTTTGTTTTATTTGAATACAGTACCCCTAGTTTTTGTTTTATTTGAATACAGTACCTCTAGTTTTTGTTTTATTTGAAGACAGTACCTCTAGTTTTTGTTTTATTTGAAGACAATACCTCTAGTTTTTGTTTTATTTGAAGACAGTACCTCTAGTTTTTGTTTTATTTGAATACAGTACCCTTAGTTTTTGTTTTATTTGAATACAGTACCTCTAGTTTTTGTTTTATTTGAATACAGTACCTCTAGTTTTTGTTTTATTTGAAGACAGTACCTCTAGTTTTTGTTTTATTTGAATACAGTACCCTTAGTTTTTGTTTTATTTGAAGACAGTACCTCTAGTTTTTGTTTTATTTGAATACAGTACCCTTAGTTTTTGTTTTATTTGAAGACAGTACCTCTAGTTTTTGTTTTGTTTGAATACAGTACCCCTAGTTTTTGTTTTATTTGAAGACAGTACCCTTAGTTTTTGTTTTATTTGAATACAGTACCTCTAGTTTTTGTTTTATTTGAATACAGTACCCTTAGTTTTTGTTTTATTTGAAGACAATACCTCTAGTTTTTGTTTTATTTGAAGACAATACCTCTAGTTTTTGTTTTATTTGAAGACAATACCTCTAGTTTTTGTTTTGTTTGAAGACAGTACCTCTAGTTTTTGTTTTGTTTGAATACAGTACCTCTAGTTTTTGTTTTATTTGAAGACAGTACCTCTAGTTTTTGTTTTATTTGAAGACAGTACCTCTAGTTTTTGTTTTATTTGAATACATTACCCTTAGTTTTTGTTTTATTTGAAGACAATACCTCTAGTTTTTGTTTTATTTGAAGACAATACCTCTAGTTTTTGTTTTGTTTGAAGACAGTACCTCTAGTTTTTGTTTTATTTGAATACAGTACCTCCAGTTTTTGTTTTATTTGAATACAGTACCCCTAGTTTTTGTTTTATTTGAAGACAATACCTCTAGTTTTTGTTTTATTTGAAGACAGTACCTCTAGTTTTTGTTTTATTTGAATACAGTACCCTTAGTTTTTGTTTTATTTGAATACAGTACCTCTAGTTTTTGTTTTATTTAAATACAGTACCTCTAGTTTTTGTTTTATTTGAATACAGTACCTCTAGTTTTTGTTTTATTTGAATACAGTACCTCTAGTTTTTGTTTTATTTGAATACAGTACCCTTAGTTTTTGTTTTATTTGAAGACAGTACCTCTAGTTTTTGTTTTGTTTGAATACAGTACCCCTAGTTTTTGTTTTATTTGAAGACAGTACCCTTAGTTTTTGTTTTATTTGAATACAGTACCTCTAGTTTTTGTTTTATTTGAATACAGTACCCTTAGTTTTTGTTTTATTTGAAGACAATACCTCTAGTTTTTGTTTTATTTGAAGACAATACCTCTAGTTTTTGTTTTATTTGAAGACAATACCTCTAGTTTTTGTTTTGTTTGAAGACAGTACCTCTAGTTTTTGTTTTGTTTGAATACAGTACCTCTAGTTTTTGTTTTATTTGAAGACAGTACCTCTAGTTTTTGTTTTATTTGAAGACAGTACCTCTAGTTTTTGTTTTATTTGAATACATTACCCTTAGTTTTTGTTTTATTTGAAGACAATACCTCTAGTTTTTGTTTTATTTGAAGACAATACCTCTAGTTTTTGTTTTGTTTGAAGACAGTACCTCTAGTTTTTGTTTTATTTGAATACAGTACCTCCAGTTTTTGTTTTATTTGAATACAGTACCCCTAGTTTTTGTTTTATTTGAAGACAATACCTCTAGTTTTTGTTTTATTTGAAGACAGTACCTCTAGTTTTTGTTTTATTTGAATACAGTACCCTTAGTTTTTGTTTTATTTGAATACAGTACCTCTAGTTTTTGTTTTATTTGAATACAGTACCTCTAGTTTTTGTTTTATTTGAATACAGTACCTCTAGTTTTTGTTTTATTTGAATACAGTACCTCTAGTTTTTGTTTTATTTGAATACAGTACCTCCAGTTTTTGTTTTATTTGAATACAGTACCCCTAGTTTTTGTTTTATTTGAAGACAGTACCTCTAGTTTTTGTTTTATTTGAAGACAGTACCTCTAGTTTTTGTTTTATTTGAATACAGTACCTCTAGTTTTTGTTTTATTTGAATACAGTACCCCTAGTTTTTGTTTTATTTGAAGACAGTACCTCTAGTTTTTGTTTTATTTGAAGACAGTACCTCTAGTTTTTGTTTTATTTGAAGACAGTACCTCTAGTTTTTGTTTTATTTGAAGACAGTACCTCTAGTTTTTGTTTTATTTGAATGCAGTACCTCTAGTTTTTGCTTTATTTGAAGACAGTACCTCTAGTTTTTGTTTTATTTGAAGACAATACCTCTAGTTTTTGTTTTATTTGAAGACAGTACCTCTAGTTTTTGTTTTATTTGAAGACAGTACCTCTAGTTTTTGTTTTATTTGAATACAGTACCCCTAGTTTTTGTTTTATTTGAAGACAGTACCTCTAGTTTTTGTTTTATTTGAAGACAGTACCTCTAGTTTTTGTTTTATTTGAATACAGTACCCCTAGTTTTTGTTTTGGTTGAAGACAGTACCTCTAGTTTTTGTTTTATTTGAAGACAGTACCTCTAGTTTTTGTTTTATTTGAATACAGTACCTCTAGTTTTTGCTTTATTTGAAGACAGTACCTCTAGTTTTTGTTTTATTTGAAGACAGTACCTCTAGTTTTTGTTTTATTTGAAGACAGTACCTCTAGTTTTTGTTTTGTTTGAATACAGTACCCTTAGTTTTTGTTTTATTTGAAGACAATACCTCTATTTTTTGTTTTATTTGAATACAGTACCTCTAGTTTTTGTTTTATTTGAATACAGTACCCCTAGTTTTTGTTTTATTTGAAGACAGTACCTCTAGTTTTTGTTTTATTTGAAGACAGTACCTCTAGTTTTTGTTTTATTTGAATACAGTACCCTTAGTTTTTGTTTTATTTGAATACAGTACCTCTAGTTTTTGTTTTGTTTGAAGACAGTACCCCTAGTTTTTGTTTTATTTGAAGACAGTACCTCTAGTTTTTGTTTTATTTGAAGACAGTACCTCTAGTTTTTGTTTTATTTGAAGACAGTACCTCTAGTTTTTGTTTTATTTGAATACAGTACCTCTAGTTTTTGTTTTATTTGAATACAGTACCTCTAGTTTTTGTTTTATTTGAAGACAGTACCTCTAGTTTTTGTTTTATTTGAAGACAGTACCTCTAGTTTTTGTTTTATTTGAATACAGTACCCCTAGTTTTTGTTTTATTTGAATACAGTACCTCTAGTTTTTGTTTTATTTGAAGACAGTACCCCTAGTTTTTGTTTTATTTGAATACAGTACCTCTAGTTTTTGTTTTATTTGAATACAGTACCCCTAGTTTTTGTTTTATTTGAAGAAAGTACCTCTAGTTTTTGTTTTATTTGAATACAGTACCTCTAGTTTTTGTTTTATTTGAATACAGTACCCCTAGTTTTTGTTTTATTTGAAGAAAGTACCTCTAGTTTTTGTTTTATTTGAATACAGTACCTCTAGTTTTTGTTTTATTTGAAGACAGTACCCCTAGTTTTTGTTTTATTTGAAGACAGTACCTCTAGTTTTTGTTTTATTTGAAGACAGTACCTCTAGTTTTTGTTTTATTTGAATACAGTACCTCTAGTTTTTGTTTTATTTGAATACAGTACCCCTAGTTTTTGTTTTATTTGAAGACAGTACCTCTAGTTTTTGTTTTATTTGAAGACAGTACCTCTAGTTTTTGTTTTATTTGAAGACAGTACCTCTAGTTTTTGTTTTATTTGAAGACAGTACCTCTAGTTTTTGTTTTATTTGAATACAGTACCTCTAGTTTTTGCTTTATTTGAAGACAGTACCTCTAGTTTTTGTTTTATTTGAAGACAATACCTCTAGTTTTTGTTTTATTTGAAGACAGTACCTCTAGTTTTTGTTTTATTTGAAGACAGTACCTCTAGTTTTTGTTTTATTTGAATACAGTACCCCTAGTTTTTGTTTTATTTGAAGACAGTACCTCTAGTTTTTGTTTTATTTGAAGACAGTACCTCTAGTTTTTGTTTTATTTGAATACAGTACCTCTAGTTTTTGCTTTATTTGAAGACAGTACCCTAGTTTTTGTTTTGTTTGAAGACAGTACCTCTAGTTTTTGTTTTATTTGAAGACAGTACCTCTAGTTTTTGTTTTATTTGAATACAGTACCTCTAGTTTTTGCTTTATTTGAAGACAGTACCTCTAGTTTTTGTTTTATTTGAATACAGTACCTCTAGTTTTTGTTTTATTTGAAGACAGTACCTCTAGTTTTTGTTTTGTTTGAATACAGTACCCTTAGTTTTTGTTTTATTTGAAGACAATACCTCTATTTTTTGTTTTATTTGAATACAGTACCTCTAGTTTTTGTTTTATTTGAATACAGTACCCCTAGTTTTTGTTTTATTTGAAGACAGTACCTCTAGTTTTTGTTTTATTTGAAGACAGTACCTCTAGTTTTTGTTTTATTTGAATACAGTACCCTTAGTTTTTGTTTTATTTGAATACAGTACCTCTAGTTTTTGTTTTGTTTGAAGACAGTACCCCTAGTTTTTGTTTTATTTGAATACAGTACCTCTAGTTTTTGTTTTATTTGAATACAGTACCCCTAGTTTTTGTTTTATTTGAAGACAATACCTCTAGTTTTTGTTTTATTTGAAGACAGTACCTCTAGTTTTTGTTTTATTTGAATACAGTACCCTTAGTTTTTGTTTTATTTGAATACAGTACCCCTAGTTTTTGTTTTATTTGAATACAGTACCCCTAGTTTTTGTTTTATTTGAAGACAGTACCTCTAGTTTTTGTTTTGTTTGAAGACAGTACCTCTAGTTTTTGTTTTATTTGAATACAGTACCTCTAGTTTTTGTTTTATTTGAATACAGTACCCTTAGTTTTTGTTTTATTTGAAGACAATAACTCTATTTTTTGTTTTGTTTGAAGACAGTACCTCTAGTTTTTGTTTTATTTGAATACAGTACCTCTAGTTTTTGTTTTATTTGAAGACAGTACCCTTAGTTTTTGTTTTATTTGAATACAGTACCTCTAGTTTTTGTTTTATTTGAAGACAGTACCCTTAGTTTTTGTTTTATTTGAAGACAATAACTCTATTTTTTGTTTTGTTTGAAGACAGTACCTCTAGTTTTTGTTTTATTTGAATACAGTACCTCTAGTTTTTGTTTTATTTGAAGACAGTACCCTTAGTTTTTGTTTTATTTGAATACAGTACCTCTAGTTTTTGTTTTATTTGAATACAGTACCCTTAGTTTTTGTTTTATTTGAAGACAGTACCTCTAGTTTTTGTTTTGTTTGAAGACAGTACCTGTAGTTTTTGTTTTGTTTGAAGACAGTACCTCTAGTTTTTGTTTTATTTGAATACAGTACGTCTAGTTTTTGTTTTATTTGAATACAGTACCCTTAGTTTTTGTTTTATTTGAAGACAATACCTCTATTTTTTGTTTTGTTTGAAGACAGTACCTCTAGTTTTTGTTTTATTTGAATACAGTACCCTTAGTTTTTGTTTTATTTGAATACAGTACCTCTAGTTTTTGTTTTGTTTGAAGACAGTACCTCTAGTTTTTGTTTTGTTTGAAGACAGTACCTCTAGTTTTTGTTTTATTTGAATACAGTACCTCTAGTTTTTGTTTTATTTGAATACAGTACCCTTAGTTTTTGTTTTATTTGAAGACAATACCTCTATTTTTTGTTTTGTTTGAAGACAGTACCTCTAGTTTTTGTTTTATTTGAATACAGTACCTCTAGTTTTTGTTTTATTTGAAGACAGTACCCTTAGTTTTTGTTTTATTTGAATACAGTACCTCTAGTTTTTGTTTTATTTGAAGACAGTACCTCTAGTTTTTGTTTTATTTGAATACAGTACCCTTAGTTTTTGTTTTATTTGAAGACAGTACCTCTAGTTTTTGTTTTGTTTGAAGACAGTACCTCTAGTTTTTGTATTATTTGAATACAGTACCTCTAGTTTTTGTTTTATTTGAATACAGTACCCTTAGTTTTTGTTTTATTTGAAGACAATACCTCTATTTTTTGTTTTGTTTGAAGACAGTACCTCTAGTTTTTGTTTTATTTGAAGACAGTACCTCTAGTTTTTGTTTTATTTGAAGACAGTACCTCTAGTTTTTGTTTTGTTTGAAGACAGTACCTCTAGTTTTTGTTTTATTTGAATACAGTACCCTTAGTTTTTGTTTTATTTGAAGACAGTACCTCTAGTTTTTGTTTTATTTGAAGACAGTACCTCTAGTTTTTGTTTTATTTGAAGACAGTACCTCTAGTTTTTGTTTTGTTTGAATACAGTACCTCTAGTTTTTGTTTTATTTGAATACAGTACCTCTAGTTTTTGTTTTATTTGAATACAGTACCCTTAGTTTTTGTTTTATTTGAATACAGTACCTCTAGTTTTTGTTTTATTTGAATACAGTACCCTTAGTTTTTGTTTTATTTGAAGACAATACCTCTAGTTTTTGTTTTATTTGAAGACAATACCTCTAGTTTTTGTTTTATTTGAAGACAATACCTCTAGTTTTTGTTTTGTTTGAAGACAGTACCTCTAGTTTTTGTTTTGTTTGAATACAGTACCTCTAGTTTTTGTTTTATTTGAAGACAGTACCTCTAGTTTTTGTTTTATTTGAAGACAGTACCTCTAGTTTTTGTTTTATTTGAATACATTACCCTTAGTTTTTGTTTTATTTGAAGACAATACCTCTAGTTTTTGTTTTATTTGAAGACAATACCTCTAGTTTTTGTTTTGTTTGAAGACAGTACCTCTAGTTTTTGTTTTATTTGAATACAGTACCTCCAGTTTTTGTTTTATTTGAATACAGTACCCCTAGTTTTTGTTTTATTTGAAGACAATACCTCTAGTTTTTGTTTTATTTGAAGACAGTACCTCTAGTTTTTGTTTTATTTGAATACAGTACCCTTAGTTTTTGTTTTATTTGAATACAGTACCTCTAGTTTTTGTTTTATTTGAATACAGTACCTCTAGTTTTTGTTTTATTTGAATACAGTACCTCTAGTTTTTGTTTTATTTGAATACAGTACCTCTAGTTTTTGTTTTATTTGAATACAGTACCCTTAGTTTTTGTTTTATTTGAAGACAGTACCTCTAGTTTTTGTTTTGTTTGAATACAGTACCCCTAGTTTTTGTTTTATTTGAAGACAGTACCCTTAGTTTTTGTTTTATTTGAATACAGTACCTCTAGTTTTTGTTTTATTTGAATACAGTACCCTTAGTTTTTGTTTTATTTGAAGACAATACCTCTAGTTTTTGTTTTATTTGAAGACAATACCTCTAGTTTTTGTTTTATTTGAAGACAATACCTCTAGTTTTTGTTTTGTTTGAAGACAGTACCTCTAGTTTTTGTTTTGTTTGAATACAGTACCTCTAGTTTTTGTTTTATTTGAAGACAGTACCTCTAGTTTTTGTTTTATTTGAAGACAGTACCTCTAGTTTTTGTTTTATTTGAATACATTACCCTTAGTTTTTGTTTTATTTGAAGACAATACCTCTAGTTTTTGTTTTATTTGAAGACAATACCTCTAGTTTTTGTTTTGTTTGAAGACAGTACCTCTAGTTTTTGTTTTATTTGAATACAGTACCTCCAGTTTTTGTTTTATTTGAATACAGTACCCCTAGTTTTTGTTTTATTTGAAGACAATACCTCTAGTTTTTGTTTTATTTGAAGACAGTACCTCTAGTTTTTGTTTTATTTGAATACAGTACCCTTAGTTTTTGTTTTATTTGAATACAGTACCTCTAGTTTTTGTTTTATTTGAATACAGTACCTCTAGTTTTTGTTTTATTTGAATACAGTACCTCTAGTTTTTGTTTTATTTGAATACAGTACCTCTAGTTTTTGTTTTATTTGAATACAGTACCTCCAGTTTTTGTTTTATTTGAATACAGTACCCCTAGTTTTTGTTTTATTTGAAGACAGTACCTCTAGTTTTTGTTTTATTTGAAGACAGTACCTCTAGTTTTTGTTTTATTTGAATACAGTACCTCTAGTTTTTGTTTTATTTGAATACAGTACCCCTAGTTTTTGTTTTATTTGAAGACAGTACCTCTAGTTTTTGTTTTATTTGAAGACAGTACCTCTAGTTTTTGTTTTATTTGAAGACAGTACCTCTAGTTTTTGTTTTATTTGAAGACAGTACCTCTAGTTTTTGTTTTATTTGAATGCAGTACCTCTAGTTTTTGCTTTATTTGAAGACAGTACCTCTAGTTTTTGTTTTATTTGAAGACAATACCTCTAGTTTTTGTTTTATTTGAAGACAGTACCTCTAGTTTTTGTTTTATTTGAAGACAGTACCTCTAGTTTTTGTTTTATTTGAATACAGTACCCCTAGTTTTTGTTTTATTTGAAGACAGTACCTCTAGTTTTTGTTTTATTTGAAGACAGTACCTCTAGTTTTTGTTTTATTTGAATACAGTACCCCTAGTTTTTGTTTTGGTTGAAGACAGTACCTCTAGTTTTTGTTTTATTTGAAGACAGTACCTCTAGTTTTTGTTTTATTTGAATACAGTACCTCTAGTTTTTGCTTTATTTGAAGACAGTACCTCTAGTTTTTGTTTTATTTGAAGACAGTACCTCTAGTTTTTGTTTTATTTGAAGACAGTACCTCTAGTTTTTGTTTTGTTTGAATACAGTACCCTTAGTTTTTGTTTTATTTGAAGACAATACCTCTATTTTTTGTTTTATTTGAATACAGTACCTCTAGTTTTTGTTTTATTTGAATACAGTACCCCTAGTTTTTGTTTTATTTGAAGACAGTACCTCTAGTTTTTGTTTTATTTGAAGACAGTACCTCTAGTTTTTGTTTTATTTGAATACAGTACCCTTAGTTTTTGTTTTATTTGAATACAGTACCTCTAGTTTTTGTTTTGTTTGAAGACAGTACCCCTAGTTTTTGTTTTATTTGAAGACAGTACCTCTAGTTTTTGTTTTATTTGAAGACAGTACCTCTAGTTTTTGTTTTATTTGAAGACAGTACCTCTAGTTTTTGTTTTATTTGAATACAGTACCTCTAGTTTTTGTTTTATTTGAATACAGTACCTCTAGTTTTTGTTTTATTTGAAGACAGTACCTCTAGTTTTTGTTTTATTTGAAGACAGTACCTCTAGTTTTTGTTTTATTTGAATACAGTACCCCTAGTTTTTGTTTTATTTGAATACAGTACCTCTAGTTTTTGTTTTATTTGAAGACAGTACCCCTAGTTTTTGTTTTATTTGAATACAGTACCTCTAGTTTTTGTTTTATTTGAATACAGTACCCCTAGTTTTTGTTTTATTTGAAGAAAGTACCTCTAGTTTTTGTTTTATTTGAATACAGTACCTCTAGTTTTTGTTTTATTTGAATACAGTACCCCTAGTTTTTGTTTTATTTGAAGAAAGTACCTCTAGTTTTTGTTTTATTTGAATACAGTACCTCTAGTTTTTGTTTTATTTGAAGACAGTACCTCTAGTTTTTGTTTTATTTGAAGACAGTACCTCTAGTTTTTGTTTTATTTGAAGACAGTACCTCTAGTTTTTGTTTTATTTGAATACAGTACCTCTAGTTTTTGTTTTATTTGAATACAGTACCCCTAGTTTTTGTTTTATTTGAAGACAGTACCTCTAGTTTTTGTTTTATTTGAAGACAGTACCTCTAGTTTTTGTTTTATTTGAAGACAGTACCTCTAGTTTTTGTTTTATTTGAAGACAGTACCTCTAGTTTTTGTTTTATTTGAATACAGTACCTCTAGTTTTTGCTTTATTTGAAGACAGTACCTCTAGTTTTTGTTTTATTTGAAGACAATACCTCTAGTTTTTGTTTTATTTGAAGACAGTACCTCTAGTTTTTGTTTTATTTGAAGACAGTACCTCTAGTTTTTGTTTTATTTGAATACAGTACCCCTAGTTTTTGTTTTATTTGAAGACAGTACCTCTAGTTTTTGTTTTATTTGAAGACAGTACCTCTAGTTTTTGTTTTATTTGAATACAGTACCTCTAGTTTTTGCTTTATTTGAAGACAGTACCCTAGTTTTTGTTTTGTTTGAAGACAGTACCTCTAGTTTTTGTTTTATTTGAAGACAGTACCTCTAGTTTTTGTTTTATTTGAATACAGTACCTCTAGTTTTTGCTTTATTTGAAGACAGTACCTCTAGTTTTTGTTTTATTTGAATACAGTACCTCTAGTTTTTGTTTTATTTGAAGACAGTACCTCTAGTTTTTGTTTTGTTTGAATACAGTACCCTTAGTTTTTGTTTTATTTGAAGACAATACCTCTATTTTTTGTTTTATTTGAATACAGTACCTCTAGTTTTTGTTTTATTTGAATACAGTACCCCTAGTTTTTGTTTTATTTGAAGACAGTACCTCTAGTTTTTGTTTTATTTGAAGACAGTACCTCTAGTTTTTGTTTTATTTGAATACAGTACCCTTAGTTTTTGTTTTATTTGAATACAGTACCTCTAGTTTTTGTTTTGTTTGAAGACAGTACCCCTAGTTTTTGTTTTATTTGAATACAGTACCTCTAGTTTTTGTTTTATTTGAATACAGTACCCCTAGTTTTTGTTTTATTTGAAGACAATACCTCTAGTTTTTGTTTTATTTGAAGACAATACCTCTAGTTTTTGTTTTATTTGAATACAGTACCCTTAGTTTTTGTTTTATTTGAATACAGTACCCCTAGTTTTTGTTTTATTTGAATACAGTACCCCTAGTTTTTGTTTTATTTGAAGACAGTACCTCTAGTTTTTGTTTTGTTTGAAGACAGTACCTCTAGTTTTTGTTTTATTTGAATACAGTACCTCTAGTTTTTGTTTTATTTGAATACAGTACCCTTAGTTTTTGTTTTATTTGAAGACAATAACTCTATTTTTTGTTTTGTTTGAAGACAGTACCTCTAGTTTTTGTTTTATTTGAATACAGTACCTCTAGTTTTTGTTTTATTTGAAGACAGTACCCTTAGTTTTTGTTTTATTTGAATACAGTACCTCTAGTTTTTGTTTTATTTGAAGACAGTACCCTTAGTTTTTGTTTTATTTGAAGACAATAACTCTATTTTTTGTTTTGTTTGAAGACAGTACCTCTAGTTTTTGTTTTATTTGAATACAGTACCTCTAGTTTTTGTTTTATTTGAAGACAGTACCCTTAGTTTTTGTTTTATTTGAATACAGTACCTCTAGTTTTTGTTTTATTTGAATACAGTACCCTTAGTTTTTGTTTTATTTGAAGACAGTACCTCTAGTTTTTGTTTTGTTTGAAGACAGTACCTGTAGTTTTTGTTTTGTTTGAAGACAGTACCTCTAGTTTTTGTTTTATTTGAATACAGTACGTCTAGTTTTTGTTTTATTTGAATACAGTACCCTTAGTTTTTGTTTTATTTGAAGACAATACCTCTATTTTTTGTTTTGTTTGAAGACAGTACCTCTAGTTTTTGTTTTATTTGAATACAGTACCCTTAGTTTTTGTTTTATTTGAATACAGTACCTCTAGTTTTTGTTTTGTTTGAAGACAGTACCTCTAGTTTTTGTTTTGTTTGAAGACAGTACCTCTAGTTTTTGTTTTATTTGAATACAGTACCTCTAGTTTTTGTTTTATTTGAATACAGTACCCTTAGTTTTTGTTTTATTTGAAGACAATACCTCTATTTTTTGTTTTGTTTGAAGACAGTACCTCTAGTTTTTGTTTTATTTGAATACAGTACCTCTAGTTTTTGTTTTATTTGAAGACAGTACCCTTAGTTTTTGTTTTATTTGAATACAGTACCTCTAGTTTTTGTTTTATTTGAAGACAGTACCTCTAGTTTTTGTTTTATTTGAATACAGTACCCTTAGTTTTTGTTTTATTTGAAGACAGTACCTCTAGTTTTTGTTTTGTTTGAAGACAGTACCTCTAGTTTTTGTATTATTTGAATACAGTACCTCTAGTTTTTGTTTTATTTGAATACAGTACCCTTAGTTTTTGTTTTATTTGAAGACAATACCTCTATTTTTTGTTTTGTTTGAAGACAGTACCTCTAGTTTTTGTTTTATTTGAAGACAGTACCTCTAGTTTTTGTTTTATTTGAAGACAGTACCTCTAGTTTTTGTTTTGTTTGAAGACAGTACCTCTAGTTTTTGTTTTATTTGAATACAGTACCCTTAGTTTTTGTTTTATTTGAAGACAGTACCTCTAGTTTTTGTTTTATTTGAAGACAGTACCTCTAGTTTTTGTTTTATTTGAAGACAGTACCTCTAGTTTTTGTTTTGTTTGAATACAGTACCTCTAGTTTTTGTTTTATTTGAATACAGTACCTCTAGTTTTTGTTTTATTTGAATACAGTACCCTTAGTTTTTGTTTTATTTGAAGACAGTACCTCTAGTTTTTGTTTTGTTTGAAGACAGTACCTCTAGTTTTTGTTTTATTTGAATACAGTACCTCTAGTTTTTGTTTTATTTGAATACAGTACCCTTAGTTTTTGTTTTATTTGAAGACAGTACCTCTAGTTTTTGTTTTGTTTGAATACAGTACCCCTAGTTTTTGTTTTATTTGAAGACAGTACCCTTAGTTTTTGTTTTATTTGAATACAGTACCTCTAGTTTTTGTTTTATTTGAATACAGTACCCTTAGTTTTTGTTTTATTTGAAGACAATACCTCTAGTTTTTGTTTTATTTGAAGACAATACCTCTAGTTTTTGTTTTATTTGAAGACAATACCTCTAGTTTTTGTTTTGTTTGAAGACAGTACCTCTAGTTTTTGTTTTGTTTGAATACAGTACCTCTAGTTTTTGTTTTATTTGAAGACAGTACCTCTAGTTTTTGTTTTATTTGAAGACAGTACCTCTAGTTTTTGTTTTATTTGAATACATTACCCTTAGTTTTTGTTTTATTTGAAGACAATACCTCTAGTTTTTGTTTTATTTGAAGACAATACCTCTAGTTTTTGTTTTGTTTGAAGACAGTACCTCTAGTTTTTGTTTTATTTGAATACAGTACCTCTAGTTTTTGTTTTATTTGAATACAGTACCCCTAGTTTTTGTTTTATTTGAAGACAATACCTCTAGTTTTTGTTTTATTTGAAGACAGTACCTCTAGTTTTTGTTTTATTTGAATACAGTACCCTTAGTTTTTGTTTTATTTGAATACAGTACCTCTAGTTTTTGTTTTATTTGAATACAGTACCTCTAGTTTTTGTTTTATTTGAATACAGTACCTCTAGTTCTTGTTTTATTTGAATACAGTACCTCTAGTTTTTGTTTTATTTGAATACAGTACCTCCAGTTTTTGTTTTATTTGAATACAGTACCCCTAGTTTTTGTTTTATTTGAAGACAATACCTCTAGTTTTTGTTTTATTTGAAGACATTACCTCTAGTTTTTGTTTTATTTGAATACAGTACCCTTAGTTTTTGTTTTATTTGAATACAGTACCTCTAGTTTTTGTTTTATTTGAATACATTACCTCTAGTTTTTGTTTTATTTGAATACAGTACCTCTAGTTTTTGTTTTATTTGAATACAGTACCTCTAGTTTTTGTTTTATTTGAATACAGTACCTCTAGTTTTTGTTTTATTTGAATACAGTACCCCTAGTTTTTGTTTTATTTGAATACAGTACCTCTAGTTTTTGTTTTATTTGAAGACAGTACCTCTAGTTTTTGTTTTATTTGAAGACAATACCTCTAGTTTTTGTTTTATTTGAAGACAGTACCTCTAGTTTTTGTTTTATTTGAATACAGTACCCTTAGTTTTTGTTTTATTTGAATACAGTACCTCTAGTTTTTGTTTTATTTGAATACAGTACCTCTAGTTTTTGTTTTATTTGAAGACAGTACCTCTAGTTTTTGTTTTATTTGAATACAGTACCCTTAGTTTTTGTTTTATTTGAAGACAGTACCTCTAGTTTTTGTTTTATTTGAATACAGTACCCTTAGTTTTTGTTTTATTTGAAGACAGTACCTCTAGTTTTTGTTTTGTTTGAATACAGTACCCCTAGTTTTTGTTTTATTTGAAGACAGTACCCTTAGTTTTTGTTTTATTTGAATACAGTACCTCTAGTTTTTGTTTTATTTGAATACAGTACCCTTAGTTTTTGTTTTATTTGAAGACAATACCTCTAGTTTTTGTTTTATTTGAAGACAATACCTCTAGTTTTTGTTTTATTTGAAGACAATACCTCTAGTTTTTGTTTTGTTTGAAGACAGTACCTCTAGTTTTTGTTTTGTTTGAATACAGTACCTCTAGTTTTTGTTTTATTTGAAGACAGTACCTCTAGTTTTTGTTTTATTTGAAGACAGTACCTCTAGTTTTTGTTTTATTTGAATACATTACCCTTAGTTTTTGTTTTATTTGAAGACAATACCTCTAGTTTTTGTTTTATTTGAAGACAATACCTCTAGTTTTTGTTTTGTTTGAAGACAGTACCTCTAGTTTTTGTTTTATTTGAATACAGTACCTCCAGTTTTTGTTTTATTTGAATACAGTACCCCTAGTTTTTGTTTTATTTGAAGACAATACCTCTAGTTTTTGTTTTATTTGAAGACAGTACCTCTAGTTTTTGTTTTATTTGAATACAGTACCCTTAGTTTTTGTTTTATTTGAATACAGTACCTCTAGTTTTTGTTTTATTTGAATACAGTACCTCTAGTTTTTGTTTTATTTGAATACAGTACCTCTAGTTTTTGTTTTATTTGAATACAGTACCTCTAGTTTTTGTTTTATTTGAATACAGTACCTCCAGTTTTTGTTTTATTTGAATACAGTACCCCTAGTTTTTGTTTTATTTGAATACAGTACCTCTAGTTTTTGTTTTATTTGAATAGAGTACCCCTAGTTTTTGTTTTATTTGAATACAGTACCTCTAGTTTTTGTTTTATTTGAATACAGTACCCCTAGTTTTTGTTTTATTTGAAGAAAGTACCTCTAGTTTTTGTTTTATTTGAATACAGTACCTCTAGTTTTTGTTTTATTTGAAGACAGTACCCCTAGTTTTTGTTTTATTTGAAGAAAGTACCTCTAGTTTTTGTTTTATTTGAATACAGTACCTCTAGTTTTTGTTTTATTTGAAGACAGTACCCCTAGTTTTTGTTTTATTTGAAGACAGTACCTCTAGTTTTTGTTTTATTTGAAGACAGTACCTCTAGTTTTTGTTTTATTTGAATACAGTACCTCTAGTTTTTGTTTTATTTGAATACAGTACCCCTAGTTTTTGTTTTATTTGAAGACAGTACCTCTAGTTTTTGTTTTATTTGAAGACAGTACCTCTAGTTTTTGTTTTATTTGAAGACAGTACCTCTAGTTTTTGTTTTATTTGAAGACAGTACCTCTAGTTTTTGTTTTATTTGAATACAGTACCTCTAGTTTTTGCTTTATTTGAAGACAGTACCTCTAGTTTTTGTTTTATTTGAAGACAATACCTCTAGTTTTTGTTTTATTTGAAGACAGTACCTCTAGTTTTTGTTTTATTTGAAGACAGTACCTCTAGTTTTTGTTTTATTTGAATACAGTACCCCTAGTTTTTGTTTTATTTGAAGACAGTACCTCTAGTTTTTGTTTTATTTGAAGACAGTACCTCTAGTTTTTGTTTTATTTGAATACAGTACCTCTAGTTTTTGCTTTATTTGAAGACAGTACCCTAGTTTTTGTTTTGTTTGAAGACAGTACCTCTAGTTTTTGTTTTATTTGAATACAGTACCTCTAGTTTTTGTTTTATTTGAAGACAGTACCTCTAGTTTTTGTTTTATTTGAAGACAGTACCTCTAGTTTTTGTTTTATTTGAATCCAGTACCTCTAGTTTTTGTTTTATTTGAAGACAGTACACCTAGTTTTTGTTTTATTTGAAGACAGTACCTCTAGTTTTTGTTTTATTTGAAGACAGTACCTCTAGTTTTTGTTTTATTTGAATACAGTACCCTTAGTTTTTGTTTTATTTGAATACAGTACCTCTAGTTTTTGTTTTGTTTGAAGACAGTACCCCTAGTTTTTGTTTTATTTGAAGACAGTACCTCTAGTTTTTGTTTTATTTGAAGACAGTACCTCTAGTTTTTGTTTTATTTGAAGACAGTACCTCTAGTTTTTGTTTTATTTGAATACAGTACCTCTAGTTTTTGTTTTATTTGAATACAGTACCTCTAGTTTTTGTTTTATTTGAAGACAGTACCTCTAGTTTTTGTTTTGTTTGAAGACAGTACCTCTAGTTTTTGTTTTATTTGAATACAGTACCTCTAGTTTTTGTTTTATTTGAAGACAGTACCCTTAGTTTTTGTTTTATTTGAATACAGTACCTCTAGTTTTTGTTTTGTTTGAATACAGTACCCCTAGTTTTTGTTTTATTTGAAGACAGTACCCTTAGTTTTTGTTTTATTTGAAGACAGTACCTCTAGTTTTTGTTTTATTTGAATACAGTACCCTTAGTTTTTGTTTTATTTGAAGACAGTACCTCTAGTTTTTGTTTTATTTGAAGACAGTACCTCTAGTTTTTGTTTTATTTGAATACAGTACCTCTAGTTTTTGTTTTATTTGAATACAGTACCCCTAGTTTTTGTTTTATTTGAAGACAGTACCTCTAGTTTTTGTTTTATTTGAAGACAGTACCTCTAGTTTTTGTTTTATTTGAAGACAGTACCTCTAGTTTTTGTTTTATTTGAAGACAGTACCTCTAGTTTTTGTTTTATTTGAATACAGTACCTCTAGTTTTTGCTTTATTTGAAGACAGTACCTCTAGTTTTTGTTTTATTTGAAGACAATACCTCTAGTTTTTGTTTTATTTGAAGACAGTACCTCTAGTTTTTGTTTTATTTGAAGACAGTACCTCTAGTTTTTGTTTTATTTGAATACAGTACCCCTAGTTTTTGTTTTGTTTGAAGACAGTACCTCTAGTTTTTGTTTCATTTGAAGACAGTACCTCTAGTTTTTGTTTTATTTGAATACAGTACCTCTAGTTTTTGTTTTATTTGAAGACAGTACCTCTAGTTTTTGTTTTATTTGAATACAGTACCTCTAGTTTTTGTTTTATTTGAAGAAAGTACCTCTAGTTTTTGTTTTATTTGAATACAGTACCTCTAGTTTTTGTTTTATTTGAAGACAGTACCCCTAGTTTTTGTTTTATTTGAAGACAGTACCTCTAGTTTTTGTTTTATTTGAAGACAGTACCTCTAGTTTTTGTTTTATTTGAATACAGTACCTCTAGTTTTTGTTTTATTTGAATACAGTACCCCTAGTTTTTGTTTTATTTGAAGACAGTACCTCTAGTTTTTGTTTTATTTGAAGACAGTACCTCTAGTTTTTGTTTTATTTGAAGACAGTACCTCTAGTTTTTGTTTTATTTGAAGACAGTACCTCTAGTTTTTGTTTTATTTGAATACAGTACCCTTAGTTTTTGTTTTATTTGAAGACAGTACCTCTAGTTTTTGTTTTATTTGAAGACAGTACCTCTAGTTTTTGTTTTATTTGAATACAGTACCTCTAGTTTTTGTTTTATTTGAATACAGTACCCCTAGTTTTTGTTTTATTTGAAGACAGTACCTCTAGTTTTTGTTTTATTTGAAGACAGTACCTCTAGTTTTTGTTTTATTTGAAGACAGTACCTCTAGTTTTTGTTTTATTTGAATACAGTACCTCTAGTTTTTGCTTTATTTGAAGACAGTACCTCTAGTTTTTGTTTTATTTGAAGACAATACCTCTAGTTTTTGTTTTATTTGAAGACAGTACCTCTAGTTTTTGTTTTATTTGAAGACAGTACCTCTAGTTTTTGTTTTATTTGAATACAGTACCCCTAGTTTTTGTTTTGTTTGAAGACAGTACCTCTAGTTTTTGTTTCATTTGAAGACAGTACCTCTAGTTTTTGTTTTATTTGAATACAGTACCTCTAGTTTTTGTTTTATTTGAAGACAGTACCTCTAGTTTTTGTTTTATTTGAATACAGTACCTCTAGTTTTTGTTTTATTTGAAGAAAGTACCTCTAGTTTTTGTTTTATTTGAATACAGTACCTCTAGTTTTTGTTTTATTTGAAGACAGTACCCCTAGTTTTTGTTTTATTTGAAGACAGTACCTCTAGTTTTTGTTTTATTTGAAGACAGTACCTCTAGTTTTTGTTTTATTTGAATACAGTACCTCTAGTTTTTGTTTTATTTGAATACAGTACCCCTAGTTTTTGTTTTATTTGAAGACAGTACCTCTAGTTTTTGTTTTATTTGAAGACAGTACCT
This sequence comes from Bathymodiolus septemdierum, assembly GCA_963383655.1. Classification (NCBI taxonomy): domain Eukaryota; kingdom Metazoa; phylum Mollusca; class Bivalvia; order Mytilida; family Modiolidae; genus Bathymodiolus; species Bathymodiolus septemdierum. The sequence goes on from OY726524.1 coordinate 7,232,310, forward strand.
CTAGTTTTTGTTTTATTTGAAGACAGTACCTCTAGTTTTTGTTTTATTTGAAGACAGTACCTCTAGTTTTTGTTTTATTTGAATACAGTACCTCTAGTTTTTGCTTTATTTGAAGACAGTACCTCTAGTTTTTGTTTTATTTGAAGACAATACCTCTAGTTTTTGTTTTATTTGAAGACAGTACCTCTAGTTTTTGTTTTATTTGAAGACAGTACCTCTAGTTTTTGTTTTATTTGAATACAGTACCCCTAGTTTTTGTTTTATTTGAAGACAGTACCTCTAGTTTTTGTTTTATTTGAAGACAGTACCTCTAGTTTTTGTTTTATTTGAATACAGTACCTCTAGTTTTTGCTTTATTTGAAGACAGTACCCTAGTTTTTGTTTTGTTTGAAGACAGTACCTCTAGTTTTTGTTTTATTTGAATACAGTACCTCTAGTTTTTGTTTTATTTGAAGACAGTACCTCTAGTTTTTGTTTTATTTGAAGACAGTACCTCTAGTTTTTGTTTTATTTGAATCCAGTACCTCTAGTTTTTGTTTTATTTGAAGACAGTACCCCTAGTTTTTGTTTTATTTGAAGACAGTACCTCTAGTTTTTGTTTTATTTGAAGACAGTACCTCTAGTTTTTGTTTTATTTGAATACAGTACCCTTAGTTTTTGTTTTATTTGAATACAGTACCTCTAGTTTTTGTTTTGTTTGAAGACAGTACCCCTAGTTTTTGTTTTATTTGAAGACAGTACCTCTAGTTTTTGTTTTATTTGAAGACAGTACCTCTAGTTTTTGTTTTATTTGAAGACAGTACCTCTAGTTTTTGTTTTATTTGAATACAGTACCTCTAGTTTTTGTTTTATTTGAATACAGTACCTCTAGTTTTTGTTTTATTTGAAGACAGTACCTCTAGTTTTTGTTTTATTTGAAGACAGTACCTCTAGTTTTTGTTTTGTTTGAAGACAGTACCTCTAGTTTTTGTTTTATTTGAATACAGTACCCTTAGTTTTTGTTTTATTTGAAGACAGTACCTCTAGTTTTTGTTTTATTTGAAGACAGTACCTCTAGTTTTTGTTTTATTTGAAGACAATACCTCTAGTTTTTGTTTTGTTTGAATACAGTACCTCTAGTTTTTGTTTTATTTGAATACAGTACCTCTAGTTTTTGTTTTATTTGAATACAGTACCCTTAGTTTTTGTTTTATTTGAAGACAGTACCTCTAGTTTTTGTTTTGTTTGAAGACAGTACCTCTAGTTTTTGTTTTATTTGAATACAGTACCTCTAGTTTTTGTTTTATTTGAAGACAGTACCCTTAGTTTTTGTTTTATTTGAATACAGTACCTCTAGTTTTTGTTTTGTTTGAATACAGTACCCCTAGTTTTTGTTTTATTTGAAGACAGTACCCTTAGTTTTTGTTTTATTTGAAGACAGTACCTCTAGTTTTTGTTTTATTTGAATACAGTACCCTTAGTTTTTGTTTTATTTGAAGACAGTACCTCTAGTTTTTGTTTTATTTGAAGACAGTACCTCTAGTTTTTGTTTTATTTGAATACAGTACCTCTAGTTTTTGTTTTATTTGAATACAGTACCCCTAGTTTTTGTTTTATTTGAAGACAGTACCTCTAGTTTTTGTTTTATTTGAAGACAGTACCTCTAGTTTTTGTTTTATTTGAAGACAGTACCTCTAGTTTTTGTTTTATTTGAAGACAGTACCTCTAGTTTTTGTTTTATTTGAATACAGTACCTCTAGTTTTTGCTTTATTTGAAGACAGTACCTCTAGTTTTTGTTTTATTTGAAGACAATACCTCTAGTTTTTGTTTTATTTGAAGACAGTACCTCTAGTTTTTGTTTTATTTGAAGACAGTACCTCTAGTTTTTGTTTTATTTGAATACAGTACCCCTAGTTTTTGTTTTGTTTGAAGACAGTACCTCTAGTTTTTGTTTCATTTGAAGACAGTACCTCTAGTTTTTGTTTTATTTGAATACAGTACCTCTAGTTTTTGTTTTATTTGAAGACAGTACCTCTAGTTTTTGTTTTATTTGAATACAGTACCTCTAGTTTTTGTTTTATTTGAAGACAGTACCTCTAGTTTTTGTTTTGTTTGAATACAGTACCCTTAGTTTTTGTTTTATTTGAAGACAATACCTCTATTTTTTGTTTTATTTGAATACAGTACCTCTAGTTTTTGTTTTATTTGAATACAGTACCCCTAGTTTTTGTTTTATTTGAAGACAGTACCTCTAGTTTTTGTTTTATTTGAAGACAGTACCTCTAGTTTTTGTTTTATTTGAATACAGTACCCTTAGTTTTTGTTTTATTTGAATACAGTACCTCTAGTTTTTGTTTTGTTTGAAGACAGTACCCCTAGTTTTTGTTTTATTTGAAGACAGTACCTCTAGTTTTTGTTTTATTTGAAGACAGTACCTCTAGTTTTTGTTTTATTTGAAGACAGTACCTCTTGTTTTTGTTTTATTTGAATACAGTACCTCTAGTTTTTGTTTTATTTGAATACAGTACCTCTAGTTTTTGTTTTATTTGAAGACAGTACCTCTAGTTTTTGTTTTATTTGAAGACAGTACCTCTAGTTTTTGTTTTGCTTGAAGACAGTACCTCTAGTTTTTGTTTTATTTGAATACAGTACCCTTAGTTTTTGTTTTATTTGAAGACAGTACCTCTAGTTTTTGTTTTATTTGAAGACAGTACCTCTAGTTTTTGTTTTATTTGAAGACAGTACCTCTAGTTTTTGTTTTGTTTGAATACAGTACCTCTAGTTTTTGTTTTATTTGAATACAGTACCTCTAGTTTTTGTTTTATTTGAATACAGTACCCTTAGTTTTTGTTTTATTTGAAGACAGTACCTCTAGTTTTTGTTTTGTTTGAAGACAGTACCTCTAGTTTTTGTTTTATTTGAATACAGTACCTCTAGTTTTTGTTTTATTTGAATACAGTACACTTAGTTTTTGTTTTATTTGAAGACAGTACCTCTAGTTTTTGTTTTGTTTGAATACAGTACCCCTAGTTTTTGTTTTATTTGAAGACAGTACCCTTAGTTTTTGTTTTATTTGAATACAGTACCTCTAGTTTTTGTTTTATTTGAATACAGTACCCTTAGTTTTTGTTTTATTTGAAGACAGTACCTCTAGTTTTTGTTTTATTTGAAGACAGTACCTCTAGTTTTTGTTTTATTTGAATACAGTACCTCTAGTTTTTGTTTTATTTGAATACAGTACCCCTAGTTTTTGTTTTATTTGAAGACAGTACCTCTAGTTTTTGTTTTATTTGAATACAGTACCTCTAGTTTTTGTTTTATTTGAAGACAGTACCCCTAGTTTTTGTTTTATTTGAAGACAGTACCTCTAGTTTTTGTTTTATTTGAAGACAGTACCTCTAGTTTTTGTTTTATTTGAATACAGTACCTCTAGTTTTTGTTTTATTTGAATACAGTACCTCTAGTTTTTGTTTTGTTTGAAGACAGTACCCCTAGTTTTTGTTTTATTTGAAGACAGTACCTCTAGTTTTTGTTTTATTTGAAGACAGTACCTCTAGTTTTTGTTTTATTTGAAGACAGTACCTCTAGTTTTTGTTTTATTTGAATACAGTACCTCTAGTTTTTGTTTTATTTGAATACAGTACCTCTAGTTTTTGTTTTATTTGAAGACAGTACCTCTAGTTTTTGTTTTATTTGAAGACAGTACCTCTAGTTTTTGTTTTGTTTGAAGACAGTACCTCTAGTTTTTGTTTTATTTGAATACAGTACCCTTAGTTTTTGTTTTATTTGAATACAGTACCTCTAGTTTTTGTTTTATTTGAAGACAGTACCTCTAGTTTTTGTTTTATTTGAAGACAGTACCTCTAGTTTTTGTTTTGTTTGAATACAGTACCTCTAGTTTTTGTTTTATTTGAATACAGTACCTCTAGTTTTTGTTTTATTTGAATACAGTACCCTTAGTTTTTGTTTTATTTGAAGACAGTACCTCTAGTTTTTGTTTTGTTTGAAGACAGTACCTCTAGTTTTTGTTTTATTTGAATACAGTACCTCTAGTTTTTGTTTTATTTGAAGACAGTACCCTTAGTTTTTGTTTTATTTGAAGACAGTACCTCTAGTTTTTGTTTTGTTTGAATACAGTACCCCTAGTTTTTGTTTTATTTGAAGACAGTACCCTTAGTTTTTGTTTTATTTGAAGACAGTACCTCTAGTTTTTGTTTTATTTGAATACAGTACCCTTAGTTTTTGTTTTATTTGAAGACAGTACCTCTAGTTTTTGTTTTATTTGAAGACAGTACCTCTAGTTTTTGTTTTATTTGAATACAGTACCTCTAGTTTTTGTTTTATTTGAATACAGTACCCCTAGTTTTTGTTTTATTTGAAGACAGTACCTCTAGTTTTTGTTTTATTTGAAGACAGTACCTCTAGTTTTTGTTTTATTTGAAGACAGTACCTCTAGTTTTTGTTTTATTTGAAGACAGTACCTCAAGTTTTTGTTTTATTTGAATACAGTACCTCTAGTTTTTGCTTTATTTGAAGACAGTACCTCTAGTTTTTGTTTTATTTGAAGACAATACCTCTAGTTTTTGTTTTATTTGAAGACAGTACCTCTAGTTTTTGTTTTATTTGAATACAGTACCCCTAGTTTTTGTTTTGTTTGAAGACAGTACCTCTAGTTTTTGTTTTATTTGAAGACAGTACCTCTAGTTTTTCTTTTATTTGAATACAGTACCTCTAGTTTTTGTTTTATTTGAAGACAGTACCTCTAGTTTTTGTTTTATTTGAATACAGTACCTCTAGTTTTTGTTTTATTTGAAGACAGTACCTCTAGTTTTTGTTTTGTTTGAATACAGTACCCTTAGTTTTTGTTTTATTTGAAGACAATACCTCTATTTTTTGTTTTATTTGAATACAGTACCTCTAGTTTTTGTTTTATTTGAATACAGTACCCCTAGTTTTTGTTTTATTTGAAGACAGTACCTCTAGTTTTTGTTTTATTTGAAGACAGTACCTCTAGTTTTTGTTTTATTTGAATACAGTACCCTTAGTTTTTGTTTTATTTGAATACAGTACCTCTAGTTTTTGTTTTGTTTGAAGACAGTACCCCTAGTTTTTGTTTTATTTGAAGACAGTACCTCTAGTTTTTGTTTTATTTGAAGACAGTACCTCTAGTTTTTGTTTTATTTGAAGACAGTACCTCTTGTTTTTGTTTTATTTGAATACAGTACCTCTAGTTTTTGTTTTATTTGAATACAGTACCTCTAGTTTTTGTTTTATTTGAAGACAGTACCTCTAGTTTTTGTTTTATTTGAAGACAGTACCTCTAGTTTTTGTTTTGTTTGAAGACAGTACCTCTAGTTTTTGTTTTATTTGAATACAGTACCCTTAGTTTTTGTTTTATTTGAAGACAGTACCTCTAGTTTTTGTTTTATTTGAAGACAGTACCTCTAGTTTTTGTTTTATTTGAAGACAGTACCTCTAGTTTTTGTTTTGTTTGAATACAGTACCTCTAGTTTTTGTTTTATTTGAATACAGTACCTCTAGTTTTTGTTTTATTTGAATACAGTACCCTTAGTTTTTGTTTTATTTGAAGACAGTACCTCTAGTTTTTGCTTTGTTTGAAGACAGTACCTCTAGTTTTTGTTTTATTTGAATACAGTACCTCTAGTTTTTGTTTTATTTGAATACAGTACACTTAGTTTTTGTTTTATTTGAAGACAGTACCTCTAGTTTTTGTTTTGTTTGAATACAGTACCCCTAGTTTTTGTTTTATTTGAAGACAGTACCCTTAGTTTTTGTTTTATTTGAATACAGTACCTCTAGTTTTTGTTTTATTTGAATACAGTACCCTTAGTTTTTGTTTTATTTGAAGACAATACCTCTAGTTTTTGTTTTATTTGAAGACAATACCTCTAGTTTTTGTTTTGTTTGAAGACAGTACCTCTAGTTTTTGTTTTGTTTGAATACAGTACCTCTAGTTTTTGTTTTATTTGAAGACAGTACCTCTAGTTTTTGTTTTATTTGAAGACAGTACCTCTAGTTTTTGTTTTATTTGAATACATTACCCTTAGTTTTTGTTTTATTTGAAGACAATACCTCTAGTTTTTGTTTTATTTGAAGACAATACCTCTAGTTTTTGTTTTATTTGAAGACAGTACCTCTAGTTTTTGTTTTATTTGAATACAGTACCCCTAGTTTTTGTTTTGTTTGAAGACAGTACCTCTAGTTTTTGTTTTATTTGAAGACAGTACCTCTAGTTTTTGTTTTATTTGAATACAGTACCTCTAGTTTTTGTTTTATTTGAAGACAGTACCTCTAGTTTTTGTTTTATTTGAATACAGTACCTCTAGTTTTTGTTTTATTTGAAGACAGTACCTCTAGTTTTTGTTTTGTTTGAATACAGTACCCTTAGTTTTTGTTTTATTTGAAGACAATACCTCTATTTTTTGTTTTATTTGAATACAGTACCTCTAGTTTTTGTTTTATTTGAATACAGTACCCCTAGTTTTTGTTTTATTTGAAGACAGTACCTCTAGTTTTTGTTTTATTTGAAGACAGTACCTCTAGTTTTTGTTTTGTTTGAATACAGTACCCTTAGTTTTTGTTTTATTTGAATACAGTACCTCTAGTTTTTGTTTTGTTTGAAGACAGTACCCCTAGTTTTTGTTTTATTTGAAGACAGTACCTCTAGTTTTTGTTTTATTTGAAGACAGTACCTCTAGTTTTTGTTTTATTTGAAGACAGTACCTCTTGTTTTTGTTTTATTTGAATACAGTACCTCTAGTTTTTGTTTTATTTGAATACAGTACCTCTAGTTTTTGTTTTATTTGAAGACAGTACCCCTAGTTTTTGTTTTATTTGAAGACAGTACCTCTAGTTTTTGTTTTGTTTGAAGACAGTACCTCTAGTTTTTGTTTTATTTGAATACAGTACCCTTAGTTTTTGTTTTATTTGAAGACAGTACCTCTAGTTTTTGTTTTATTTGAAGACAGTACCTCTAGTTTTTGTTTTATTTGAAGACAGTACCTCTAGTTTTTGTTTTGTTTGAATACAGTACCTCTAGTTTTTGTTTTATTTGAATACAGTACCTCTAGTTTTTGTTTTATTTGAATACAGTACCCCTAGTTTTTGTTTTATTTGAAGACAGTACCTCTAGTTTTTGTTTTATTTGAAGACAGTACCTCTAGTTTTTGTTTTATTTGAAGACAGTACCTCTAGTTTTTGTTTTATTTGAAGACAGTACCTCTAGTTTTTGTTTTATTTGAATACAGTACCTCTAGTTTTTGCTTTATTTGAAGACAGTACCTCTAGTTTTTGTTTTATTTGAAGACAATACCTCTAGTTTTTGTTTTATTTGAAGACAGTACCTCTAGTTTTTGTTTTATTTGAAGACAGTACCTCTAGTTTTTGTTTTATTTGAATACAGTACCCCTAGTTTTTGTTTTGTTTGAAGACAGTACCTCTAGTTTTTGTTTCATTTGAAGACAGTACCTCTAGTTTTTGTTTTATTTGAATACAGTACCTCTAGTTTTTGTTTTATTTGAAGACAGTACCTCTAGTTTTTGTTTTATTTGAATACAGTACCTCTAGTTTTTGTTTTATTTGAAGACAGTACCTCTAGTTTTTGTTTTGTTTGAATACAGTACCCTTAGTTTTTGTTTTATTTGAAGACAATACCTCTATTTTTTGTTTTATTTGAATACAGTACCTCTAGTTTTTGTTTTATTTGAATACAGTACCCCTAGTTTTTGTTTTATTTGAAGACAGTACCTCTAGTTTTTGTTTTATTTGAAGACAGTACCTCTAGTTTTTGTTTTATTTGAATACAGTACCCTTAGTTTTTGTTTTATTTGAATACAGTACCTCTAGTTTTTGTTTTGTTTGAAGACAGTACCCCTAGTTTTTGTTTTATTTGAAGACAGTACCTCTAGTTTTTGTTTTATTTGAAGACAGTACCTCTAGTTTTTGTTTTATTTGAAGACAGTACCTCTTGTTTTTGTTTTATTTGAATACAGTACCTCTAGTTTTTGTTTTATTTGAATACAGTACCTCTAGTTTTTGTTTTATTTGAAGACAGTACCTCTAGTTTTTGTTTTATTTGAAGACAGTACCTCTAGTTTTTGTTTTGCTTGAAGACAGTACCTCTAGTTTTTGTTTTATTTGAATACAGTACCCTTAGTTTTTGTTTTATTTGAAGACAGTACCTCTAGTTTTTGTTTTATTTGAAGACAGTACCTCTAGTTTTTGTTTTATTTGAAGACAGTACCTCTAGTTTTTGTTTTGTTTGAATACAGTACCTCTAGTTTTTGTTTTATTTGAATACAGTACCTCTAGTTTTTGTTTTATTTGAATACAGTACCCTTAGTTTTTGTTTTATTTGAAGACAGTACCTCTAGTTTTTGTTTTGTTTGAAGACAGTACCTCTAGTTTTTGTTTTATTTGAATACAGTACCTCTAGTTTTTGTTTTATTTGAATACAGTACACTTAGTTTTTGTTTTATTTGAAGACAGTACCTCTAGTTTTTGTTTTGTTTGAATACAGTACCCCTAGTTTTTGTTTTATTTGAAGACAGTACCCTTAGTTTTTGTTTTATTTGAATACAGTACCTCTAGTTTTTGTTTTATTTGAATACAGTACCCTTAGTTTTTGTTTTATTTGAAGACAGTACCTCTAGTTTTTGTTTTATTTGAAGACAGTACCTCTAGTTTTTGTTTTATTTGAATACAGTACCTCTAGTTTTTGTTTTATTTGAATACAGTACCCCTAGTTTTTGTTTTATTTGAAGACAGTACCTCTAGTTTTTGTTTTATTTGAAGACAGTACCTCTAGTTTTTGTTTTATTTGAAGACAGTACCTCTAGTTTTTGTTTTATTTGAAGACAGTACCTCTAGTTTTTGTTTTATTTGAATACAGTACCTCTAGTTTTTGCTTTATTTGAAGACAGTACCTCTAGTTTTTGTTTTATTTGAAGACAATACCTCTAGTTTTTGTTTTATTTGAAGACAGTACCTCTAGTTTTTGTTTTATTTGAATACAGTACCCCTAGTTTTTGTTTTGTTTGAAGACAGTACCTCTAGTTTTTGTTTTATTTGAAGACAGTACCTCTAGTTTTTGTTTTATTTGAATACAGTACCTCTAGTTTTTGTTTTATTTGAAGACAGTACCCCTAGTTTTTGTTTTATTTGAAGACAGTACCTCTAGTTTTTGTTTTATTTGAAGACAGTACCTCTAGTTTTTGTTTTATTTGAATACAGTACCTCTAGTTTTTGTTTTATTTGAATACAGTACCTCTAGTTTTTGTTTTGTTTGAAGACAGTACCCCTAGTTTTTGTTTTATTTGAAGACAGTACCTCTAGTTTTTGTTTTATTTGAAGACAGTACCTCTAGTTTTTGTTTTATTTGAAGACAGTACCTCTAGTTTTTGTTTTATTTGAATACAGTACCTCTAGTTTTTGTTTTATTTGAATACAGTACCTCTAGTTTTTGTTTTATTTGAAGACAGTACCTCTAGTTTTTGTTTTATTTGAAGACAGTACCTCTAGTTTTTGTTTTGTTTGAAGACAGTACCTCTAGTTTTTGTTTTATTTGAATACAGTACCCTTAGTTTTTGTTTTATTTGAAGACAGTACCTCTAGTTTTTGTTTTATTTGAAGACAGTACCTCTAGTTTTTGTTTTATTTGAAGACAGTACCTCTAGTTTTTGTTTTGTTTGAATACAGTACCTCTAGTTTTTGTTTTATTTGAATACAGTACCTCTAGTTTTTGTTTTATTTGAATACAGTACCCTTAGTTTTTGTTTTATTTGAAGACAGTACCTCTAGTTTTTGTTTTGTTTGAAGACAGTACCTCTAGTTTTTGTTTTATTTGAATACAGTACCTCTAGTTTTTGTTTTATTTGAAGACAGTACCCTTAGTTTTTGTTTTATTTGAAGACAGTACCTCTAGTTTTTGTTTTGTTTGAATACAGTACCCCTAGTTTTTGTTTTATTTGAAGACAGTACCCTTAGTTTTTGTTTTATTTGAAGACAGTACCTCTAGTTTTTGTTTTATTTGAATACAGTACCCTTAGTTTTTGTTTTATTTGAAGACAGTACCTCTAGTTTTTGTTTTATTTGAAGACAGTACCTCTAGTTTTTGTTTTATTTGAATACAGTACCTCTAGTTTTTGTTTTATTTGAATACAGTACCCCTAGTTTTTGTTTTATTTGAAGACAGTACCTCTAGTTTTTGTTTTATTTGAAGACAGTACCTCTAGTTTTTGTTTTATTTGAAGACAGTACCTCTAGTTTTTGTTTTATTTGAAGACAGTACCTCTAGTTTTTGTTTTATTTGAATACAGTACCTCTAGTTTTTGCTTTATTTGAAGACAGTACCTCTAGTTTTTGTTTTATTTGAAGACAATACCTCTAGTTTTTGTTTTATTTGAAGACAGTACCTCTAGTTTTTGTTTTATTTGAATACAGTACCCCTAGTTTTTGTTTTGTTTGAAGACAGTACCTCTAGTTTTTGTTTTATTTGAAGACAGTACCTCTAGTTTTTCTTTTATTTGAATACAGTACCTCTAGTTTTTGTTTTATTTGAAGACAGTACCTCTAGTTTTTGTTTTATTTGAATACAGTACCTCTAGTTTTTGTTTTATTTGAAGACAGTACCTCTAGTTTTTGTTTTGTTTGAATACAGTACCCTTAGTTTTTGTTTTATTTGAAGACAATACCTCTATTTTTTGTTTTATTTGAATACAGTACCTCTAGTTTTTGTTTTATTTGAATACAGTACCCCTAGTTTTTGTTTTATTTGAAGACAGTACCTCTAGTTTTTGTTTTATTTGAAGACAGTACCTCTAGTTTTTGTTTTATTTGAATACAGTACCCTTAGTTTTTGTTTTATTTGAATACAGTACCTCTAGTTTTTGTTTTGTTTGAAGACAGTACCCCTAGTTTTTGTTTTATTTGAAGACAGTACCTCTAGTTTTTGTTTTATTTGAAGACAGTACCTCTAGTTTTTGTTTTATTTGAAGACAGTACCTCTTGTTTTTGTTTTATTTGAATACAGTACCTCTAGTTTTTGTTTTATTTGAATACAGTACCTCTAGTTTTTGTTTTATTTGAAGACAGTACCTCTAGTTTTTGTTTTATTTGAAGACAGTACCTCTAGTTTTTGTTTTGTTTGAAGACAGTACCTCTAGTTTTTGTTTTATTTGAATACAGTACCCTTAGTTTTTGTTTTATTTGAAGACAGTACCTCTAGTTTTTGTTTTATTTGAAGACAGTACCTCTAGTTTTTGTTTTATTTGAAGACAGTACCTCTAGTTTTTGTTTTGTTTGAATACAGTACCTCTAGTTTTTGTTTTATTTGAATACAGTACCTCTAGTTTTTGTTTTATTTGAATACAGTACCCTTAGTTTTTGTTTTATTTGAAGACAGTACCTCTAGTTTTTGCTTTGTTTGAAGACAGTACCTCTAGTTTTTGTTTTATTTGAATACAGTACCTCTAGTTTTTGTTTTATTTGAATACAGTACACTTAGTTTTTGTTTTATTTGAAGACAGTACCTCTAGTTTTTGTTTTGTTTGAATACAGTACCCCTAGTTTTTGTTTTATTTGAAGACAGTACCCTTAGTTTTTGTTTTATTTGAATACAGTACCTCTAGTTTTTGTTTTATTTGAATACAGTACCCTTAGTTTTTGTTTTATTTGAAGACAATACCTCTAGTTTTTGTTTTATTTGAAGACAATACCTCTAGTTTTTGTTTTGTTTGAAGACAGTACCTCTAGTTTTTGTTTTGTTTGAATACAGTACCTCTAGTTTTTGTTTTATTTGAAGACAGTACCTCTAGTTTTTGTTTTATTTGAAGACAGTACCTCTAGTTTTTGTTTTATTTGAATACATTACCCTTAGTTTTTGTTTTATTTGAAGACAATACCTCTAGTTTTTGTTTTATTTGAAGACAATACCTCTAGTTTTTGTTTTATTTGAAGACAGTACCTCTAGTTTTTGTTTTATTTGAATACAGTACCCCTAGTTTTTGTTTTGTTTGAAGACAGTACCTCTAGTTTTTGTTTTATTTGAAGACAGTACCTCTAGTTTTTGTTTTATTTGAATACAGTACCTCTAGTTTTTGTTTTATTTGAAGACAGTACCTCTAGTTTTTGTTTTATTTGAATACAGTACCTCTAGTTTTTGTTTTATTTGAAGACAGTACCTCTAGTTTTTGTTTTGTTTGAATACAGTACCCTTAGTTTTTGTTTTATTTGAAGACAATACCTCTATTTTTTGTTTTATTTGAATACAGTACCTCTAGTTTTTGTTTTATTTGAATACAGTACCCCTAGTTTTTGTTTTATTTGAAGACAGTACCTCTAGTTTTTGTTTTATTTGAAGACAGTACCTCTAGTTTTTGTTTTATTTGAATACAGTACCCTTAGTTTTTGTTTTATTTGAATACAGTACCTCTAGTTTTTGTTTTGTTTGAAGACAGTACCCCTAGTTTTTGTTTTATTTGAAGACAGTACCTCTAGTTTTTGTTTTATTTGAAGACAGTACCTCTAGTTTTTGTTTTATTTGAAGACAGTACCTCTTGTTTTTGTTTTATTTGAATACAGTACCTCTAGTTTTTGTTTTATTTGAATACAGTACCTCTAGTTTTTGTTTTATTTGAAGACAGTACCCCTAGTTTTTGTTTTATTTGAAGACAGTACCTCTAGTTTTTGTTTTGTTTGAAGACAGTACCTCTAGTTTTTGTTTTATTTGAATACAGTACCCTTAGTTTTTGTTTTATTTGAAGACAGTACCTCTAGTTTTTGTTTTATTTGAAGACAGTACCTCTAGTTTTTGTTTTATTTGAAGACAGTACCTCTAGTTTTTGTTTTATTTGAATACAGTACCTCTAGTTTTTTTTTTATTTGAATACAGTACCCTTAGTTTTTGTTTTATTTGAAGACAGTACCTCTAGTTTTTGTTTTGTTTGAAGACAGTACCTCTAGTTTTTGTTTTATTTGAATACAGTACCTCTAGTTTTTGTTTTATTTGAATACAGTACACTTAGTTTTTGTTTTATTTGAAGACAGTACCTCTAGTTTTTGTTTTGTTTGAATACAGTACCCCTAGTTTTTGTTTTATTTGAAGACAGTACCCTTAGTTTTTGTTTTATTTGAATACAGTACCTCTAGTTTTTGTTTTATTTGAATACAGTACCCTTAGTTTTTGTTTTATTTGAAGACAATACCTCTAGTTTTTGTTTTATTTGAAGACAATACCTCTAGTTTTTGTTTTATTTGAAGACAATACCTCTAGTTTTTGTTTTGTTTGAAGACAGTACCTCTAGTTTTTGTTTTGTTTGAATACAGTACCTCTAGTTTTTGTTTTATTTGAAGACAGTACCTCTAGTTTTTGTTTTATTTGAAGACAGTACCTCTAGTTTTTGTTTTATTTGAATACATTACCCTTAGTTTTTGTTTTATTTGAAGACAATACCTCTAGTTTTTGTTTTATTTGAAGACAATACCTCTAGTTTTTGTTTTGTTTGAAGACAGTACCTCTAGTTTTTGTTTTATTTGAATACAGTACCTCTAGTTTTTGTTTTATTTGAATACAGTACCCCTAGTTTTTGTTTTATTTGAAGACAATACCTCTAGTTTTTGTTTTATTTGAAGACAGTACCTCTAGTTTTTGTTTTATTTGAATACAGTACCCCTAGTTTTTGTTTTGTTTGAAGACAGTACCTCTAGTTTTTGTTTTATTTGAAGACAGTACCTCTAGTTTTTGTTTTATTTGAAGACAGTACCTCTAGTTTTTGTTTTATTTGAAGACAGTACCTCTTGTTTTTGTTTTATTTGAATACAGTACCTCTAGTTTTTGTTTTATTTGAATACAGTACCCCTAGTTTTTGTTTTATTTGAAGACAGTACCTCTAGTTTTTGTTTTGTTTGAAGACAGTACCTCTAGTTTTTGTTTTATTTGAATACAGTACCCTTAGTTTTTGTTTTATTTGAAGACAGTACCTCTAGTTTTTGTTTTATTTGAAGACAGTACCTCTAGTTTTTGTTTTATTTGAAGACAGTACCTCTAGTTTTTGTTTTATTTGAATACAGTACCTCTAGTTTTTGTTTTATTTGAATACAGTACCCTTAGTTTTTGTTTTATTTGAAGACAGTACCTCTAGTTTTTGTTTTGTTTGAAGACAGTACCTCTAGTTTTTGTTTTATTTGAATACAGTACCTCTAGTTTTTGTTTTATTTGAATACAGTACACTTAGTTTTTGTTTTATTTGAAGACAGTACCTCTAGTTTTTGTTTTGTTTGAATACAGTACCCCTAGTTTTTGTTTTATTTGAAGACAGTACCCTTAGTTTTTGTTTTATTTGAATACAGTACCTCTAGTTTTTGTTTTATTTGAATACAGTACCCTTAGTTTTTGTTTTATTTGAAGACAATACCTCTAGTTTTTGTTTTATTTGAAGACAATACCTCTAGTTTTTGTTTTATTTGAAGACAATACCTCTAGTTTTTGTTTTGTTTGAAGACAGTACCTCTAGTTTTTGTTTTGTTTGAATACAGTACCTCTAGTTTTTGTTTTATTTGAAGACAGTACCTCTAGTTTTTGTTTTATTTGAAGACAGTACCTCTAGTTTTTGTTTTATTTGAATACATTACCCTTAGTTTTTGTTTTATTTGAAGACAATACCTCTAGTTTTTGTTTTATTTGAAGACAATACCTCTAGTTTTTGTTTTGTTTGAAGACAGTACCTCTAGTTTTTGTTTTATTTGAATACAGTACCTCTAGTTTTTGTTTTATTTGAATACAGTACCCCTAGTTTTTGTTTTATTTGAAGACAATACCTCTAGTTTTTGTTTTATTTGAAGACAGTACCTCTAGTTTTTGTTTTATTTGAATACAGTACCCCTAGTTTTTGTTTTGTTTGAAGACAGTACCTCTAGTTTTTGTTTTATTTGAAGACAGTACCTCTAGTTTTTGTTTTATTTGAATACAGTACCTCTAGTTTTTGTTTTATTTGAAGACAGTACCTCTAGTTTTTGTTTTATTTGAATACAGTACCTCTAGTTTTTGTTTTATTTGAAGACAGTACCTCTAGTTTTTGTTTTGTTTGAATACAGTACCCTTAGTTTTTGTTTTATTTGAAGACAATACCTCTATTTTTTGTTTTATTTGAATACAGTACCTCTAGTTTTTGTTTTATTTGAATACAGTACCCCTAGTTTTTGTTTTATTTGAAGACAGTACCTCTAGTTTTTGTTTTATTTGAAGACAGTACCTCTAGTTTTTGTTTTATTTGAATACAGTACCCTTAGTTTTTGTTTTATTTGAATACAGTACCTCTAGTTTTTGTTTTGTTTGAAGACAGTACCCCTAGTTTTTGTTTTATTTGAAGACAGTACCTCTAGTTTTTGTTTTATTTGAAGACAGTACCTCTAGTTTTTGTTTTATTTGAAGACAGTACCTCTTGTTTTTGTTTTATTTGAATACAGTACCTCTAGTTTTTGTTTTATTTGAATACAGTACCTCTAGTTTTTGTTTTATTTGAAGACAGTACCTCTAGTTTTTGTTTTATTTGAAGACAGTACCTCTAGTTTTTGTTTTGTTTGAAGACAGTACCTCTAGTTTTTGTTTTATTTGAATACAGTACCCTTAGTTTTTGTTTTATTTGAAGACAGTACCTCTAGTTTTTGTTTTATTTGAAGACAGTACCTCTAGTTTTTGTTTTATTTGAAGACAGTACCTCTAGTTTTTGTTTTGTTTGAATACAGTACCTCTAGTTTTTGTTTTATTTGAATACAGTACCTCTAGTTTTTGTTTTATTTGAATACAGTACCCTTAGTTTTTGTTTTATTTGAAGACAGTACCTCTAGTTTTTGTTTTGTTTGAAGACAGTACCTCTAGTTTTTGTTTTATTTGAATACAGTACCTCTAGTTTTTGTTTTATTTGAATACAGTACACTTAGTTTTTGTTTTATTTGAAGACAGTACCTCTAGTTTTTGTTTTGTTTGAATACAGTACCCCTAGTTTTTGTTTTATTTGAAGACAGTACCCTTAGTTTTTGTTTTATTTGAATACAGTACCTCTAGTTTTTGTTTTATTTGAATACAGTACCCTTAGTTTTTGTTTTATTTGAAGACAATACCTCTAGTTTTTGTTTTATTTGAAGACAATACCTCTAGTTTTTGTTTTATTTGAAGACAATACCTCTAGTTTTTGTTTTGTTTGAAGACAGTACCTCTAGTTTTTGTTTTGTTTGAATACAGTACCTCTAGTTTTTGTTTTATTTGAAGACAGTACCTCTAGTTTTTGTTTTATTTGAAGACAGTACCTCTAGTTTTTGTTTTATTTGAATACATTACCCTTAGTTTTTGTTTTATTTGAAGACAATACCTCTAGTTTTTGTTTTATTTGAAGACAATACCTCTAGTTTTTGTTTTGTTTGAAGACAGTACCTCTAGTTTTTGTTTTATTTGAATACAGTACCTCTAGTTTTTGTTTTATTTGAATACAGTACCCCTAGTTTTTGTTTTATTTGAAGACAATACCTCTAGTTTTTGTTTTATTTGAAGACAGTACCTCTAGTTTTTGTTTTATTTGAATACAGTACCCTTAGTTTTTGTTTTATTTGAATACAGTACCTCTAGTTTTTGTTTTATTTGAATACAGTACCTCTAGTTTTTGTTTTATTTGAATACAGTACCTCTAGTTTTTGTTTTATTTGAATACAGTACCTCCAGTTTTTGCTTTATTTGAATACAGTACCCCTAGTTTTTGTTTTATTTGAAGACAATACCTCTAGTTTTTGTTTTATTTGAAGACAGTACCTCTAGTTTTTGTTTTATTTGAATACAGTACCCTTAGTTTTTGTTTTATTTGAATACAGTACCTCTAGTTTTTGTTTTATTTGAATACAGTACCTCTAGTTTTTGTTTTATTTGAATACAGTACCTCTAGTTTTTGTTTTATTTGAATACAGTACCTCTAGTTTTTGTTTTATTTGAATACAGTACCTCTAGTTTTTGTTTTATTTGAATACAGTACCCCTAGTTTTTGTTTTATTTGAATACAGTACCTCTAGTTTTTGTTTTATTTGAATACAGTACCTCTAGTTTTTGTTTTATTTGAAGACAATACCTCTAGTTTTTGTTTTATTTGAAGACAGTACCTCTAGTTTTTGTTTTATTTGAATACAGTACCCTTAGTTTTTGTTTTATTTGAATACAGTACCTCTAGTTTTTGTTTTATTTGAATACAGTACCCCTAGTTTTTGTTTTATTTGAAGACAATACCTCTAGTTTTTGTTTTGTTTGAAGACAGTACCTCTAGTTTTTGTTTTGTTTGAATACAGTACCTCTAGTTTTTGTTTTATTTGAAGACAGTACCTCTAGTTTTTGTTTTATTTGAAGACAGTACCTCTAGTTTTTGTTTTATTTGAATACATTACCCTTAGTTTTTGTTTTATTTGAAGACAATACCTCTAGTTTTTGTTTTATTTGAAGACAATACCTCTAGTTTTTGTTTTGTTTGAAGACAGTACCTCTAGTTTTTGTTTTATTTGAATACAGTACCTCTAGTTTTTGTTTTATTTGAATACAGTACCCCTAGTTTTTGTTTTATTTGAAGACAATACCTCTAGTTTTTGTTTTATTTGAAGACAGTACCTCTAGTTTTTGTTTTATTTGAATACAGTACCCCTAGTTTTTGTTTTGTTTGAAGACAGTACCTCTAGTTTTTGTTTTATTTGAAGACAGTACCTCTAGTTTTTGTTTTATTTGAATACAGTACCTCTAGTTTTTGTTTTATTTGAAGACAGTACCTCTAGTTTTTGTTTTATTTGAATACAGTACCTCTAGTTTTTGTTTTATTTGAAGACAGTACCTCTAGTTTTTGTTTTGTTTGAATACAGTACCCTTAGTTTTTGTTTTATTTGAAGACAATACCTCTATTTTTTGTTTTATTTGAATACAGTACCTCTAGTTTTTGTTTTATTTGAATACAGTACCCCTAGTTTTTGTTTTATTTGAAGACAGTACCTCTAGTTTTTGTTTTATTTGAAGACAGTACCTCTAGTTTTTGTTTTATTTGAATACAGTACCCTTAGTTTTTGTTTTATTTGAATACAGTACCTCTAGTTTTTGTTTTGTTTGAAGACAGTACCCCTAGTTTTTGTTTTATTTGAAGACAGTACCTCTAGTTTTTGTTTTATTTGAAGACAGTACCTCTAGTTTTTGTTTTATTTGAAGACAGTACCTCTTGTTTTTGTTTTATTTGAATACAGTACCTCTAGTTTTTGTTTTATTTGAATACAGTACCTCTAGTTTTTGTTTTATTTGAAGACAGTACCTCTAGTTTTTGTTTTATTTGAAGACAGTACCTCTAGTTTTTGTTTTGTTTGAAGACAGTACCTCTAGTTTTTGTTTTATTTGAATACAGTACCCTTAGTTTTTGTTTTATTTGAAGACAGTACCTCTAGTTTTTGTTTTATTTGAAGACAGTACCTCTAGTTTTTGTTTTATTTGAAGACAGTACCTCTAGTTTTTGTTTTGTTTGAATACAGTACCTCTAGTTTTTGTTTTATTTGAATACAGTACCTCTAGTTTTTGTTTTATTTGAATACAGTACCCTTAGTTTTTGTTTTATTTGAAGACAGTACCTCTAGTTTTTGTTTTGTTTGAAGACAGTACCTCTAGTTTTTGTTTTATTTGAATACAGTACCTCTAGTTTTTGTTTTATTTGAATACAGTACACTTAGTTTTTGTTTTATTTGAAGACAGTACCTCTAGTTTTTGTTTTGTTTGAATACAGTACCCCTAGTTTTTGTTTTATTTGAAGACAGTACCCTTAGTTTTTGTTTTATTTGAATACAGTACCTCTAGTTTTTGTTTTATTTGAATACAGTACCCTTAGTTTTTGTTTTATTTGAAGACAATACCTCTAGTTTTTGTTTTATTTGAAGACAATACCTCTAGTTTTTGTTTTATTTGAAGACAATACCTCTAGTTTTTGTTTTGTTTGAAGACAGTACCTCTAGTTTTTGTTTTGTTTGAATACAGTACCTCTAGTTTTTGTTTTATTTGAAGACAGTACCTCTAGTTTTTGTTTTATTTGAAGACAGTACCTCTAGTTTTTGTTTTATTTGAATACATTACCCTTAGTTTTTGTTTTATTTGAAGACAATACCTCTAGTTTTTGTTTTATTTGAAGACAATACCTCTAGTTTTTGTTTTGTTTGAAGACAGTACCTCTAGTTTTTGTTTTATTTGAATACAGTACCTCTAGTTTTTGTTTTATTTGAATACAGTACCCCTAGTTTTTGTTTTATTTGAAGACAATACCTCTAGTTTTTGTTTTATTTGAAGACAGTACCTCTAGTTTTTGTTTTATTTGAATACTGTACCCTTAGTTTTTGTTTTATTTGAATACAGTACCTCTAGTTTTTGTTTTATTTGAATACAGTACCTCTAGTTTTTGTTTTATTTGAATACAGTACCTCTAGTTTTTGTTTTATTTGAATACAGTACCTCCAGTTTTTGCTTTATTTGAATACAGTACCCCTAGTTTTTGTTTTATTTGAAGACAATACCTCTAGTTTTTGTTTTATTTGAAGACAGTACCTCTAGTTTTTGTTTTATTTGAATACAGTACCCTTAGTTTTTGTTTTATTTGAATACAGTACCTCTAGTTTTTGTTTTATTTGAATACAGTACCTCTAGTTTTTGTTTTATTTGAATACAGTACCTCTAGTTTTTGTTTTATTTGAATACAGTACCTCTAGTTTTTGTTTTATTTGAATACAGTACCTCTAGTTTTTGTTTTATTTGAATACAGTACCCCTAGTTTTTGTTTTATTTGAATACAGTACCTCTAGTTTTTGTTTTATTTGAATACAGTACCTCTAGTTTTTGTTTTATTTGAAGACAATACCTCTAGTTTTTGTTTTATTTGAAGACAGTACCTCTAGTTTTTGTTTTATTTGAATACAGTACCCTTAGTTTTTGTTTTATTTGAATACAGTACCTCTAGTTTTTGTTTTATTTGAATACAGTACCCCTAGTTTTTGTTTTATTTGAAGACAGTACCTCTAGTTTTTGTTTTATTTGAATACAGTACCCTTAGTTTTTGTTTTATTTGAAGACAGTACCTCTAGTTTTTGTTTTATTTGAATACAGTACCTCCAGTTTTTGTTTTATTTGAAGACAATACCTCTAGTTTTTGTTTTATTTGAAGACAGTACCTCTAGTTTTTGTTTAATTTGAATACAGTACCCTTAGTTTTTGTTTTATTTGAATACAGTACCTCTAGTTTTTGTTTTGTTTGAAGACAGTACCTCT
The DNA here is from genome assembly GCA_963383655.1 of Bathymodiolus septemdierum. Taxonomy (NCBI): domain Eukaryota; kingdom Metazoa; phylum Mollusca; class Bivalvia; order Mytilida; family Modiolidae; genus Bathymodiolus; species Bathymodiolus septemdierum. The sequence goes on from OY726524.1 coordinate 7,252,616, forward strand.
AGTTTTTGTTTTGTTTGAAGACAGTACCCCTAGTTTTTGTTTTATTTGAATACAGTACCCTTAGTTTTTGTTTTATTTGAAGACAGTACCTCTAGTTTTTGTTTTGTTTGAAGACAGTACCTCTAGTTTTTGTTTTATTTGAATACAGTACCCCTAGTTTTTGTTTTATTTGAATACATTACCCTTAGTTTTTGTTTTATTTGAAGACAATACCTCTAGTTTTTGTTTTATTTGAAGACAATACCTCTAGTTTTTGTTTTGTTTGAAGACAGTACCTCTAGTTTTTGTTTTATTTGAATACTGTACCTCCAGTTTTTGTTTTATTTGAATACAGTACCCCTAGTTTTTGTTTTATTTGAAGACAATACCTCTAGTTTTTGTTTTATTTGAAGACAGTACCTCTAGTTTTTGTTTTATTTGAATACAGTACCCTTAGTTTTTGTTTTATTTGAATACAGTACCTCTAGTTTTTGTTTTATTTGAATACAGTACCTCTAGTTTTTGTTTTATTTGAATACAGTACCTCTAGTTTTTGTTTTATTTGAATACAGTACCTCTAGTTTTTGTTTTATTTGAAGACAATACCTCTAGTTTTTGTTTTATTTGAAGACAATACCTCTAGTTTTTGTTTTGTTTGAAGACAGTACCTCTAGTTTTTGTTTTGTTTGAATACAGTACCTCTAGTTTTTGTTTTATTTGAAGACAGTACCTCTAGTTTTTGTTTTATTTGAAGACAGTACCTCTAGTTTTTGTTTTATTTGAATACATTACCCTTAGTTTTTGTTTTATTTGAAGACAATACCTCTAGTTTTTGTTTTGTTTGAAGACAGTACCTCTAGTTTTTGTTTTCTTTGAATACAGTACCTCTAGTTTTTGTTTTATTTGAATACAGTACCCCTAGTTTTTGTTTTATTTGAAGACAATACCTCTAGTTTTTGTTTTATTTGAAGACAGTACCTCTAGTTTTTGTTTTATTTGAATACAGTACCCTTAGTTTTTGTTTTATTTGAATACAGTACCTCTAGTTTTTGTTTTATTTGAATACAGTACCTCTAGTTTTTGTTTTATTTGAATACAGTACCTCTAGTTTTTGTTTTATTTGAATACAGTACCTCTAGTTTTTGTTTTATTTGAATACAGTACCTCCAGTTTTTGTTTTATTTGAATACAGTACCCCTAGTTTTTGTTTTATTTGAAGACAATACCTCTAGTTTTTGTTTTATTTGAAGACAGTACCTCTAGTTTTTGCTTTATTTGAATACAGTACCCTTAGTTTTTGTTTTATTTGAATACAGTACCTCTAGTTTTTGTTTTATTTGAATACAGTACCTCTAGTTTTTGTTTTATTTGAATACAGTACCTCTAGTTTTTGTTTTATTTGAATACAGTACCTCTAGTTTTTGTTTTATTTGAATACAGTACCTCTAATTTTTGTTTTATTTGAATACAGTACCCCTAGTTTTTGTTTTATTTGAATACAGTACCTCTAGTTTTTGTTTTATTTGAATACAGTACCTCTAGTTTTTGTTTTATTTGAAGACAATACCTCTAGTTTTTTTTTTATTTGAAGACAGTACCTCTAGTTTTTGTTTTATTTGAATACAGTACCCTTAGTTTTTGTTTTATTTGAATACAGTACCTCTAGTTTTTGTTTTATTTGAATACAGTACCTCTAGTTTTTGTTTTATTTGAAGACAGTACCTCTAGTTTTTGTTTTATTTGAATACAGTACCCTTAGTTTTTGTTTTATTTGAAGACAGTACCTCTAGTTTTTGTTTTATTTGAATACAGTACCTCCAGTTTTTGTTTTATTTGAAGACAATACCTCTAGTTTTTGTTTTATTTGAAGACAGTACCTCTAGTTTTTGTTTAATTTGAATACAGTACCCTTAGTTTTTGTTTTATTTGAATACAGTACCTCTAGTTTTTGTTTTGTTTGAAGACAGTACCTCTAGTTTTTGTTTTGTTTGAAGACAGTACCCCTAGTTTTTGTTTTATTTGAATACAGTACCCTTAGTTTTTGTTTTATTTGAAGGCAGTACCTCTAGTTTTTGTTTTGTTTGAAGACAGTACCTCTAGTTTTTGTTTTATTTGAATACAGTACCTCCAGTTTTTGTTTTATTTGAATACATTACCCTTAGTTTTTGTTTTATTTGAAGACAATACCTCTAGTTTTTGTTTTATTTGAAGACAATACCTCTAGTTTTTGTTTTGTTTGAAGACAGTACCTCTAGTTTTTGTTTTATTTGAATACAGTACCTCCAGTTTTTGTTTTATTTGAATACAGTACCCCTAGTTTTTGTTTTATTTGAAGACAATACCTCTAGTTTTTGTTTTATTTGAAGACAGTACCTCTAGTTTTTGTTTTATTTGAATACAGTACCCTTAGTTTTTGTTTTATTTGAATACAGTACCTCTAGTTTTTGTTTTATTTGAATACAGTACCTCTAGTTTTTGTTTTATTTGAATACAGTACCTCTAGTTTTTGTTTTATTTGAATACAGTACCTCTAGTTTTTGTTTTATTTGAATACAGTACCTCTAGTTTTTGTTTTATTTGAAGACAGTACCTCTAGTTTTTGTTTTATTTGAAGACAGTACCTCTAGTTTTTGTTTTATTTGAATACAGTACCCTTAGTTTTTGTTTTATTTGAAGACAGTACCTCCAGTTTTTGTTTTATTTGAATAGAGTACCTCTAGTTTTTGTTTTATTTGAAGACAATACCTCTAGTTTTTGTTTTATTTGAAGACAGTACCTCTAGTTTTTGTTTAATTTGAATACAGTACCCTTAGTTTTTGTTTTATTTGAATACATTACCTCTAGTTTTTGTTTTGTTTGAAGACAGTACCTCTAGTTTTTGTTTTGTTTGAAGACAGTACCTCTAGTTTTTGTTTTATTTGAATACAGTACCCTTAGTTTTTGTTTTATTTGAAGACAATACCTCTATTTTTTGTTTTGTTTGAAGACAGTACCTCTAGTTTTTGTTTTATTTGAATACAGTACCTCTAGTTTTTGTTTTATTTGAAGACAGTACCCTTAGTTTTTGTTTTATTTGAATACAGTACCTCTAGTTTTTGTTTTATTTGAAGACATTACCTCTAGTTTTTGTTTTATTTGAATACAGTACCCTTAGTTTTTGTTTTATTTGAAGACAATACCTCTAGTTTTTGTTTTATTTGAAGACAGTACCTCTAGTTTTTGTTTTGTTTGAAGACAGTACCTCTAGTTTTTGTTTTATTTGAATACAGTACCTCTAGTTTTTGTTTTATTTGAAGACAGTACCTCTAGTTTTTGTTTTATTTGAAGACAGTACCTCTAGTTTTTGTTTTATTTGAAGACAGTACCTCTAGTTTTTGTTTTGTTTGAAGACAGTACCTCTAGTTTTTGTTTTATTTGAAGACAGTACCTCTAGTTTTTGTTTTATTTGAAGACAGTACCTCTAGTTTTTGTTTTATTTGAAGACAGTACCTCTAGTTTTTGTTTTGTTTGAAGACAGTACCTCTAGTTTTTGTTTTGTTTGAAGACAGTACCCTTAGTTTTTGTTTTATTTGAATACAGTACCCTTAGTTTTTGTTTTATTTGAATACAGTACCTCTAGTTTTTGTTTTGTTTGAAGACAGTACCTCTAGTTTTTGTTTTGTTTGAAGAGAGTACCCCTAGTTTTTGTTTTATTTGAATACAGTACCCTTAGTTTTTGTTTTATTTGAATACAGTACCTCCAGTTTTTGTTTTATTTGAATACAGTACCCCTAGTTTTTGTTTTATTTGAAGACAATACCTCTAGTTTTTGTTTTATTTGAAGACAGTACCTCTAGTTTTTGTTTTGTTTGAAGACAGTACCTCTAGTTTTTGCTTTGTTTGAATACAGTACCTCTAGTTTTTGTTTTATTTGAAGACAGTACCTCTAGTTTTTGTTTTATTTGAATACAGTACCTCTAGTTTTTGTTTTATTTGAATACATTACCCTTAGTTTTTGTTTTATTTGAAGACAATACCACTAGTTTTTGCTTTATTTGAAGACAATACCTCTAGTTTTTGTTTTGTTTGAAGACAGTACCTCTAGTTTCTGTTTTATTTGAATACAGTACCTCCAGTTTTTGTTTTATTTGAATACAGTACCCCTAGTTTTTGTTTTATTTGAAGACAATACCTCTAGTTTTTGTTTTATTTGAAGACAGTACCTCTAGTTTTTGTTTTATTTGAATACAGTACCCTTAGTTTTTGTTTTATTTGAATACAGTACCTCTAGTTTTTGTTTTATTTGAATACAATACCTCTAGTTTTTGTTTTATTTGAATACAGTACCTCTAGTTTTTGTTTTATTTGAATACAGTACCTCTAGTTTTTGTTTTATTTGAATACAGTACCTCCAGTTTTTGTTTTATTTGAATACAGTACCCCTAGTTTTTGTTTTATTTGAAGACAATACCTCTAGTTTTTGTTTTATTTGAAGACAGTACCTCTAGTTTTTGCTTTATTTGAATACAGTACCCTTAGTTTTTGTTTTATTTGAATAGAGTACCTCTAGTTTTTGTTTTATTTGAATACAGTACCTCTAGTTTTTGTTTTATTTGAATACAGTACCTCTAGTTTTTGTTTTATTTGAATACAGTACCTCTAGTTTTTGTTTTATTTGAATACAGTACCTCTAATTTTTGTTTTATTTGAATACAGTACCCCTAGTTTTTGTTTTATTTGAATACAGTACCTCTAGTTTTTGTTTTATTTGAATACAGTACCTCTAGTTTTTGTTTTATTTGAAGACAATACCTCTAGTTTTTTTTTTATTTGAAGACAGTACCTCTAGTTTTTGTTTTATTTGAATACAGTACCCTTAGTTTTTGTTTTATTTGAATACAGTACCTCTAGTTTTTGTTTTATTTGAATACAGTACCTCTAGTTTTTGTTTTATTTGAAGACAGTACCTCTAGTTTTTGTTTTATTTGAATACAGTACCCTTAGTTTTTGTTTTATTTGAAGACAGTACCTCTAGTTTTTGTTTTATTTGAATACAGTACCTCCAGTTTTTGTTTTATTTGAAGACAATACCTCTAGTTTTTGTTTTATTTGAAGACAGTACCTCTAGTTTTTGTTTAATTTGAATACAGTACCCTTAGTTTTTGTTTTATTTGAATACAGTACCTCTAGTTTTTGTTTTGTTTGAAGACAGTACCTCTAGTTTTTGTTTTGTTTGAAGACAGTACCCCTAGTTTTTGTTTTATTTGAATACAGTACCCTTAGTTTTTGTTTTATTTGAAGGCAGTACCTCTAGTTTTTGTTTTGTTTGAAGACAGTACCTCTAGTTTTTGTTTTATTTGAATACAGTACCTCCAGTTTTTGTTTTATTTGAATACATTACCCTTAGTTTTTGTTTTATTTGAAGACAATACCTCTAGTTTTTGTTTTATTTGAAGACAATACCTCTAGTTTTTGTTTTGTTTGAAGACAGTACCTCTAGTTTTTGTTTTATTTGAATACAGTACCTCCAGTTTTTGTTTTATTTGAATACAGTACCCCTAGTTTTTGTTTTATTTGAAGACAATACCTCTAGTTTTTGTTTTATTTGAAGACAGTACCTCTAGTTTTTGTTTTATTTGAATACAGTACCCTTAGTTTTTGTTTTATTTGAATACAGTACCTCTAGTTTTTGTTTTATTTGAATACAGTACCTCTAGTTTTTGTTTTATTTGAATACAGTACCTCTAGTTTTTGTTTTATTTGAATACAGTACCTCTAGTTTTTGTTTTATTTGAATACAGTACCTCTAGTTTTTGTTTTATTTGAAGACAGTACCTCTAGTTTTTGTTTTATTTGAAGACAGTACCTCTAGTTTTTGTTTTATTTGAATACAGTACCCTTAGTTTTTGTTTTATTTGAAGACAGTACCTCCAGTTTTTGTTTTATTTGAATAGAGTACCTCTAGTTTTTGTTTTATTTGAAGACAATACCTCTAGTTTTTGTTTTATTTGAAGACAGTACCTCTAGTTTTTGTTTAATTTGAATACAGTACCCTTAGTTTTTGTTTTATTTGAATACATTACCTCTAGTTTTTGTTTTGTTTGAAGACAGTACCTCTAGTTTTTGTTTTGTTTGAAGACAGTACCTCTAGTTTTTGTTTTATTTGAATACAGTACCTCTAGTTTTTGTTTTATTTGAATACAGTACCCTTAGTTTTTGTTTTATTTGAAGACAATACCTCTATTTTTTGTTTTGTTTGAAGACAGTACCTCTAGTTTTTGTTTTATTTGAATACAGTACCTCTAGTTTTTGTTTTATTTGAAGACAGTACCCTTAGTTTTTGTTTTATTTGAATACAGTACCTCTAGTTTTTGTTTTATTTGAAGACATTACCTCTAGTTTTTGTTTTATTTGAATACAGTACCCTTAGTTTTTGTTTTATTTGAAGACAATACCTCTAGTTTTTGTTTTATTTGAAGACAGTACCTCTAGTTTTTGTTTTGTTTGAAGACAGTACCTCTAGTTTTTGTTTTATTTGAATACAGTACCTCTAGTTTTTGTTTTATTTGAAGACAGTACCTCTAGTTTTTGTTTTATTTGAAGACAGTACCTCTAGTTTTTGTTTTATTTGAAGACAGTACCTCTAGTTTTTGTTTTGTTTGAAGACAGTACCTCTAGTTTTTGTTTTATTTGAAGACAGTACCTCTAGTTTTTGTTTTATTTGAAGACAGTACCTCTAGTTTTTGTTTTATTTGAAGACAGTACCTCTAGTTTTTGTTTTGTTTGAAGACAGTACCTCTAGTTTTTGTTTTGTTTGAAGACAGTACCCTTAGTTTTTGTTTTATTTGAATACAGTACCCTTAGTTTTTGTTTTATTTGAATACAGTACCTCTAGTTTTTGTTTTGTTTGAAGACAGTACCTCTAGTTTTTGTTTTGTTTGAAGAGAGTACCCCTAGTTTTTGTTTTATTTGAATACAGTACCCTTAGTTTTTGTTTTATTTGAATACAGTACCTCCAGTTTTTGTTTTATTTGAATACAGTACCCCTAGTTTTTGTTTTATTTGAAGACAATACCTCTAGTTTTTGTTTTATTTGAAGACAGTACCTCTAGTTTTTGTTTTGTTTGAAGACAGTACCTCTAGTTTTTGCTTTGTTTGAATACAGTACCTCTAGTTTTTGTTTTATTTGAAGACAGTACCTCTAGTTTTTGTTTTATTTGAATACAGTACCTCTAGTTTTTGTTTTATTTGAATACATTACCCTTAGTTTTTGTTTTATTTGAAGACAATACCACTAGTTTTTGCTTTATTTGAAGACAATACCTCTAGTTTTTGTTTTGTTTGAAGACAGTACCTCTAGTTTCTGTTTTATTTGAATACAGTACCTCCAGTTTTTGTTTTATTTGAATACAGTACCCCTAGTTTTTGTTTTATTTGAAGACAATACCTCTAGTTTTTGTTTTATTTGAAGACAGTACCTCTAGTTTTTGTTTTATTTGAATACAGTACCCTTAGTTTTTGTTTTATTTGAATACAGTACCTCTAGTTTTTGTTTTATTTGAATACAATACCTCTAGTTTTTGTTTTATTTGAATACAGTACCTCTAGTTTTTGTTTTATTTGAATACAGTACCTCTAGTTTTTGTTTTATTTGAATACAGTACCTCCAGTTTTTGTTTTATTTGAATACAGTACCCCTAGTTTTTGTTTTATTTGAAGACAATACCTCTAGTTTTTGTTTTATTTGAAGACAGTACCTCTAGTTTTTGTTTTATTTGAATACAGTACCCTTAGTTTTTGTTTTATTTGAATACAGTACCTCTAGTTTTTGTTTTATTTGAATACAGTACCTCTAGTTTTTGTTTTATTTGAATACAGTACCTCTAGTTTTTGTTTTATTTGAATACAGTACCTCTAGTTTTTGTTTTATTTGAATACAGTACCTCTAGTTTTTGTTTTATTTGAAGACAGTACCTCTAGTTTTTGTTTTATTTGAATACAGTACCTCTAGTTTTTGTTTTATTTGAAGACAGTACCTCTAGTTTTTGTTTTATTTGAAGACAATACCTCTAGTTTTTGTTTTATTTGAAGACAGTACCTCTAGTTTTTGTTTTATTTGAATACAGTACCCTTAGTTTTTGTTTTATTTGAATACAGTACCTCTAGTTTTTGTTTTATTTGAATACAGTACCTCTAGTTTTTGTTTTATTTGAAGACAGTACCTCTAGTTTTTGTTTTATTTGAATACAGTACCCTTAGTTTTTGTTTTATTTGAAGACAGTACCTCTAGTTTTTGTTTTATCTGAATACAGTACCTCCAGTTTTTGTTTTATTTGAAGACAATACCTCTAGTTTTTGTTTTATTTGAAGACAGTACCTCTAGTTTTTGTTTAATTTGAATACAGTACCCTTAGTTTTTGTTTTATTTGAATACAGTACCTCTAGTTTTTGTTTTGTTTGAAGACAGTACCTCTAGTTTTTGTTTTGTTTGAAGACAGTACCTCTAGTTTTTGTTTTATTTGAATACAGTACCTCTAGTTTTTGTTTTATTTGAATACAGTACCCTTAGTTTTTGTTTTATTTGAAGACAATAACTCTATTTTTTGTTTTGTTTGAAGACAGTACCTCTAGTTTTTGTTTTATTTGAATACAGTACCTCTAGTTTTTGTTTTATTTGAAGACAGTACCCTTAGTTTTTGTTTTATTTGAATACAGTACCTCTAGTTTTTGTTTTATTTGAATACAGTACCCTTAGTTTTTGTTTTATTTGAAGACAATAACTCTATTTTTTGTTTTGTTTGAAGACAGTACCTCTAGTTTTTGTTTTATTTGAATACAGTACCTCTAGTTTTTGTTTTATTTGAAGACAGTACCCTTAGTTTTTGTTTTATTTGAATACAGTACCTCTAGTTTTTGTTTTATTTGAATACAGTACCCTTAGTTTTTGTTTTATTTGAAGACAGTACCTCTAGTTTTTGTTTTGTTTGAAGACAGTACCTGTAGTTTTTGTTTTGTTTGAAGACAGTACCTCTAGTTTTTGTTTTATTTGAATACAGTACGTCTAGTTTTTGTTTTATTTGAATACAGTACCCTTAGTTTTTGTTTTATTTGAAGACAATACCTCTATTTTTTGTTTTGTTTGAAGACAGTACCTCTAGTTTTTGTTTTATTTGAATACAGTACCCTTAGTTTTTGTTTTATTTGAATACAGTACCTCTAGTTTTTGTTTTGTTTGAAGACAGTACCTCTAGTTTTTGTTTTGTTTGAAGACAGTACCTCTAGTTTTTGTTTTATTTGAATACAGTACCTCTAGTTTTTGTTTTATTTGAATACAGTACCCTTAGTTTTTGTTTTATTTGAAGACAATACCTCTATTTTTTGTTTTGTTTGAAGACAGTACCTCTAGTTTTTGTTTTATTTGAATACTGTACCTCTAGTTTTTGTTTTATTTGAATACAGTACCCTTAGTTTTTGTTTTATTTGAATACAGTACCTCTAGTTTTTGTTTTATTTGAAGACAGTACCTCTAGTTTTTGTTTCATTTGAATACAGTACCCTTAGTTTTTGTTTTATTTGAAGACAGTACCTCTAGTTTTTGTTTTGTTTGAAGACAGTACCTCTAGTTTTTGTATTATTTGAATACAGTACCTCTAGTTTTTGTTTTATTTGAATACAGTACCCTTAGTTTTTGTTTTATTTGAAGACAATACCTCTATTTTTTGTTTTGTTTGAAGACAGTACCTCTAGTTTTTGTTTTATTTGAATACAGTACCTCTAGTTTTTGTTTTATTTGAATACAGTACCTCTAGTTTTTGTTTTATTTGAAGACAATACCTCCAGTTTTTGTTTTATTTGAAGACAGTACCTCTATTTTTTGTTTTATTTGAATACAGTACACTTAGTTTTTGTTTTATTTGAAGACAGTACCCTTAGTTTTTGTTTTATTTGAAGAAAGTACCTCTAGTTTTTGTTTTATTTGAATACAGTACCTCTAGTTTTTGTTTTATTTGAAGAAAGTACCTCTAGTTTTTGTTTTATTTGAATACAGTACCTCTAGTTTTTGTTTTATTTGAATACAGTACCTCTAGTTTTTGTTTTATTTGAATACAGTACCTCTAGTTTTTGTTTTATTTGAAGACAGTACCTCCAGTTTTTGTTTTATTTGAATACAGTACCCCTAGTTTTTGTTTTATTTGAAGACAATACCTCTAGTTTTTGTTTTATTTGAAGACAGTACCTCTAGTTTTTGTTTTATTTGAATACAGTACCCTTAGTTTTTGTTTTATTTGAATACAGTACCTCTAGTTTTTGTTTTATTTGAAGACAGTACCTCTAGTTTTTGTTTTATTTGAATACAGTACCTCTAGTTTTTGTTTTATTTGAATACAGTACCTCTAGTTTTTGTTTTATTTGAATACAGTACCTCTAGTTTTTGTTTTATTTGAATACAGTACCCCTAGTTTTTGTTTTATTTGAATACAGTACCTCTAGTTTTTGTTTTATTTGAAGACAGTACCTCTAGTTTTTGTTTTATTTGAAGACAATACCTCTAGTTTTTGTTTTATTTGAAGACAGTACCTCTAGTTTTTGTTTTATTTGAATACAGTACCCTTAGTTTTTGTTTTATTTGAATACAGTACCTCTAGTTTTTGTTTTATTTGAATACAGTACCTCTAGTTTTTGTTTTATTTGAAGACAGTACCGCTAGTTTTTGTTTTATTTGAATACAGTACCCTTAGTTTTTGTTTTATTTGAAGACAGTACCTCTAGTTTTTGTTTTATTTGAATACAGTACCTCCAGTTTTTGTTTTATTTGAAGACAATACCTCTAGTTTTTGTTTTATTTGAAGACAGTACCTCTAGTTTTTGTTTTATTTGAATACAGTACCCTTAGTTTTTGTTTTATTTGAATACAGTACCTCTAGTTTTTGTTTTGTTTGAAGACAGTACCTCTAGTTTTTGTTTTGTTTGAAGAAAGTACCTCTAGTTTTTGTTTTATTTGAATACAGTACCTCTAGTTTTTGTTTTATTTGAATACAGTACCCTTAGTTTTTGTTTTATTTGAAGACAATACCTCTATTTTTTGTTTTGTTTGAAGACAGTACCTCTAGTTTTTGTTTTATTTGAATACAGTACCTCTAGTTTTTGTTTTATTTGAAGACAGTACCCTTAGTTTTTGTTTTATTTGAATACAGTACCTCTAGTTTTTGTTTTATTTGAAGACAGTACCTCTAGTTTTTGTTTTATTTGAATACAGTACCCTTAGTTTTTGTTTTATTTGAAGACAGTACTTCTAGTTTTTGTTTTGTTTGAAGACAGTACCTCTAGTTTTTGTTTTGTTTGAAGACAGTACCTCTAGTTTTTGTTTTATTTGAATACAGTACCCCTAGTTTTTGTTTTATTTGAATACAGTACCCTTAGTTTATGTTTTATTTGAATACAGTACCTCTATTTTTTGTTTTGTTTGAAGACAGTACCTCTAGTTTTTGTTTTATTTGAATACAGTACCTCTAGTTTTTGTTTTATTTGAAGACAGTACCTCTAGTTTTTGTTTTATTTGAATACAGTACCCTTAGTTTTTGTTTTATTTGAAGACAGTACCTCTAGTTTTTGTTTTGTTTGAAGACAGTACCTCTAGTTTTTGTTTTGTTTGAATACAGTACCTCTAGTTTTTGTTTTATTTGAATACAGTACCCCTAGTTTTTGTTTTATTTGAATACAGTACCCTTAGTTTTTGTTTTATTTGAAGACAATACCTCTATTTTTTGTTTTGTTTGAAGACAGTACCTCTAGTTTTTGTTTTATTTGAATACAGTACCCTTAGTTTTTGTTTTATTTGAATACAGTACCTCTAGTTTTTGTTTTGTTTCAAGACAGTACCTCTAGTTTTTGTTTTGTTTGAAGACAGTACCTCTAGTTTTTGTTTTATTTGAAGACAGTACCTCTAGTTTTTGTTTTATTTGAAGACAGTACCTCTAGTTTTTGTTTTATTTGAATACAGTACCTCTAGTTTTTGTTTTATTTGAAGACAATACCTCTATTTTTTGTTTTGTTTGAATACAGTACCTCTAGTTTTTGTTTTATTTGAATACAGTACCTCTAGTTTTTGTTTTATTTGAAGAAAGTACCCTTAGTTTTTGTTTTATTTGAATACAGTACCTCTAGTTTTTGTTTTGTTTGAAGACAGTACCTCTAGTTTTTGTATTATTTGAATACAGTACCTCTAGTTTTTGTTTTATTTGAATACAGTACCCTTAGTTTTTGTTTTATTTGAAGACAATACCTCTATTTTTTGTTTTGTTTGAAGACAGTACCTCTAGTTTTTGCTTTATTTGAATACAGTACCTCTAGTTTTTGTTTTATTTGAATACAGTACCTCTAGTTTTTGTTTTATTTGAAGACAATACCTCCAGTTTTTGTTTTATTTGAAGACAGTACCTCTATTTTTTGTTTTATTTGAATACAGTACCCTTAGTTTTTGTTTTATTTGAAGACAGTACCCTTAGTTTTTGTTTTATTTGAAGAAAGTACCTCTAGTTTTTGTTTTATTTGAATACAGTACCTCTAGTTTTTGTTTTATTTGAAAAAAGTACCTCTAGTTTTTGTTTTATTTGAAGACAGTACCTCTAGTTTTTGTTTTATTTGAATACAGTACCCCTAGTTTTTGTTTTATTTGAAGAAAGTACCTCTAGTTTTTGTTTTATTTGAAGACAGTACCTCTAGTTTTTGTTTTATTTGAATACAGTACCCCTAGTTTTTGTTTTATTTGAAGAAAGTACCTCTAGTTTTTGTTTTATTTGAATACAGTACCCCTAGTTTTTGTTTTATTTGAAGAAAGTACCTCTAGTTTTTGTTTTATTTGAAGACAATACTTCTATTTTTTGTTTTGTTTGAAGACAGTACCTCTAGTTTTTGTTTTGTTTGAAGACAGTACCTCTAGTTTTTGTTTTATTTGAAGACAGTACCTCTAGTTTTTGTTTTATTTGAAGACAGTACCTCTATTTTTTTTTTTATTTGAATACAGTACCTCTAGTTTTTGTTTTGTTTGAAGACAGTACCTCTAGTTTTTGTTTTGTTTGAAGACAGTACCTCTAGTTTTTGTTTTATTTGAAGACAGTACCTCTAGTTTTTGTTTTATTTGAAGACAGTACCTCTAGTTTTTGTTTTATTTGAATACAGTACCCTTAGTTTTTGTTTTATTTGAATACAGTACCCTTAGTTTTTGTTTTATTTGAAGACAATACCTCTATTTTTTGTATTATTTGAATACAGTACCTCTAATTTTTGTTTTGTTTGAAGACAGTACCTCTAGTTTTTGTTTTGTTTGAAGACAGTACCTCTAGTTTTTGTTTTGTTTGAAGACAGTACCCTTAGTTTTTGTTTTATTTGAAGACAGTACCTCTAGTTTTTGTTTTATTTGAATACAGTACCTCTAGTTATTGTTTTATTTGAAGACAGTACCTCTAGTTTTTGCTTTGTTTGAAGACAGCACCTCTATTTTTTGTTTTATTTGAAGACAGTACCTCTAGTTTTTGTTTTGTTTGAAGACAGTACCTCTAGTTTTTGTTTTATTTGAATACAGTACCTCTAGTTTTTGTTTTGTTTGAAGACAGTACCTCTAGTTTTTGTTTTATTTGAATACAGTACCCTTAGTTTTTGTTTTCTTTGAAGACAGTACCTCTAGTTTTTGTTTTATTTGAATACAGTACCCTTAGTTTTTGTTTTATTTGAAGACAGTACCTCTAGTTTTTGTATTGTTTGAAGACAGTATCTCTAGTTTTTGTTTTATTTGAATACAGTATCTCTAGTTTTTGTTTTATTTGAATACAGTACCCTTAGTTTTTGTTTTGTTTGAAGACAGTACCTCTAGTTTTTGTTTTATTTGAATACAGTACCTCTAGTTTTTGTTTTATTTGAATACAGTACCCTTAGTTTTTGTTTTATTTGAAGACAATAACTCTATTTTTTGTTTTGTTTGAAGACAGTACCTCTAGTTTTTGTTTTATTTGAATACAGTACCTCTAGTTTTTGTTTTATTTGAAGACAGTACCCTTAGTTTTTGTTTTATTTGAATACAGTACCTCTAGTTTTTGTTTTATTTGAATACAGTACCCTTAGTTTTTGTTTTATTTGAAGACAATAACTCTATTTTTTGTTTTGTTTGAAGACAGTACCTCTAGTTTTTGTTTTATTTGAATACAGTACCTCTAGTTTTTGTTTTATTTGAAGACAGTACCCTTAGTTTTTGTTTTATTTGAATACAGTACCTCTAGTTTTTGTTTTATTTGAATACAGTACCCTTAGTTTTTGTTTTATTTGAAGACAGTACCTCTAGTTTTTGTTTTGTTTGAAGACAGTACCTGTAGTTTTTGTTTTGTTTGAAGACAGTACCTCTAGTTTTTGTTTTATTTGAATACAGTACGTCTAGTTTTTGTTTTATTTGAATACAGTACCCTTAGTTTTTGTTTTATTTGAAGACAATACCTCTATTTTTTGTTTTGTTTGAAGACAGTACCTCTAGTTTTTGTTTTATTTGAATACAGTACCCTTAGTTTTTGTTTTATTTGAATACAGTACCTCTAGTTTTTGTTTTGTTTGAAGACAGTACCTCTAGTTTTTGTTTTGTTTGAAGACAGTACCTCTAGTTTTTGTTTTATTTGAATACAGTACCTCTAGTTTTTGTTTTATTTGAATACAGTACCCTTAGTTTTTGTTTTATTTGAAGACAATACCTCTATTTTTTGTTTTGTTTGAAGACAGTACCTCTAGTTTTTGTTTTATTTGAATACAGTACCTCTAGTTTTTGTTTTATTTGAATACAGTACCCTTAGTTTTTGTTTTATTTGAATACAGTACCTCTAGTTTTTGTTTTATTTGAAGACAGTACCTCTAGTTTTTGTTTCATTTGAATACAGTACCCTTAGTTTTTGTTTTATTTGAAGACAGTACCTCTAGTTTTTGTTTTGTTTGAAGACAGTACCTCTAGTTTTTGTATTATTTGAATACAGTACCTCTAGTTTTTGTTTTATTTGAATACAGTACCCTTAGTTTTTGTTTTATTTGAAGACAATACCTCTATTTTTTGTTTTGTTTGAAGACAGTACCTCTAGTTTTTGTTTTATTTGAATACAGTACCTCTAGTTTTTGTTTTATTTGAATACAGTACCTCTAGTTTTTGTTTTATTTGAAGACAATACCTCCAGTTTTTGTTTTATTTGAAGACAGTACCTCTATTTTTTGTTTTATTTGAATACAGTACACTTAGTTTTTGTTTTATTTGAAGACAGTACCCTTAGTTTTTGTTTTATTTGAAGAAAGTACCTCTAGTTTTTGTTTTATTTGAATACAGTACCTCTAGTTTTTGTTTTATTTGAAGAAAGTACCTCTAGTTTTTGTTTTATTTGAATACAGTACCTCTAGTTTTTGTTTTATTTGAATACAGTACCTCTAGTTTTTGTTTTATTTGAATACAGTACCTCTAGTTTTTGTTTTATTTGAAGACAGTACCTCCAGTTTTTGTTTTATTTGAATACAGTACCCCTAGTTTTTGTTTTATTTGAAGACAATACCTCTAGTTTTTGTTTTATTTGAAGACAGTACCTCTAGTTTTTGTTTTATTTGAATACAGTACCCTTAGTTTTTGTTTTATTTGAATACAGTACCTCTAGTTTTTGTTTTATTTGAAGACAGTACCTCTAGTTTTTGTTTTATTTGAATACAGTACCTCTAGTTTTTGTTTTATTTGAATACAGTACCTCTAGTTTTTGTTTTATTTGAATACAGTACCTCTAGTTTTTGTTTTATTTGAATACAGTACCCCTAGTTTTTGTTTTATTTGAATACAGTACCTCTAGTTTTTGTTTTATTTGAAGACAGTACCTCTAGTTTTTGTTTTATTTGAAGACAATACCTCTAGTTTTTGTTTTATTTGAAGACAGTACCTCTAGTTTTTGTTTTATTTGAATACAGTACCCTTAGTTTTTGTTTTATTTGAATACAGTACCTCTAGTTTTTGTTTTATTTGAATACAGTACCTCTAGTTTTTGTTTTATTTGAAGACAGTACCGCTAGTTTTTGTTTTATTTGAATACAGTACCCTTAGTTTTTGTTTTATTTGAAGACAGTACCTCTAGTTTTTGTTTTATTTGAATACAGTACCTCCAGTTTTTGTTTTATTTGAAGACAATACCTCTAGTTTTTGTTTTATTTGAAGACAGTACCTCTAGTTTTTGTTTTATTTGAATACAGTACCCTTAGTTTTTGTTTTATTTGAATACAGTACCTCTAGTTTTTGTTTTGTTTGAAGACAGTACCTCTAGTTTTTGTTTTGTTTGAAGAAAGTACCTCTAGTTTTTGTTTTATTTGAATACAGTACCTCTAGTTTTTGTTTTATTTGAATACAGTACCCTTAGTTTTTGTTTTATTTGAAGACAATACCTCTATTTTTTGTTTTGTTTGAAGACAGTACCTCTAGTTTTTGTTTTATTTGAATACAGTACCTCTAGTTTTTGTTTTATTTGAAGACAGTACCCTTAGTTTTTGTTTTATTTGAATACAGTACCTCTAGTTTTTGTTTTATTTGAAGACAGTACCTCTAGTTTTTGTTTTATTTGAATACAGTACCCTTAGTTTTTGTTTTATTTGAAGACAGTACTTCTAGTTTTTGTTTTGTTTGAAGACAGTACCTCTAGTTTTTGTTTTGTTTGAAGACAGTACCTCTAGTTTTTGTTTTATTTGAATACAGTACCCCTAGTTTTTGTTTTATTTGAATACAGTACCCTTAGTTTATGTTTTATTTGAATACAGTACCTCTATTTTTTGTTTTGTTTGAAGACAGTACCTCTAGTTTTTGTTTTATTTGAATACAGTACCTCTAGTTTTTGTTTTATTTGAAGACAGTACCTCTAGTTTTTGTTTTATTTGAATACAGTACCCTTAGTTTTTGTTTTATTTGAAGACAGTACCTCTAGTTTTTGTTTTGTTTGAAGACAGTACCTCTAGTTTTTGTTTTGTTTGAATACAGTACCTCTAGTTTTTGTTTTATTTGAATACAGTACCCCTAGTTTTTGTTTTATTTGAATACAGTACCCTTAGTTTTTGTTTTATTTGAAGACAATACCTCTATTTTTTGTTTTGTTTGAAGACAGTACCTCTAGTTTTTGTTTTATTTGAATACAGTACCCTTAGTTTTTGTTTTATTTGAATACAGTACCTCTAGTTTTTGTTTTGTTTCAAGACAGTACCTCTAGTTTTTGTTTTGTTTGAAGACAGTACCTCTAGTTTTTGTTTTATTTGAAGACAGTACCTCTAGTTTTTGTTTTATTTGAAGACAGTACCTCTAGTTTTTGTTTTATTTGAATACAGTACCTCTAGTTTTTGTTTTATTTGAAGACAATACCTCTATTTTTTGTTTTGTTTGAATACAGTACCTCTAGTTTTTGTTTTATTTGAATACAGTACCTCTAGTTTTTGTTTTATTTGAAGAAAGTACCCTTAGTTTTTGTTTTATTTGAATACAGTACCTCTAGTTTTTGTTTTGTTTGAAGACAGTACCTCTAGTTTTTGTATTATTTGAATACAGTACCTCTAGTTTTTGTTTTATTTGAATACAGTACCCTTAGTTTTTGTTTTATTTGAAGACAATACCTCTATTTTTTGTTTTGTTTGAAGACAGTACCTCTAGTTTTTGCTTTATTTGAATACAGTACCTCTAGTTTTTGTTTTATTTGAATACAGTACCTCTAGTTTTTGTTTTATTTGAAGACAATACCTCCAGTTTTTGTTTTATTTGAAGACAGTACCTCTATTTTTTGTTTTATTTGAATACAGTACCCTTAGTTTTTGTTTTATTTGAAGACAGTACCCTTAGTTTTTGTTTTATTTGAAGAAAGTACCTCTAGTTTTTGTTTTATTTGAATACAGTACCTCTAGTTTTTGTTTTATTTGAAAAAAGTACCTCTAGTTTTTGTTTTATTTGAAGACAGTACCTCTAGTTTTTGTTTTATTTGAATACAGTACCCCTAGTTTTTGTTTTATTTGAAGAAAGTACCTCTAGTTTTTGTTTTATTTGAAGACAGTACCTCTAGTTTTTGTTTTATTTGAATACAGTACCCCTAGTTTTTGTTTTATTTGAAGAAAGTACCTCTAGTTTTTGTTTTATTTGAATACAGTACCCCTAGTTTTTGTTTTATTTGAAGAAAGTACCTCTAGTTTTTGTTTTATTTGAAGACAATACTTCTATTTTTTGTTTTGTTTGAAGACAGTACCTCTAGTTTTTGTTTTGTTTGAAGACAGTACCTCTAGTTTTTGTTTTATTTGAAGACAGTACCTCTAGTTTTTGTTTTATTTGAAGACAGTACCTCTATTTTTTTTTTTATTTGAATACAGTACCTCTAGTTTTTGTTTTGTTTGAAGACAGTACCTCTAGTTTTTGTTTTGTTTGAAGACAGTACCTCTAGTTTTTGTTTTATTTGAAGACAGTACCTCTAGTTTTTGTTTTATTTGAAGACAGTACCTCTAGTTTTTGTTTTATTTGAATACAGTACCCTTAGTTTTTGTTTTATTTGAATACAGTACCCTTAGTTTTTGTTTTATTTGAAGACAATACCTCTATTTTTTGTATTATTTGAATACAGTACCTCTAATTTTTGTTTTGTTTGAAGACAGTACCTCTAGTTTTTGTTTTGTTTGAAGACAGTACCTCTAGTTTTTGTTTTGTTTGAAGACAGTACCCTTAGTTTTTGTTTTATTTGAAGACAGTACCTCTAGTTTTTGTTTTATTTGAATACAGTACCTCTAGTTATTGTTTTATTTGAAGACAGTACCTCTAGTTTTTGCTTTGTTTGAAGACAGTACCTCTATTTTTTGTTTTATTTGAAGACAGTACCTCTAGTTTTTGTTTTGTTTGAAGACAGTACCTCTAGTTTTTGTTTTATTTGAATACAGTACCTCTAGTTTTTGTTTTGTTTGAAGACAGTACCTCTAGTTTTTGTTTTATTTGAATACAGTACCCTTAGTTTTTGTTTTCTTTGAAGACAGTACCTCTAGTTTTTGTTTTATTTGAATACAGTACCCTTAGTTTTTGTTTTATTTGAAGACAGTACCTCTAGTTTTTGTATTGTTTGAAGACAGTATCTCTAGTTTTTGTTTTATTTGAATACAGTATCTCTAGTTTTTGTTTTATTTGAATACAGTACCCTTAGTTTTTGTTTTGTTTGAAGACAGTACCTCTAGTTTTTGTTTTATTTGAATACAGTACCCTTAGTTTTTGTTTTATTTGAAGACAGTACCTCTAGTTTTTGTTTTGTTTGAAGAAAGTACCTCTAGTTTTTGTTTTATTTGAAGACAGTACCCTTAGTTTTTGTTTTATTTGAAGACAGTACCTCTAGTTTTCGCTTTGTTTGAAGACAGTACCTCTAGTTTTTGTTTGATTTGAATACAGTACCTCTAGTTTTTGTTTTATTTGAATACAGTACCTCTAGTTTTTGTTTTATTTGAATACAGTACTTCTAGTTTTTGTTTTATTTGAAGACAGTACCTCTAGTTTTTGTTTTGTTTGAAGACAGTACCTCTAGTTTTTGTTTTATTTGAATACAGTACCTCTAGTTTTTGTTTTATTTGAATACAGTACCTCTAGTTTTTGTTTTATT
This sequence comes from Bathymodiolus septemdierum, assembly GCA_963383655.1. Taxonomy (NCBI): domain Eukaryota; kingdom Metazoa; phylum Mollusca; class Bivalvia; order Mytilida; family Modiolidae; genus Bathymodiolus; species Bathymodiolus septemdierum. The sequence continues at coordinate 7,272,223 of OY726524.1, forward strand.
TGAAGACAGTACCTCTAGTTTTTGTTTTATTTGAAGACAGTACCTCTAGTTTTTGTTTTATTTGAATACAGTACCCCTAGTTTTTGTTTTATTTTAAGACAGTACCTCTAGTTTTTGTTTTATTTGAAGACAGTACCTCTAGTTTTTGTTTTATTTGAAGACAGTACCTCTAGTTTTTGTTTTATTTGAATACAGTACCCTTAGTTTTTGTTTTATTTGAAGACAGGACCTCTAGTTTTTGTTTTATTTGAAGACAATACCTCTAGTTTTTGTTTTATTTGAAGACAGTACCTCTAGTTTTTGTTTTATTTGAAGACAGTACCTCTAGTTTTTGTTTTATTTGAAGACAGTACCTCTAGTTTTTGTTTTATTTGAAGACAGTACCTCTAGCTTTTGTTTTATTTGAAGACAGTACCTCTAGTTTTTGTTTTATTTGAATACAGTACCCCTAGTTTTTGTTTTATTTGAATACAGTACCTCTAGTTTTTGTTTTATTTGAAGACAGTACCTCTAGTTTTTGTTTTATTTGAAGACAGTACCTCTAGTTTTTGTTTTATTTGAAGACAGTACCTCTAGTTTTTGTTTTATTTGAATACAATACCCCTAGTTTTTGTTTTATTTGAATACAGTACCCTTAGTTTTTGTTTTATTTGAATACAGTACCCCTAGTTTTTGTTTTATTTGAATACAGTACCTCTAGTTTTTGTTTTATTTGAAGACAGTACCTCTAGTTTTTGTTTTATTTGAAGACAGTACCTCTAGTTTTTGTTTTATTTGAAGACAGTACCTCTAGTTTTTGTTTTATTTGAATACAGTACCTCTAGTTTTTGTTTTATTTGAATACAGTACCCCTAATTTTTGTTTTATTTGAATACAGTACCCCTAGTTTTTGTTTTATTTGAATACAGTACCCTTAGTTTTTGTTTTATTTGAATACAGTACCTCTATTTTTTGTTTTATTTGAATACAGTACCCTTAGTTTTTGTTTTATTTGAAGACAGTACCCTTAGTTTTTGTTTTATTTGAAGAAAGTACCTCTAGTTTTTGTTTTATTTGAATACAGTACCTCTAGTTTTTGTTTTATTTGAAAAAAGTACCTCTAGTTTTTGTTTTATTTGAAGACAGTACCTCTAGTTTTTGTTTTATTTGAATACAGTACCCCTAGTTTTTGTTTTATTTGAAGAAAGTACCTCTAGTTTTTGTTTTATTTGAAGACAGTACCTCTAGTTTTTGTTTTATTTGAATACAGTACCCCTAGTTTTTGTTTTATTTGAAGAAAGTACCTCTAGTTTTTGTTTTATTTGAATACAGTACCCCTAGTTTTTGTTTTATTTGAAGAAAGTACCTCTAGTTTTTGTTTTATTTGAAGACAATACCTCTATTTTTTGTTTTGTTTGAAGACAGTACCTCTAGTTTTTGTTTTGTTTGAAGACAGTACCTCTAGTTTTTGTTTTATTTGAAGACAGTACCTCTAGTTTTTGTTTTATTTGAAGACAGTACCTCTATTTTTTTTTTTATTTGAATACAGTACCTCTAGTTTTTGTTTTGTTTGAAGACAGTACCTCTAGTTTTTGTTTTGTTTGAAGACAGTACCTCTAGTTTTTGTTTTATTTGAAGACAGTACCTCTAGTTTTTGTTTTATTTGAAGACAGTACCTCTAGTTTTTGTTTTATTTGAATACAGTACCCTTAGTTTTTGTTTTATTTGAATACAGTACCCTTAGTTTTTGTTTTATTTGAAGACAATACCTCTATTTTTTGTATTATTTGAATACAGTACCTCTAATTTTTGTTTTGTTTGAAGACAGTACCTCTAGTTTTTGTTTTGTTTGAAGACAGTACCTCTAGTTTTTGTTTTGTTTGAAGACAGTACCCTTAGTTTTTGTTTTATTTGAAGACAGTACCTCTAGTTTTTGTTTTATTTGAATACAGTACCTCTAGTTATTGTTTTATTTGAAGACAGTACCTCTAGTTTTTGCTTTGTTTGAAGACAGTACCTCTATTTTTTGTTTTATTTGAAGACAGTACCTCTAGTTTTTGTTTTGTTTGAAGACAGTACCTCTAGTTTTTGTTTTATTTGAATACAGTACCTCTAGTTTTTGTTTTGTTTGAAGACAGTACCTCTAGTTTTTGTTTTATTTGAATACAGTACCCTTAGTTTTTGTTTTCTTTGAAGACAGTACCTCTAGTTTTTGTTTTATTTGAATACAGTACCCTTAGTTTTTGTTTTATTTGAAGACAGTACCTCTAGTTTTTGTATTGTTTGAAGACAGTATCTCTAGTTTTTGTTTTATTTGAATACAGTATCTCTAGTTTTTGTTTTATTTGAATACAGTACCCTTAGTTTTTGTTTTGTTTGAAGACAGTACCCTTAGTTTTTGTTTTATTTGAATACAGTACCCTTAGTTTTTGTTTTATTTGAAGACAGTACCTCTAGTTTTTGTTTTGTTTGAAGAAAGTACCTCTAGTTTTTGTTTTATTTGAAGACAGTACCCTTAGTTTTTGTTTTATTTGAAGACAGTACCTCTAGTTTTCGCTTTGTTTGAAGACAGTACCTCTAGTTTTTGTTTGATTTGAATACAGTACCTCTAGTTTTTGTTTTATTTGAATACAGTACCTCTAGTTTTTGTTTTATTTGAATACAGTACTTCTAGTTTTTGTTTTATTTGAAGACAGTACCTCTAGTTTTTGTTTTGTTTGAAGACAGTACCTCTAGTTTTTGTTTTATTTGAATACAGTACCTCTAGTTTTTGTTTTATTTGAATACAGTACCTCTAGTTTTTGTTTTATTTGAAGACAGTACCTCTAGTTTTTGTTTTATTTGAAGACAGTACCTCTAGTTTTTGTTTTATTTGAATACAGTACCCCTAGTTTTTGTTTTATTTTAAGACAGTACCTCTAGTTTTTGTTTTATTTGAAGACAGTACCTCTAGTTTTTGTTTTATTTGAAGACAGTACCTCTAGTTTTTGTTTTATTTGAATACAGTACCCTTAGTTTTTGTTTTATTTGAAGACAGGACCTCTAGTTTTTGTTTTATTTGAAGACAATACCTCTAGTTTTTGTTTTATTTGAAGACAGTACCTCTAGTTTTTGTTTTATTTGAAGACAGTACCTCTAGTTTTTGTTTTATTTGAAGACAGTACCTCTAGTTTTTGTTTTATTTGAAGACAGTACCTCTAGCTTTTGTTTTATTTGAAGACAGTACCTCTAGTTTTTGTTTTATTTGAATACAGTACCCCTAGTTTTTGTTTTATTTGAATACAGTACCTCTAGTTTTTGTTTTATTTGAAGACAGTACCTCTAGTTTTTGTTTTATTTGAAGACAGTACCTCTAGTTTTTGTTTTATTTGAAGACAGTACCTCTAGTTTTTGTTTTATTTGAATACAATACCCCTAGTTTTTGTTTTATTTGAATACAGTATTTGAATACAGTACCCCTTAGTTTTTGTTTTATTTGAATACAGTACCCCTAGTTTTTGTTTTATTTGAATACAGTACCTCTAGTTTTTGTTTTATTTGAAGACAGTACCTCTAGTTTTTGTTTTATTTGAAGACAGTACCTCTAGTTTTTGTTTTATTTGAAGACAGTACCTCTAGTTTTTGTTTTATTTGAATACAGTACCTCTAGTTTTTGTTTTATTTGAATACAGTACCCCTAATTTTTGTTTTATTTGAATACAGTACCCCTAGTTTTTGTTTTATTTGAATACAGTACCCTTAGTTTTTGTTTTATTTGAATACAGTACCTCTAGTTTTTGTTTTATTTGAATACAGTACCTCTAGTTTTTGTTTTATTTGAAGACAGTACCTCTAGTTTTTGTTTTATTTGAAGACAGTACCTCTAGTTTTTGTTTTATTTGAATACAGTACCTCTAGTTATTGTTTTATTTGAAGACAGTACCTCTAGTTTTTGCTTTGTTTGAAGACAGTACCTCTATTTTTTGTTTTATTTGAAGACAGTACCTCTAGTTTTTGTTTTGTTTGAAGACAGTACCTCTAGTTTTTGTTTTATTTGAATACAGTACCTCTAGTTTTTGTTTTGTTTGAAGACAGTACCTCTAGTTTTTGTTTTATTTGAATACAGTACCCTTAGTTTTTGTTTTCTTTGAAGACAGTACCTCTAGTTTTTGTTTTATTTGAATACAGTACCCTTAGTTTTTGTTTTATTTGAAGACAGTACCTCTAGTTTTTGTATTGTTTGAAGACAGTATCTCTAGTTTTTGTTTTATTTGAATACAGTATCTCTAGTTTTTGTTTTATTTGAATACAGTACCCTTAGTTTTTGTTTTGTTTGAAGACAGTACCTCTAGTTTTTGTTTTATTTGAATACAGTACCCTTAGTTTTTGTTTTATTTGAAGACAGTACCTCTAGTTTTTGTTTTGTTTGAAGAAAGTACCTCTAGTTTTTGTTTTATTTGAAGACAGTACCCTTAGTTTTTGTTTTATTTGAAGACAGTACCTCTAGTTTTCGCTTTGTTTGAAGACAGTACCTCTAGTTTTTGTTTGATTTGAATACAGTACCTCTAGTTTTTGTTTTATTTGAATACAGTACCTCTAGTTTTTGTTTTATTTGAATACAGTACTTCTAGTTTTTGTTTTATTTGAAGACAGTACCTCTAGTTTTTGTTTTGTTTGAAGACAGTACCTCTAGTTTTTGTTTTATTTGAATACAGTACCTCTAGTTTTTGTTTTATTTGAATACAGTACCTCTAGTTTTTGTTTTATTTGAAGACAGTACCTCTAGTTTTTGTTTTATTTGAAGACAGTACCTCTAGTTTTTGTTTTATTTGAATACAGTACCCCTAGTTTTTGTTTTATTTTAAGACAGTACCTCTAGTTTTTGTTTTATTTGAAGACAGTACCTCTAGTTTTTGTTTTATTTGAAGACAGTACCTCTAGTTTTTGTTTTATTTGAATACAGTACCCTTAGTTTTTGTTTTATTTGAAGACAGGACCTCTAGTTTTTGTTTTATTTGAAGACAATACCTCTAGTTTTTGTTTTATTTGAAGACAGTACCTCTAGTTTTTGTTTTATTTGAAGACAGTACCTCTAGTTTTTGTTTTATTTGAAGACAGTACCTCTAGTTTTTGTTTTATTTGAAGACAGTACCTCTAGCTTTTGTTTTATTTGAAGACAGTACCTCTAGTTTTTGTTTTATTTGAATACAGTACCCCTAGTTTTTGTTTTATTTGAATACAGTACCTCTAGTTTTTGTTTTATTTGAAGACAGTACCTCTAGTTTTTGTTTTATTTGAAGACAGTACCTCTAGTTTTTGTTTTATTTGAAGACAGTACCTCTAGTTTTTGTTTTATTTGAATACAATACCCCTAGTTTTTGTTTTATTTGAATACAGTATTTGAATACAGTACCCCTTAGTTTTTGTTTTATTTGAATACAGTACCCCTAGTTTTTGTTTTATTTGAATACAGTACCTCTAGTTTTTGTTTTATTTGAAGACAGTACCTCTAGTTTTTGTTTTATTTGAAGACAGTACCTCTAGTTTTTGTTTTATTTGAAGACAGTACCTCTAGTTTTTGTTTTATTTGAATACAGTACCTCTAGTTTTTGTTTTATTTGAATACAGTACCCCTAATTTTTGTTTTATTTGAATACAGTACCCCTAGTTTTTGTTTTATTTGAATACAGTACCCTTAGTTTTTGTTTTATTTGAATACAGTACCTCTAGTTTTTGTTTTATTTGAATACAGTACCTCTAGTTTTTGTTTTATTTGAAGACAGTACCTCTAGTTTTTGTTTTATTTGAAGACAGTACCTCTAGTTTTTGTTTTATTTGAATACAGTACCTCTAGTTTTTGTTTTATTTGAAGACAGTACCTCTAGTTTTTGTTTTATTTGAAGACAGTACCTCTAGTTTTTGTTTTATTTGAAGACAGTACCTCTAGTTTTTGTTTTATTTGAAGACAGTACCTCTAGTTTTTGTTTTATTTGAATACAGTACCCCTAGTTTTTGTTTTATTTGAATACAGTACCCCTAGTTTTTGTTTTATTTGAATACAGTACCCTTAGTTTTTGTTTTATTTGAATACAGTACCTCTAGTTTTTGTTTTATTTGAATACAGTACCCCTAGTTTTTGTTTTATTTGAATACAATACCCCTAGTTTTTGTTTTATTTGAATACAGTACCTCTAGTTTTTGTTTTATTTGAAGACAGTACCTCTAGTTTTTGTTTTATTTGAAGACAGTACCTCTAGTTTTTGTTTTATTTGAATACAGTACCTCTAGTTTTTGTTTTATTTGAATACAGTACCTCTAGTTTTTGTTTTATTTGAATACAGTACCTCTAGTTTTTGTTTTATTTGAAGACAGTACCTCTAGTTTTTGTTTTATTTGAAGACAGTACCTCTAGTTTTTGTTTTATTTGAATACAGTACCTCTAGTTTTTGTTTTATTTGAATACAGTACCCCTAGTTTTTGTTTTATTTGAATACAGTACCCCTAGTTTTTGTTTTATTTGAATACAGTACCCTTAGTTTTTGTTTTATTTGAATACAGTACCTCTAGTTTTTGTTTTATTTGAATACAGTACCCCTAGTTTTTGTTTTATTTGAATACAATACCCCTAGTTTTTGTTTTATTTGAATACAGTACCCTTAGTTTTTGTTTTATTTGAATACAGTACCCCTAGTTTTTGTTTTATTTGAAGACAGTACCTCTAGTTTTTGTTTTATTTGAATACAGTACCTCTAGTTTTTGTTTTATTTGAATACAGTACCTCTAGTTTTTGTTTTATTTGAATACAGTACCCCTAGTTTTTGTTTTATTTGAATACAGTACCTCTAGTTTTTGTTTTATTTGAATACAGTACCCCTAGTTTTTGTTTTATTTGAATACAGTACCCTTAGTTTTTGTTTTATTTCAATACAGTACCCTTAGTTTTTGTTTTATTTGAATACAGTACCTCTAGTTTTTGTTTTATTTGAATACAGTACCCCTAGTTTTTGTTTTATTTGAATACAGTACCTCTAGTTTTTGTTTTATTTGAAGAAAGTACCTCTAGTTTTTGTTTTATTTGAATACAGTACCTCTAGTTTTTGTTTTATTTGAATACAGTACCCCTAGTTTTTGTTTTATTTGAAGACAGTACCTCTAGTTTTTGTTTTATTTGAAGACAGTACCTCTAGTTTTTGTTTTATTTGAATACAGTACCCCTAGTTTTTGTTTTATTTGAAGAAAGTACCTCTAGTTTTTGTTTATTTGAATACAGTACCCCTAGTTTTTGTTTTATTTGAAGAAAGTACCTCTAGTTTTTGTTTTATTTGAAGACAATACCTCTATTTTTTGTTTTGTTTGAAGACAGTACCTCTAGTTTTTGTTTTGTTTGAAGACAGTACCTCTAGTTTTTGTTTTATTTGAAGACAGTACCTCTAGTTTTTGTTTTATTTGAAGACAGTACCTCTATTTTTTTTTTTATTTGAATACAGTACCTCTAGTTTTTGTTTTGTTTGAAGACAGTACTTCTAGTTTTTGTTTTGTTTGAAGACAGTACCTCTAGTTTTTGTTTTATTTGAAGACAGTACCTCTAGTTTTTGTTTTATTTGAAGACAGTACCTCTAGTTTTTGTTTTATTTGAATACAGTACCCTTAGTTTTTGTTTTATTTGAAGACAATACCTCTATTTTTTGTATTATTTGAATACAGTACCTCTAATTTTTGTTTTGTTTGAAGACAGTACCTCTAGTTTTTGTTTTGTTTGAAGACAGTACATCTAGTTTTTGTTTTGTTTGAAGACAGTACCCTTAGTTTTTGTTTTATTTGAAGACAGTACCTCTAGTTTTTGTTTTATTTGAATACAGTACCTCTAGTTTTTGTTTTATTTGAAGACAGTACCTCTAGTTTTTGCTTTGTTTGAAGACAGTACCTCTATTTTTTGTTTTATTTGAAGACAGTACCTCTAGTTTTTGTTTTGTTTGAAGACAGTACCTCTAGTTTTTGTTTTATTTGAATACAGTACCTCTAGTTTTTGTTTTGTTTGAAGACAGTACCTCTAGTTTTTGTTTTATTTGAATACAGTACCCTTAGTTTTTGTTTTGTTTGAAGACAGTACCTCTAGTTTTTGTTTTATTTGAATACAGTACCCTTAGTTTTTGTTTTATTTGAAGACAGTACCTCTAGTTTTTGTATTGTTTGAAGACAGTATCTCTAGTTTTTGTTTTATTTGAATACAGTATCTCTAGTTTTTGTTTTATTTGAATACAGTACCCTTAGTTTTTGTTTTGTTTGAAGACAGTACCTCTAGTTTTTGTTTTATTTGAATACAGTACCCTTAGTTTTTGTTTTATTTGAAGACAGTACCTCTAGTTTTTGTTTTGTTTGAAGAAAGTACCTCTAGTTTTTGTTTTATTTGAAGACAGTACCCTTAGTTTTTGTTTTATTTGAAGACAGTACCTCTAGTTTTCGCTTTGTTTGAAGACAGTACCTCTAGTTTTTGTTTGATTTGAATACAGTACCTCTAGTTTTTGTTTTATTTGAATACAGTACCTCTAGTTTTTGTTTTATTTGAATACAGTACCTCTAGTTTTTGTTTTATTTGAAGACAGTACCTCTAGTTTTTGTTTTGTTTGAAGACAGTACCTCTAGTTTTTGTTTTATTTGAATACAGTACCTCTAGTTTTTGTTTTATTTGAATACAGTACCTCTAGTTTTTGTTTTATTTGAAGACAGTACCTCTAGTTTTTGTTTTATTTGAAGACAGTACCTCTAGTTTTTGTTTTATTTGAATACAGTACCCCTAGTTTTTGTTTTATTTTAAGACAGTACCTCTAGTTTTTGTTTTATTTGAAGACAGTACCTCTAGTTTTTGTTTTATTTGAAGACAGTACCTCTAGTTTTTGTTTTATTTGAATACAGTACCCTTAGTTTTTGTTTTATTTGAAGACAGTACCTCTAGTTTTTGTTTTATTTGAAGACAATACCTCTAGTTTTTGTTTTATTTGAAGACAGTACCTCTAGTTTTTGTTTTATTTGAAGACAGTACCTCTAGTTTTTGTTTTATTTGAAGACATTACCTCTAGTTTTTGTTTTATTTGAAGACAGTACCTCTAGCTTTTGTTTTATTTGAAGACAGTACCTCTAGTTTTTGTTTTATTTGAATACAGTACCCCTAGTTTTTGTTTTATTTGAATACAGTACCTCTAGTTTTTGTTTTATTTGAAGACAGTACCTCTAGTTTTTGTTTTATTTGAAGACAGTACCTCTAGTTTTTGTTTTATTTGAAGACAGTACCTCTAGTTTTTGTTTTATTTGAATACAATACCCCTAGTTTTTGTTTTATTTGAATACAGTACCCTTAGTTTTTGTTTTATTTGAATACAGTACCCCTAGTTTTTGTTTTATTTGAATACAGTACCTCTAGTTTTTGTTTTATTTGAAGACAGTACCTCTAGTTTTTGTTTTATTTGAATACAGTACCTCTAGTTTTTGTTTTATTTGAATACAGTACCCCTAATTTTTGTTTTATTTGAATACAGTACCCCTAGTTTTTGTTTTATTTGAATACAGTACCCTTAGTTTTTGTTTTATTTGAATACAGTACCTCTAGTTTTTGTTTTATTTGAATACAGTACCTCTAGTTTTTGTTTTATTTGAAGACAGTACCTCTAGTTTTTGTTTTATTTGAAGACAGTACCTCTAGTTTTTGTTTTATTTGAATACAGTACCTCTAGTTTTTGTTTTATTTGAAGACAGTACCTCTAGTTTTTGTTTTATTTGAAGACAGTACCTCTAGTTTTTGTTTTATTTGAAGACAGTACCTCTAGTTTTTGTTTTATTTGAAGACAGTACCTCTAGTTTTTGTTTTATTTGAATACAGTACCCCTAGTTTTTGTTTTATTTGAATACAGTACCCCTAGTTTTTGTTTTATTTGAATACAGTACCCTTAGTTTTTGTTTTATTTGAATACAGTACCTCTAGTTTTTGTTTTATTTGAATACAGTACCCCTAGTTTTTGTTTTATTTGAATACAATACCCCTAGTTTTTGTTTTATTTGAATACAGTACCTCTAGTTTTTGTTTTATTTGAAGACAGTACCTCTAGTTTTTGTTTTATTTGAAGACAGTACCTCTAGTTTTTGTTTTATTTGAATACAATACCTCTAGTTTTTGTTTTATTTGAATACAGTACCTCTAGTTTTTGTTTTATTTGAATACAGTACCTCTAGTTTTTGTTTTATTTGAAGACAGTACCTCTAGTTTTTGTTTTATTTGAAGACAGTACCTCTAGTTTTTGTTTTATTTGAATACAGTACCTCTAGTTTTTGTTTTATTTGAATACAGTACCCCTAGTTTTTGTTTTATTTGAATACAGTACCCCTAGTTTTTGTTTTATTTGAATACAGTACCCTTAGTTTTTGTTTTATTTGAATACAGTACCTCTAGTTTTTGTTTTATTTGAATACAGTACCTCTAGTTTTTGTTTTATTTGAACACAGTACCCCTAGATTTTGTTTTATTTGAATACAATACCCCTAGTTTTTGTTTTATTTGAATACAGTACCCTTAGTTTTTGTTTTATTTGAATACAGTACCCCTAGTTTTTGTTTTATTTGAAGACAGTACCTCTAGTTTTTGTTTTATTTGAATACAGTACCCTTAGTTTTTGTTTTATTTGAAGACAGTACCTCTAGTTTTTGTTTTATTTGAAGACAATACCTCTAGTTTTTGTTTTATTTGAAGACAGTACCTCTAGTTTTTGTTTTATTTGAAGACAGTACCTCTAGTTTTTGTTTTATTTGAAGACAGTACCTCTAGTTTTTGTTTTATTTGAAGACAGTACCTCTAGCTTTTGTTTTATTTGAAGACAGTACCTCTAGTTTTTGTTTTATTTGAATACAGTACCCCTAGTTTTTGTTTTATTTGAATACAGTACCTCTAGTTTTTGTTTTATTTGAAGACAGTACCTCTAGTTTTTGTTTTATTTGAAGACAGTACCTCTAGTTTTTGTTTTATTTGAAGACAGTACCTCTAGTTTTTGTTTTATTTGAATACAGTACCCTTAGTTTTTGTTTTATTTGAATACAGTACCCCTAGTTTTTGTTTTATTTGAATACAGTACCTCTAGTTTTTGTTTTATTTGAAGACAGTACCTCTAGTTTTTGTTTTATTTGAAGACAGTACCTCTAGTTTTTGTTTTATTTGAAGACAGTACCTCTAGTTTTTGTTTTATTTGAATACAGTACCTCTAGTTTTTGTTTTATTTGAATACAGTACCCCTAATTTTTGTTTTATTTGAATACAGTACCTCTAGTTTTTGTTTTATTTGAATACAGTACCCTTAGTTTTTGTTTTATTTGAAGACAGTACCTCTAGTTTTTGTTTTATTTGAAGACAGTACCTCTAGTTTTTGTTTTATTTGAATACAGTACCCCTAGTTTTTGTTTTATTTGAATACAGTACCCTTAGTTTTTGTTTTATTTGAATACAATACCTCTAGTTTTTGTTTTATTTGAAGACAGTACCTCTAGTTTTTGTTTTATTTGAAGACTACCTCTAGTTTTTGTTTTATTTGAATACAGTACCCCTAGTTTTTGTTTTATTTGAATACAGTACCTCTAGTTTTTGTTTTATTTGAATACAGTACCCCTAGTTTTTGTTTTATTTGAATACAGTACCCTTAGTTTTTGTTTTATTTGAATACAGTACCTCTAGTTTTTGTTTTATTTGAATACAGTACCCCTAGTTTTTGTTTTATTTGAATACAATACCCCTAGTTTTTGTTTTATTTGAATACAGTACCTCTAGTTTTTGTTTTATTTGAAGACAGTACCTCTAGTTTTTGTTTTATTTGAAGACAGTACCTCTAGTTTTTGTTTTATTTGAATACAGTACCTCTAGTTTTTGTTTTATTTGAATACAGTACCTCTAGTTTTTGTTTTATTTGAATACAGTACCCCTAGTTTTTGTTTTATTTGAAGACAGTACCTCTAGTTTTTGTTTTATTTGAAGACAGTACCTCTAGTTTTTGTTTTATTTGAATACAGTACCTCTAGTTTTTGTTTTATTTGAATACAGTACCCCTAGTTTTTGTTTTATTTGAATACAGTACCCCTAGTTTTTGTTTTATTTGAATACAGTACCCTTAGTTTTTGTTTTATTTGAATACAGTACCTCTAGTTTTTGTTTTATTTGAACACAGTACCCCTAGTTTTTGTTTTATTTGAATACAATACCCCTAGTTTTTGTTTTATTTGAATACAGTACCCTTAGTTTTTGTTTTATTTGAATACAGTACCCCTAGTTTTTGTTTTATTTGAAGACAGTACCTCTAGTTTTTGTTTTATTTGAATACAGTACCTCTAGTTTTTGTTTTATTTGAATACAGTACCTCTAGTTTTTGTTTTATTTGAATACAGTACCTCTAGTTTTTGTTTTATTTGAATACAGTACCCCTAGTTTTTGTTTTATTTGAATACAGTACCCCTAGTTTTTGTTTTATTTGAATACAATACCCCTAGTTTTTGTTTTATTTGAATACAGTACCTCTAGTTTTTGTTTTATTTGAAGACAGTACCTCTAGTTTTTGTTTTATTTGAAGACAGTACCTCTAGTTTTTGTTTTATTTGAATACAATACCTCTAGTTTTTGTTTTATTTGAATACAGTACCTCTAGTTTTTGTTTTATTTGAATACAGTACCTCTAGTTTTTGTTTTATTTGAAGACAGTACCTCTAGTTTTTGTTTTATTTGAAGACAGTACCTCTAGTTTTTGTTTTATTTGAATACAGTACCTCTAGTTTTTGTTTTATTTGAATACAGTACCCCTAGTTTTTGTTTTATTTGAATACAGTACCCCTAGTTTTTGTTTTATTTGAATACAGTACCCTTAGTTTTTGTTTTATTTGAATACAGTACCTCTAGTTTTTGTTTTATTTGAACACAGTACCCCTAGATTTTGTTTTATTTGAATACAATACCCCTAGTTTTTGTTTTATTTGAATACAGTACCCTTAGTTTTTGTTTTATTTGAATACAGTACCCTTAGTTTTTGTTTTATTTGAAGACAGTACCTCTAGTTTTTGTTTTATTTGAATACAGTACCCTTAGTTTTTGTTTTATTTGAAGACAGTACCTCTAGTTTTTGTTTTATTTGAAGACAATACCTCTAGTTTTTGTTTTATTTGAAGACAGTACCTCTAGTTTTTGTTTTATTTGAAGACAGTACCTCTAGTTTTTGTTTTATTTGAAGACAGTACCTCTAGTTTTTGTTTTATTTGAAGACAGTACCTCTAGCTTTTGTTTTATTTGAAGACAGTACCTCTAGTTTTTGTTTTATTTGAATACAGTACCCCTAGTTTTTGTTTTATTTGAATACAGTACCTCTAGTTTTTGTTTTATTTGAAGACAGTACCTCTAGTTTTTGTTTTATTTGAAGACAGTACCTCTAGTTTTTGTTTTATTTGAAGACAGTACCTCTAGTTTTTGTTTTATTTGAATACAATACCCCTAGTTTTTGTTTTATTTGAATACAGTACCCTTAGTTTTTGTTTTATTTGAATACAGTACCCCTAGTTTTTGTTTTATTTGAATACAGTACCTCTAGTTTTTGTTTTATTTGAAGACAGTACCTCTAGTTTTTGTTTTATTTGAAGACAGTACCTCTAGTTTTTGTTTTATTTGAAGACAGTACCTCTAGTTTTTGTTTTATTTGAATACAGTACCTCTAGTTTTTGTTTTATTTGAATACAGTACCCCTAATTTTTGTTTTATTTGAATACAGTACCTCTAGTTTTTGTTTTATTTGAATACAGTACCCTTAGTTTTTGTTTTATTTGAAGACAGTACCTCTAGTTTTTGTTTTATTTGAAGACAGTACCTCTAGTTTTTGTTTTATTTGAATACAGTACCCCTAGTTTTTGTTTTATTTGAATACAGTACCCTTAGTTTTTGTTTTATTTGAATACAATACCTCTAGTTTTTGTTTTATTTGAAGACAGTACCTCTAGTTTTTGTTTTATTTGAAGACTACCTCTAGTTTTTGTTTTATTTGAATACAGTACCCCTAGTTTTTGTTTTATTTGAATACAGTACCTCTAGTTTTTGTTTTATTTGAATACAGTACCCCTAGTTTTTGTTTTATTTGAATACAGTACCCTTAGTTTTTGTTTTATTTGAATACAGTACCTCTAGTTTTTGTTTTATTTGAATACAGTACCCCTAGTTTTTGTTTTATTTGAATACAATACCCCTAGTTTTTGTTTTATTTGAATACAGTACCTCTAGTTTTTGTTTTATTTGAAGACAGTACCTCTAGTTTTTGTTTTATTTGAAGACAGTACCTCTAGTTTTTGTTTTATTTGAATACAGTACCTCTAGTTTTTGTTTTATTTGAATACAGTACCTCTAGTTTTTGTTTTATTTGAATACAGTACCCCTAGTTTTTGTTTTATTTGAAGACAGTACCTCTAGTTTTTGTTTTATTTGAAGACAGTACCTCTAGTTTTTGTTTTATTTGAATACAGTACCTCTAGTTTTTGTTTTATTTGAATACAGTACCCCTAGTTTTTGTTTTATTTGAATACAGTACCCCTAGTTTTTGTTTTATTTGAATACAGTACCCTTAGTTTTTGTTTTATTTGAATACAGTACCTCTAGTTTTTGTTTTATTTGAACACAGTACCCCTAGTTTTTGTTTTATTTGAATACAATACCCCTAGTTTTTGTTTTATTTGAATACAGTACCCTTAGTTTTTGTTTTATTTGAATACAGTACCCCTAGTTTTTGTTTTATTTGAAGACAGTACCTCTAGTTTTTGTTTTATTTGAATACAGTACCTCTAGTTTTTGTTTTATTTGAATACAGTACCTCTAGTTTTTGTTTTATTTGAATACAGTACCTCTAGTTTTTGTTTTATTTGAATACAGTACCCCTAGTTTTTGTTTTATTTGAATACAGTACCTCTAGTTTTTGTTTTATTTGAATACAGTACCCCTAGTTTTTGTTTTATTTGAATACAGTACCCTTAGTTTTTGTTTTATTTCAATACAGTACCCTTAGTTTTTGTTTTATTTGAATACAGTACCTCTAGTTTTTGTTTTATTTGAATACAGTACCCCTAGTTTTTGTTTTATTTGAATACAGTACCTCTAGTTTTTGTTTTATTTGAATACAGTACCTCTAGTTTTTGTTTTATTTGAAGACAATACCTCTAGTTTTTGTTTTATTTGAAGACAGTACCTCTAGTTTTTGTTTTATTTGAATACAGTACCCTTAGTTTTTGTTTTATTTGAAGACAGTACCTCTAGTTTTTGTTTTATTTGAATACAGTACCCCTAATTTTTGTTTTATTTGAATACAGTACCCCTAGTTTTTGTTTTATTTGAATACAGTACCCTTAGTTTTTGTTTTATTTGAAGACAGTACCTCTAGTTTTTGTTTTATTTGAATACAGTACCTCTAGTTTTTGTTTTATTTGAAGACAGTACCTCTAGTTTTTGTTTTATTTGAAGACAGTACCTCTAGTTTTTGTTTTATTTGAAGACAGTACCTCTAGTTTTTGTTTTATTTGAAGACAGTACCTCTAGTTTTTGTTTTATTTGAAGACAGTACCTCTAGTTTTTGTTTTATTTGAAGACAGTACCTCTAGTTTTTGTTTTATTTGAATACAGTACCCCTAGTTTTTGTTTTATTTGAATACAGTACCCCTAGTTTTTGTTTTATTTGAATACAGTACCCTTAGTTTTTGTTTTATTTGAATACAGTACCTCTAGTTTTTGTTTTATTTGAATACAGTACCCCTAGTTTTTGTTTTATTTGAATACAATACCCCTAGTTTTTGTTTTATTTGAATACAGTACCTCTAGTTTTTGTTTTATTTGAAGACAGTACCTCTAGTTTTTGTTTTATTTGAAGACAGTACCTCTAGTTTTTGTTTTATTTGAATACAGTACCTCTAGTTTTTGTTTTATTTGAATACAGTACCTCTAGTTTTTGTTTTATTTGAATACAGTACCTCTAGTTTTTGTTTTATTTGAAGACAGTACCTCTAGTTTTTGTTTTATTTGAATACAGTACCTCTAGTTTTTGTTTTATTTGAAGACAGTACCTCTAGTTTTTGTTTTATTTGAAGACAGTACCTCTAGTTTTTGTTTTATTTGAATACAGTACCTTTAGTTTTTGTTTTATTTGAATACAGTACCCCTAGTTTTTGTTTTATTTGAATACTGTACCCCTAGTTTTTGTTTTATTTGAATACAGTACCCTTAGTTTTTGTTTTATTTGAATACAGTACCTCTAGTTTTTGTTTTATTTGAACACAGTACCCCTAGTTTTTGTTTTATTTGAATACAATACCCCTAGTTTTTGTTTTATTTGAATACAGTACCCTTAGTTTTTGTTTTATTTGAATACAGTACCCCTAGTTTTTGTTTTATTTGAAGACAGTACCTCTAGTTTTTGTTTTATTTGAATACAGTACCTCTAGTTTTTGTTTTATTTGAATACAGTACCTCTAGTTTTTGTTTTATTTGAATACAGTACCTCTAGTTTTTGTTTTATTTGAATACAGTACCCCTAGTTTTTGTTTTATTTGAATACAGTACCTCTAGTTTTTGTTTTATTTGAATACAGTACCCCTAGTTTTTGTTTTATTTGAATACAGTACCCTTAGTTTTTGTTTTATTTCAATACAGTACCCTTAGTTTTTGTTTTATTTGAATACAGTACCTCTAGTTTTTGTTTTATTTGAATACAGTACCCCTAGTTTTTGTTTTATTTGAATACAGTACCTCTAGTTTTTGTTTTATTTGAATACAGTACCCTTAGTTTTTGTTTTATTTGAAGACAATACCTCTAGTTTTTGTTTTATTTGAAGACAGTACCTCTAGTTTTTGTTTTATTTGAATACAGTACCCTTAGTTTTTGTTTTATTTGAATACAGTACCCCTAGATTTTGTTTTATTTGAAGACAGTACCTCTAGTTTTTGTTTTATTTGAAGACAATACCTCTAGTTTTTGTTTTATTTGAAGACAGTACCTCTAGTTTTTGTTTTATTTGAAGACAGTACCTCTAGTTTTTGTTTTATTTGAAGACAGTACCTCTAGTTTTTGTTTTATTTGAATACAGTACCCCTAGTTTTTGTTTTATTTGAATACAGTACCCTTAGTTTTTGTTTTATTTGAATACAATACCTCTAGTTTTTGTTTTATTTGAAGACAGTACCTCTAGTTTTTGTTTTATTTGAAGACTACCTCTAGTTTTTGTTTTATTTGAATACAGTACCCCTAGTTTTTGTTTTATTTGAATACAGTACCTCTAGTTTTTGTTTTATTTGAATACAGTACCCCTAGTTTTTGTTTTATTTGAAGACAGTACCCTTAGTTTTTGTTTTATTTGAATACAGTACCTCTAGTTTTTGTTTTATTTGAATACAGTACCCCTAGTGTTTGTTTTATTTGAATACAGTACCCTTAGTTTTTGTTTTATTTGAATACAGTACCTCTAGTTTTTGTTTTATTTGAATACAGTACCCTTTGTTTTTGTTTTATTTGAAGACAGTACCTCTAGTTTTTGTTTTATTTGAATACAGTACCCCTAGTTTTTGTTTTATTTGAATACAGTACCCTTAGTTTTTGTTTTATTTGAATACAGTACCCCTAGTTTTTGTTTTATTTGAAGACAGTACCTCTAGTTTTTGTTTTATTTGAATACAGTACCTCTAGTTTTTGTTTTATTTGAAGACAGTACCTCTAGTTTTTGTTTTATTTGAAGACAGTACCTCTAGTTTTTGTTTTATTTGAATACAGTACCTCTAGTTTTTGTTTTATTTGAATACAGTACCCCTAGTTTTTGTTTTGTTTGAAGACAGTACCTCTAGTTTTTGTTTTATTTGAATACAGTACCCTTAGTGTTTGTTTTATTTGAATACAGTACCCTTAGTTTTTGTTTTATTTGAATACAGTACCTCTAGTTTTTGTTTTATTTGAATACAGTACCCCTAGTTTTTGTTTTATTTGAATACAGTACCCTTAGTTTTTGTTTTATTTGAATACAGTACCTCTAGTTTTTGTTTTTATTTGAATACAGTACCCCTAGTGTTTGTTTTATTTGAATACAGTACCCTTAGTTTTTGTTTTATTTGAATACAGTACCTCTAGTTTTTGTTTTATTTGAATACAGTACCCTTAGTTTTTGTTTTATTTGAATACAGTACCTCTAGTTTTTGTTTTATTTGAATACAGTACCCCTAGTTTTTGTTTTATTTGAATACAGTACCCTTAGTTTTTGTTTTATTTGAATACAGTACCTCTAGTTTTTGTTTTATTTGAAGACAGTACCTCTAGTTTTTGTTTTATTTGAATACAGTACCCCTAGTTTTTGTTTTATTTGAATACAGTACCTCTAGTTTTTGTTTTATTTGAAGACAGTACCTCTAGTTTTTGTTTTATTTGAAGACAGTACCTCTAGTTTTTGTTTTATTTGAAGACAGTACCTCTAGTTTTTGTTTTATTTGAATACAGTACCCCTAGTTTTTGTTTTATTTGAATACAGTGCCCTTAGTTTTTGTTTTATTTGAATACAGTACCCCTAGTTTTTGTTTTATTTGAATACAGTACCTCTAGTTTTTGTTTTATTTGAAGACAGTACCTCTAGTTTTTGTTTTATTTGAAGACAGTACCTCTAGTTTTTGTTTTATTTCAAGACAGTACCTCTAGTTTTTGTTTTATTTGAAGACAGTACCTCTAGTTTTTGTTTTATTTGAATACAGTACCCCTAGTTTTTGTTTTATTTGAATACAGTACCCTTAGTTTTTGTTTTATTTGAATACAATACCTCTAGTTTTTGTTTTATTTGAAGACAGTACCTCTAGTTTTTGTTTTATTTGAAGACTACCTCTAGTTTTTGTTTTATTTGAATACAGTACCCCTAGTTTTTGTTTTATTTGAATACAGTACCTCTAGTTTTTGTTTTATTTGAATACAGTACCCCTAGTTTTTGTTTTATTTGAAGACAGTACCCTTAGTTTTTGTTTTATTTGAATACAGTACCTCTAGTTTTTGTTTTATTTGAATACAGTACCCCTAGTGTTTGTTTTATTTGAATACAGTACCCTTAGTTTTTGTTTTATTTGAATACAGTACCTCTAGTTTTTGTTTTATTTGAATACAGTACCCTTTGTTTTTGTTTTATTTGAATACAGTACCTCTAGTTTTTGTTTTATTTGAATACAGTACCCCTAGTTTTTGTTTTATTTGAATACAGTACCCTTAGTTTTTGTTTTATTTGAATACAGTACCTCTAGTTTTTGTTTTATTTGAAGACAGTACCTCTAGTTTTTGTTTTATTTGAATACAGTACCTCTAGTTTTTGTTTTATTTGAATACAGTACCCCTAGTTTTTGTTTTATTTGAATACAGTACCTCTAGTTTTTGTTTTATTTGAATACAGTACCCCTAGTTTTTGTTTTATTTGAATACAGTACCCTTAGTTTTTGTTTTATTTCAATACAGTACCCTTAGTTTTTGTTTTATTTGAATACAGTACCTCTAGTTTTTGTTTTATTTGAATACAGTACCCCTAGTTTTTGTTTTATTTGAATACAGTACCTCTAGTTTTTGTTTTATTTGAATACAGTACCTCTAGTTTTTGTTTTATTTGAAGACAATACCTCTAGTTTTTGTTTTATTTGAAGACAGTACCTCTAGTTTTTGTTTTATTTGAATACAGTACCCTTAGTTTTTGTTTTATTTGAATACAGTACCCCTAGATTTTGTTTTGTTTGAAGACAGTACCTCTAGTTTTTGTTTTATTTGAAGACAGTACCTCTAGTTTTTGTTTTATTTGAAGACAGTACCTCTAGTTTTTGTTTTATTTGAAGACAGTACCTCTAGTTTTTGTTTTATTTGAAGACAGTACCTCTAGTTTTTGTTTTATTTGAATACAGTACCCCTAGTTTTTGTTTTATTTGAATACAGTACCCTTAGTTTTTGTTTTATTTGAATACAATACCTCTAGTTTTTGTTTTATTTGAAGACAGTACCTCTAGTTTTTCTTTTATTTGAAGACTACCTCTAGTTTTTGTTTTATTTGAATACAGTACCCCTAGTTTTTGTTTTATTTGAATACAGTACCTCTAGTTTTTGTTTTATTTGAATACAGTACCCCTAGTTTTTGTTTTATTTGAAGACAGTACCCTTAGTTTTTGTTTTATTTGAATACAGTACCTCTAGTTTTTGTTTTATTTGAATACAGTACCCCTAGTGTTTGTTTTATTTGAATACAGTACCCTTAGTTTTTGTTTTATTTGAATACAGTACCTCTAGTTTTTGTTTTATTTGAATACAGTACCCTTTGTTTTTGTTTTATTTGAATACAGTACCTCTAGTTTTTGTTTTATTTGAATACAGTACCCCTAGTTTTTGTTTTATTTGAATACAGTACCCTTAGTTTTTGTTTTATTTGAATACAGTACCCCTAGTTTTTGTTTTATTTGAAGACAGTACCTCTAGTTTTTGTTTTATTTGAATACAGTACCTCTAGTTTTTGTTTTATTTGAAGACAGTACCTCTAGTTTTTGTTTTATTTGAAGACAGTACCTCTAGTTTTTGTTTTATTTGAATACAGTACCTCTAGTTTTTGTTTTATTTGAATACAGTACCCCTAGTTTTTGTTTTATTTGAAGACAGTACCTCTAGTTTTTGTTTTATTTGAATACAGTACCCTTAGTGTTTGTTTTATTTGAATACAGTACCCTTAGTTTTTGTTTTATTTGAATACAGTACCTCTAGTTTTTGTTTTATTTGAATACAGTACCCCTAGTTTTTGTTTTATTTGAATACAGTACCCTTAGTTTTTGTTTTATTTGAATACAGTACCTCTAGTTTTTGTTTTATTTGAATACAGTACCCCTAGTGTTTGTTTTATTTGAATACAGTACCCTTAGTTTTTGTTTTATTTGAATACAGTACCTCTAGTTTTTGTTTTATTTGAATACAGTACCCTTAGTTTTTGTTTTATTTGAATACAGTACCTCTAGTTTTTGTTTTATTTGAATACAGTACCCCTAGTTTTTGTTTTATTTGAATACAGTACCCTTAGTTTTTGTTTTATTTGAATACAGTACCTCTAGTTTTTGTTTTATTTGAAGACAGTACCTCTAGTTTTTATTTTATTTGAATACAGTACCCCTAGTTTTTGTTTTATTTGAATACAGTACCTCTAGTTTTTGTTTTATTTGAGGACAGTACCTCTAGTTTTTGTTTTATTTGAAGACAGTACCTCTAGTTTTTGTTTTATTTGAAGACAGTACCTCTAGTTTTTGTTTTATTTGAATACAGTACCCCTAGTTTTTGTTTTATTTGAATACAGTACCCTTAGTTTTTGTTTTATTTGAATACAGTACCCCTAGTTTTTGTTTTATTTGAATACAGTACCTCTAGTTTTTGTTTTATTTGAAGACAGTACCTCTAGTTTTTGTTTTATTTGAAGACAGTACCTCTAGTTTTTGTTTTATTTGAAGACAGTACCTCTAGTTTTTGTTTTATTTGAAGACAGTACCTCTAGTTTTTGTTTTATTTGAATACAGTACCCCTAGTTTTTGTTTTATTTGAATACAGTACCCTTAGTTTTTGTTTTATTTGAATACAATACCTCTAGTTTTTGTTTTATTTGAAGACAGTACCTCTAGTTTTTGTTTTATTTGAAGACTACCTCTAGTTTTTGTTTTATTTGAATACAGTACCCCTAGTTTTTGTTTTATTTGAATACAGTACCTCTAGTTTTTGTTTTATTTGAATACAGTACCCCTAGTTTTTGTTTTATTTGAAGACAGTACCCTTAGTTTTTGTTTTATTTGAATACAGTACCTCTAGTTTTTGTTTTATTTGAATACAGTACCCTTAGTTTTTGTTTTATTTGAATACAGTACCCCTAGTTTTTGTTTTATTTGAAGACAGTACCTCTAGTTTTTGTTTTATTTGAATACAGTACCTCTAGTTTTTGTTTTATTTGAATACAGTACCTCTAGTTTTTGTTTTATTTGAATACAGTACCTCTAGTTTTTGTTTTATTTGAATACAGTACCCCTAGTTTTTGTTTTATTTGAATACAGTACCTCTAGTTTTTGTTTTATTTGAATACAGTACCCCTAGTTTTTGTTTTATTTGAATACAGTACCCTTAGTTTTTGTTTTATTTCAATACAGTACCCTTAGTTTTTGTTTTATTTGAATACAGTACCTCTAGTTTTTGTTTTATTTGAATACAGTACCCCTAGTTTTTGTTTTATTTGAATACAGTACCTCTAGTTTTTGTTTTATTTGAATACAGTACCTCTAGTTTTTGTTTTATTTGAAGACAATACCTCTAGTTTTTGTTTTATTTGAAGACAGTACCTCTAGTTTTTGTTTTATTTGAATACAGTACCCTTAGTTTTTGTTTTATTTGAATACAGTACCCCTAGATTTTGTTTTATTTGAAGACAGTACCTCTAGTTTTTGTTTTATTTGAAGACAGTACCTCTAGTTTTTGTTTTATTTGAAGACAGTACCTCTAGTTTTTGTTTTATTTGAAGACAGTACCTCTAGTTTTTGTTTTATTTGAAGACAGTACCTCTAGTTTTTGTTTTATTTGAATACAGTACCCCTAGTTTTTGTTTTATTTGAATACAGTACCCTTAGTTTTTGTTTTATTTGAATACAATACCTCTAGTTTTTGTTTTATTTGAAGACAGTACCTCTAGTTTTTGTTTTATTTGAAGACTACCTCTAGTTTTTGTTTTATTTGAATACAGTACCCCTAGTTTTTGTTTTATTTGAATACAGTACCTCTAGTTTTTGTTTTATTTGAATACAGTACCCCTAGTTTTTGTTTTATTTGAAGACAGTACCCTTAGTTTTTGTTTTATTTGAATACAGTACCTCTAGTTTTTGTTTTATTTGAATACAGTACCCCTAGTGTTTGTTTTATTTGAATACAGTACCCTTAGTTTTTGTTTTATTTGAATACAGTACCTCTAGTTTTTGTTTTATTTGAATACAGTACCCTTTGTTTTTGTTTTATTTGAAGACAGTACCTCTAGTTTTTGTTTTATTTGAATACAGTACCCCTAGTTTTTGTTTTATTTGAATACAGTACCCTTAGTTTTTGTTTTATTTGAATACAGTACCCCTAGTTTTTGTTTTATTTGAAGACAGTACCTCTAGTTTTTGTTTTATTTGAATACAGTACCTCTAGTTTTTGTTTTATTTGAAGACAGTACCTCTAGTTTTTGTTTTATTTGAAGACAGTACCTCTAGTTTTTGTTTTATTTGAATACAGTACCTCTAGTTTTTGTTTTATTTGAATACAGTACCCCTAGTTTTTGTTTTATTTGAAGACAGTACCTCTAGTTTTTGTTTTATTTGAATACAGTACCCTTAGTGTTTGTTTTATTTGAATACAGTACCCTTAGTTTTTGTTTTATTTGAATACAGTACCTCTAGTTTTTGTTTTATTTGAATACAGTACCCCTAGTTTTTGTTTTATTTGAATACAGTACCCTTAGTTTTTGTTTTATTTGAATACAGTACCTCTAGTTTTTGTTTTATTTGAATACAGTACCCCTAGTGTTTGTTTTATTTGAATACAGTACCCTTAGTTTTTGTTTTATTTGAATACAGTACCTCTAGTTTTTGTTTTATTTGAATACAGTACCCTTAGTTTTTGTTTTATTTGAATACAGTACCTCTAGTTTTTGTTTTATTTGAATACAGTACCCCTAGTTTTTGTTTTATTTGAATACAGTACCCTTAGTTTTTGTTTTATTTGAATACAGTACCTCTAGTTTTTGTTTTATTTGAAGACAGTACCTCTAGTTTTTGTTTTATTTGAATACAGTACCCCTAGTTTTTGTTTTATTTGAATACAGTACCTCTAGTTTTTGTTTTATTTGAAGACAGTACCTCTAGTTTTTGTTTTATTTGAAGACAGTACCTCTAGTTTTTGTTTTATTTGAAGACAGTACCTCTAGTTTTTGTTTTATTTGAATACAGTACCCCTAGTTTTTGTTTTATTTGAATACAGTGCCCTTAGTTTTTGTTTTATTTGAATACAGTACCCCTAGTTTTTGTTTTATTTGAATACAGTACCTCTAGTTTTTGTTTTATTTGAAGACAGTACCTCTAGTTTTTGTTTTATTTGAAGACAGTACCTCTAGTTTTTGTTTTATTTCAAGACAGTACCTCTAGTTTTTGTTTTATTTGAAGACAGTACCTCTAGTTTTTGTTTTATTTGAATACAGTACCCCTAGTTTTTGTTTTATTTGAATACAGTACCCTTAGTTTTTGTTTTATTTGAATACAATACCTCTAGTTTTTGTTTTATTTGAAGACAGTACCTCTAGTTTTTGTTTTATTTGAAGACTACCTCTAGTTTTTGTTTTATTTGAATACAGTACCCCTAGTTTTTGTTTTATTTGAATACAGTACCTCTAGTTTTTGTTTTATTTGAATACAGTACCCCTAGTTTTTGTTTTATTTGAAGACAGTACCCTTAGTTTTTGTTTTATTTGAATACAGTACCTCTAGTTTTTGTTTTATTTGAATACAGTACCCCTAGTGTTTGTTTTATTTGAATACAGTACCCTTAGTTTTTGTTTTATTTGAATACAGTACCTCTAGTTTTTGTTTTATTTGAATACAGTACCCTTTGTTTTTGTTTTATTTGAATACAGTACCTCTAGTTTTTGTTTTATTTGAATACAGTACCCCTAGTTTTTGTTTTATTTGAATACAGTACCCTTAGTTTTTGTTTTATTTGAATACAGTACCTCTAGTTTTTGTTTTATTTGAAGACAGTACCTCTAGTTTTTGTTTTATTTGAATACAGTACCTCTAGTTTTTGTTTTATTTGAATACAGTACCCCTAGTTTTTGTTTTATTTGAATACAGTACCTCTAGTTTTTGTTTTATTTGAATACAGTACCCCTAGTTTTTGTTTTATTTGAATACAGTACCCTTAGTTTTTGTTTTATTTCAATACAGTACCCTTAGTTTTTGTTTTATTTGAATACAGTACCTCTAGTTTTTGTTTTATTTGAATACAGTACCCCTAGTTTTTGTTTTATTTGAATACAGTACCTCTAGTTTTTGTTTTATTTGAATACAGTACCTCTAGTTTTTGTTTTATTTGAAGACAATACCTCTAGTTTTTGTTTTATTTGAAGACAGTACCTCTAGTTTTTGTTTTATTTGAATACAGTACCCTTAGTTTTTGTTTTATTTGAATACAGTACCCCTAGATTTTGTTTTGTTTGAAGACAGTACCTCTAGTTTTTGTTTTATTTGAAGACAGTACCTCTAGTTTTTGTTTTATTTGAAGACAGTACCTCTAGTTTTTGTTTTATTTGAAGACAGTACCTCTAGTTTTTGTTTTATTTGAAGACAGTACCTCTAGTTTTTGTTTTATTTGAATACAGTACCCCTAGTTTTTGTTTTATTTGAATACAGTACCCTTAGTTTTTGTTTTATTTGAATACAATACCTCTAGTTTTTGTTTTATTTGAAGACAGTACCTCTAGTTTTTGTTTTATTTGAAGACTACCTCTAGTTTTTGTTTTATTTGAATACAGTACCCCTAGTTTTTGTTTTATTTGAATACAGTACCTCTAGTTTTTGTTTTATTTGAATACAGTACCCCTAGTTTTTGTTTTATTTGAAGACAGTACCCTTAGTTTTTGTTTTATTTGAATACAGTACCTCTAGTTTTTGTTTTATTTGAATACAGTACCCCTAGTGTTTGTTTTATTTGAATACAGTACCCTTAGTTTTTGTTTTATTTGAATACAGTACCTCTAGTTTTTGTTTTATTTGAATACAGTACCCTTTGTTTTTGTTTTATTTGAATACAGTACCTCTAGTTTTTGTTTTATTTGAATACAGTACCCCTAGTTTTTGTTTTATTTGAATACAGTACCCTTAGTTTTTGTTTTATTTGAATACAGTACCCCTAGTTTTTGTTTTATTTGAAGACAGTACCTCTAGTTTTTGTTTTATTTGAATACAGTACCTCTAGTTTTTGTTTTATTTGAAGACAGTACCTCTAGTTTTTGTTTTATTTGAAGACAGTACCTCTAGTTTTTGTTTTATTTGAATACAGTACCTCTAGTTTTTGTTTTATTTGAATACAGTACCCCTAGTTTTTGTTTTATTTGAAGACAGTACCTCTAGTTTTTGTTTTATTTGAATACAGTACCCTTAGTGTTTGTTTTATTTGAATACAGTACCCTTAGTTTTTGTTTTATTTGAATACAGTACCTCTAGTTTTTGTTTTATTTGAATACAGTACCCCTAGTTTTTGTTTTATTTGAATACAGTACCCTTAGTTTTTGTTTTATTTGAATACAGTACCTCTAGTTTTTGTTTTATTTGAATACAGTACCCCTAGTGTTTGTTTTATTTGAATACAGTACCCTTAGTTTTTGTTTTATTTGAATACAGTACCTCTAGTTTTTGTTTTATTTGAATACAGTACCCTTAGTTTTTGTTTTATTTGAATACAGTACCTCTAGTTTTTGTTTTATTTGAATACAGTACCCCTAGTTTTTGTTTTATTTGAATACAGTACCCTTAGTTTTTGTTTTATTTGAATACAGTACCTCTAGTTTTTGTTTTATTTGAAGACAGTACCTCTAGTTTTTATTTTATTTGAATACAGTACCCCTAGTTTTTGTTTTATTTGAATACAGTACCTCTAGTTTTTGTTTTATTTGAGGACAGTACCTCTAGTTTTTGTTTTATTTGAAGACAGTACCTCTAGTTTTTGTTTTATTTGAAGACAGTACCTCTAGTTTTTGTTTTATTTGAATACAGTACCCCTAGTTTTTGTTTTATTTGAATACAGTACCCTTAGTTTTTGTTTTATTTGAATACAGTACCCCTAGTTTTTGTTTTATTTGAATACAGTACCTCTAGTTTTTGTTTTATTTGAAGACAGTACCTCTAGTTTTTGTTTTATTTGAAGACAGTACCTCTAGTTTTTGTTTTATTTGAAGACAGTACCTCTAGTTTTTGTTTTATTTGAAGACAGTACCTCTAGTTTTTGTTTTATTTGAATACAGTACCCCTAGTTTTTGTTTTATTTGAATACAGTACCCTTAGTTTTTGTTTTATTTGAATACAATACCTCTAGTTTTTGTTTTATTTGAAGACAGTACCTCTAGTTTTTGTTTTATTTGAAGACTACCTCTAGTTTTTGTTTTATTTGAATACAGTACCCCTAGTTTTTGTTTTATTTGAATACAGTACCTCTAGTTTTTGTTTTATTTGAATACAGTACCCCTAGTTTTTGTTTTATTTGAAGACAGTACCCTTAGTTTTTGTTTTATTTGAATACAGTACCTCTAGTTTTTGTTTTATTTGAATACAGTACCCCTAGTGTTTGTTTTATTTGAATACAGTACCCTTAGTTTTTGTTTTATTTGAATACAGTACCTCTAGTTTTTGTTTTATTTGAATACAGTACCCTTTGTTTTTGTTTTATTTGAATACAGTACCTCTAGTTTTTGTTTTATTTGAATACAGTACCCCTAGTTTTTGTTTTATTTGAATACAGTACCCTTAGTTTTTGTTTTATTTGAATACAGTACCTCTAGTTTTTGTTTTATTTGAAGACAGTACCTCTAGTTTTTGTTTTATTTGAATACAGTACCTCTAGTTTTTGTTTTATTTGAAGACAGTACCTCTAGTTTTTGTTTTATTTGAAGACAGTAGCTCTAGTTTTTGTTTTATTTGAATACAGTACCTCTAGTTTTTGTTTTATTTGAATACAGTACCCCTAGTTTTTGTTTTATTTGAAGACAGTACCTCTAGTTTTTGTTTTATTTGAATACAGTACCCTTAGTGTTTGTTTTATTTGAATACAGTACCCTTAGTTTTTGTTTTATTTGAATACAGTACCTCTAGTTTTTGTTTTATTTGAATACAGTACCCCTAGTTTTTGTTTTATTTGAATACAGTACCCTTAGTTTTTGTTTTATTTGAATACAGTACCTCTAGTTTTTGTTTTATTTGAATACAGTACCCCTAGTGTTTGTTTTATTTGAATACAGTACCCTTAGTTTTTGTTTTATTTGAATACAGTACCTCTAGTTTTTGTTTTATTTGAATACAGTACCCTTAGTTTTTGTTTTATTTGAATACAGTACCTCTAGTTTTTGTTTTATTTGAATACAGTACCCATAGTTTTTGTTTTATTTGAATACAGTACACTTAGTTTTTGTTTTATTTGAATACAGTACCTCTAGTTTTTGTTTTATTTGAAGACAGTACCTCTAGTTTTTGTTTTATTTGAATACAGTACCCCTAGTTTTTGTTTTATTTGAATACAGTACCTCTAGTTTTTGTTTTATTTGAAGACAGTACCTCTAGTTTTTGTTTTATTTGAAGACAGTACCTCTAGTTTTTGTTTTATTTGAAGACAGTACCTCTAGTTTTTGTTTTATTTGAATACAGTACCCCTAGTTTTTGTTTTATTTGAATACAGTACCCTTAGTTTTTGTTTTATTTGAATACAGTACCCCTAGTTTTTGTTTTATTTGAATACAGTACCTCTAGTTTTTGTTTTATTTGAAGACAGTACCTCTAGTTTTTGTTTTATTTGAAGACAGTACCTCTAGTTTTTGTTTTATTTGAAGACAGTACCTCTAGTTTTTGTTTTATTTGAATACAGTACCTCTAGTTTTTGTTTTATTTGAATAAAGTACCCCTAGTTTTTGTTTTATTTGAATACAGTACCCTTAGTTTTTGTTTTATTTGAATACAGTACCTCTAGTTTTTGTTTTATTTGAATACAGTACCCCTAGTTTTTGTTTTATTTGAAGACAGTACCTCTAGTTTTTGTTTTGTTTGAATACAGTACCCTTAGTTTTTGTTTTATTTGAATACAGTACCTCTAGTTTTTGTTTTATTTGAATACAGTACCCCTAGTTTTTGTTTTATTTGAATACAGTACCCTTAGTTTTTGTTTTATTTGAATACAGTACCCCTAGTTTTTGTTTTATTTGAATAGAGTACCCCTAGTTTTTGTTTTATTTGAAGACAGTACCTCTAGTTTTTGTTTTGTTTGAATACAGTACCCTTAGTTTTTGTTTTATTTGAATACAGTACCTCTAGTTTTTGTTTTATTTGAATACAGTACCTCTAGTTTTTGTTTTGTTTGAATACAGTACCTCTAGTTTTTGTTTTATTTGAAGACAGTACCTCTAGTTTTTGTTTTATTTGAAGACAGTACCCCTAGTTTTTGTTTTGTTTGAATACAGTACCTCTAGTTTTTGTTTTGTTTGAATACAGTACATCTAGTTTTTGTTTTATTTGAATACAGTACCTCTAGTTTTTGTTTTATTTGAAGACAGTACCCGTAGTTTTTGTTTTATTTGAATACAGTACCCTTAGTTTTTGTTTTATTTGAATACAGTACCTCTAGTTTTTGTTTTATTTGAATACAGTACCCTTAGTTTTTGTTTTATTTGAAGACAGTACCTCTAGTTTTTGTTTTGTTTGAAGACAGTACCTCTAGTTTTTGTTTTATTTGAAGACAGTACCTCTAGTTTTTGTTTTATTTGAAGACAGTACCTCTAGTTTTTGTTTTATTTGAATACAGTACCTCTAGTTTTTGTTTTATTTGAATACAGTACCTCTAGTTTTTGTTTTGTTTGAAGACAGCACCTCTAGTTTTTGTTTTATTTAAAGACAGCACCTCTAGTTTTTGTTTTATTTGAAGACAGTACCTCTAGTTTTTGTTTTATTTGAAGACAGTACCCCTAGTTTTTGTTTTATTTGAATACAGTACCTCTAGTTTTTGTTTTGTTTGAAGACAATACCTCTAGTTTTTGTTTTATTTGAATACAGTACCTCTAGTTTTTGTTTTATTTGAAGACAGTACCCGTAGTTTTTGTTTTATTTGAATACAGTACCCTTAATTTTTGTTTTATTTGAATACAGTACCTCTAGTTTTTGTTTTATTTGAATACAGTACCCTTTGTTTTTGTTTTATTTGAATACAGTACCTCTAGTTTTTGTTTTATTTGAATACAGTACCCCTAGTTTTTGTTTTATTTGAATACAGTACCCTTAGTTTTTGTTTTATTTGAATACAGTACCCCTAGTTTTTGTTTTATTTGAAGACAGTACCTCTAGTTTTTGTTTTATTTGAATACAGTACCTCTAGTTTTTGTTTTATTTGAAGACAGTACCTCTAGTTTTTGTTTTATTTGAAGACAGTACCTCTAGTTTTTGTTTTATTTGAATACAGTACCTCTAGTTTTTGTTTTATTTGAATACAGTACCCCTAGTTTTTGTTTTATTTGAAGACAGTACCTCTAGTTTTTGTTTTATTTGAATACAGTACCCTTAGTGTTTGTTTTATTTGAATACAGTACCCTTAGTTTTTGTTTTATTTGAATACAGTACCTCTAGTTTTTGTTTTATTTGAATACAGTACCCCTAGTTTTTGTTTTATTTGAATACAGTACCCTTAGTTTTTGTTTTATTTGAATACAGTACCTCTAGTTTTTGTTTTATTTGAATACAGTACCCCTAGTGTTTGTTTTATTTGAATACAGTACCCTTAGTTTTTGTTTTATTTGAATACAGTACCTCTAGTTTTTGTTTTATTTGAATACAGTACCCTTAGTTTTTGTTTTATTTGAATACAGTACCTCTAGTTTTTGTTTTATTTGAATACAGTACCCCTAGTTTTTGTTTTATTTGAATACAGTACCCTTAGTTTTTGTTTTATTTGAATACAGTACCTCTAGTTTTTGTTTTATTTGAAGACAGTACCTCTAGTTTTTGTTTTATTTGAATACAGTACCTCTAGTTTTTGTTTTATTTGAATACAGTACCTCTAGTTTTTGTTTTATTTGAAGACAGTACCTCTAGTTTTTGTTTTATTTGAAGACAGTACCTCTAGTTTTTGTTTTATTTGAAGACAGTACCTCTAGTTTTTGTTTTATTTGAATACAGTACCCCTAGTTTTTGTTTTATTTGAATACAGTACCCTTAGTTTTTGTTTTATTTGAATACAGTACCCCTAGTTTTTGTTTTATTTGAATACAGTACCTCTAGTTTTTGTTTTATTTGAAGACAGTACCTCTAGTTTTTGTTTTATTTGAAGACAGTACCTCTAGTTTTTGTTTTATTTGAAGACAGTACCTCTAGTTTTTGTTTTATTTGAAGACAGTACCTCTAGTTTTTGTTTTATTTGAATACAGTACCCCTAGTTTTTGTTTTATTTGAATACAGTACCCTTAGTTTTTGTTTTATTTGAATACAATACCTCTAGTTTTTGTTTTATTTGAAGACAGTACCTCTAGTTTTTGTTTTATTTGAAGACTACCTCTAGTTTTTGTTTTATTTGAATACAGTACCCCTAGTTTTTGTTTTATTTGAATACAGTACCTCTAGTTTTTGTTTTATTTGAATACAGTACCCCTAGTTTTTGTTTTATTTGAAGACAGTACCCTTAGTTTTTGTTTTATTTGAATACAGTACCTCTAGTTTTTGTTTTATTTGAATACAGTACCCTTTGTTTTTTTTTTATTTGAATACAGTACCTCTAGTTTTTGTTTTATTTGAATACAGTACCCCTAGTTTTTGTTTTATTTGAATACAGTACCCTTAGTTTTTGTTTTATTTGAATACAGTACCTCTAGTTTTTGTTTTATTTGAAGACAGTACCTCTAGTTTTTGTTTTATTTGAAGACAGTACCTCTAGTTTTTGTTTTATTTGAAGACAGTACCTCTAGTTTTTGTTTTATTTGAATACAGTACCCCTAGTTTTTGTTTTATTTGAATACAGTACCCTTAGTTTTTGTTTTATTTGAATACAATACCTCTAGTTTTTGTTTTATTTGAAGACAGTACCTCTAGTTTTTGTTTTATTTGAAGACTACCTCTAGTTTTTGTTTTATTTGAATACAGTACCCCTAGTTTTTGTTTTATTTGAATACAGTACCTCTAGTTTTTGTTTTATTTGAATACAGTACCCCTAGTTTTTGTTTTATTTGAAGACAGTACCCTTAGTTTTTGTTTTATTTGAATACAGTACCTCTAGTTTTTGTTTTATTTGAATACAGTACCCCTAGTGTTTGTTTTATTTGAATACAGTACCCTTAGTTTTTGTTTTATTTGAATACAGTACCTCTAGTTTTTGTTTTATTTGAATACAGTACCCTTTGTTTTTGTTTTATTTGAATACAGTACCTCTAGTTTTTGTTTTATTTGAATACAGTACCCCTAGTTTTTGTTTTATTTGAATACAGTACCCTTAGTTTTTGTTTTATTTGAATACAGTACCCCTAGTTTTTGTTTTATTTGAAGACAGTACCTCTAGTTTTTGTTTTATTTGAATACAGTACCTCTAGTTTTTGTTTTATTTGAAGACAGTACCTCTAGTTTTTGTTTTATTTGAAGACAGTACCTCTAGTTTTTGTTTTATTTGAATACAGTACCTCTAGTTTTTGTTTTATTTGAATACAGTACCCCTAGTTTTTGTTTTATTTGAAGACAGTACCTCTAGTTTTTGTTTTATTTGAATACAGTACCCTTAGTGTTTGTTTTATTTGAATACAGTACCCTTAGTTTTTGTTTTATTTGAATACAGTACCTCTAGTTTTTGTTTTATTTGAATACAGTACCCCTAGTTTTTGTTTTATTTGAATACAGTACCCTTAGTTTTTGTTTTATTTGAATACAGTACCTCTAGTTTTTGTTTTATTTGAATACAGTACCCCTAGTGTTTGTTTTATTTGAATACAGTACCCTTAGTTTTTGTTTTATTTGAATACAGTACCTCTAGTTTTTGTTTTATTTGAATACAGTACCCTTAGTTTTTGTTTTATTTGAATACAGTACCTCTAGTTTTTGTTTTATTTGAATACAGTACCCCTAGTTTTTGTTTTATTTGAATACAGTACCCTTAGTTTTTGTTTTATTTGAATACAGTACCTCTAGTTTTTGTTTTATTTGAAGACAGTACCTCTAGTTTTTATTTTATTTGAATACAGTACCCCTAGTTTTTGTTTTATTTGAATACAGTACCTCTAGTTTTTGTTTTATTTGAGGACAGTACCTCTAGTTTTTGTTTTATTTGAAGACAGTACCTCTAGTTTTTGTTTTATTTGAAGACAGTACCTCTAGTTTTTGTTTTATTTGAATACAGTACCCCTAGTTTTTGTTTTATTTGAATACAGTACCCTTAGTTTTTGTTTTATTTGAATACAGTACCCCTAGTTTTTGTTTTATTTGAATACAGTACCTCTAGTTTTTGTTTTATTTGAAGACAGTACCTCTAGTTTTTGTTTTATTTGAAGACAGTACCTCTAGTTTTTGTTTTATTTGAAGACAGTACCTCTAGTTTTTGTTTTATTTGAAGACAGTACCTCTAGTTTTTGTTTTATTTGAATACAGTACCCCTAGTTTTTGTTTTATTTGAATACAGTACCCTTAGTTTTTGTTTTATTTGAATACAATACCTCTAGTTTTTGTTTTATTTGAAGACAGTACCTCTAGTTTTTGTTTTATTTGAAGACTACCTCTAGTTTTTGTTTTATTTGAATACAGTACCCCTAGTTTTTGTTTTATTTGAATACAGTACCTCTAGTTTTTGTTTTATTTGAATACAGTACCCCTAGTTTTTGTTTTATTTGAAGACAGTACCCTTAGTTTTTGTTTTATTTGAATACAGTACCTCTAGTTTTTGTTTTATTTGAATACAGTACCCCTAGTGTTTGTTTTATTTGAATACAGTACCCTTAGTTTTTGTTTTATTTGAATACAGTACCTCTAGTTTTTGTTTTATTTGAATACAGTACCCTTTGTTTTTGTTTTATTTGAATACAGTACCTCTAGTTTTTGTTTTATTTGAATACAGTACCCCTAGTTTTTGTTTTATTTGAATACAGTACCCTTAGTTTTTGTTTTATTTGAATACAGTACCTCTAGTTTTTGTTTTATTTGAAGACAGTACCTCTAGTTTTTGTTTTATTTGAATACAGTACCTCTAGTTTTTGTTTTATTTGAAGACAGTACCTCTAGTTTTTGTTTTATTTGAAGACAGTACCTCTAGTTTTTGTTTTATTTGAATACAGTACCTCTAGTTTTTGTTTTATTTGAATACAGTACCCCTAGTTTTTGTTTTATTTGAAGACAGTACCTCTAGTTTTTGTTTTATTTGAATACAGTACCCTTAGTGTTTGTTTTATTTGAATACAGTACCCTTAGTTTTTGTTTTATTTGAATACAGTACCTCTAGTTTTTGTTTTATTTGAATACAGTACCCCTAGTTTTTGTTTTATTTGAATACAGTACCCTTAGTTTTTGTTTTATTTGAATACAGTACCTCTAGTTTTTGTTTTATTTGAATACAGTACCCCTAGTGTTTGTTTTATTTGAATACAGTACCCTTAGTTTTTGTTTTATTTGAATACAGTACCTCTAGTTTTTGTTTTATTTGAATACAGTACCCTTAGTTTTTGTTTTATTTGAATACAGTACCTCTAGTTTTTGTTTTATTTGAATACAGTACCCATAGTTTTTGTTTTATTTGAATACAGTACACTTAGTTTTTGTTTTATTTGAATACAGTACCTCTAGTTTTTGTTTTATTTGAAGACAGTACCTCTAGTTTTTGTTTTATTTGAATACAGTACCCCTAGTTTTTGTTTTATTTGAATACAGTACCTCTAGTTTTTGTTTTATTTGAAGACAGTACCTCTAGTTTTTGTTTTATTTGAAGACAGTACCTCTAGTTTTTGTTTTATTTGAAGACAGTACCTCTAGTTTTTGTTTTATTTGAATACAGTACCCCTAGTTTTTGTTTTATTTGAATACAGTACCCTTAGTTTTTGTTTTATTTGAATACAGTACCCCTAGTTTTTGTTTTATTTGAATACAGTACCTCTAGTTTTTGTTTTATTTGAAGACAGTACCTCTAGTTTTTGTTTTATTTGAAGACAGTACCTCTAGTTTTTGTTTTATTTGAAGACAGTACCTCTAGTTTTTGTTTTATTTGAATACAGTACCTCTAGTTTTTGTTTTATTTGAATAAAGTACCCCTAGTTTTTGTTTTATTTGAATACAGTACCCTTAGTTTTTGTTTTATTTGAATACAGTACCTCTAGTTTTTGTTTTATTTGAATACAGTACCCCTAGTTTTTGTTTTATTTGAAGACAGTACCTCTAGTTTTTGTTTTGTTTGAATACAGTACCCTTAGTTTTTGTTTTATTTGAATACAGTACCTCTAGTTTTTGTTTTATTTGAATACAGTACCCCTAGTTTTTGTTTTATTTGAATACAGTACCCTTAGTTTTTGTTTTATTTGAATACAGTACCCCTAGTTTTTGTTTTATTTGAATAGAGTACCCCTAGTTTTTGTTTTATTTGAAGACAGTACCTCTAGTTTTTGTTTTGTTTGAATACAGTACCCTTAGTTTTTGTTTTATTTGAATACAGTACCTCTAGTTTTTGTTTTATTTGAATACAGTACCTCTAGTTTTTGTTTTGTTTGAATACAGTACCTCTAGTTTTTGTTTTATTTGAAGACAGTACCTCTAGTTTTTGTTTTATTTGAAGACAGTACCCCTAGTTTTTGTTTTGTTTGAATACAGTACCTCTAGTTTTTGTTTTGTTTGAATACAGTACATCTAGTTTTTGTTTTATTTGAATACAGTACCTCTAGTTTTTGTTTTATTTGAAGACAGTACCCGTAGTTTTTGTTTTATTTGAATACAGTACCCTTAGTTTTTGTTTTATTTGAATACAGTACCTCTAGTTTTTGTTTTATTTGAATACAGTACCCTTAGTTTTTGTTTTATTTGAAGACAGTACCTCTAGTTTTTGTTTTGTTTGAAGACAGTACCTCTAGTTTTTGTTTTATTTGAAGACAGTACCTCTAGTTTTTGTTTTATTTGAAGACAGTACCTCTAGTTTTTGTTTTATTTGAATACAGTACCTCTAGTTTTTGTTTTATTTGAATACAGTACCTCTAGTTTTTGTTTTGTTTGAAGACAGCACCTCTAGTTTTTGTTTTATTTAAAGACAGCACCTCTAGTTTTTGTTTTATTTGAAGACAGTACCTCTAGTTTTTGTTTTATTTGAAGACAGTACCCCTAGTTTTTGTTTTATTTGAATACAGTACCTCTAGTTTTTGTTTTGTTTGAAGACAATACCTCTAGTTTTTGTTTTATTTGAATACAGTACCTCTAGTTTTTGTTTTATTTGAAGACAGTACCCGTAGTTTTTGTTTTATTTGAATACAGTACCCTTAATTTTTGTTTTATTTGAATACAGTACCTCTAGTTTTTGTTTTATTTGAATACAGTACCCTTTGTTTTTGTTTTATTTGAATACAGTACCTCTAGTTTTTGTTTTATTTGAATACAGTACCCCTAGTTTTTGTTTTATTTGAATACAGTACCCTTAGTTTTTGTTTTATTTGAATACAGTACCCCTAGTTTTTGTTTTATTTGAAGACAGTACCTCTAGTTTTTGTTTTATTTGAATACAGTACCTCTAGTTTTTGTTTTATTTGAAGACAGTACCTCTAGTTTTTGTTTTATTTGAAGACAGTACCTCTAGTTTTTGTTTTATTTGAATACAGTACCTCTAGTTTTTGTTTTATTTGAATACAGTACCCCTAGTTTTTGTTTTATTTGAAGACAGTACCTCTAGTTTTTGTTTTATTTGAATACAGTACCCTTAGTGTTTGTTTTATTTGAATACAGTACCCTTAGTTTTTGTTTTATTTGAATACAGTACCTCTAGTTTTTGTTTTATTTGAATACAGTACCCCTAGTTTTTGTTTTATTTGAATACAGTACCCTTAGTTTTTGTTTTATTTGAATACAGTACCTCTAGTTTTTGTTTTATTTGAATACAGTACCCCTAGTGTTTGTTTTATTTGAATACAGTACCCTTAGTTTTTGTTTTATTTGAATACAGTACCTCTAGTTTTTGTTTTATTTGAATACAGTACCCTTAGTTTTTGTTTTATTTGAATACAGTACCTCTAGTTTTTGTTTTATTTGAATACAGTACCCCTAGTTTTTGTTTTATTTGAATACAGTACCCTTAGTTTTTGTTTTATTTGAATACAGTACCTCTAGTTTTTGTTTTATTTGAAGACAGTACCTCTAGTTTTTGTTTTATTTGAATACAGTACCTCTAGTTTTTGTTTTATTTGAATACAGTACCTCTAGTTTTTGTTTTATTTGAAGACAGTACCTCTAGTTTTTGTTTTATTTGAAGACAGTACCTCTAGTTTTTGTTTTATTTGAAGACAGTACCTCTAGTTTTTGTTTTATTTGAATACAGTACCCCTAGTTTTTGTTTTATTTGAATACAGTACCCTTAGTTTTTGTTTTATTTGAATACAGTACCCCTAGTTTTTGTTTTATTTGAATACAGTACCTCTAGTTTTTGTTTTATTTGAAGACAGTACCTCTAGTTTTTGTTTTATTTGAAGACAGTACCTCTAGTTTTTGTTTTATTTGAAGACAGTACCTCTAGTTTTTGTTTTATTTGAAGACAGTACCTCTAGTTTTTGTTTTATTTGAATACAGTACCCCTAGTTTTTGTTTTATTTGAATACAGTACCCTTAGTTTTTGTTTTATTTGAATACAATACCTCTAGTTTTTGTTTTATTTGAAGACAGTACCTCTAGTTTTTGTTTTATTTGAAGACTACCTCTAGTTTTTGTTTTATTTGAATACAGTACCCCTAGTTTTTGTTTTATTTGAATACAGTACCTCTAGTTTTTGTTTTATTTGAATACAGTACCCC
This sequence comes from Bathymodiolus septemdierum, assembly GCA_963383655.1. Classification (NCBI taxonomy): domain Eukaryota; kingdom Metazoa; phylum Mollusca; class Bivalvia; order Mytilida; family Modiolidae; genus Bathymodiolus; species Bathymodiolus septemdierum. Next base: position 7,309,996 of record OY726524.1, read on the forward strand.
TAGTTTTTGTTTTATTTGAAGACAGTACCCTTAGTTTTTGTTTTATTTGAATACAGTACCTCTAGTTTTTGTTTTATTTGAATACAGTACCCTTTGTTTTTTTTTTATTTGAATACAGTACCTCTAGTTTTTGTTTTATTTGAATACAGTACCCCTAGTTTTTGTTTTATTTGAATACAGTACCCTTAGTTTTTGTTTTATTTGAATACAGTACCTCTAGTTTTTGTTTTATTTGAAGACAGTACCTCTAGTTTTTGTTTTATTTGAATACAGTACCTCTAGTTTTTGTTTTATTTGAAGACAGTACCTCTAGTTTTTGTTTTATTTGAAGACAGTACCTCTAGTTTTTGTTTTATTTGAATACAGTACCTCTAGTTTTTGTTTTATTTGAATACAGTACCCCTAGTTTTTGTTTTATTTGAAGACAGTACCTCTAGTTTTTGTTTTATTTGAATACAGTACCCTTAGTGTTTGCTTTATTTGAATACAGTACCCTTAGTTTTTGTTTTATTTGAATACAGTACCTCTAGTTTTTGTTTTATTTGAATACAGTACCCCTAGTTTTTGTTTTATTTGAATACAGTACCCTTAGTTTTTGTTTTATTTGAATACAGTACCTCTAGTTTTTGTTTTATTTGAATACAGTACCCCTAGTGTTTGTTTTATTTGAATACAGTACCCTTAGTTTTTGTTTTATTTGAATACAGTACCTCTAGTTTTTGTTTTATTTGAATACAGTACCCTTAGTTTTTGTTTTATTTGAATACAGTACCTCTAGTTTTTGTTTTATTTGAATACAGTACCCATAGTTTTTGTTTTATTTGAATACAGTACCCTTAGTTTTTGTTTTATTTGAATACAGTACCTCTAGTTTTTGTTTTATTTGAAGACAGTACCTCTAGTTTTTGTTTTATTTGAATACAGTACCCCTAGTTTTTGTTTTATTTGAATACAGTACCTCTAGTTTTTGTTTTATTTGAAGACAGTACCTCTAGTTTTTGTTTTATTTGAAGACAGTACCTCTAGTTTTTGTTTTATTTGAAGACAGTACCTCTAGTTTTTGTTTTATTTGAATACAGTACCCCTAGTTTTTGTTTTATTTGAATACAGTACACTTAGTTTTTGTTTTATTTGAATACAGTACCCCTAGTTTTTGTTTTATTTGAATACAGTACCTCTAGTTTTTGTTTTATTTGAAGACAGTACCTCTAGTTTTTGTTTTATTTGAAGACAGTACCTCTAGTTTTTGTTTTATTTGAAGACAGTACCTCTAGTTTTTGTTTTATTTGAATACAGTACCTCTAGTTTTTGTTTTATTTGAATACAGTACCCCTAGTTTTTGTTTTATTTGAATACAGTACCCTTAGTTTTTGTTTTATTTGAATACAGTACCTCTAGTTTTTGTTTTATTTGAATACAGTACCCCTAGTTTTTGTTTTATTTGAAGACAGTACCTCTAGTTTTTGTTTTGTTTGAATACAGTACCCTTAGTTTTTGTTTCATTTGAATACAGTACCTCTAGTTTTTGTTTTATTTGAATACAGTACCCCTAGTTTTTGTTTTATTTGAATACAGTACCCTTAGTTTTTGTTTTATTTGAATACAGTACCCCTAGTTTTTGTTTTATTTGAATAGAGTACCCCTAGTTTTTGTTTTATTTGAAGACAGTACCTCTAGTTTTTGTTTTGTTTGAATACAGTACCCTTAGTTTTTGTTTTATTTGAATACAGTACCTCTAGTTTTTGTTTTATTTGAATACAGTACCTCTAGTTTTTGTTTTGTTTGAATACAGTACCTCTAGTTTTTGTTTTATTTGAAGACAGTACCTCTAGTTTTTGTTTTATTTGAAGACAGTACCCCTAGTTTTTGTTTTATTTGAATACAGTACCTCTAGTTTTTGTTTTATTTGAAGACAGTACCCGTAGTTTTTGTTTTATTTGAATACAGTACCCTTAGTTTTTGTTTTATTTGAATACAGTACCTCTAGTTTTTGTTTTATTTGAATACAGTACCCTTAGTTTTTGTTTTATTTGAAGACAGTACCTCTAGTTTTTGTTTTATTTGAAGACAGTACCTCTAGTTTTTGTTTTATTTGAAGACAGTACCTCTAGTTTTTGTTTTATTTGAAGACAGTACCTCTAGTTTTTGTTTTATTTGAATACAGTACCTCTAGTTTTTGTTTTATTTGAATACAGTACCTCTAGTTTTTGTTTTGTTTGAAGACAGCACCTCTAGTTTTTGTTTTATTTAAAGACAGCACCTCTAGTTTTTGTTTTATTTGAAGACAGTACCTCTAGTTTTTGTTTTATTTGAAGACAGTACCCCTAGTTTTTGTTTTATTTGAATACAGTACCTCTAGTTTTTGTTTTGTTTGAAGACAATACCTCTAGTTTTTGTTTTATTTGAATACAGTACCTCTAGTTTTTGTTTTGTTTGAAGACAGCACCTCTAGTTTTTGTTTTATTTGAAGACAGTACCTCTAGTTTTTGTTTTATTTGAATACAGTACCCCTAGTTTTTGTTTTATTTGAATACAGTACCTCTAGTTTTTGTTTTATTTGAAGACAGTACCTCTAGTTTTTGTTTTATTTGAATACAGTACCTCTAGTTTTTGTTTTATTTGAAGACAGTACCTCTAGTTTTTGTTTTATTTGAAGACAGTACCTCTAGTTTTTGTTTTATTTGAAGACAGTACCTCTAGTTTTTGTTTTATTTGAATACAGTACCCCTAGTTTTTGTTTTATTTGAATACAGTACCTCTAGTTTTTGTTTTATTTGAATACAGTACCTCTAGTTTTTGTTTTATTTGAAGACAGTACCTCTAGTTTTTGTTTTATTTGAATACAGTACCTCTAGTTTTTGTTTTATTTGAAGACAATACCTCTAGTTTTTGTTTTATTTGAAGACAGTACCTCTAGTTTTTGTTTTATTTGAATACAGTACCTCTAGTTTTTGTTTTATTTGAATACAGTACCCCTAGTTTTTGTTTTATTTGAATACAGTACCTCTAGTTTTTGTTTTATTTGAATACAGTACCTCTAGTTTTTGTTTTATTTGAATACAGTACCCCTAGTTTTTGTTTTATTTGAATACAGTAGCTCTAGTTTTTGTTTTATTTGAATACAGTACCTCTAGTTTTTGTTTTATTTGAATACAGTACCCCTAGTTTTTGTTTTATTTGAAGACAGTACCTCTAGTTTTTGTTTTGTTTGAAGACAGTACCTCTAGTTTTTGTTTTATTTGAATACAGTACCCTTAGTTTTTGTTTTATTTGAAAACAGTACCTCTAGTTTTTGTTTTATTTGAATACAGTACCTCTAGTTTTTGTTTTATTTGAATACAGTACCTCTAGTTTTTGTTTTATTTGAAGACAGTACCTCTAGTTTTTGTTTTATTTGAATACAGTACCTCTAGTTTTTGTTTTATTTGAATACAGTACCTCTAGTTTTTGTTTTATTTGAATACAGTACCCCTAGTTTTTGTTTTATTTGAATACAGTACCTCTAGTTTTTGTTTTATTTGAATACAGTACCTCTAGTTTTTGTTTTATTTGAATACAGTACCCCTAGTTTTTGTTTTATTTGAATACAGTACCTCTAGTTTTTGTTTTATTTGAATACAGTACCTCTAGTTTTTGTTTTATTTGAAGACAGTACCTCTGGTTTTTGTTTTGTTTGAAGAAAGTACCTCTAGTTTTTGTTTTATTTGAATACAGTACCCCTAGTTTTTGTTTTACTTGAAGACAGTACCTCTAGTTTTTGTTTTGTTTGAAGACAGTACCTCTAGTTTTTGTTTTATTTGAAGACAGTACCTCTAGTTTTTGTTTTATTTGAAGACAGTACCTCTAGTTTTTGTTTTGTTTGAAGACAGTACCTCTAGTTTTTGTTTTATTTGAATACAGTATCCTTAGTTTTTGTTTTATTTGAATACAGTACCTCTAGTTTTTGTTTTGTTTGAAGACAGCACCTCTAGTTTTTGTTTTATTTAAAGACAGCACCTCTAGTTTTTGTTTTATTTGAAGACAGTACCTCTAGTTTTTGTTTTATTTGAAGACAGTACCCTTAGTTTTTGTTTTATTTGAATACAGTACCTCTAGTTTTTGTTTTGTTTGAAGACAATACCTCTAGTTTTTGTTTTATTTGAAGACAGTACCTCTAGTTTTTGTTTTGTTTGAAGACAGCACCTCTAGTTTTTGTTTTATTTGAAGACAGCACCTCTAGTTTTTGTTTTATTTGAAGACAGTACCTCTAGTTTTTGTTTTATTTGAAGACAGTACCTCTAGTTTTTGTTTTATTTGAAGACAGTACCCTTAGTTTTTGTTTTATTTGAATACAGTACCTCTAGTTTTTGTTTTATTTGAATACAGTACCTCTAGTTTTTGTTTTATTTGAAGACAGCACCTCTAGTTTTTGTTTTATTTGAAGACAGCACCTCTAGTTTTTGTTTTATTTGAATACAGTACCTCTAGTTTTTGCTTTATTTGAAGACAGTACCTCTAGTTTTTGTTTTATTTGAATACAGTACCCTTAGTTTTTGTTTTATTTGAATACAGTACCTCTAGTTTTTGTTTTGTTTGAAGACAGTACCTCTAGTTTTTGTTTTATTTGAAGACAGTACCTCTAGTTTTTGTTTTATTTGAAGACAGTACCTCTAGTTTTTGTTTTGTTTGAAGACAGTACCTCTAGTTTTTGTTTTGTTTGAAGACAGCACCTCTAGTTTTTGTTTTATTTGAAGACAGCACCTCTAGCTTTTGTTTTATTTGAAGACAGTACCTCTAGTTTTTGTTTTATTTGAAGACAGTACCCTTAGTTTTTGTTTTATTTGAATACAGTACTTCTAGTTTTTGTTTTGTTTGAAGACAGTACCTCTAGTTTTTGTTTTATTTGAATACAGTACCCTTAGTTTTTGTTTTATTTGAAGACAGTACCTCTAGTTTTTGTTTTGTTTGAAGAAAGTACCTCTAGTTTTTGTTTTATTTGAAGACAGTACCCTTAGTTTTTGTTTTATTTGAAGACAGTACCTCTAGTTTTCGCTTTGTTTGAAGACAGTACCTCTAGTTTTTGTTTGATTTGAATACAGTACCTCTAGTTTTTGTTTTATTTGAATACAGTACCCCTAGTTTTTGTTTTATTTGAATACAGTACCTCTAGTTTTTGTTTTATTTGAAGACAGTACCTCTAGTTTTTGTTTTGTTTGAAGACAGTACCTCTAGTTTTTGTTTTATTTGAATACAGTACCTCTAGTTTTTGTTTTATTTGAATACAGTACCTCTAGTTTTTGTTTTATTTGAAGACAGTACCTCTAGTTTTTGTTTTATTTGAAGACAGTACCTCTAGTTTTTGTTTTATTTGAATACAGTACCCCTAGTTTTTGTTTTATTTTAAGACAGTACCTCTAGTTTTTGTTTTATTTGAAGACAGTACCTCTAGTTTTTGTTTTATTTGAAGACAGTACCTCTAGTTTTTGTTTTATTTGAATACAGTACCCTTAGTTTTTGTTTTATTTGAAGACAGTACCTCTAGTTTTTGTTTTATTTGAAGACAATACCTCTAGTTTTTGTTTTATTTGAAGACAGTACCTCTAGTTTTTGTTTTATTTGAAGACAGTACCTCTAGTTTTTGTTTTATTTGAAGACAGTACCTCTAGTTTTTGTTTTAATTGAAGACAGTACCTCTAGCTTTTGTTTTATTTGAAGACAGTACCTCTAGTTTTTGTTTTATTTGAATACAGTACCCCTAGTTTTTGTTTTATTTGAATACAGTACCTCTAGTTTTTGTTTTATTTGAAGACAGTATCTCTAGTTTTTGTTTTATTTGAAGACAGTACCTCTAGTTTTTGTTTTATTTGAAGACAGTACCTCTAGTTTTTGTTTTATTTGAATACAATACCCCTAGTTTTTGTTTTATTTGAATACAGTACCCTTAGTTTTTGTTTTATTTGAATACAGTACCCCTAGTTTTTGTTTTATTTGAATACAGTACCTCTAGTTTTTGTTTTATTTGAAGACAGTACCTCTAGTTTTTGTTTTATTTGAAGACAGTACCTCTAGTTTTTGTTTTATTTGAAGACAGTACCTCTAGTTTTTGTTTTATTTGAATACAGTACCTCTAGTTTTTGTTTTATTTGAATACAGTACCCCTAATTTTTGTTTTATTTGAATACAGTACCCCTAGTTTTTGTTTTATTTGAATACAGTACCCTTAGTTTTTGTTTTATTTGAATACAGTACCTCTAGTTTTTGTTTTATTTGAATACAGTACCTCTAGTTTTTGTTTTATTTGAAGACAGTACCTCTAGTTTTTGTTTTATTTGAAGACAGTACCTCTAGTTTTTGTTTTATTTGAATACAGTACCTCTAGTTTTTGTTTTATTTGAAGACAGTACCTCTAGTTTTTGTTTTATTTGAAGACAGTACCTCTAGTTTTTGTTTTATTTGAAGACAGTACCTCTAGTTTTTGTTTTATTTGAAGACAGTACCTCTAGTTTTTGTTTTATTTGAATACAGTACCCCTAGTTTTTGTTTTATTTGAATACAATACCCCTAGTTTTTGTTTTATTTGAATACAGTACCTCTAGTTTTTGTTTTATTTGAAGACAGTACCTCTAGTTTTTGTTTTATTTGAATACAGTACCTCTAGTTTTTGTTTTATTTGAATACAGTACCTCTAGTTTTTGTTTTATTTGAATACAGTACCTCTAGTTTTTGTTTTATTTGAAGACAGTACCTCTAGTTTTTGTTTTATTTGAAGACAGTACCTCTAGTTTTTGTTTTATTTGAATACAGTACCTCTAGTTTTTGTTTTATTTGAATACAGTACCCCTAGTTTTTGTTTTATTTGAATACAGTACCCCTAGTTTTTGTTTTATTTGAATACAGTACCCTTAGTTTTTGTTTTATTTGAATACAGTACTTCTAGTTTTTGTTTTGTTTGAAGACAGTACCTCTAGTTTTTGTTTTATTTGAATACAGTACCCTTAGTTTTTGTTTTATTTGAAGACAGTACCTCTAGTTTTTGTTTTGTTTGAAGAAAGTACCTCTAGTTTTTGTTTTATTTGAAGACAGTACCCTTAGTTTTTGTTTTATTTGAAGACAGTACCTCTAGTTTTCGCTTTGTTTGAAGACAGTACCTCTAGTTTTTGTTTGATTTGAATACAGTACCTCTAGTTTTTGTTTTATTTGAATACAGTACCCCTAGTTTTTGTTTTATTTGAATACAGTACCTCTAGTTTTTGTTTTATTTGAAGACAGTACCTCTAGTTTTTGTTTTGTTTGAAGACAGTACCTCTAGTTTTTGTTTTATTTGAATACAGTACCTCTAGTTTTTGTTTTATTTGAATACAGTACCTCTAGTTTTTGTTTTATTTGAAGACAGTACCTCTAGTTTTTGTTTTATTTGAAGACAGTACCTCTAGTTTTTGTTTTATTTGAATACAGTACCCCTAGTTTTTGTTTTATTTTAAGACAGTACCTCTAGTTTTTGTTTTATTTGAAGACAGTACCTCTAGTTTTTGTTTTATTTGAAGACAGTACCTCTAGTTTTTGTTTTATTTGAATACAGTACCCTTAGTTTTTGTTTTATTTGAAGACAGTACCTCTAGTTTTTGTTTTATTTGAAGACAATACCTCTAGTTTTTGTTTTATTTGAAGACAGTACCTCTAGTTTTTGTTTTATTTGAAGACAGTACCTCTAGTTTTTGTTTTATTTGAAGACAGTACCTCTAGTTTTTGTTTTAATTGAAGACAGTACCTCTAGCTTTTGTTTTATTTGAAGACAGTACCTCTAGTTTTTGTTTTATTTGAATACAGTACCCCTAGTTTTTGTTTTATTTGAATACAGTACCTCTAGTTTTTGTTTTATTTGAAGACAGTACCTCTAGTTTTTGTTTTATTTGAAGACAGTACCTCTAGTTTTTGTTTTATTTGAAGACAGTACCTCTAGTTTTTGTTTTATTTGAATACAATACCCCTAGTTTTTGTTTTATTTGAATACAGTACCCTTAGTTTTTGTTTTATTTGAATACAGTACCCCTAGTTTTTGTTTTATTTGAATACAGTACCTCTAGTTTTTGTTTTATTTGAAGACAGTACCTCTAGTTTTTGTTTTATTTGAAGACAGTACCTCTAGTTTTTGTTTTATTTGAAGACAGTACCTCTAGTTTTTGTTTTATTTGAATACAGTACCTCTAGTTTTTGTTTTATTTGAATACAGTACCCCTAATTTTTGTTTTATTTGAATACAGTACCCCTAGTTTTTGTTTTATTTGAATACAGTACCCTTAGTTTTTGTTTTATTTGAATACAGTACCTCTAGTTTTTGTTTTATTTGAATACAGTACCTCTAGTTTTTGTTTTATTTGAAGACAGTACCTCTAGTTTTTGTTTTATTTGAAGACAGTACCTCTAGTTTTTGTTTTATTTGAATACAGTACCTCTAGTTTTTGTTTTATTTGAAGACAGTACCTCTAGTTTTTGTTTTATTTGAAGAAAGTACCTCTAGTTTTTGTTTTATTTGAATACAGTACCCCTAGTTTTTGTTTTACTTGAAGACAGTACCTCTAGTTTTTGTTTTGTTTGAAGACAGTACCTCTAGTTTTTGTTTTATTTGAAGACAGTACCTCTAGTTTTTGTTTTATTTGAAGACAGTACCTCTAGTTTTTGTTTTATTTGAAGACAGTACCTCTAGTTTTTGTTTTATTTGAATACAGTACCCTTAGTTTTTGTTTTATTTGAATACAGTACCTCTAGTTTTTGTTTTGTTTGAAGACAGCACCTCTAGTTTTTGTTTTATTTGAAGACAGTACCTCTAGTTTTTGTTTTATTTGAAGACAGTACCTCTAGTTTTTGTTTTATTTGAATACAGTACCTCTAGTTTTTGTTTTATTTGAATACAGTACCCCTAGTTTTTGTTTTATTTGAATACAGTACCCCTAGTTTTTGTTTTATTTGAATACAGTACCCTTAGTTTTTGTTTTATTTGAATACAGTACCTCTAGTTTTTGTTTTATTTGAATACAGTACCCCTAGTTTTTGTTTTATTTGAATACAATACCCCTAGTTTTTGTTTTATTTGAATACAGTACCCTTAGTTTTTGTTTTATTTGAATACAGTACCCCTAGTTTTTGTTTTATTTGAATACAGTACCCCTAGTTTTTGTTTTATTTTAAGACAGTACCTCTAGTTTTTGTTTTATTTGAAGACAGTACCTCTAGTTTTTGTTTTATTTGAAGACAGTACCTCTAGTTTTTGTTTTATTTGAATACAGTACCCTTAGTTTTTGTTTTATTTGAAGACAGTACCTCTAGTTTTTGTTTTATTTGAAGACAATACCTCTAGTTTTTGTTTTATTTGAAGACAGTACCTCTAGTTTTTGTTTTATTTGAAGACAGTACCTCTAGTTTTTGTTTTATTTGAAGACAGTACCCCTAGTTTTTGTTTTATTTGAATACAGTACCTCTAGTTTTTGTTTTGTTTGAAGACAATACCTCTAGTTTTTGTTTTATTTGAAGACAGTACCTCTAGTTTTTGTTTTGTTTGAAGACAGCACCTCTAGTTTTTGTTTTATTTGAAGACAGTACCTCTAGTTTTTGTTTTATTTGAAGACAGTACCCCTAGTTTTTGTTTTATTTGAAGACAGTACCTCTAGTTTTTGTTTTATTTGAAGACAGTACCTCTAGTTTTTGTTTTATTTGAATACAGTACCTCTAGTTTTTGTTTTATTTGAAGACAGTACCTCTAGTTTTTGTTTTATTTGAAGACAGTACCTCTAGTTTTTGTTTTATTTGAATACAGTACCTCTAGTTTTTGTTTTATTTGAATACAGTACCTCTAGTTTTTGTTTTATTTGAATACAGTACCTCTAGTTTTTGTTTTATTTGAATACAGTACCCTTAGTTTTTGTTTTATTTGAAGACAGTACCTCTAGTTTTTGTTTTATTTGAATACAGTACCCCTAGTTTTTGTTTTATTTGAATACAGTACCTCTAGTTTTTGTTTTATTTGAATACAGTACCTCTAGTTTTTGTTTTATTTGAAGACAGTACCTCTAGTTTTTGTTTTATTTGAATACAGTACCTCTAGTTTTTGTTTTATTTGAAGACAGTACCTCTAGTTTTTGTTTTATTTGAAGACAGTACCTCTAGTTTTTGTTTTATTTGAATACAGTACCTCTAGTTTTTGTTTTATTTGAATACAGTACCCCTAGTTTTTGTTTTATTTGAATACAGTACCTCTAGTTTTTGTTTTATTTGAATACAGTACCTCTAGTTTTTGTTTTATTTGAATACAGTACCCTTAGTTTTTGTTTTATTTGAAGACAGTACCTCTAGTTTTTGTTTTGTTTGAAGACAGTACCTCTAGTTTTTGTTTTATTTGAAGACAGTACCTCTAGTTTTTGTTTTATTTGAAGACAGTACCTCTAGTTTTTGTTTTATTTGAATACAGTACCTCTAGTTTTTGTTTTATTTGAATACAGTACCTCTAGTTTTTGTTTTGTTTGAAGACAGCACCTCTAGTTTTTGTTTTATTTAAAGACAGCACCTCTAGTTTTTGTTTTATTTGAAGACAGTACCTCTAGTTTTTGTTTTATTTGAAGACAGTACCCCTAGTTTTTGTTTTATTTGAATACAGTACCTCTAGTTTTTGTTTTGTTTGAAGACAATACCTCTAGTTTTTGTTTTATTTGAAGACAGTACCTCTAGTTTTTGTTTTGTTTGAAGACAGCACCTCTAGTTTTTGTTTTATTTGAAGACAGTACCTCTAGTTTTTGTTTTATTTGAAGACAGTACCCCTAGTTTTTGTTTTATTTGAAGACAGTACCTCTAGTTTTTGTTTTATTTGAAGACAGTACCTCTAGTTTTTGTTTTATTTGAATACAGTACCTCTAGTTTTTGTTTTATTTGAAGACAGTACCTCTAGTTTTTGTTTTATTTGAAGACAGTACCTCTAGTTTTTGTTTTATTTGAATACAGTACCTCTAGTTTTTGTTTTATTTGAATACAGTACCTCTAGTTTTTGTTTTATTTGAATACAGTACCTCTAGTTTTTGTTTTATTTGAATACAGTACCCTTAGTTTTTGTTTTATTTGAAGACAGTACCTCTAGTTTTTGTTTTATTTGAATACAGTACCCCTAGTTTTTGTTTTATTTGAATACAGTACCTCTAGTTTTTGTTTTATTTGAATACAGTACCTCTAGTTTTTGTTTTATTTGAAGACAGTACCTCTAGTTTTTGTTTTATTTGAATACAGTACCTCTAGTTTTTGTTTTATTTGAAGACAGTACCTCTAGTTTTTGTTTTATTTGAAGACAGTACCTCTAGTTTTTGTTTTATTTGAATACAGTACCTCTAGTTTTTGTTTTATTTGAATACAGTACCCCTAGTTTTTGTTTTATTTGAATACAGTACCTCTAGTTTTTGTTTTATTTGAATACAGTACCTCTAGTTTTTGTTTTATTTGAATACAGTACCCCTAGTTTTTGTTTTATTTGAATACAGTACCTCTAGTTTTTGTTTTATTTGAATACAGTACCTCTAGTTTTTGTTTTATTTGAATACAGTACCCCTAGTTTTTGTTTTATTTGAAGACAGTACCTCTAGTTTTTGTTTTGTTTGAAGACAGTACCTCTAGTTTTTGTTTTATTTGAATACAGTACCTCTAGTTTTTGTTTTATTTGAAAAGAGTACCTCTAGTTTTTGTTTTATTTGAATACAGTACCTCTAGTTTTTGTTTTATTTGAATACAGTACCTCTAGTTTTTGTTTTATTTGAAGACAGTACCTCTAGTTTTTGTTTTATTTGAATACAGTACCTCTAGTTTTTGTTTTATTTGAATACAGTACCTCTAGTTTTTGTTTTATTTGAATACAGTACCCCTAGTTTTTGTTTTATTTGAATACAGTACCTCTTGTTTTTGTTTTATTTGAATACAGTACCTCTAGTTTTTGTTTTATTTGAAGACAGTACCTCTAGTTTTTGTTTTGTTTGAAGAAAGTACCTCTAGTTTTTGTTTTATTTGAATACAGTACCCCTAGTTTTTGTTTTACTTGAAGACAGTACCTCTAGTTTTTGTTTTGTTTGAAGACAGTACCTCTAGTTTTTGTTTTATTTGAAGACAGTACCTCTAGTTTTTGTTTTATTTGAAGACAGTACCTCTAGTTTTTGTTTTGTTTGAAGACAGTACCTCTAGTTTTTGTTTTATTTGAATACAGTACCCTTAGTTTTTGTTTTATTTGAATACAGTACCTCTAGTTTTTGTATTGTTTGAAGACAGCACCTCTAGTTTTTGTTTTATTTAAAGACAGCACCTCTAGTTTTTGTTTTATTTGAAGACAGTACCTCTAGTTTTTGTTTTATTTGAAGACAGTACCTCTAGTTTTTGTTTTATTTGAATACAGTACCTCTAGTTTTTGTTTTGTTTGAAGACAATACCTCTAGTTTTTGTTTTATTTGAAGACAGTACCTCTAGTTTTTGTTTTGTTTGAAGACAGCACCTCTAGTTTTTGTTTTATTTGAAGACAGCACCTCTAGTTTTTGTTTTGTTTGAAGACAGTACCTCTAGTTTTTGTTTTATTTGAATACAGTACCTCTAGTTTTTGTTTTATTTGAATACAGTACCTCTAGTTTTTGTTTTGTTTGAAGACAGCACCTCTAGTTTTTGTTTTATTTAAAGACAGCACCTCTAGTTTTTGTTTTATTTGAAGACAGTACCTCTAGTTTTTGTTTTATTTAAAGACAGCACCTCTAGTTTTTGTTTTATTTAAAGACAGCACCTCTAGTTTTTGTTTTATTTGAAGACAGTACCCCTAGTTTTTGTTTTATTTGAATACAGTACCTCTAGTTTTTGTTTTGTTTGAAGACAATACCTCTAGTTTTTGTTTTATTTGAAGACAGTACCTCTAGTTTTTGTTTTGTTTGAAGACAGCACCTCTAGTTTTTGTTTTATTTGAAGACAGTACCTCTAGTTTTTGTTTTATTTGAATACAGTACCCCTAGTTTTTGTTTTATTTGAATACAGTACCTCTAGTTTTTGTTTTATTTGAAGACAGTACCTCTAGTTTTTGTTTTATTTGAATACAGTACCTCTAGTTTTTGTTTTATTTGAAGACAGTACCTCTAGTTTTTGTTTTATTTGAAGACAGTACCTCTAGTTTTTGTTTTATTTGAATACAGTACCTCTAGTTTTTGTTTTATTTGAATACAGTACCTCTAGTTTTTGTTTTATTTGAATACAGTACCTCTAGTTTTTGTTTTATTTGAAGACAGTACCTCTAGTTTTTGTTTTATTTGAAGACAGTACCTCTAGTTTTTGTTTTATTTGAAGACAGTACCTCTAGTTTTTGTTTTATTTGAATACAGTACCCTTAGTTTTTGTTTTATTTGAATACAGTACCTCTAGTTTTTGTTTTGTTTGAAGACAGCACCTCTAGTTTTTGTTTTATTTGAAGACAGTACCTCTAGTTTTTGTTTTATTTGAAGACAGTACCTCTAGTTTTTGTTTTATTTGAATACAGTACCTCTAGTTTTTGTTTTATTTGAATACAGTACCCCTAGTTTTTGTTTTATTTGAATACAGTACCCCTAGTTTTTGTTTTATTTGAATACAGTACCCTTAGTTTTTGTTTTATTTGAATACAGTACCTCTAGTTTTTGTTTTATTTGAATACAGTACCCCTAGTTTTTGTTTTATTTGAATACAATACCCCTAGTTTTTGTTTTATTTGAATACAGTACCCTTAGTTTTTGTTTTATTTGAATACAGTACCCCTAGTTTTTGTTTTATTTGAATACAGTACCCCTAGTTTTTGTTTTATTTTAAGACAGTACCTCTAGTTTTTGTTTTATTTGAAGACAGTACCTCTAGTTTTTGTTTTATTTGAAGACAGTACCTCTAGTTTTTGTTTTATTTGAATACAGTACCCTTAGTTTTTGTTTTATTTGAAGACAGTACCTCTAGTTTTTGTTTTATTTGAAGACAATACCTCTAGTTTTTGTTTTATTTGAAGACAGTACCTCTAGTTTTTGTTTTATTTGAAGACAGTACCTCTAGTTTTTGTTTTATTTGAAGACAGTACCCCTAGTTTTTGTTTTATTTGAATACAGTACCTCTAGTTTTTGTTTTGTTTGAAGACAATACCTCTAGTTTTTGTTTTATTTGAAGACAGTACCTCTAGTTTTTGTTTTGTTTGAAGACAGCACCTCTAGTTTTTGTTTTATTTGAAGACAGTACCTCTAGTTTTTGTTTTATTTGAAGACAGTACCCCTAGTTTTTGTTTTATTTGAAGACAGTACCTCTAGTTTTTGTTTTATTTGAAGACAGTACCTCTAGTTTTTGTTTTATTTGAATACAGTACCTCTAGTTTTTGTTTTATTTGAAGACAGTACCTCTAGTTTTTGTTTTATTTGAAGACAGTACCTCTAGTTTTTGTTTTATTTGAATACAGTACCTCTAGTTTTTGTTTTATTTGAATACAGTACCTCTAGTTTTTGTTTTATTTGAATACAGTACCTCTAGTTTTTGTTTTATTTGAATACAGTACCCTTAGTTTTTGTTTTATTTGAAGACAGTACCTCTAGTTTTTGTTTTATTTGAATACAGTACCCCTAGTTTTTGTTTTATTTGAATACAGTACCTCTAGTTTTTGTTTTATTTGAATACAGTACCTCTAGTTTTTGTTTTATTTGAAGACAGTACCTCTAGTTTTTGTTTTATTTGAATACAGTACCTCTAGTTTTTGTTTTATTTGAAGACAGTACCTCTAGTTTTTGTTTTATTTGAAGACAGTACCTCTAGTTTTTGTTTTATTTGAATACAGTACCTCTAGTTTTTGTTTTATTTGAATACAGTACCCCTAGTTTTTGTTTTATTTGAATACAGTACCTCTAGTTTTTGTTTTATTTGAATACAGTACCTCTAGTTTTTGTTTTATTTGAATACAGTACCCTTAGTTTTTGTTTTATTTGAAGACAGTACCTCTAGTTTTTGTTTTGTTTGAAGACAGTACCTCTAGTTTTTGTTTTATTTGAAGACAGTACCTCTAGTTTTTGTTTTATTTGAAGACAGTACCTCTAGTTTTTGTTTTATTTGAATACAGTACCTCTAGTTTTTGTTTTATTTGAATACAGTACCTCTAGTTTTTGTTTTGTTTGAAGACAGCACCTCTAGTTTTTGTTTTATTTAAAGACAGCACCTCTAGTTTTTGTTTTATTTGAAGACAGTACCTCTAGTTTTTGTTTTATTTGAAGACAGTACCCCTAGTTTTTGTTTTATTTGAATACAGTACCTCTAGTTTTTGTTTTGTTTGAAGACAATACCTCTAGTTTTTGTTTTATTTGAAGACAGTACCTCTAGTTTTTGTTTTGTTTGAAGACAGCACCTCTAGTTTTTGTTTTATTTGAAGACAGTACCTCTAGTTTTTGTTTTATTTGAAGACAGTACCCCTAGTTTTTGTTTTATTTGAAGACAGTACCTCTAGTTTTTGTTTTATTTGAAGACAGTACCTCTAGTTTTTGTTTTATTTGAATACAGTACCTCTAGTTTTTGTTTTATTTGAAGACAGTACCTCTAGTTTTTGTTTTATTTGAAGACAGTACCTCTAGTTTTTGTTTTATTTGAATACAGTACCTCTAGTTTTTGTTTTATTTGAATACAGTACCTCTAGTTTTTGTTTTATTTGAATACAGTACCTCTAGTTTTTGTTTTATTTGAATACAGTACCCTTAGTTTTTGTTTTATTTGAAGACAGTACCTCTAGTTTTTGTTTTATTTGAATACAGTACCCCTAGTTTTTGTTTTATTTGAATACAGTACCTCTAGTTTTTGTTTTATTTGAATACAGTACCTCTAGTTTTTGTTTTATTTGAAGACAGTACCTCTAGTTTTTGTTTTATTTGAATACAGTACCTCTAGTTTTTGTTTTATTTGAAGACAGTACCTCTAGTTTTTGTTTTATTTGAAGACAGTACCTCTAGTTTTTGTTTTATTTGAATACAGTACCTCTAGTTTTTGTTTTATTTGAATACAGTACCCCTAGTTTTTGTTTTATTTGAATACAGTACCTCTAGTTTTTGTTTTATTTGAATACAGTACCTCTAGTTTTTGTTTTATTTGAATACAGTACCCCTAGTTTTTGTTTTATTTGAATACAGTACCTCTAGTTTTTGTTTTATTTGAATACAGTACCTCTAGTTTTTGTTTTATTTGAATACAGTACCCCTAGTTTTTGTTTTATTTGAAGACAGTACCTCTAGTTTTTGTTTTGTTTGAAGACAGTACCTCTAGTTTTTGTTTTATTTGAATACAGTACCTCTAGTTTTTGTTTTATTTGAAAAGAGTACCTCTAGTTTTTGTTTTATTTGAATACAGTACCTCTAGTTTTTGTTTTATTTGAATACAGTACCTCTAGTTTTTGTTTTATTTGAAGACAGTACCTCTAGTTTTTGTTTTATTTGAATACAGTACCTCTAGTTTTTGTTTTATTTGAATACAGTACCTCTAGTTTTTGTTTTATTTGAATACAGTACCCCTAGTTTTTGTTTTATTTGAATACAGTACCTCTTGTTTTTGTTTTATTTGAATACAGTACCTCTAGTTTTTGTTTTATTTGAAGACAGTACCTCTAGTTTTTGTTTTGTTTGAAGAAAGTACCTCTAGTTTTTGTTTTATTTGAATACAGTACCCCTAGTTTTTGTTTTACTTGAAGACAGTACCTCTAGTTTTTGTTTTGTTTGAAGACAGTACCTCTAGTTTTTGTTTTATTTGAAGACAGTACCTCTAGTTTTTGTTTTATTTGAAGACAGTACCTCTAGTTTTTGTTTTGTTTGAAGACAGTACCTCTAGTTTTTGTTTTATTTGAATACAGTACCCTTAGTTTTTGTTTTATTTGAATACAGTACCTCTAGTTTTTGTTTTGTTTGAAGACAGCACCTCTAGTTTTTGTTTTATTTAAAGACAGCACCTCTAGTTTTTGTTTTATTTGAAGACAGTACCTCTAGTTTTTGTTTTATTTGAAGACAGTACCTCTAGTTTTTGTTTTATTTGAATACAGTACCTCTAGTTTTTGTTTTGTTTGAAGACAATACCTCTAGTTTTTGTTTTATTTGAAGACAGTACCTCTAGTTTTTGTTTTGTTTGAAGACAGCACCTCTAGTTTTTGTTTTATTTGAAGACAGCACCTCTAGTTTTTGTTTTGTTTGAAGACAGTACCTCTAGTTTTTGTTTTATTTGAATACAGTACCTCTAGTTTTTGTTTTATTTGAATACAGTACCTCTAGTTTTTGTTTTGTTTGAAGACAGCACCTCTAGTTTTTGTTTTATTTAAAGACAGCACCTCTAGTTTTTGTTTTATTTGAAGACAGTACCTCTAGTTTTTGTTTTATTTGAAGACAGTACCCCTAGTTTTTGTTTTATTTGAATACAGTACCTCTAGTTTTTGTTTTGTTTGAAGACAATACCTCTAGTTTTTGTTTTATTTGAAGACAGTACCTCTAGTTTTTGTTTTGTTTGAAGACAGCACCTCTAGTTTTTGTTTTATTTGAAGACAGTACCTCTAGTTTTTGTTTTATTTGAATACAGTACCCCTAGTTTTTGTTTTATTTGAATACAGTACCTCTAGTTTTTGTTTTATTTGAAGACAGTACCTCTAGTTTTTGTTTTATTTGAATACAGTACCTCTAGTTTTTGTTTTATTTGAAGACAGTACCTCTAGTTTTTGTTTTATTTGAAGACAGTACCTCTAGTTTTTGTTTTATTTGAATACAGTACCTCTAGTTTTTGTTTTATTTGAATACAGTACCTCTAGTTTTTGTTTTATTTGAATACAGTACCTCTAGTTTTTGTTTTATTTGAATACAGTACCTCTAGTTTTTGTTTTGTTTGAAGACAATACCTCTAGTTTTTGTTTTATTTGAATACAGTACCTCTAGTTTTTGTTTTATTTGAATACAGTACCTCTAGTTTTTGTTTTGTTTGAAGACAGCACCTCTAGTTTTTGTTTTATTTAAAGACAGCACCTCTAGTTTTTGTTTTATTTGAAGACAGTACCTCTAGTTTTTGTTTTATTTGAAGACAGTACCCCTAGTTTTTGTTTTATTTGAATACAGTACCTCTAGTTTTTGTTTTGTTTGAAGACAATACCTCTAGTTTTTGTTTTATTTGAAGACAGTACCTCTAGTTTTTGTTTTGTTTGAAGACAGCACCTCTAGTTTTTGTTTTATTTGAAGACAGTACCTCTAGTTTTTGTTTTATTTGAATACAGTACCCCTAGTTTTTGTTTTATTTGAATACAGTACCTCTAGTTTTTGTTTTATTTGAAGACAGTACCTCTAGTTTTTGTTTTATTTGAATACAGTACCTCTAGTTTTTGTTTTATTTGAAGACAGTACCTCTAGTTTTTGTTTTATTTGAAGACAGTACCTCTAGTTTTTGTTTTATTTGAATACAGTACCTCTAGTTTTTGTTTTATTTGAATACAGTACCTCTAGTTTTTGTTTTATTTGAATACAGTACCTCTAGTTTTTGTTTTATTTGAAGACAATACCTCTAGTTTTTGTTTTATTTGAAGACAGTACCTCTAGTTTTTGTT
This sequence comes from Bathymodiolus septemdierum, assembly GCA_963383655.1. Lineage (NCBI taxonomy): Eukaryota > Metazoa > Mollusca > Bivalvia > Mytilida > Modiolidae > Bathymodiolus > Bathymodiolus septemdierum. The sequence continues at coordinate 7,328,576 of OY726524.1, forward strand.
TTATTTGAAGACAGTACCTCTAGTTTTTGTTTTATTTGAAGACAGTACCCCTAGTTTTTGTTTTATTTGAATACAGTACCTCTAGTTTTTGTTTTGTTTGAAGACAATACCTCTAGTTTTTGTTTTATTTGAAGACAGTACCTCTAGTTTTTGTTTTGTTTGAAGACAGCACCTCTAGTTTTTGTTTTATTTGAAGACAGTACCTCTAGTTTTTGTTTTATTTGAAGACAGTACCCCTAGTTTTTGTTTTATTTGAAGACAGTACCTCTAGTTTTTGTTTTATTTGAAGACAGTACCTCTAGTTTTTGTTTTATTTGAATACAGTACCTCTAGTTTTTGTTTTATTTGAAGACAGTACCTCTAGTTTTTGTTTTATTTGAAGACAGTACCTCTAGTTTTTGTTTTATTTGAATACAGTACCTCTAGTTTTTGTTTTATTTGAATACAGTACCTCTAGTTTTTGTTTTATTTGAATACAGTACCTCTAGTTTTTGTTTTATTTGAATACAGTACCCTTAGTTTTTGTTTTATTTGAAGACAGTACCTCTAGTTTTTGTTTTATTTGAATACAGTACCCCTAGTTTTTGTTTTATTTGAATACAGTACCTCTAGTTTTTGTTTTATTTGAATACAGTACCTCTAGTTTTTGTTTTATTTGAAGACAGTACCTCTAGTTTTTGTTTTATTTGAATACAGTACCTCTAGTTTTTGTTTTATTTGAAGACAGTACCTCTAGTTTTTGTTTTATTTGAAGACAGTACCTCTAGTTTTTGTTTTATTTGAATACAGTACCTCTAGTTTTTGTTTTATTTGAATACAGTACCCCTAGTTTTTGTTTTATTTGAATACAGTACCTCTAGTTTTTGTTTTATTTGAATACAGTACCTCTAGTTTTTGTTTTATTTGAATACAGTACCCCTAGTTTTTGTTTTATTTGAATACAGTACCTCTAGTTTTTGTTTTATTTGAATACAGTACCTCTAGTTTTTGTTTTATTTGAATACAGTACCCCTAGTTTTTGTTTTATTTGAAGACAGTACCTCTAGTTTTTGTTTTGTTTGAAGACAGTACCTCTAGTTTTTGTTTTATTTGAATACAGTACCTCTAGTTTTTGTTTTATTTGAAAACAGTACCTCTAGTTTTTGTTTTATTTGAATACAGTACCTCTAGTTTTTGTTTTATTTGAATACAGTACCTCTAGTTTTTGTTTTATTTGAAGACAGTACCTCTAGTTTTTGTTTTATTTGAATACAGTACCTCTAGTTTTTGTTTTATTTGAATACAGTACCTCTAGTTTTTGTTTTATTTGAATACAGTACCCCTAGTTTTTGTTTTATTTGAATACAGTACCTCTTGTTTTTGTTTTATTTGAATACAGTACCTCTAGTTTTTGTTTTATTTGAAGACAGTACCTCTAGTTTTTGTTTTGTTTGAAGAAAGTACCTCTAGTTTTTGTTTTATTTGAATACAGTACCCCTAGTTTTTGTTTTACTTGAAGACAGTACCTCTAGTTTTTGTTTTGTTTGAAGACAGTACCTCTAGTTTTTGTTTTATTTGAAGACAGTACCTCTAGTTTTTGTTTTATTTGAAGACAGTACCTCTAGTTTTTGTTTTATTTGAATACAGTACCTCTAGTTTTTGTTTTATTTGAATACAGTACCTCTAGTTTTTGTTTTATTTGAATACAGTACCCCTAGTTTTTGTTTTATTTGAATACAGTACCTCTTGTTTTTGTTTTATTTGAATACAGTACCTCTAGTTTTTGTTTTATTTGAAGACAGTACCTCTAGTTTTTGTTTTGTTTGAAGAAAGTACCTCTAGTTTTTGTTTTATTTGAATACAGTACCCCTAGTTTTTGTTTTACTTGAAGACAGTACCTCTAGTTTTTGTTTTGTTTGAAGACAGTACCTCTAGTTTTTGTTTTATTTGAAGACAGTACCTCTAGTTTTTGTTTTATTTGAAGACAGTACCTCTAGTTTTTGTTTTGTTTGAAGACAGTACCTCTAGTTTTTGTTTTATTTGAATACAGTACCCTTAGTTTTTGTTTTATTTGAATACAGTACCTCTAGTTTTTGTTTTGTTTGAAGACAGCACCTCTAGTTTTTGTTTTATTTAAAGACAGCACCTCTAGTTTTTGTTTTATTTGAAGACAGTACCTCTAGTTTTTGTTTTATTTGAAGACAGTACCCTTAGTTTTTGTTTTATTTGAATACAGTACCTCTAGTTTTTGTTTTGTTTGAAGACAATACCTCTAGTTTTTGTTTTATTTGAAGACAGTACCTCTAGTTTTTGTTTTGTTTGAAGACAGCACCTCTAGTTTTTGTTTTATTTGAAGACAGCACCTCTAGTGTTTGTTTTATTTGAAGACAGTACCTCTAGTTTTTGTTTTATTTGAAGACAGTACCTCTAGTTTTTGTTTTATTTGAAGACAGTACCCTTAGTTTTTGTTTTATTTGAATACAGTACCTCTAGTTTTTGTTTTATTTGAATACAGTACCTCTAGTTTTTGTTTTGTTTGAAGACAGCACCTCTAGTTTTTGTTTTATTTGAAGACAGCACCTCTAATTTTTGTTTTATTTGAAGACAGTACCTCTAGTTTTTGTTTTATTTGAAGACAGTACCTCTAGTTTTTGTTTTATTTGAATACAGTACCCTTAGTTTTTGTTTTATTTGAATACAGTACCTCTAGTTTTTGTTTTGTTTGAAGACAGTACCTCTAGTTTTTGTTTTATTTGAAGACAGTACCTCTAGTTTTTGTTTTATTTGAAGACAGTACCTCTAGTTTTTGTTTTGTTTGAAGACAGTACCTCTAGTTTTTGTTTTGTTTGAAGACAGCACCTCTAGTTTTTGTTTTATTTGAAGACAGCACCTCTAGCTTTTGTTTTATTTGAAGACAGTACCTCTAGTTTTTGTTTTATTTGAAGACAGTACCCTTAGTTTTTGTTTTATTTGAATACAGTACTTCTAGTTTTTGTTTTGTTTGAAGACAATACTTCTAGTTTTTGTTTTATTTGAAGACAGTACCTCTAGTTTTTGTTTTGTTTGAAGACAGCACCTCTAGTTTTTGTTTTATTTGAAAACAGCACCTCTAGTTTTTGTTTTATTTGAAGACAGTACCTCTAGTTTTTGTTTTATTTGAAGACAGTACCTCTAGTTTTTGTTTTATTTGAAGACAGTACCCTTAGTTTTTGTTTTATTTGAATACAGTACCTCTAGTTTTTGTTTTATTTGAAGACAGTACCTCTAGTTTTTGTTTTATTTGAATACAGTACCCCTAGTTTTTGTTTTACTTGAAGACAGTACCTCTAGTTTTTGTTTTGTTTGAAGACAGTACCTCTAGTTTTTGTTTTATTTGAAGACAGTACCTCTAGTTTTTGTTTTGTTTGAAGACAGTACCTCTAGTTTTTGTTTTATTTGAATACAGTACCCTTAGTTTTTGTTTTATTTGAATACAGTACCTCTAGTTTTTGTTTTGTTTGAAGACAGCACCTCTAGTTTTTGTTTTATTTAAAGACAGCACCTCTAGTTTTTGTTTTATTTGAAGACAGTACCTCTAGTTTTTGTTTTATTTGAAGACAGTACCCTTAGTTTTTGTTTTATTTGAATACAGTACCTCTAGTTTTTGTTTTGTTTGAAGACAATACCTCTAGTTTTTGTTTTATTTGAAGACAGTACCTCTAGTTTTTGTTTTGTTTGAAGACAGCACCTCTAGTTTTTGTTTTATTTGAAGACAGCACCTCTAGTTTTTGTTTTATTTGAAGACAGTACCTCTAGTTTTTGTTTTATTTGAAGACAGTACCTCTAGTTTTTGTTTTATTTGAAGACAGTACCCTTAGTTTTTGTTTTATTTGAATACAGTACCTCTAGTTTTTGTTTTATTTGAATACAGTACCTCTAGTTTTTGTTTTGTTTGAAGACAGCACCTCTAGTTTTTGTTTTATTTGAAGACAGCACCTCTAGTTTTTGTTTTATTTGAAGACAGTACCTCTAGTTTTTGTTTTATTTGAAGACAGTACCTCTAGTTTTTGTTTTATTTGAATACAGTACCCTTAGTTTTTGTTTTATTTGAATACAGTACCTCTAGTTTTTGTTTTGTTTGAAGACAGTACCTCTAGTTTTTGTTTTATTTGAAGACAGTACCTCTAGTTTTTGTTTTATTTGAAGACAGTACCTCTAGTTTTTGTTTTGTTTGAAGACAGTACCTCTAGTTTTTGTTTTGTTTGAAGACAGCACCTCTAGTTTTTGTTTTATTTGAAGACAGCACCTCTAGCTTTTGTTTTATTTGAAGACAGTACCTCTAGTTTTTGTTTTATTTGAAGACAGTACCCTTAGTTTTTGTTTTATTTGAATACAGTACTTCTAGTTTTTGTTTTGTTTGAAGACAATACTTCTAGTTTTTGTTTTATTTGAAGACAGTACCTCTAGTTTTTGTTTTGTTTGAAGACAGCACCTCTAGTTTTTGTTTTATTTGAAAACAGCACCTCTAGTTTTTGTTTTATTTGAAGACAGTACCTCTAGTTTTTGTTTTATTTGAAGACAGTACCTCTAGTTTTTGTTTTATTTGAAGACAGTACCCTTAGTTTTTGTTTTATTTGAATACAGTACCTCTAGTTTTTGTTTTATTTGAAGACAGTACCTCTAGTTTTTGTTTTATTTGAATACAGTACCTCTAGTTTTTGTTTTATTTGAAGACAGTACCTCTAGTTTTTGTTTTATTTGAATACAGTACCTCTAGTTTTTGTTTTGTTTGAAGACAGCACCTCTAGTTTTTGTTTTATTTGAAGACAGTACCTCTAGTTTTTGTTTTATTTGAAGACAGTACCTCTAGTTTTTGTTTTATTTGAAGACAGTACCTCTAGTTTTTGTTTTATTTGAAGACAGTACCTCTAGTTTTTGTTTTATTTGAATACAGTACCTCTAGTTTTTGTTTTGTTTGAAGACAGCACCTCTAGTTTTTGTTTTATTTGAAGACAGTACCTCTAGTTTTTGTTTTATTTGAAGACAGTACCTCTAGTTTTTGTTTTATTTGAAGACAGCACCTCTAGTTTTTGTTTTATTTTTTTTTTTAGCTTAAACATATTTTTATTTGCTAAATATAACAAATATGGATCGGACACAAGTTTTTCCAACTTATGAAGTCTTCTCCCGAATACAATAATTTACAATATGGATTAGCATGCGCAATGAAATGATATAATATGTATATAATAGCATAGAGTTAAATATACAAAGAATGACTATATACAAAAACATAATTATAGACAATATACGAAAAAAGAAAAAAAAATAAAGAAAAAAGAAAAGAGAATAAATACTTTTGGAGATGTGTGTTGGTTCTTTAGATCATTTAGACAATTGTAAATCTTTTGGAGTCTTTAATATATTTAAAAGCATGTTTAAAAATGGTTATATTTTCTTCATATGTTAAGAGATCACTTCATTTGTCAGTAGATTTACATCAATATTAATGTTAGAAGGTAGCCAGTTAAGACTATTAAATATTATTTCCCTATTATCTGTATATTTATCACAATCAAAAAAGAAATGGTGAGAATTTTCACATGGTGCGCCACAGTTACAGGAAGCATTTGATAAAATTTTTACTTTACATAAATCGTAATTCAAGAAGGATGCATTGCAGCGAAGCTGTGTTAGAATTATATTTAGTTTTCTAGAACCATAAGAATAGTGTCTCGGAATTGGCATTGAGATTGAACTGCGGATTGCCTTTTTAAATTTAGATAGTGTGTCAAGATTACGCACTGAAAGATTAAGGTTATTCTATTCCCTTACTGTAGCTGAGACGAAAGAATCTCTAGTTAAAGATAGTCTACAGAATGGAACAATAATATCGTTGCCATTTCGAAGGGGATAAATAGTCGTACTTTGGATTGTTGGGGGAATAAGATCGAGTAAATAAGAGGGTGTGCTACCGTTTTGGATATTATATAATAATTGGAGCTTTCTCCTAGTTCTTCTTTCTTCCAATCTCTCCCAGCCAGTTTCTCTATATAGATATTCTGTGTTGGTAAAGATTGGAAGTCCGGTGATAATTCTAGCTGCCTCCAACTGTAGCCTCTCCAATTTGCACGAATTAGAGACACCACAGTTGTCCCAGACCTCACATGCATACTCAAATATTGGTCGAATGTAAATTAAGTATAATTTCTCTAAATTTTTTCTATTTAATTTATATTTCAATTTACGCAAAACACATATGTGTTTAGAGACACTTTTTATTAAATTTGCTACATGTTTATCCCATTTTGCTTCCTCGCTAAATGTTATCCCCAAATGTTTATGGTTTGATTTAAGTGGAATTAATTTTCCATCAAAATAAAAATTAAAATTTGTTGAGTTTTCTACATTTTTAAAAAGCATGATTTCAGTTTTGTCTGGGTTGAAAGACATCAACCATCTCTTTGACCAGTCACCAAGTTCATGTAGATCATGATTTATGACATATTTTATTTGATCTTCATCTTGGCTTGCATAGCCAAGGGAAGTATCATCAGCAAACAAACGGCTTAAGGAAAGAAGCTTATCACCAATATCATTAATATAAGCCAGAAATAACAGAGGACCGAGGACAGATCCTTGGGGGACCCCAGCGGACACAGACACATATGAGGACGACGAATCTCTGTTTACTACTTTTTGGTGTCTACAATATAAATAATTTTCAAACCATTTTAATAAATTCCCTTTTATTCCATAACAATTCATTTTATGTATCAAACCTTTGTGCCAAACTTTATCGAAAGCCTTTGAGAAATCACAGAAAACGAAGCAACATAGTTCTTTTTTTTCAAGAGAGTTTAAGATAGTATTATATAGTTCTATTAATTGGTGGACTGAGGAATGCTTAGGCAAAAAACCAGATTGATACTGGTAGATAAGCTTGTTTTGAATTAAATGGTTATATACGTGTTTGTATATAATCCTTTCCATTACTTTTCCGACACAGCTAATCAGTGATATTGGGCGGTAATTAGAAGGTAAAGATGTATTACCTTTTTTAAAAATCGCTATGACATGCGCATTTTTCCAACTAGAGGGATATTTACATTGGCGGAGAGATTTGTTAAAAATAATTTGTAGTGGGATGGCTATCTTTTCAGGGGAAATTTTTAACATTTTGTGACTAATTTTGTCGGGTCCAGAAGCTTTGTATGGATCAATAATTTTTAAAATATCTACAATTTCACTTATGGTTACAAAAATCTCATTTATTACATTATTAGTTTTTATATCAAAGTCTGGAAGAGACACGTTCTCCTCCTCCAACTTCGATATAAGACTAAAGTATTTATTTAATAAATCACACTTGTCTTCATCTCCATACACAATATCGTCGAAGTTTTCATCATTTATAGAGTTTCTAAGAGGAGGAATACAGTTGTTTCCCTTATTTGATTTGATAAGCATTTTCATAATTTTCCAGTATGTTTTTGGATTGGACGAGTTTTCTAAAAGAATGTGATCTAAATTATTTTCAAAATTTTCTTTTGCAATTTTGTTCATGTTATTTACTTTATTTCTCTGTTTTTTATATAGTTTAATATCCCTTTCCCTGTGATATTTCAAAACAGTTTTTCTAAATCGGTCCCTTATGCGAATTTCTTTTCGTATTTCGTTGTTAAACCACGGCCTATCATTATTCCGAATAGTTATTATTTTTGTCGGGATACATTCCTGTGCTATTTTTAGGAAACACTTTGTAAATTTTTCGCACATTTCATCAACGTCATTCAAGTGGTCAAGTTTTTCATTCCAGTTAATTTCATTTAATTTTTTTTCAAACTTTTCGTAATTAATTTTTTGATACTGCCAAATTTCTCTTTTAAATGATCGTGAGATATTTTTTGAACATTGAAGAATTACGACTGAGGCATCATGATCACTAATATTATCAGGTAATTTAAAAACATCAGAAAATACATAATTAATTGTGTCACTTACTATAATGGGATCTAATAATGTTCTACTATGATTTGTTACCCTTGTTGGTTTCTCTATTACATTTTTAAAGTTAAAAAGCCTCATCATATCAATCAATTTGTTATTGTTTAAAGACATAAGGTCAGAGTTCAGATCTCCAGAGATCACAATATTTTCGTTGACTTGATATGCTAAACCTATAGCATGATTTAAGCGTGCCCAATATTCAGAGTCGGTCCATTCAGGTCGATATGTATTACACAAAAGAAAAGAGTGACCTTTGGCATGAACTTCAACCCAAATCGTTTCATCTATGTCATTTTCAAGTTCGTGTTTCCTGCAAATGCCGATGTCTTCCTTTGAGTAAATAAGTAACCCGCCACCAGAATTAGTACGATCTTTTCGTTGAGGATTTTTATCAAATGAATCGAGTTCGATATCTCTGTTTTCAATGCTGTTGTCAAGATGTGTTTCAGTTAAAACAATAATATCGAATTCATCAACAAAATTTTGGAGAAAATTTATTTTATTTCTTATACTTCTAATATTGATATTGCATATGGATATGGATTTATCAGACAAAATATCTACCGCACTCAACGGTGTACTCGATATGTAAGCAGATTCAGGTCCAGGATTGGATTCAATATTGCCAACCAGTAATAAAAAATGTAAAACAAAAAGGATGAAGGCAACATTAACTTTTGGATTTAGACTTTGAAGGATTAAAAGTGAAGCAAATAGGAAGGAACATCGTAAGTTAGTAATTAAGATATCATGAAAGGTGTCAGAGTGAGAATCATAGCCGATATTAAGACTCATTTTACAGGCATGAAACAGTCCGATAGCCGCTCTATAAGCATCTAAGTTGTTACCCATTTGGTTTTAAAAAAAATGGTTTTATCATTTGCTTCCTGGCTATGCAGATGTTTCGCCGACCCAGAACCAAACACATCTCCTTGTGTATTAAAGATATTAGAAAATTAAACACTTGTGATCTAGAAAAAAGTAAGATCACAAACATAGATACTACATATAAACAGTTTGGAAAATGTACATGTAATTGAAATGTCATTGAATGAAAAGTTTCGAAAAAATAAAATGGGAATGTTACATAATAGTCATAATTAAATCTATATGACATCCTTTATATCGAGAATGAATCCATCCTCCCACATCATGGGTGACTTATGCGTCCCCGCATATATGAGATGATAGACCCATTTGAGAAAAAAAATGTCACTACATGTCCCGTCGGTAATTTAAAAGAATTATTCATGGATTAATATGTTATCCAGTTCGAAAAACATGATGTTTGTTGAAAACTAAAGCTTTATTATAATATCAAATTCTAACTCCAATTACCGACAAAATACTGTATAAGCTTAAAATTTCATAACATGTTATTAAATACACAAAAATCCAATTGTTTACAACATACATAAGTGAATGACAAGTATGCTAGTTTCAGTCCAAATGTGTGAGGAAACGAACACACCGATAATGTCGGTACAGTTTTGAGAAAACATGAAAAGGGACACATCATATTACAATAAAACCAGCTGTTAGAGGTATACGACACATACTAAATAATTATATTAACGACCAGTGTTTCTTATAAAAAAAAACACAAAAAAACTGAATGATAATTTATTTAATATTTTGACCATTTCGTATTCAGTTTTATTCCTAAATTAAATTCAATAATCAGTGTCATGAATATAGTGTATTGGATGATAACCAAGTTTGTCATATTTGGTGTGTGGAAATTTCTTTCCATCAATAAACAAATAACTTTTGAATGTGTACATTTTTATAGCATAATTTGTCCTTTGAGACATACCCTCCATTCTATTTAACAGTCAAATGTTACGTTACACAAAGGTCCCTAAAGGTAGCAAAAAAACAATAACATTAAAAACATGTGGGTGATAGAGAATGTTATCTTGGTACGTCAGTACAGTATTGGAAAACATGAAAAAAATGCACATCGTATAACAATAAAACATACTTTGAATTCAAATTAGCTATTTATAATCTTATTAGAAATATCAGGCCCCCAAAGATATGAATATAGAACCAGTATACCTAGCTGTTAGAAATATACGGCATATACTGTAAAGAACCACCAAATCATATCACAAATAGTAATAGTGAATGATAAATTACTGAATATTTGGACGATTGTTGTCGTAATTCAATTGTATTCCTAGATTGAATTTGATAATCAGTGTCATGAGTATAGTGAATTGGATGATAGCCAAGTTTGTCATGTTTGGTGTGTGGAAATTTCTTTCAGTTTATAAACAAATAACTTTTGAATGTATACATTTTTTGGCATAATTTGTACTTTGAGACAAACCCTCCATACTATTTATAAATCACATGTTACAATACACAAAGGTCATAAGAGGTAGGGGAAAAAAACAATAACATTATTTTTTTTTTTAAATGATATCATGGTACTGGACTCACAGTAATATATTTATGTTTGACTTATTTTTTCATTTAACGTACATTGTGTAATGATATACTTAAAAAGAAAACCAAATATTTACTGAATTTGAGATAAATGACATGGAAAATAGTATTATTAACAATGGAGATTATTCGAGCAAACCTAGAAAAAAAATAACAAAATGTGTGTGCAATGAACAAAATAAATTAAAATCAAAATTGTATTCAAAATAACAGGTGTTGTGATATTGTATATGTCTAAGTGGATGTGTCATGTTCAGTGCTGTGGATGAAGTCCAGGATATCACGGTTGTTTATCAGTATTTTACGGCTTGTTGTGTTCTGCTTAAGAAATATACGACCATCAGACGTCCAGTATGTGTATAGTAGGCCATTATATTTTAGTTCTGCAAGCTGCTTTACAAGTTCGGTTCGGTGTTTGATAAGGTTTTCAGTGATGAAGATTTTATCTGGGTGGTTTTTCAAGCCCTTTTTATTACTATACACTTTGTTACGTGTTCTGTATGAAATGAATCTCACAATTACTTGAGATTTTCCATCTTTTACCTTCCCAATAATATGTGACCTTCCAATGTCATGTAAGTTTATATCAAGCCCAAGTTTGTCATTACACACATTGAGAATAAGCTCATCTGTATTAACAGGGTGCTTGACATTTCCCCTTTCATCAACAGGCACCTTAATGTTGTGGAAAAGAAGGCTGGTACGCCTTGAATATTGTTCCTGACCTTCTATCCTGGATTCAAGCTCTATAATTTTGTTGTACAATGCATCAACTTCAGTTGAATGTTCTTACAAAGCCAATGTATGGTCTTTAGCTGTTGTTTGGAGAGTAGTAATAATAGCTGCTTGCTTTGAAAGTGTTTGTGCCTGCTCAGTTATTGTTTTTTGTTGCTTGTTGACAGTTTCTATTAATGGATTTACATGAGCATCAACATGTGTTTTGATTTTATCATCAACAATATCTTTTATGGTTGCTTCTATTGTTTCACATATTTTCTCAGAAAGGATTGGAATGATTTTGTTGAGAATGTCAGGGCTAGTGAGAGCCTCTAATACTTTGTCCGTAATAGTTTTCCTGGTACTGGGGGCCTTTTTGGGAATGATGTCGGTTAGATCAGAAATTGAGTTTCGTCGCCTGATTTGTCTTGTTTTTCTGTTGCTGGGAGGTCATCGGGACTGTCAGGTGAAGCTCTTTTATTAGTAATAGGAGTTGAAGTGGATATATTTGGCTGAGAACAAGAAATACTGTCATCACTGTTGACTCTACTGGGCGCAGACATCTTGGATTATGTAAACAAGATCGTAACAGGTTTAGTGAAATGTTAATTAGTTCGGTAGTTACTGTATAAATCAGTCTTTGTATTGATATTTCACATTAATATAGGTAGTTATATAATATCATATAGACTCAGGATTAAATATTTAAGTTATCCATCTATAATTCCCATTTTTTGGGAGACTCGTTTACTCAACCAGCTGTATTTTGCGCATGCTCAACCTCAGTTATTTGAAGACAGTACCCCTAGTTTTTGCGTTATTTGAAGACAGTACCTCTAGTTTTTGTTTTACTTGAAGAACACACCTCTAGTTTTTGTTTTATTTGAAGACAGTACCTCTAGTTTTTGTTTTGTTTGACGACAGTCCCTCTAGTTTTTGTTTCATTTAACGACAGTCCCTCTAGTTTTTGTTTTATTTGACGACAGTCCCTCTAGTTTTTGTTTTATTTGAAGACAGTACCTCTAGTTTTTGTTTTATTTGAAGACAGTACCTCTAGTTTTTGTTTTATTTGACGACAGTACCTCTAGTTTTTGTTTTATTTGACGACAGTACCTCTAGTTTTTGTTTTATTTGAAGACAGTACCTCTAGTTTTTGTTTCATTTGACGACAGTCCCTCTAGTTTTTGTTTTATTTGAAGACAGTACCTCTAGTTTTTGTTTTATTTGACGACAGTACCTCTAGTTTTTGTTTTATTTGAAGACAGTACCTCTAGTTTTTGTTTCATTTGACGACAGTCCCTCTAGTATTTGTTTTATTTGACGACAGTCCCTCTAGTTTTTGTTTTATTTGAAGACAGTACCTCTAGTTTTTGTTTTATTTGAAGACAGTACCTCTAGTTTTTGTTTCATTTGACGACAGTACCTCTAGTTTTTGTTTTATTTGACGACAGTACCTCTAGTTTTTGTTTTATTTGAAGACAGTACCTCTAGTTTTTGTTTCATTTGACGACAGTCCCTCTAGTTTTTGTTTCATTTGAAGACAGTACCTCTAGTTTTTGTTTCATTTGAAGACAGTACCTCTAGTTGTTGTTTCATTTGAAGACAGTACCTCTAGTTTTTGTTTCATTTGAAGACTACCTCTAGTTTTTGTTTCATTTGAAGACAGTACCTCTAGTTTTTGCTTTATTTGAAGACAGTACCTCTAGTTGTTGTTTCATTTGAAGACAGTACCTCTAGTTTTTGTTTCATTTGAAGACAGTACCTCTAGTTTTTGTTTCATTTGAAGACAGTACCTCTAGTTTTTGTTTTATTTGAAGACAGTACCTCTAGTTTTTGTTTTGTTTGACGACAGTCCCTCTAGTTTTTGTTTTATTTGAATACAGTACCTCTAGTTGTTGTTTCATTTGAAGACAGTACCTCTAGTTTTTGTTTCATTTGAAGACAGTACCTCTAGTTTTTGTTTCATTTGAAGACAGTACCTCTAGTTTTTGTTTTATTTGAAGACAGTACCTCTAGTTTTTGTTTTGTTTGAAGACAGTACCTCTAGTTTTTGTTTTATTTGAATACAGTACCTCTAGTTTTTGTTTCATTTGACGACAGTCCCTCTGGTTTTTGTTTTATTTGACGACAGTCCCTCTAGTTTTTGTTTTATTTGAAGACAGTACCTCTAGTTTTTGTTTTATTTGAAGACAGTACCTCTAGTTTTTGTTTTATTTGACGACAGTACCTCTAGTTTTTGTTTTATTTGAAGACAGTACCTCTAGTTTTTGTTTTATTTGACGACAGTACCTCTAGTTTTTGTTTTCTTTGACGACAGTACCTCTAGTTTTTGTTTTATTTGAAGACAGTCCCTCTAGTTTTTGTTTTATTTGACGACAGTCCCTCTAGTTTTTGTTTTATTTGACGACAGTACCTCTAGTTTTTGTTTTATTTGAAGACAGTACCTCTAGTTTTTGTTTCATTTGACGACAGTCCCTCTAGTTTTTGTTTTATTTGAAGACAGTACCTCTAGTTTTTGTTTTATTTGACGACAGTACCTCTAGTTTTTGTTTTATTTGAAGACAGTACCTCTAGTTTTTGTTTCATTTGACGACAGTCCCTCTAGTTTTTGTTTTATTTGACGACAGTCCCTCTAGTTTTTGTTTTATTTGAAGACAGTACCTCTAGTTTTTGTTTTATTTGAAGACAGTACCTCTAGTTTTTGTTTCATTTGACGACAGTCCCTCTAGTTTTTGTTTCATTTGACGACAGTCCCTCTAGTTTTTGTTTCATTTGAAGACAGTACCTCTAGTTTTTGTTTTATTTGACGACAGAACCTCTAGTTTTTGTTTTATTTGAAGACAGTACCTCTAGTTTTTGTTTCATTTGACGACAGTCCCTCTAGTTTTTGTTTCATTTGAAGACAGTACCTCTAGTTTTTGTTTCATTTGAAGACAGTACCTCTAGTTGTTGTTTCATTTGAAGACAGTACCTCTAGTTTTTGTTTCATTTGAAGACTACCTCTAGTTTTTGTTTCATTTGAAGACAGTACCTCTAGTTTTTGCTTTATTTGAAGACAGTACCTCTAGTTTTTGTTTCATTTGAAGACAGTACCTCTAGTTTTTGTTTTATTTGAAGACAGTATCTCTAGTTTTTGTTTTGTTTGAAGACAGTACCTCTAGTTTTTGCTTTATTTGAAGACAGTACCTCTAGTTGTTGTTTCATTTGAAGACAGTACCTCTAGTTTTTGTTTCATTTGAAGACAGTACCTCTAGTTTTTGTTTCATTTGAAGACTACCTCTAGTTTTTGTTTCATTTGAAGACAGTACCTCTAGTTTTTGCTTTATTTGAAGACAGTACCTCTAGTTTTTGTTTCATTTGAAGACAGTACCTCTAGTTTTTGTTTCATTTGACGACAGTCCCTCTAGTTTTTGTTTTATTTGACGACAGTCCCTCTAGTTTTTGTTTTATTTGAAGACAGTACCTCTAGTTTTTGTTTTATTTGAAGACAGTACCTCTAGTTTTTGTTTTGTTTGACGACAGTCCCTCTAGTTTTTGTTTCATTTGACGACAGTCCCTCTAGTTTTTGTTTTATTTGACGACAGTCCCTCTAGTTTTTGTTTTATTTGAAGACAGTACCTCTAGTTTTTGTTTTATTTGAAGACAGTACCTCTAGTTTTTGCTTTATTTGAAGACAGTACCTCTAGTTGTTGTTTCATTTGAAGACAGTACCTCTAGTTTTTGTTTCATTTGAAGACAGTACCTCTAGTTTTTGTTTCATTTGAAGACAGTACCTCTAGTTTTTGTTTTATTTGAAGACAGTACCTCTAGTTTTTGTTTTGTTTGACGACAGTCCCTCTAGTTTTTGTTTCATTTGACGACAGTCCCTCTGGTTTTTGTTTTATTTGAAGACAGTACCTCTAGTTTTTGTTTTATTTGACGACAGTACCTCTAGTTTTTGTTTTATTTGAAGACAGTACCTCTAGTTTTTGTTTTATTTGACGACAGTACCTCTAGTTTTTGTTTTCTTTGACGACAGTACCTCTAGTTTTTGTTTTATTTGAAGACAGTCCCTCTAGTTTTTGTTTTATTTGACGACAGTCCCTCTAGTTTTTGTTTTATTTGACGACAGTACCTCTAGTTTTTGTTTTATTTGAAGACAGTACCTCTAGTTTTTGTTTCATTTGACGACAGTCCCTCTAGTTTTTGTTTTATTTGAAGACAGTACCTCTAGTTTTTGTTTTATTTGACGACAGTACCTCTAGTTTTTGTTTTATTTGAAGACAGTACCTCTAGTTTTTGTTTCATTTGACGACAGTCCCTCTAGTTTTTGTTTTATTTGACGACAGTCCCTCTAGTTTTTGTTTTATTTGAAGACAGTACCTCTAGTTTTTGTTTTATTTGAAGACAGTACCTCTAGTTTTTGTTTCATTTGACGACAGTCCCTCTAGTTTTTGTTTCATTTGACGACAGTCCCTCTAGTTTTTGTTTCATTTGAAGACAGTACCTCTAGTTTTTGTTTTATTTGACGACAGTACCTCTACTTTTTGTTTTATTTGAAGACAGTACCTCTAGTTTTTGTTTCATTTGACGACAGTCCCTCTAGTTTTTGTTTCATTTGAAGACAGTACCTCTAGTTTTTGTTTCATTTGAAGACAGTACCTCTAGTTGTTGTTTCATTTGAAGACAGTACCTCTAGTTTTTGTTTCATTTGAAGACTACCTCTAGTTTTTGTTTCATTTGAAGATAGTACCTCTAGTTTTTGCTTTATTTGAAGACAGTACCTCTAGTTTTTGTTTCATTTGAAGACAGTACCTCTAGTTTTTGTTTTATTTGAAGACAGTATCTCTAGTTTTTGTTTTGTTTGAAGACAGTACCTCTAGTTTTTGCTTTATTTGAAGACAGTACCTCTAGTTGTTGTTTCATTTGAAGACAGTACCTCTAGTTTTTGTTTCATTTGAAGACAGTACCTCTAGTTTTTGTTTCATTTGAAGACTACCTCTAGTTTTTGTTTCATTTGAAGACAGTACCTCTAGTTTTTGCTTTATTTGAAGACAGTACCTCTAGTTTTTGTTTCATTTGAAGACAGTACCTCTAGTTTTTGTTTCATTTGACGACAGTCCCTTTAGTTTTTGTTTTATTTGACGACAGTCCCTCTAGTTTTTGTTTTATTTGAAGACAGTACCTCTAGTTTTTGTTTTATTTGAAGACAGTACCTCTAGTTTTTGTTTTGTTTGACGACAGTCCCTCTAGTTTTTGTTTCATTTGACGACAGTCCCTCTAGTTTTTGTTTTATTTGACGACAGTCCCTCTAGTTTTTGTTTTATTTGAAGAAAGTACCTCTAGTTTTTGTTTTATTTGAAGACAGTACCTCTAGTTTTTGCTTTATTTGAAGACAGTACCTCTAGTTGTTGTTTCATTTGAAGACAGTACCTCTAGTTTTTGTTTCATTTGAAGACAGTACCTCTAGTTTTTGTTTCATTTGAAGACAGTACCTCTAGTTTTTGTTTTATTTGAAGACAGTACCTCTAGTTTTTGTTTTGTTTGACGACAGTCCCTCTAGTTTTTGTTTCATTTGACGACAGTCCCTCTGGTTTTTGTTTTATTTGACGACAGTCCCTCTAGTTTTTGTTTTATTTGAAGACAGTACCTCTAGTTTTTGTTTTATTTGAAGACAGTACCTCTAGTTTTTGTTTTATTTGACGACAGTACCTCTAGTTTTTGTTTTATTTGAAGACAGTACCTCTAGTTTTTGTTTTCTTTGACGACAGTACCTCTAGTTTTTGTTTTATTTGAAGACAGTCCCTCTAGTTTTTGTTTTATTTGACGACAGTCCCTCTAGTTTTTGTTTTATTTGACGACAGTACCTCTAGTTTTTGTTTTATTTGAAGACAGTACCTCTAGTTTTTGTTTCATTTGACGACAGTCCCTCTAGTTTTTGTTTTATTTGAAGACAGTACCTCTAGTTTTTGTTTTATTTGACGACAGTACCTCTAGTTTTTGTTTTATTTGAAGACAGTACCTCTAGTTTTTGTTTCATTTGACGACAGTCCCTCTAGTTTTTGTTTTATTTGACGACAGTCCCTCTAGTTTTTGTTTTATTTGAAGACAGTACCTCTAGTTTTTGTTTTATTTGAAGACAGTACCTCTAGTTTTTGTTTCATTTGACGACAGTCCCTCTAGTTTTTGTTTCATTTGACGACAGTCCCTCTAGTTTTTGTTTCATTTGAAGACAGTACCTCTAGTTTTTGTTTTATTTGACGACAGTACCTCTAGTTTTTGTTTTATTTGAAGACAGTACCTCTAGTTTTTGTTTCATTTGACGACAGTCCCTCTAGTTTTTGTTTCATTTGAAGACAGTACCTCTAGTTTTTGTTTCATTTGAAGACAGTACCTCTAGTTGTTGTTTCATTTGAAGACAGTACCTCTAGTTTTTGTTTCATTTGAAGACTACCTCTAGTTTTTGTTTCATTTGAAGACAGTACCTCTAGTTTTTGCTTTATTTGAAGACAGTACCTCTAGTTTTTGTTTCATTTGAAGACAGTACCTCTGGTTTTTGTTTTATTTGAAGACAGTATCTCTAGTTTTTGTTTTGTTTGAAGACAGTACCTCTAGTTTTTGCTTTATTTGAAGACAGTACCTCTAGTTGTTGTTTCATTTGAAGACAGTACCTCTAGTTTTTGTTTCATTTGAAGACAGTACCTCTAGTTTTTGTTTCATTTGAAGACAGTACCTCTAGTTTTTGCTTTATTTGAAGACAGTACCTCTAGTTGTTGTTTCATTTGAAGACAGTACCTCTAGTTTTTGTTTCATTTGAAGAAAGTACCTCTAGTTTTTGTTTCATTTGAAGACAGTACCTCTAGTTTTTTCTTTATTTGAAGACAGTACCTCTAGTTTTTGTTTCATTTGAAGACAGTACCTCTAGTTGTTGTTTCATTTGAAGACAGTACCTCTAGTTTTTGTTTCATTTGAAGACAGTACCTCTAGTTTTTGTTTCATTTGAAGACAGTACCTCTAGTTTTTGCTTTATTTGAAGACAGTACCTCTAGTTTTTGTTTCATTTGAAGACAGTACCTCTAGTTGTTGTTTCATTTGAAGACAGTACCTCTAGTTTTTGTTTCATTTGAAGACAGTACCTCTAGTTTTTGTTTCATTTGAAGACAGTACCTCTAGTTTTTGCTTTATTTGAAGACAGTACCTCTAGTTTTTGTTTCATTTGACGACAGTCCCTCTAGTTTTTGTTTCATTTGAAGACAGTACTTCTAGTTTTTGTTTTATTTGACGACAGTCCCTCTAGTTTTTGTTTTATTTGACGACAGTACCTCTAGTTTTTGTTTTATTTGAAGACAGTACCTCTAGTTTTTGTTTCATTTGACGACAGTCCCTCTAGTTTTTGTTTTATTTGAAGACAGTACCTCTAGTTTTTGTTTTATTTGACGACAGTACCTCTAGTTTTTGTTTTATTTGAAGACAGTACCTCTAGTTTTTGTTTCATTTGACGACAGTCCCTCTAGTTTTTGTTTTATTTGACGACAGTCCCTCTAGTTTTTGTTTTATTTGAAGACAGTACCTCTAGTTTTTGTTTTATTTGAAGACAGTACCTCTAGTTTTTGTTTCATTTGACGACAGTCCCTCTAGTTTTTGTTTCATTTGACGACAGTCCCTCTAGTTTTTGTTTCATTTGAAGACAGTACCTCTAGTTTTTGTTTTATTTGACGACAGTACCTCTACTTTTTGTTTTATTTGAAGACAGTACCTCTAGTTTTTGTTTCATTTGACGACAGTCCCTCTAGTTTTTGTTTCATTTGAAGACAGTACCTCTAGTTTTTGTTTCATTTGAAGACAGTACCTCTAGTTGTTGTTTCATTTGAAGACAGTACCTCTAGTTTTTGTTTCATTTGAAGACTACCTCTAGTTTTTGTTTCATTTGAAGATAGTACCTCTAGTTTTTGCTTTATTTGAAGACAGTACCTCTAGTTTTTGTTTCATTTGAAGACAGTACCTCTAGTTTTTGTTTTATTTGAAGACAGTATCTCTAGTTTTTGTTTTGTTTGAAGACAGTACCTCTAGTTTTTGCTTTATTTGAAGACAGTACCTCTAGTTGTTGTTTCATTTGAAGACAGTACCTCTAGTTTTTGTTTCATTTGAAGACAGTACCTCTAGTTTTTGTTTCATTTGAAGACTACCTCTAGTTTTTGTTTCATTTGAAGACAGTACCTCTAGTTTTTGCTTTATTTGAAGACAGTACCTCTAGTTTTTGTTTCATTTGAAGACAGTACCTCTAGTTTTTGTTTCATTTGACGACAGTCCCTTTAGTTTTTGTTTTATTTGACGACAGTCCCTCTAGTTTTTGTTTTATTTGAAGACAGTACCTCTAGTTTTTGTTTTATTTGAAGACAGTACCTCTAGTTTTTGTTTTGTTTGACGACAGTCCCTCTAGTTTTTGTTTCATTTGACGACAGTCCCTCTAGTTTTTGTTTTATTTGACGACAGTCCCTCTAGTTTTTGTTTTATTTGAAGAAAGTACCTCTAGTTTTTGTTTTATTTGAAGACAGTACCTCTAGTTTTTGCTTTATTTGAAGACAGTACCTCTAGTTGTTGTTTCATTTGAAGACAGTACCTCTAGTTTTTGTTTCATTTGAAGACAGTACCTCTAGTTTTTGTTTCATTTGAAGACAGTACCTCTAGTTTTTGTTTTATTTGAAGACAGTACCTCTAGTTTTTGTTTTGTTTGACGACAGTCCCTCTAGTTTTTGTTTCATTTGACGACAGTCCCTCTGGTTTTTGTTTTATTTGACGACAGTCCCTCTAGTTTTTGTTTTATTTGAAGACAGTACCTCTAGTTTTTGTTTTATTTGAAGACAGTACCTCTAGTTTTTGTTTTATTTGACGACAGTACCTCTAGTTTTTGTTTTATTTGAAGACTGTACCTCTAGTTTTTGTTTTCTTTGACGACAGTACCTCTAGTTTTTGTTTTATTTGAAGACAGTCCCTCTAGTTTTTGTTTTATTTGACGACAGTCCCTCTAGTTTTTGTTTTATTTGAAGACAGTACCTCTAGTTTTTGTTTCATTTGACGACAATCCCTCTAGTTTTTGTTTTATTTGAAGACAGTACCTCTAGTTTTTGTTTTATTTGACGACAGTACCTCTAGTTTTTGTTTTATTTGAAGACAGTACCTCTAGTTTTTGTTTCATTTGACGACAGTCCCTCTAGTTTTTGTTTTATTTGACGACAGTCCCTCTAGTTTTTGTTTTATTTGAAGACAGTACCTCTAGTTTTTGTTTTATTTGAAGACAGTACCTCTAGTTTTTGTTTCATTTGACGACAGTCCCTCTAGTTTTTGTTTCATTTGACGACAGTCCCTCTAGTTTTTGTTTCATTTGAAGACAGTACCTCTAGTTTTTGTTTTATTTGACGACAGTACCTCTAGTTTTTGTTTTATTTGAAGACAGTACCTCTAGTTTTTGTTTCATTTGACGACAGTCCCTCTAGTTTTTGTTTCATTTGAAGACAGTACCTCTAGTTTTTGTTTCATTTGAAGACAGTACCTCTAGTTGTTGTTTCATTTGAAGACAGTACCTCTAGTTTTTGTTTCATTTGAAGACTACCTCTAGTTTTTGTTTCATTTGAAGACAGTACCTCTAGTTTTTGCTTTATTTGAAGACAGTACCTCTAGTTTTTGTTTCATTTGAAGACAGTACCTCTGGTTTTTGTTTTATTTGAAGACAGTATCTCTAGTTTTTGTTTTGTTTGAAGACAGTACCTCTAGTTTTTGCTTTATTTGAAGACAGTACCTCTAGTTGTTGTTTCATTTGAAGACAGTACCTCTAGTTTTTGTTTCATTTGAAGACAGTACCTCTAGTTTTTGTTTCATTTGAAGACAGTACCTCTAGTTTTTGCTTTATTTGAAGACAGTACCTCTAGTTGTTGTTTCATTTGAAGACAGTACCTCTAGTTTTTGTTTCATTTGAAGAAAGTACCTCTAGTTTTTGTTTCATTTGAAGACAGTACCTCTAGTTTTTTCTTTATTTGAAGACAGTACCTCTAGTTTTTGTTTCATTTGAAGACAGTACCTCTAGTTGTTGTTTCATTTGAAGACAGTACCTCTAGTTTTTGTTTCATTTGAAGACAGTACCTCTAGATTTTGTTTCATTTGAAGACAGTACCTCTAGTTTTTGCTTTATTTGAAGACAGTACCTCTAGTTTTTGTTTCATTTGAAGACAGTACCTCTAGTTGTTGTTTCATTTGAAGACAGTACCTCTAGTTTTTGTTTCATTTGAAGACAGTACCTCTAGTTTTTGTTTCATTTGAAGACAGTACCTCTAGTTTTTGCTTTATTTGAAGACAGTACCTCTAGTTTTTGTTTCATTTGACGACAGTCCCTCTAGTTTTTGTTTCATTTGAAGACAGTACTTCTAGTTTTTGTTTTATTTGACGACAGTACCTCTAGTTTTTGTTTTATTTGAAGACAGTACCTCTAGTTTTTGTTTCATTTGACGACAGTCCCTCTAGTTTTTGTTTCATTTGAAGACAGTACCTCTAGTTTTTGTTTCATTTGAAGACAGTACCTCTAGTTGTTGTTTCATTTGAAGACAGTACCTCTAGTTTTTGTTTCATTTGAAGACTACCTCTAGTTGTTGTTTCATTTGAAGACAGTACCTCTAGTTTTTGTTTCATTTGAAGACAGTACCTCTAGTTTTTGTTTCATTTGAAGACAGTACCTCTAGTTTTTGCTTTATTTGAAGACAGTACCTCTAGTTGTTGTTTCATTTGAAGACAGTACCTCTAGTTTTTGTTTTCTTTGACGACAGTACCTCTAGTTTTTGTTTTATTTGAAGACAGTCCCTCTAGTTTTTGTTTTATTTGACGACAGTCCCTCTAGTTTTTGTTTTATTTGACGACAGTACCTCTAGTTTTTGTTTTATTTGAAGACAGTACCTCTAGTTTTTGTTTCATTTGACGACAGTCCCTCTAGTTTTTGTTTTATTTGAAGACAGTACCTCTAGTTTTTGTTTTATTTGACGACAGTACCTCTAGTTTTTGTTTTGTTTGAAGACAGTACCTCTAGTTTTTGTTTCATTTGACGACAGTCCCTCTAGTTTTTGTTTTATTTGACGACAGTCCCTCTAGTTTTTGTTTTATTTGAAGACAGTACCTCTAGTTTTTGTTTTATTTGAAGACAGTACCTCTAGTTTTTGTTTCATTTGACGACAGTCCCTCTAGTTTTTGTTTCATTTGACGACAGTCCCTCTAGTTTTTGTTTCATTTGAAGACAGTACCTCTAGTTTTTGTTTTATTTGACGACAGTACCTCTAGTTTTTGTTTTATTTGAAGACAGTACCTCTAGTTTTTGTTTCATTTGACGACAGTCCCTCTAGTTTTTGTTTCATTTGAAGACAGTACCTCTAGTTTTTGTTTCATTTGAAGACAGTACCTCTAGTTGTTGTTTCATTTGAAGACAGTACCTCTAGTTTTTGTTTCATTTGAAGACTACCTCTAGTTTTTGTTTCATTTGAAGACAGTACCTCTAGTTTTTGCTTTATTTGAAGACAGTACCTCTAGTTTTTGTTTCATTTGAAGACAGTACCTCTGGTTTTTGTTTTATTTGAAGACAGTATCTCTAGTTTTTGTTTTGTTTGAAGACAGTACCTCTAGTTTTTGCTTTATTTGAAGACAGTACCTCTAGTTGTTGTTTCATTTGAAGACAGTACCTCTAGTTTTTGTTTCATTTGAAGACAGTACCTCTAGTTTTTGTTTCATTTGAAGACAGTACCTCTAGTTTTTGCTTTATTTGAAGACAGTACCTCTAGTTGTTTCATTTGAAGACAGTACCTCTAGTTTTTGTTTCATTTGAAGAAAGTACCTCTAGTTTTTGTTTCATTTGAAGACAGTACCTCTAGTTTTTTCTTTATTTGAAGACAGTACCTCTAGTTTTTGTTTCATTTGAAGACAGTACCTCTAGTTGTTGTTTCATTTGAAGACAGTACCTCTAGTTTTTGTTTCATTTGAAGACAGTACCTCTAGTTTTTGTTTCATTTGAAGACAGTACCTCTAGTTTTTGCTTTATTTGAAGACAGTACCTCTAGTTTTTGTTTCATTTGAAGACAGTACCTCTACTTGTTGTTTCATTTGAAGACAGTACCTCTAGTTTTTGTTTCATTTGAAGACAGTACCTCTAGTTTTTGTTTCATTTGAAGACAGTACCTCTAGTTTTTGCTTTATTTGAAGACAGTACCTCTAGTTTTTGTTTCATTTGACGACAGTCCCTCTAGTTTTTGTTTCATTTGAAGACAGTACTTCTAGTTTTTGTTTTATTTGACGACAGTACCTCTAGTTTTTGTTTTATTTGAAGACAGTACCTCTAGTTTTTGTTTCATTTGACGACAGTCCCTCTAGTTTTTGTTTCATTTGAAGACAGTACCTCTAGTTTTTGTTTCATTTGAAGACAGTACCTCTAGTTGTTGTTTCATTTGAAGACAGTACCTCTAGTTTTTGTTTCATTTGAAGACTACCTCTAGTTGTTGTTTCATTTGAAGACAGTACCTCTAGTTTTTGTTTCATTTGAAGACAGTACCTCTAGTTTTTGTTTCATTTGAAGACAGTACCTCTAGTTTTTGCTTTATTTGAAGACAGTACCTCTAGTTGTTGTTTCATTTGAAGACAGTACCTCTAGTTTTTGTTTCATTTGAAGACAGTACCTCTAGTTTTTGTTTCATTTGAAGACAGTACCTCTAGTTTTTTCTTTATTTGAAGACAGTACCTCTAGTTTTTGTTTCATTTGAAGACAGTACCTCTAGTTGTTGTTTCATTTGAAGACAGTACCTCTAGTTTTTGTTTCATTTGAAGACAGTACCTCTAGTTTTTGTTTCATTTGAAGACAGTACCTCTAGTTTTTGCTTTATTTGAAGACAGTACTTCTAGTTTTTGTTTCATTTGAAGACAGTACCTCTAGTTGTTGTTTCATTTGAAGACAGTACCTCTAGTTTTTGTTTCATTTGAAGACAGTACCTCTAGTTTTTGTTTCATTTGAAGACAGTACCTCTAGTTTTTGCTTTATTTGAAGACAGTACCTCTAGTTTTTGTTTCATTTGACGACAGTCCCTCTAGTTTTTGTTTCATTTGAAGACAGTACTTCTAGTTTTTGTTTTATTTGACGACAGTACCTCTAGTTTTTGTTTTATTTGAAGACAGTACCTCTAGATTTTGTTTCATTTGACGACAGTCCCTCTAGTTTTTGTTTCATTTGAAGACAGTACCTCTAGTTTTTGTTTCATTTGAAGACAGTACCTCTAGTTGTTGTTTCATTTGAAGACAGTACCTCTAGTTTTTGTTTCATTTGAAGACTACCTCTAGTTTTTGTTTCATTTGAAGACAGTACCTCTAGTTTTTGCTTTATTTGAAGACAGTACCTCTAGTTTTTGTTTTATTTGAAGACAGTACCTCTAGTTTTTGTTTTGTTTGACGACAGTCCCTCTAGTTTTTGTTTCATTTGACGACAGTCCCTCTAGTTTTTGTTTTATTTGACGACAGTCCCTCTAGTTTTTGTTTTATTTGAAGAAAGTACCTCTAGTTTTTGTTTTATTTGAAGACAGTACCTCTAATTTTTGCTTTATTTGAAGACAGTACCTCTAGTTGTTGTTTCATTTGAAGACAGTACCTCTAGTTTTTGTTTCATTTGAAGACAGTACCTCTAGTTTTTGTTTCATTTGAAGACAGTACCTCTAGTTTTTGTTTTATTTGAAGACAGTACCTCTAGTTTTTGTTTTGTTTGACGACAGTCCCTCTAGTTTTTGTTTCATTTGACGACAGTCCCTCTGGTTTTTGTTTTATTTGACGACAGTCCCTCTAGTTTTTGTTTTATTTGAAGACAGTACCTCTAGTTTTTGTTTTATTTGAAGACAGTACCTCTAGTTTTTGTTTTATTTGACGACAGTACCTCTAGTTTTTGTTTTATTTGAAGACAGTACCTCTAGTTTTTGTTTTATTTGACGACAGTACCTCTAGTTTTTGTTTTCTTTGACGACAGTACCTCTAGTTTTTGTTTTATTTGAAGACAGTCCCTCTAGTTTTTGTTTTATTTGACGACAGTCCCTCTAGTTTTTGTTTTATTTGACGACAGTACCTCTAGTTTTTGTTTTATTTGAAGACAGTACCTCTAGTTTTTGTTTCATTTGACGACAGTCCCTCTAGTTTTTGTTTTATTTGAAGACAGTACCTCTAGTTTTTGTTTTATTTGACGACAGTACCTCTAGTTTTTGTTTTATTTGAAGACAGTACCTCTAGTTTTTGTTTCATTTGACGACAGTCCCTCTAGTTTTTGTTTTATTTGACGACAGTCCCTCTAGTTTTTTTTTTATTTGAAGACAGTACCTCTAGTTTTTGTTTTATTTGAAGACAGTACCTCTAGTTTTTGTTTCATTTGACGACAGTCCCTCTAGTTTTTGTTTCATTTGAAGACAGTACCTCTAGTTTTTGTTTTATTTGACGACAGTACCTCTAGTTTTTGTTTTATTTGAAGACAGTACCTCTAGTTTTTGTTTCATTTGAAGACAGTCCCTCTAGTTTTTGTTTTATTTGACGACAGTCCCTCTAGTTTTTTTTTTATTTGAAGACAGTACCTCTAGTTTTTGTTTTATTTGAAGACAGTACCTCTAGTTTTTGTTTCATTTGACGACAGTCCCTCTAGTTTTTGTTTCATTTGAAGACAGTACCTCTAGTTTTTGTTTTATTTGACGACAGTACCTCTAGTTTTTGTTTTATTTGAAGACAGTACCTCTAGTTTTTGTTTCATTTGACGACAGTCCCTCTAGTTTTTGTTTCATTTGAAGACAGTACCTCTAGTTTTTGTTTCATTTGAAGACAGTACCTCTAGTTGTTGTTTCATTTGAAGACAGTACCTCTAGTTTTTGTTTCATTTGAAGACTACCTCTAGTTTTTGTTTCATTTGAAGACAGTACCTCTAGTTTTTGCTTTATTTGAAGACAGTACCTCTAGTTTTTGTTTCATTTGAAGACAGTACCTCTAGTTTTTGTTTTATTTGAAGACAGTATCTCTAGTTTTTGTTTTGTTTGAAGACAGTACCTCTAGTTTTTGCTTTATTTGAAGACAGTACCTCTAGTTGTTGTTTCATTTGAAGACAGTACCTCTAGTTTTTGTTTCATTTGAAGACAGTACCTCTAGTTTTTGTTTCATTTGAAGACTACCTCTAGTTTTTGTTTCATTTGAAGACAGTACCTCTAGTTTTTGCTTTATTTGAAGACAGTACCTCTAGTTTTTGTTTCATTTGAAGACAGTACCTCTAGTTTTTGTTTCATTTGACGACAGTCCCTCTAGTTTTTGTTTTATTTGACGACAGTCCCTCTAGTTTTTGTTTTATTTGAAGACAGTACCTCTAGTTTTTGTTTTATTTGAAGACAGTACCTCTAGTTTTTGTTTTGTTTGACGACAGTCCCTCTAGTTTTTGTTTCATTTGACGACAGTCCCTCTAGTTTTTGTTTTATTTGACGACAGTCCCTCTAGTTTTTGTTTTATTTGAAGAAAGTACCTCTAGTTTTTGTTTTATTTGAAGACAGTACCTCTAGTTTTTGCTTTATTTGAAGACAGTACCTCTAGTTGTTGTTTCATTTGAAGACAGTACCTCTAGTTTTTGTTTCATTTGAAGACAGTACCTCTAGTTTTTGTTTCATTTGAAGACAGTACCTCTAGTTTTTGTTTTATTTGAAGACAGTACCTCTAGTTTTTGTTTTGTTTGACGACAGTCCCTCTAGTTTTTGTTTCATTTGACGACAGTCCCTCTGGTTTTTGTTTTATTTGACGACAGTCCCTCTAGTTTTTGTTTTATTTGAAGACAGTACCTCTAGTTTTTGTTTTATTTGTAGACAGTACCTCTAGTTTTTGTTTTATTTGACGACAGTACCTCTAGTTTTTGTTTTATTTGAAGACAGTACCTCTAGTTTTTGTTTTATTTGACGACAGTACCTCTAGTTTTTGTTTTCTTTGACGACAGTACCTCTAGTTTTTGTTTTATTTGAAGACAGTCCCTCTAGTTTTTGTTTTATTTGACGACAGTCCCTCTAGTTTTTGTTTTATTTGACGACAGTACCTCTAGTTTTTGTTTTATTTGAAGACAGTACCTCTAGTTTTTGTTTCATTTGACGACAGTCCCTCTAGTTTTTGTTTTATTTGAAGACAGTACCTCTAGTTTTTGTTTTATTTGACGACAGTACCTCTAGTTTTTGTTTTATTTGAAGACAGTACCTCTAGTTTTTGTTTCATTTGACGACAGTCCCTCTAGTTTTTGTTTTATTTGACGACAGTCCCTCTAGTTTTTGTTTTATTTGAAGACAGTACCTCTAGTTTTTGTTTTATTTGAAGACAGTACCTCTAGTTTTTGTTTCATTTGACGACAGTCCCTCTAGTTTTTGTTTCATTTGACGACAGTCCCTCTAGTTTTTGTTTCATTTGAAGACAGTACCTCTAGTTTTTGTTTTATTTGACGACAGTACCTCTAGTTTTTGCTTTATTTGAAGACAGTACCTCTAGTTGTTGTTTCATTTGAAGACAGTACCTCTAGTTTTTGTTTCATTTTAAGACAGTACCTCTAGTTTTTGTTTTATTTGAAGACAGTATCTCTAGTTTTTGTTTTGTTTGAAGACAGTACCTCTAGTTTTTGCTTTATTTGAAGACAGTACCTCTAGTTGTTGTTTCATTTGAAGACAGTACCTCTAGTTTTTGTTTCATTTGAAGACAGTACCTCTAGTTTTTGTTTCATTTGAAGACAGTACCTCTAGTTTTTGCTTTATTTGAAGACAGTACCTCTAGTTTTTGTTTCATTTGAAGACAGTACCTCTAGTTTTTGTTTCATTTGAAGACAGTAACTCTAGTTTTTTCTTTATTTGAAGACAGTACCTCTAGTTTTTGTTTCATTTGAAGACAGTACCTCTAGTTGTTGTTTCATTTGAAGACAGTACCTCTAGTTTTTGTTTCATTTGAAGACAGTACCTCTAGTTTTTGTTTCATTTGAAGACAGTACCTCTAGTTTTTGCTTTATTTGAAGACAGTACCTCTAGTTTTTGTTTCATTTGAAGACAGTACCTCTAGTTGTTGTTTCATTTGAAGACAGTACCTCTAGTTTTTGTTTCATTTGAAGACAGTACCTCTAGTTTTTGTTTCATTTGAAGACAGTACCTCTAGTTTTTGCTTTATTTGAAGACAGTACCTCTAGTTTTTGTATCATTTGACGACAGTCCCTCTAGTTTTTGTTTCATTTGAAGACAGTACTTCTAGTTTTTGTTTTATTTGACGACAGTACCTCTAGTTTTTGTTTTATTTGAAGACAGTACCTCTAGTTTTTGTTTCATTTGACGACAGTCCCTCTAGTTTTTGTTTCATTTGAAGACAGTACCTCTAGTTTTTGTTTCATTTGAATACAGTACCTCTAGTTGTTGTTTCATTTGAAGACAGTACCTCTAGTTTTTGTTTCATTTGAAGACTACCTCTAGTTGTTGTTTCATTTGAAGACAGTACCTCTAGTTTTTGTTTCATTTGAAGACAGTACCTCTAGTTTTTGTTTCATTTGAAGACAGTACCTCTAGTTTTTGCTTTATTTGAAGACAGTACCTCTAGTTGTTGTTTCATTTGAAGACAGTACCTCTAGTTTTTGTTTCATTTGAAGACAGTACCTCTAGTTTTTGTTTCATTTGAAGACAGTACCTCTAGTTTTTTCTTTATTTGAAGACAGTACCTCTAGTTTTTGTTTCATTTGAAGACAGTACCTCTAGTTGTTGTTTCATTTGAAGACAGTACCTCTAGTTTTTGTTTCATTTGAAGACAGTACCTCTAGTTTTTGTTTCATTTGAAGACAGTACCTCTAGTTTTTGCTTTATTTGAAGACAGTACCTCTAGTTTTTGTTTCATTTGAAGACAGTACCTCTAGTTGTTGTTTCATTTGAAGACAGTACCTCTAGTTTTTGTTTCATTTGAAGACAGTACCTCTAGTTTTTGCTTTATTTGAAGACAGTACCTCTAGTTTTTGTTTCATTTGACGACAGTCCCTCTAGTTTTTGTTTCATTTGAAGACAGTACTTCTAGTTTTTGTTTTATTTGACGACAGTACCTCTAGTTTTTGTTTTATTTGAAGACAGTACCTCTAGTTTTTGTTTCATTTGACGACAGTCCCTCTAGTTTTTGTTTCATTTCAAGACAGTACCTCTAGTTTTTGTTTCATTTGAATACAGTACCTCTAGTTGTTGTTTCATTTGAAGACAGTACCTCTAGTTTTTGTTTCATTTGAAGACTACCTCTAGTTGTTGTTTCATTTGAAGACAGTACCTCTAGTTTTTGTTTCATTTGAAGACAGTACCTCTAGTTTTTGTTTCATTTGAAGACAGTACCTCTAGTTTTTGCTTTATTTGAAGACAGTACCTCTAGTTGTTGTTTCATTTGAAGACAGTACCTCTAGTTTTTGTTTCATTTGAAGACAGTACCTCTAGTTTTTGTTTCATTTGAAGACAGTACCTCTAGTTTTTTCTTTATTTGAAGACAGTACCTCTAGTTTTTGTTTCATTTGAAGACAGTACCTCTAGTTGTTGTTTCATTTGAAGACAGTACCTCTAGTTTTTGTTTCATTTGAAGACAGTACCTCTAGTTTTTGTTTCATTTGAAGACAGTACCTCTAGTTTTTGCTTTATTTGAAGACAGTACCTCTAGTTTTTGTTTCATTTGAAGACAGTACCTCTAGTTGTTGTTTCATTTGAAGACAGTACCTCTAGTTTTTGTTTCATTTGAAGACAGTACCTCTAGTTTTTGTTTCATTTGAAGACAGTACCTCTAGTTTTTGCTTTATTTGAAGACAGTACCTCTAGTTTTTGTTTCATTTGACGACAGTCCCTCTAGTTTTTGTTTCATTTGAAGACAGTACTTCTAGTTTTTGTTTTATTTGACGACAGTACCTCTAGTTTTTGTTTTATTTGAAGACAGTACCTCTAGTTTTTGTTTCATTTGACGACAGTCCCTCTAGTTTTTGTTTCATTTGAAGACAGTACCTCTAGTTTTTGTTTCATTTGAAGACAGTACCTCTAGTTGTTGTTTCATTTGAAGACAGTACCTCTAGTTTTTGTTTCATTTGAAGACTACCTCTAGTTTTTGTTTCATTTGAAGACAGTACCTCTAGTTTTTGCTTTATTTGAAGACAGTACCTCTAGTTTTTGTTTCATTTGAAGACAGTACCTCTAGTTTTTGTTTCATTTGAAGACAGTACCTCTAGTTTTTGTTTTATTTGAAGACAGTACCTCTAGTTTTTGTTTTGTTTGACGACAGTCCCTCTAGTTTTTGTTTCATTTGACGACAGTCCCTCTAGTTTTTGTTTCATTTGACGACAGTCCCTCTAGTTTTTGTTTTATTTGAAGACAGTACCTCTAGTTTTTGTTTATTTGAAGACAGTACCTCAGTTTTTGTTTTGTTTGACGACAGTCCCTCTAGTTTTTGTTTCATTTGACGACAGTCCCTCTAGTTTTTGTTTTATTTGACGACAGTCCCTCTAGTTTTTGTTTTATTTGAAGAAAGTACCTCTAGTTTTTGTTTTATTTGAAGACAGTACCTCTAGTTTTTGCTTTATTTGAAGACAGTACCTCTAGTTGTTGTTTCATTTGAAGACAGTACCTCTAGTTTTTGTTTCATTTGAAGACAGTACCTCTAGTTTTTGTTTCATTTGAAGACAGTACCTCTAGTCTTTGTTTCATTTGAAGACAGTACCTCTAGTTTTTGCTTCATTTGAAGACAGTACCTCTAGTTGTTGTTTCATTTGAAGACAGTACCTCTAGTTTTTGTTTCATTTGAAGACTACCTCTAGTTTTTGTTTCATTTGAAGACAGTACCTCTAGTTTTTGTTTCATTTGAAGACAGTACCTCTAGTTTTTGTTTCATTTGAAGACAGTACCTCTAGTTTTTGCTTTATTTGAAGACAGTCCCTCTAGTTGTTGTTTCATTTGAAGACAGTACCTCTAGTTTTTGTTTCATTTGAAGACAGTACCTCTAGTTTTTGTTTCATTTGAAGACAGTACCTCTAGTTTTTTCTTTATTTGAAGACAGTACCTCTAGTTTTTGTTTCATTTGAAGACAGTACCTCTAGTTGTTGTTTCATTTGAAGACAGTACCTCTAGTTTTTGTTTCATTTGAAGACAGTACCTCTAGTTTTTGTTTCATTTGAAGACAGTACCTCTAGTTTTTGCTTTATTTGAAGACAGTACCTCTAGTTTTTGTTTCATTTGAAGACAGTACCTCTAGTTGTTGTTTCATTTGAAGACAGTACCTCTAGTTTTTGTTTCATTTGAAGACAGTACCTCTAGTTTTTGTTTCATTTGAAGACAGTACCTCTAGTTTTTGCTTTATTTGAAGACAGTACCTGTAGTTTTTGTTTCATTTGACGACAGTCCCTCTAGTTTTTGTTTCATTTGAAGACAGTACTTCTAGTTTTTGTTTTATTTGACGACAGTACCTCTAGTTTTTGTTTTATTTGAAGACAGTACCTCTAGTTTTTGTTTCATTTGACGACAGTCCCTCTAGTTTTTGTTTCATTTGAAGACAGTACCTCTAGTTTTTGTTTCATTTGAAGACAGTACCTCTAGTTGTTGTTTCATTTGAAGACAGTACCTCTAGTTTTTGTTTCATTTGAAGACTACCTCTAGTTTTTGTTTCATTTGAAGACAGTACCTCTAGTTTTTGCTTTATTTGAAGACAGTACCTCTAGTTTTTGTTTCATTTGAAGACAGTACCTCTAGTTTTTGTTTCATTTGAAGACAGTACCTCTAGTTTTTGTTTTATTTGAAGACAGTACCTCTAGTTTTTGTTTTGTTTGACGACAGTCCCTCTAGTTTTTGTTTCATTTGAAGACAGTCCCTCTAGTTTTTGTTTTATTTGACGACAGTCCCTCTAGTTTTTGTTTTATTTGAAGACAGTACCTCTAGTTTTTGTTTTATTTGAAGACAGTACCTCTAGTTTTTGTTTTGTTTGACGACAGTCCCTCTAGTTTTTGTTTCATTTGACGACAGTCCCTCTAGTTTTTGTTTTATTTGACGACAGTCCCTCTAGTTTTTGTTTTATTTGAAGAAAGTACCTCTAGTTTTTGTTTTATTTGAAGACAGTACCTCTAGTTTTTGCTTTATTTGAAGACAGTACCTCTAGTTGTTGTTTCATTTGAAGACAGTACCTCTAGTTTTTGTTTCATTTGAAGACAGTACCTCTAGTTTTTGTTTCATTTGAAGACAGTACCTCTAGTTTTTGTTTCATTTGAAGACAGTACCTTTAGTTTTTGTTTCATTTGAAGACAGTACCTCTAGTTGTTGTTTCATTTGAAGACAGTACCTCTAGTTTTTGTTTCATTTGAAGACTACCTCTAGTTTTTGTTTCATTTGAAGACAGTACCTCTAGTTTTTGCTTTATTTGAAGACAGTACCTCTAGTTTTTGTTTCATTTGAAGACAGTACCTCTAGTTTTTGTTTCATTTGACGACAGTCCCTCTAGTTTTTGTTTTATTTGACGACAGTCCCTCTAGTTTTTGTTTTATTTGAAGACAGTACCTCTAGTTTTTGTTTTATTTGAAGACAGTACCTCTAGTTTTTGTTTTGTTTGACGACAGTCCCTCTAGTTTTTGTTTCATTTGACGACAGTCCCTCTAGTTTTTGTTTTATTTGACGACAGTCCCTCTAGTTTTTGTTTTATTTGAAGAAAGTACCTCTAGTTTTTGTTTTATTTGAAGACAGTACCTCTAGTTTTTGCTTTATTTGAAGACAGTACCTCTAGTTGTTGTTTCATTTGAAGACAGTACCTCTAGTTTTTGTTTCATTTGAAGACAGTACCTCTAGTTTTTGTTTCATTTGAAGACAGTACCTCTAGTTTTTGTTTTATTTGAAGACAGTACCTCTAGTTTTTGTTTTGTTTGACGACAGTCCCTCTAGTTTTTGTTTCATTTGACGACAGTCCCTCTGGTTTTTGTTTTATTTGACGACAGTCCCTCTAGTTTTTGTTTTATTTGAAGACAGTACCTCTAGTTTTTGTTTCATTTGAAGACAGTACTTCTAGTTTTTGTTTTATTTGACGACAGTACCTCTAGTTTTTGTTTTATTTGAAGACAGTACCTCTAGTTTTTGTTTCATTTGACGACAGTCCCTCTAGTTTTTGTTTCATTTGAAGACAGTACCTCTAGTTTTTGTTTCATTTGAAGACAGTACCTCTAGTTGTTGTTTCATTTGAAGACAGTACCTCTAGTTTTTGTTTCATTTGAAGACTACCTCTAGTTTTTGTTTCATTTGAAGACAGTACCTCTAGTTTTTGCTTTATTTGAAGACAGTACCTCTAGTTTTTGTTTCATTTGAAGACAGTACCTCTAGTTTTTGTTTCATTTGAAGACAGTACCTCTAGTTTTTGTTTTATTTGAAGACAGTACCTCTAGTTTTTGTTTTGTTTGACGACAGTCCCTCTAGTTTTTGTTTCATTTGACGACAGTCCCTCTAGTTTTTGTTTCATTTGACGACAGTCCCTCTAGTTTTTGTTTTATTTGAAGACAGTACCTCTAGTTTTTGTTTATTTGAAGACAGTACCTCAGTTTTTGTTTTGTTTGACGACAGTCCCTCTAGTTTTTGTTTCATTTGACGACAGTCCCTCTAGTTTTTGTTTTATTTGACGACAGTCCCTCTAGTTTTTGTTTTATTTGAAGAAAGTACCTCTAGTTTTTGTTTTATTTGAAGACAGTACCTCTAGTTTTTGCTTTATTTGAAGACAGTACCTCTAGTTGTTGTTTCATTTGAAGACAGTACCTCTAGTTTTGTTTCATTTGAAGACAGTACCTCTAGTTTTTGTTTCATTTGAAGACAGTACCTCTAGTCTTTGTTTCATTTGAAGACAGTACCTCTAGTTTTTGCTTCATTTGAAGACAGTACCTCTAGTTGTTGTTTCATTTGAAGACAGTACCTCTAGTTTTTGTTTCATTTGAAGACTACCTCTAGTTTTTGTTTCATTTGAAGACAGTACCTCTAGTTTTTGTTTCATTTGAAGACAGTACCTCTAGTTTTTGTTTCATTTGAAGACAGTACCTCTAGTTTTTGCTTTATTTGAAGACAGTCCCTCTAGTTGTTGTTTCATTTGAAGACAGTACCTCTAGTTTTTGTTTCATTTGAAGACAGTACCTCTAGTTTTTGTTTCATTTGAAGACAGTACCTCTAGTTTTTTCTTTATTTGAAGACAGTACCTCTAGTTTTTGTTTCATTTGAAGACAGTACCTCTAGTTGTTGTTTCATTTGAAGACAGTACCTCTAGTTTTTGTTTCATTTGAAGACAGTACCTCTAGTTTTTGTTTCATTTGAAGACAGTACCTCTAGTTTTTGCTTTATTTGAAGACAGTACCTCTAGTTTTTGTTTCATTTGAAGACAGTACCTCTAGTTGTTGTTTCATTTGAAGACAGTACCTCTAGTTTTTGTTTCATTTGAAGACAGTACCTCTAGTTTTTGTTTCATTTGAAGACAGTACCTCTAGTTTTTGCTTTATTTGAAGACAGTACCTGTAGTTTTTGTTTCATTTGACGACAGTCCCTCTAGTTTTTGTTTCATTTGAAGACAGTACTTCTAGTTTTTGTTTTATTTGACGACAGTACCTCTAGTTTTTGTTTTATTTGAAGACAGTACCTCTAGTTTTTGTTTCATTTGACGACAGTCCCTCTAGTTTTTGTTTCATTTGAAGACAGTACCTCTAGTTTTTGTTTCATTTGAAGACAGTACCTCTAGTTGTTGTTTCATTTGAAGACAGTACCTCTAGTTTTTGTTTCATTTGAAGACTACCTCTAGTTTTTGTTTCATTTGAAGACAGTACCTCTAGTTTTTGCTTTATTTGAAGACAGTACCTCTAGTTTTTGTTTCATTTGAAGACAGTACCTCTAGTTTTTGTTTCATTTGAAGACAGTACCTCTAGTTTTTGTTTTATTTGAAGACAGTACCTCTAGTTTTTGTTTTGTTTGACGACAGTCCCTCTAGTTTTTGTTTCATTTGAAGACAGTCCCTCTAGTTTTTGTTTTATTTGACGACAGTCCCTCTAGTTTTTGTTTTATTTGAAGACAGTACCTCTAGTTTTTGTTTTATTTGAAGACAGTACCTCTAGTTTTTGTTTTGTTTGACGACAGTCCCTCTAGTTTTTGTTTCATTTGACGACAGTCCCTCTAGTTTTTGTTTTATTTGACGACAGTCCCTCTAGTTTTTGTTTTATTTGAAGAAAGTACCTCTAGTTTTTGTTTTATTTGAAGACAGTACCTCTAGTTTTTGCTTTATTTGAAGACAGTACCTCTAGTTGTTGTTTCATTTGAAGACAGTACCTCTAGTTTTTGTTTCATTTGAAGACAGTACCTCTAGTTTTTGTTTCATTTGAAGACAGTACCTCTAGTTTTTGTTTCATTTGAAGACAGTACCTTTAGTTTTTGTTTCATTTGAAGACAGTACCTCTAGTTGTTGTTTCATTTGAAGACAGTACCTCTAGTTTTTGTTTCATTTGAAGACTACCTCTAGTTTTTGTTTCATTTGAAGACAGTACCTCTAGTTTTTGCTTTATTTGAAGACAGTACCTCTAGTTTTTGTTTCATTTGAAGACAGTACCTCTAGTTTTTGTTTCATTTGACGACAGTCCCTCTAGTTTTTGTTTTATTTGACGACAGTCCCTCTAGTTTTTGTTTTATTTGAAGACAGTACCTCTAGTTTTTGTTTTATTTGAAGACAGTACCTCTAGTTTTTGTTTTGTTTGACGACAGTCCCTCTAGTTTTTGTTTCATTTGACGACAGTCCCTCTAGTTTTTGTTTTATTTGACGACAGTCCCTCTAGTTTTTGTTTTATTTGAAGAAAGTACCTCTAGTTTTTGTTTTATTTGAAGACAGTACCTCTAGTTTTTGCTTTATTTGAAGACAGTACCTCTAGTTGTTGTTTCATTTGAAGACAGTACCTCTAGTTTTTGTTTCATTTGAAGACAGTACCTCTAGTTTTTGTTTCATTTGAAGACAGTACCTCTAGTTTTTGTTTTATTTGAAGACAGTACCTCTAGTTTTTGTTTTGTTTGACGACAGTCCCTCTAGTTTTTGTTTCATTTGACGACAGTCCCTCTGGTTTTTGTTTTATTTGACGACAGTCCCTCTAGTTTTTGTTTTATTTGAAGACAGTACCTCTAGTTTTTGTTTTATTTGAAGACAGTACCTCTAGTTTTTGTTTTATTTGACGACAGTACCTCTAGTTTTTGTTTTATTTGAAGACAGTACCTCTAGTTTTTGTTTTATTTGACGACAGTACCTCTAGTTTTTGTTTTCTTTGACGACAGTACCTCTAGTTTTTGTTTTATTTGAAGACAGTCCCTCTAGTTTTTGTTTTATTTGACGACAGTCCCTCTAGTTTTTGTTTTATTTGACGACAGTACCTCTAGTTTTTGTTTTATTTGAAGACAGTACCTCTAGTTTTTGTTTCATTTGACGACAGTCCCTCTAGTTTTTGTTTTATTTGAAGACAGTACCTCTAGTTTTTGTTTTATTTGACGACAGTACCTCTAGTTTTTGTTTTATTTGAAGACAGTACCTCTAGTTTTTGTTTCATTTGACGACAGTCCCTCTAGTTTTTGTTTCATTTGAAGACAGTACCTCTAGTTTTTGTTTCATTTGAAGACAGTACCTCTAGTTGTTGTTTCATTTGAAGACAGTACCTCTAGTTTTTGTTTCATTTGAAGACTACCTCTAGTTTTTGTTTCATTTGAAGACAGTACCTCTAGTTTTTGCTTTATTTGAAGACAGTACCTCTAGTTTTTGTTTCATTTGAAGACAGTACCTCTAGTTTTTGTTTCATTTGAAGACAGTACCTCTAGTTTTTGTTTTATTTGAAGACAGTACCTCTAGTTTTTGTTTTGTTTGACGACAGTCCCTCTAGTTTTTGTTTCATTTGAAGACAGTCCCTCTAGTTTTTGTTTTATTTGACGACAGTCCCTCTAGTTTTTGTTTTATTTGAAGACAGTACCTCTAGTTTTTGTTTTATTTGAAGACAGTACCTCTAGTTTTTGTTTTGTTTGACGACAGTCCCTCTAGTTTTTGTTTCATTTGACGACAGTCCCTCTAGTTTTTGTTTTATTTGACGACAGTCCCTCTAGTTTTTGTTTTATTTGAAGAAAGTACCTCTAGTTGTTGTTTCATTTGAAGACAGTACCCCTAGTTTTTGTTTCATTTGAAGACAGTACCTCTAGTTTTTGCTTTATTTGAAGACAGTCCCTCTAGTTTTTGTTTCATTTGACGACAGTCCCTCTAGTTTTTGTTTTATTTGAAGACAGTACCTCTAGTTTTTGCTTTATTTGAAGACAGTACCTCTAGTTGTTGTTTCATTTGAAGACAGTACCTCTAGTTTTTGTTTCATTTGAAGACAGTACCTCTAGTTTTTGTTTCATTTGAAGACAGTACCTCTAGTTTTTGTTTCATTTGAAGACAGTACCTTTAGTTTTTGTTTCATTTGAAGACAGTACCTCTAGTTGTTGTTTCATTTGAAGACAGTACCTCTAGTTTTTGTTTCATTTGAAGACTACCTCTAGTTTTTGTTTCAT
Organism: Bathymodiolus septemdierum; assembly: GCA_963383655.1. Taxonomy (NCBI): domain Eukaryota; kingdom Metazoa; phylum Mollusca; class Bivalvia; order Mytilida; family Modiolidae; genus Bathymodiolus; species Bathymodiolus septemdierum. The sequence continues at coordinate 7,366,297 of OY726524.1, forward strand.
TTGAAGACAGTACCTCTAGTTTTTGCTTTATTTGAAGACAGTACCTCTAGTTTTTGTTTCATTTGAAGACAGTACCTCTAGTTTTTGTTTCATTTGACGACAGTCCCTCTAGTTTTTGTTTTATTTGACGACAGTCCCTCTAGTTTTTGTTTTATTTGAAGACAGTACCTCTAGTTTTTGTTTTATTTGAAGACAGTACCTCTAGTTTTTGTTTTGTTTGACGACAGTCCCTCTAGTTTTTGTTTCATTTGACGACAGTCCCTCTAGTTTTTGTTTTATTTGACGACAGTCCCTCTAGTTTTTGTTTTATTTGAAGAAAGTACCTCTAGTTTTTGTTTTATTTGAAGACAGTACCTCTAGTTTTTGCTTTATTTGAAGACAGTACCTCTAGTTGTTGTTTCATTTGAAGACAGTACCTCTAGTTTTTGTTTCATTTGAAGACAGTACCTCTAGTTTTTGTTTCATTTGAAGACAGTACCTCTAGTTTTTGTTTTATTTGAAGACAGTACCTCTAGTTTTTGTTTTGTTTGACGACAGTCCCTCTAGTTTTTGTTTCATTTGACGACAGTCCCTCTGGTTTTTGTTTTATTTGACGACAGTCCCTCTAGTTTTTGTTTTATTTGAAGACAGTACCTCTAGTTTTTGTTTCATTTGAAGACTACCTCTAGTTTTTGTTTCATTTGAAGACAGTACCTCTAGTTTTTGCTTTATTTGAAGACAGTACCTCTAGTTTTTGTTTCATTTGAAGACAGTACCTCTAGTTTTTGTTTCATTTGACGACAGTCCCTCTAGTTTTTGTTTTATTTGACGACAGTCCCTCTAGTTTTTGTTTTATTTGAAGACAGTACCTCTAGTTTTTGTTTTATTTGAAGACAGTACCTCTAGTTTTTGTTTTGTTTGACGACAGTCCCTCTAGTTTTTGTTTCATTTGACGACAGTCCCTCTAGTTTTTGTTTTATTTGACGACAGTCCCTCTAGTTTTTGTTTTATTTGAAGAAAGTACCTCTAGTTTTTGTTTTATTTGAAGACAGTACCTCTAGTTTTTGCTTTATTTGAAGACAGTACCTCTAGTTGTTGTTTCATTTGAAGACAGTACCTCTAGTTTTTGTTTCATTTGAAGACAGTACCTCTAGTTTTTGTTTCATTTGAAGACAGTACCTCTAGTTTTTGTTTTATTTGAAGACAGTACCTCTAGTTTTTGTTTTGTTTGACGACAGTCCCTCTAGTTTTTGTTTCATTTGACGACAGTCCCTCTGGTTTTTGTTTTATTTGACGACAGTCCCTCTAGTTTTTGTTTTATTTGAAGACAGTACCTCTAGTTTTTGTTTTATTTGAAGACAGTACCTCTAGTTTTTGTTTTATTTGACGACAGTACCTCTAGTTTTTGTTTTATTTGAAGACAGTACCTCTAGTTTTTGTTTTATTTGACGACAGTACCTCTAGTTTTTGTTTTCTTTGACGACAGTACCTCTAGTTTTTGTTTTATTTGAAGACAGTCCCTCTAGTTTTTGTTTTATTTGACGACAGTCCCTCTAGTTTTTGTTTTATTTGACGACAGTACCTCTAGTTTTTGTTTTATTTGAAGACAGTACCTCTAGTTTTTGTTTCATTTGACGACAGTCCCTCTAGTTTTTGTTTTATTTGAAGACAGTACCTCTAGTTTTTGTTTTATTTGACGACAGTACCTCTAGTTTTTGTTTTATTTGAAGACAGTACCTCTAGTTTTTGTTTCATTTGACGACAGTCCCTCTAGTTTTTGTTTTATTTCACGACAGTCCCTCTAGTTTTTGTTTTATTTGAAGACAGTACCTCTAGTTTTTGTTTTATTTGAAGACAGTACCTCTAGTTTTTGTTTCATTTGACGACAGTCCCTCTAGTTTTTGTTTCATTTGAAGACAGTACCTCTAGTTTTTGTTTTATTTGAAGACAGTACCTCTAGTTTTTGTTTTGTTTGACGACAGTCCCTCTAGTTTTTGTTTCATTTGAAGACAGTCCCTCTAGTTTTTGTTTTATTTGACGACAGTCCCTCTAGTTTTTGTTTTATTTGAAGACAGTACCTCTAGTTTTTGTTTTATTTGAAGACAGTACCTCTAGTTTTTGTTTTGTTTGACGACAGTCCCTCTAGTTTTTGTTTCATTTGACGACAGTCCCTCTAGTTTTTGTTTTATTTGACGACAGTCCCTCTAGTTTTTGTTTTATTTGAAGAAAGTACCTCTAGTTTTTGTTTTATTTGAAGACAGTACCTCTAGTTTTTGCTTTATTTGAAGACAGTACCTCTAGTTGTTGTTTCATTTGAAGACAGTACCTCTAGTTTTTGTTTCATTTGAAGACAGTACCTCTAGTTTTTGTTTCATTTGAAGACAGTACCTCTAGTTTTTGTTTCATTTGAAGACAGTACCTTTAGTTTTTGTTTCATTTGAAGACAGTACCTCTAGTTGTTGTTTCATTTGAAGACAGTACCTCTAGTTTTTGTTTCATTTGAAGACTACCTCTAGTTTTTGTTTCATTTGAAGACAGTACCTCTAGTTTTTGCTTTATTTGAAGACAGTACCTCTAGTTTTTGTTTCATTTGAAGACAGTACCTCTAGTTTTTGTTTCATTTGACGACAGTCCCTCTAGTTTTTGTTTTATTTGACGACAGTCCCTCTAGTTTTTGTTTTATTTGAAGACAGTACCTCTAGTTTTTGTTTTATTTGAAGACAGTACCTCTAGTTTTTGTTTTGTTTGACAACAGTCCCTCTAGTTTTTGTTTCATTTGACGACAGTCCCTCTAGTTTTTGTTTTATTTGACGACAGTCCCTCTAGTTTTTGTTTTATTTGAAGAAAGTACCTCTAGTTTTTGTTTTATTTGAAGACAGTACCTCTAGTTTTTGCTTTATTTGAAGACAGTACCTCTAGTTGTTGTTTCATTTGAAGACAGTACCTCTAGTTTTTGTTTCATTTGAAGACAGTACCTCTAGTTTTTGTTTCATTTGAAGACAGTACCTCTAGTTTTTGTTTTATTTGAAGACAGTACCTCTAGTTTTTGTTTTGTTTGACGACAGTCCCTCTAGTTTTTGTTTCATTTGACGACAGTCCCTCTGGTTTTTTTTTTATTTGACGACAGTCCCTCTAGTTTTTGTTTTATTTGAAGACAGTACCTCTAGTTTTTGTTTTATTTGAAGACAGTACCTCTAGTTTTTGTTTTATTTGACGACAGTACCTCTAGTTTTTGTTTTATTTGAAGACAGTACCTCTAGTTTTTGTTTTATTTGACGACAGTACCTCTAGTTTTTGTTTTCTTTGACGACAGTACCTCTAGTTTTTGTTTTATTTGAAGACAGTCCCTCTAGTTTTTGTTTTATTTGACGACAGTCCCTCTAGTTTTTGTTTTATTTGACGACAGTACCTCTAGTTTTTGTTTTATTTGAAGACAGTACCTCTAGTTTTTGTTTCATTTGACGACAGTCCCTCTAGTTTTTGTTTTATTTGAAGACAGTACCTCTAGTTTTTGTTTTATTTGACGACAGTACCTCTAGTTTTTGTTTTATTTGAAGACAGTACCTCTAGTTTTTGTTTCATTTGACGACAGTCCCTCTAGTTTTTGTTTTATTTCACGACAGTCCCTCTAGTTTTTGTTTTATTTGAAAACAGTACCTCTAGTTTTTGTTTTATTTGAAGACAGTACCTCTAGTTTTTGTTTCATTTGACGACAGTCCCTCTAGTTTTTGTTTCATTTGACGACAGTCCCTCTAGTTTTTGTTTCATTTGAAGACAGTACCTCTAGTTTTTGTTTTATTTGACGACAGTACCTCTAGTTTTTGTTTTATTTGAAGACAGTACCTCTAGTTTTTGTTTCATTTGACGACAGTCCCTCTAGTTTTTGTTTCATTTGAAGACAGTACCTCTAGTTTTTGTTTCATTTGAAGACAGTACCTCTAGTTGTTGTTTCATTTGAAGACAGTACCTCTAGTTTTTGTTTCATTTGAAGACTACCTCTAGTTTTTGTTTCATTTGAAGACAGTACCTCTAGTTTTTGCTTTATTTGAAGACAGTACCTCTAGTTTTTGTTTCATTTGAAGACAGTACCTCTAGTTTTTGTTTTATTTGAAGACAGTATCTCTAGTTTTTGTTTTGTTTGAAGACAGTACCTCTAGTTTTTGTTTTATTTGAAGACAGTACCTCTAGTTGTTGTTTCATTTGAAGACAGTACCTCTAGTTTTTGTTTCATTTGAAGACAGTACCTCTAGTTTTTGTTTCATTTGAAGACAGTACCTCTAGTTTTTGCTTTATTTGAAGACAGTACCTCTAGTTGTTGTTTCATTTGAAGACAGTACCTCTAGTTTTTGTTTCATTTGAAGACAGTACCTCTAGTTTTTGTTTCATTTGAAGACAGTACCTCTAGTTTTTTCTTTATTTGAAGACAGTACCTCTAGTTTTTGTTTCATTTGAAGACAGTACCTCTAGTTGTTGTTTCATTTGAAGACAGTACCTCTAGTTTTTGTTTCATTTGAAGACAGTACCTCTAGTTTTTGTTTCATTTGAAGACAGTACCTCTAGTTTTTGCTTTATTTGAAGACAGTACCTCTAGTTTTTGTTTCATTTGAAGACAGTACCTCTAGTTGTTGTTTCATTTGAAGACAGTACCTCTAGTTTTTGTTTCATTTGAAGACAGTACCTCTAGTTTTTGTTTCATTTGAAGACAGTACCTCTAGTTTTTGCTTTATTTGAAGACAGTACCTCTAGTTTTTGTTTCATTTGACGACAGTCCCTCTAGTTTTTGTTTCATTTGAAGACAGTACTTCTAATTTTTGTTTTATTTGACGACAGTACCTCTAGTTTTTGTTTTATTTGAAGACTACCTCTAGTTTTTGTTTCATTTGACGACAGTCCCTCTAGTTTTTGTTTCATTTGAAGACAGTACCTCTAGTTTTTGTTTCATTTGAAGACAGTACCTCTAGTTGTTGTTTCATTTGAAGACAGTACCTCTAGTTTTTGTTTCATTTGAAGACTACCTCTAGTTTTTGTTTCATTTGAAGACAGTACCTCTAGTTTTTGCTTTATTTGAAGACAGTACCTCTAGTTTTTGTTTCATTTGAAGACAGTACCTCTAGTTTTTGTTTCATTTGAAGACAGTACCTCTAGTTTTTGTTTCATTTGAAGACAGTACCTCTAGTTTTTGTTTTGTTTGACGACAGTCCCTCTAGTTTTTGTTTCATTTGACGACAGTCCCTCTAGTTTTTGTTTTATTTGACGACAGTCCCTCTAGTTTTTGTTTTATTTGAAGACAGTACCTCTAGTTTTTGTTTTATTTGAAGACAGTACCTCTAGTTTTTGTTTTGTTTGACGACAGTCCCTCTAGTTTTTGTTTCATTTGACGACAGTCCCTCTAGTTTTTGTTTTATTTGACGACAGTCCCTCTAGTTTTTGTTTTATTTGAAGAAAGTACCTCTAGTTTTTGTTTTATTTGAAGACAGTACCTCTAGTTTTTGCTTTATTTGAAGACAGTACCTCTAGTTGTTGTTTCATTTGAAGACAGTACCTCTAGTTTTTGTTTCATTTGAAGACAGTACCTCTAGTTTTTGTTTCATTTGAAGACAGTACCTCTAGTTTTTGTTTTATTTGAAGACAGTACCTCTAGTTTTTGTTTTGTTTGACGACAGTCCCTCTAGTTTTTGTTTCATTTGACGACAGTCCCTCTAGTTTTTGTTTTATTTGACGACAGTCCCTCTAGTTTTTGTTTTATTTGAAGACAGTACCTCTAGTTTTTGTTTTATTTGAAGACAGTACCTCTAGTTTTTGTTTTATTTGACGACAGTACCTCTAGTTTTTGTTTTATTTGAAGACAGTACCTCTAGTTTTTGTTTTATTTGAAGACAGTACCTCTAGTTTTTGTTTTGTTTGACGACAGTACCTCTAGTTTTTGTTTTATTTGAAGACAGTCCCTCTAGTTTTTGTTTTATTTGACGACAGTCCCTCTAGTTTTTGTTTTATTTGACGACAGTACCTCTAGTTTTTGTTTTATTTGAAGACAGTACCTCTAGTTTTTGTTTCATTTGACGACAGTCCCTCTAGTTTTTGTTTTATTTGAAGACAGTACCTCTAGTTTTTGTTTTATTTGACGACAGTACCTCTAGTTTTTGTTTTATTTGAAGACAGTACCTCTAGTTTTTGTTTCATTTGACGACAGTCCCTCTAGTTTTTGTTTTATTTGACGACAGTCCCTCTAGTTTTTGTTTTATTTGAAGACAGTACCTCTAGTTTTTGTTTTATTTGAAGACAGTACCTCTAGTTTTTGTTTCATTTGACGACAGTCCCTCTAGTTTTTGTTTCATTTGACGACAGTCCCTCTAGTTTTTGTTTCATTTGAAGACAGTACCTCTAGTTTTTGTTTTATTTGACGACAGTACCTCTAGTTTTTGTTTTATTTGAAGACAGTACCTCTAGTTTTTGTTTCATTTGAAGACAGTACCTCTAGTTTTTGTTTCATTTGACGACAGTCCCTCTAGTTTTTGTTTCATTTGACGACAGTCCCTCTAGTTTTTGTTTCATTTGAAGACAGTACCTCTAGTTTTTGTTTTATTTGACGACAGTACCTCTAGTTTTTGTTTCATTTGACGACAGTCCCTCTAGTTTTTGTTTCATTTGAAGACAGTACCTCTAGTTGTTGTTTTATTTGAAGACAGTACCTCTAGTTTTTGCTTTATTTGAAGACAGTACCTCTAGTTTTTGTTTCATTTGAAGACAGTACCTCTAGTTTTTGTTTTATTTGAAGACAGTACCTCTAGTTGTTGTTTTATTTGAAGACAGTACCTCTAGTTTTTGTTTTATTTGAAGACAGTACCTCTAGTTGTTGTTTTATTTGAAGACAGTACCTCTAGTTGTTGTTTTATTTGAAGACAGTACCTCTAGTTTTTGTTTTATTTGAAGACAGTACCTCTAGTTTTTGTTTTATTTGAAGACAGTACCTCTAGTTTTTGTTTTATTTGAAGACAGTACCTCTAGTTGTTGTTTTATTTGAAGACAGTACCTCTAGTTGTTGTTTTATTTGAAGACAGTACCTCTAGTTTTTGTTTTATTTGAAGACAGTACCTCTAGTTGTTGTTTTATTTGAAGACAGTACCTCTAGTTTTTGTTTTATTTGAAGACAGTACCCCTAGTTTTTGTTTCATTTGAAGACAGTACCTCTAGTTTTTGCTTTATTTGAAGACAGTACCTCTAGTTTTTGTTTCATTTGAAGACAGTACCTCTAGTTTTTGTTTTATTTGAAGACAGTACCTCTAGTTGTTGTTTTATTTGAAGACAGTACCTCTAGTTTTTGTTTTATTTGAAGACAGTACCTCTAGTTGTTGTTTTATTTGAAGAAAGTACCTCTAGTTGTTGTTTTATTTGAAGACAGTACCTCTAGTTTTTGTTTTATTTGAAGACAGTACCTCTAGTTTTTGTTTTATTTGAAGACAGTACCTCTAGTTTTTGTTTTATTTGAAGACAGTACCTCTAGTTGTTGTTTTATTTGAAGACAGTACCTCTAGTTGTTGTTTTATTTGAAGACAGTACCTCTAGTTTTTGTTTTATTTGAAGACAGTACCTCTAGTTGTTGTTTCATTTGAAGACAGTACCTCTAGTTTTTGTTTTATTTGAAGACAGTACCCCTAGTTTTTGTTTTATTTGAAGACAGTACCTCTAGTTGTTGTTTCATTTGAAGACAGTACCTCTAGTTTTTGTTTCATTTGAAGACAGTACCTCTAGTTGTTGTTTCATTTGAAGACAGTACCTCTAGTTTTTGTTTCATTTGAAGACAGTACCTCTAGTTTTTGTTTCATTTGTTACCTCTAAAACTACATCTAGTTTAAATATGCATGTACAGTCCACATAAATACACTGGTATATTATTTTATTAATAATTCTTTTATTACATATTTTTTTCAATGCAGATAATCAATACATCAATGACAAATACATTTAAAACAACAAATAAAACACATAAATGAGGAGAAAAAAACTTCAGATCTTTCCATACAATTCAAAATTTACATTTGGATAGTGCTTTAAATTTGTCCAATTAGTGAACATAAAAATGATTTCCACAATAATTTCTGAATATACAATGCAAATTGAACAAAAAAGATTCTACTAGTAAAAATGACATGTATATTTGATATAGGTATAAGACATATGTTCACAGAATGGAATCTAAAATCCAAAAAGACTCGTCTTCATTGGTTGACCTTTCACCTGCAAAACAAATATCAAAGTTCAGCTATACATGTGTATATGGTTAATATTGTTTCTGAATGTTTTATGACTTATCGCAGGGTTTGTAAGTTGAGTACCATGAATGGGTGCCACTAATCTAGTAGAGCACGAACTGCTTACTCTTCTGAACCAACCGAGTTCAACCCCAGGTTTTAATGGAGTTCGTGCAACTCAATCTTTTTTTTGTCTAGTTATTTGTCCTTTCGTTCCGTTTCCTTTGGCCATTGTGTTATCTGTCCTTCGATTTACAGATACTGATTACCCCTTTGGTATCTTCAAACTCTTCTTATGCAAATCTATAAAACCTTCCAACCAATAAAATAAAAGCCATAAAACTGGTACCTTATTCTTGTGATTTTACTTTGGTGAGTAAACATCAAGGGAAATCTATTTAGCACTCAGATAACCCATAGAGTATATCACTTTTATTGTGGTTCTTCCAGCCAAAGAAATTTGACCGAATCGACAACTCAAAAGAGCAAAGACATAGTAAGTTTGAGTGCCAAAGTATAGCACATTTGAGCAAAGATTTTTAAACCCTTTTGAGCGAATTTCTACAAATGCTCAAGCCATTTGAGTGAAAAATATGTTTACCACGGAGGTGGAATTAAGATTTTAACGATGATGTCTGCATTGTACTAGACCAACACGATTATAGTTGAATAGTTTATAGTGCTAGTTCAATGAAGCAACAGTTCACAGTACTAGTTCAATGAAGCAATAGCTTATAGCATTAGCTCAATGAAGCAATAGCTTATAGTGCTAGCTCAACGAAGCAACAGTTCATAGTACTAGCTCAATGAAGCAATAGTTTATAGTATTAGCTCAATGAAGCAATAGTTTATAGTATTAGCTCAATGAAGCAATAGTTTATAGTACTAGCTCAATGAAGCAATAGCTTATAGTATTAGCTCAATGAAGCAATAGCTCAGAGTACTAGCTCAATGAAGCAATAGTGCATAATGCTAACTCAATGAAGCTATAGTTCATAGTGTTAGCTCAATGAAGAAATAGTGCATATTACTAGCTCAATGAAGCAACAGTGCATAGTGCTAGCTCAATGAGGCTATAGCTCATAGTACTAGCTCAATGAAACAATAGTTTATAGTGTTAGCTCAATGAAACAATAGTGCATAATGCTAGCTCAATGAAACAATAGTGCATAGTGCTAGCTCAATGAAACAATAGTTTATAGTACTAGCTCAATGAAACAATAGTGCATAGTGCTAGCTCAATGAGGCAATAGTTTATAGTACTAGCTCAATGAGGCAATAGCTTATAGTATTAGCTCAATGAAGCAATAGCTTATAGTATTAGCTCAATGAAGCAATAGCTCAGAGTACTAGCTCAATGAAGCAATAGTGCATAATGCTAGCTCAATGAAGCTATAGTTCATAGTGCTAGCTCAATGAAACAATAGTGCATAGTGCTAGCTCAATGAAACAATAGTTCATAGTGCTAGCTCAATGAAGCAACAGTTCATAGTGCTAGCTCAATAAAGCAATAGTTCATAGTGCTAGCGCAATAAAGCAACAGTTCATAGTGCTAGCTCAATGAGGCAATAGTTTATAGTACTAGCTCAATGAGGCAATAGTGCATAGTACTAGCTCAATAAAGCAACAGTTTATAGTGTTAGCTCAATGAAACAATAGTTTATAGTACTAGCTCAATGAAACAATAGTTTATAGTACTAGCTCAATGAGGCAATAGTTTATAGTACTAGCTCAATGAAGCAATAGTTTATAGTGTTAGCTCAATGAAACAATAGTTTATAGTACTAGCTCAATGAGGCAATAGTTTATAGTACTAGCTCAATGAAGCAATAGTTTATAGTGTTAGCTCAATGAAACAATAGTTTATAGTACTAGCTCAATGAGGCAATAGTTTATAGTACTAGCTCAATGAAGCAATAGTTTATAGTGTTAGCTCAATGAAACAATAGTTTATAGTACTAGCTCAATGAGGCAATAGTTTATAGTACTAGCTCAATGAAGCAATAGTTTATAGTGTTAGCTCAATGAAACAATAGTTTATAGTACTAGCTCAATGAGGCAATAGTTTATAGTACAAGCTCAATGAAGCAATAGTTTATAGTGTTAGCTCAATGAAACAATAGTTTATAGTACTAGCTCAATGAGGCAATAGTTTATAGTACTACCTCAATGAGGCAATAGTGCATATTACTAGCTCAATGAAGCAATAGCTCATAGTACTAGCTCAATGAAACAATAGTGCATAGTGCTAGCTCAATGAAACAATAGTTCATAGTGCTAGCTCAATGAAGCAACAGTTCATAGTGCTAGCTCAATAAAGCTATAGTTCATAGTACTAGCTCAATAAAGCAACAGTTCATAGTGCTAGCTCAATGAAGCAACAGTTCATAGTACAAGCTCAATGAGGCAATAGTTTATAGTGCTAGCTCAATGAAGCAATAGTTTATAGTACTAGCTCAATGAAGCAATAGTGTATAGTACTAGCTCAACGAAGCTATAGTGCATAGTGCTAGCTCAATGAAGCAACAGTTCATAGTGCTAGCTCAATGAAGCAATAGTTCATAGTACTAGCTCAATGAAGCAACAGTTCATAGTACTAGCTCAATGAAGCAACAGTTCATAGTACTAGCTCAGTGAAGCATCAGTTCATAGTACTAGCTAAATGAAGCAATAGCTCATAATGCTAGCTCAATGAAGCTATAGTTCATAGTACTAGCTAAATAAAGCATCAGTTCATAGTGCTAGATCAACGAAGCTATAGTGTATAGTGCTAGCTCAATGAAGCAATAGTGCATAGTGCTAGCTCAATGAAGCTATAGCTCATAGTACTAGCTAAATAAAGCATCAGTTCATAGTGCTAGATCAACGAAGCTATAGTGCATAGTGCTAGCTCAATGAAGCAATAGTGCATAGTGCTAGCTCAATGAAGCTATAGCTCATAGTACTAGCTCAATGAAGCAATAGCTCATAATGCTAGCTCAATGAAGCAATAGTGCATAGTACTAGCTCAATGAAGCTATAGCACATAGTACTAGCTCAATGAAGCAATAGTGCATAGTGCTAGCTCAATGAAGCAACAGTTCATAGTACTAGCTCAATGAAGCAACAGTTCATAGTACTAGCTCAATGAAACAATAGTTTATAGTACTAGCTCAATGAAGCAATAGTTTATAGTACAAGCTCAATGAGGCAATAGTTTATAGTACTAGCTCAATGAAGCAATAGTTTATAGTGTTAGCTCAATGAAACAATAGTGCATAATGCTAGCTCAATGAAACAATAGTGCATAGTGCTAGCTCAATGAAACAATAGTTTATAGTACTAGCTCAATGAAACAATAGTTTATAGTACTAGCTCAATGAAACAATAGTGCATAGTGCCAGCTCAATGAGGCAATAGTTTATAGTACTAGCTCAATGAGGCAATAGTTTATAGTACTAGCTCAATGAAGCAATAGTTTATAGTGTTAGCTCAATGAAACAATAGTTTATAGTACTAGCTCAATGAGGCAATAGTTTATAGTACTACCTCAATGAGGCAATAGTGCATAGTGCTAGCTCAATGAAACAATAGCTTATAGTATTAGCTCAATGAAGCAATAGCTTATAGTATTAGCTCAATGAAGCAATAGCTTATAGTATTAGCTCAATGAAGCAATAGCTCAGAGTACTAGCTCAATGAAGCAATAGTGCATAATGCTAGCTCAATGAAGCTATAGTTCATAGTGCTAGCTCAATGAAACAATAGTGCATAGTGCTAGCTCAATGAAACAATAGTTCATAGTGCTAGCTCAATGAAGCAACAGTTCATAGTGCTAACTCAATAAAGCAATAGTTCATAGTGCTAGCTCAATAAAGCAACAGTTCATAGTGCTAGCTCAATGAAGCAACAGTTCATAGTACAAGCTCAATGAGGCAATAGTGCATAGTACTAGCTCAATGAGGCAATAGTTCATAGTGCTAGCTCAATAAAGCAATAGTTCATAGTGCTAGCTCAATAAAGCAACGGTTCATAGTACTAGCTCAATAAAGCAACAGTTCATAGTACTAGCTCAATAAAGCAACAGTTTATAGTGTTAGCTCAATGAAACAATAGTGCATAATGCTAGCTCAATGAAACAATAGTGCATAGTGCTAGCTCAATGAAACAATAGTTTATAGTACTAGCTCAATGAAACAATAGTTTATAGTACTAGCTCAATGAAACAATAGTGCATAGTGCCAGCTCAATGAGGCAATAGTTTATAGTACTAGCTCAATGAGGCAATAGTTTATAGTACTAGCTCAATGAAGCAATAGTTTATAGTGTTAGCTCAATGAAACAATAGTTTATAGTACTAGCTCAATGAGGCAATAGTTTATAGTACTAGCTCAATGAAGCAATAGTTTATAGTGTTAGCTCAATGAAACAATAGTTTATAGTACTAGCTCAATGAGGCAATAGTTTATAGTACTACCTCAATGAGGCAATAGTGCATATTACTAGCTCAATGAAGCAATAGCTCATAGTACTAGCTCAATGAAACAATAGTGCATAGTGCTAGCTCAATGAAACAATAGTTCATAGTGCTAGCTCAATGAAGCAACAGTTCATAGTGCTAGCTCAATAAAGCAATAGTTCATAGTGCTAGCTCAATAAAGCAACAGTTCATAGTGCTAGCTCAATGAAGCAACAGTTCATAGTACAAGCTCAATGAGGCAATAGTGCATAGTACTAGCTCAATAAAGCAACAGTTCATAGTACTAGCTCAATAAAGCAACAGTTCATAGTGCTAGCTCAATGAAGCAACAGTTCATAGTACAAGCTCAATGAGGCAATAGTTTATAGTGCTAGCTCAATGAAGCAATAGTGCATAATGCTATGAACTCAATGAAACAATAGTTTATAGTGCTAGCTCAATGAGGCAATAGTGCATAGTACTAGCTCAATGAAACAATAGTTTATAGTACTAGCTCAATGAAGCAATAGTGCATAATGCTATGAACTCAATGAAACAATAGTTTATAGTGCTAGCTCAATGAGGCAATAGTGCATAGTGCTAGCTCAATGAGGCAATAGCTTATAGTGCTAGCTCAATGAAACAATAGTTTATAGTACTAGCTCAATGAAGCAATAGTTTATAGTACTAGCTCAATGAAGCAACAGTTCATAGTACTAGCTCAATGAAGCCATAGTTCATAGTACTAGCTAAATAAAGCATCAGTTCATAGTACTAACTCAATGAAGCAATAGCTCATAATGCTAGCTCAATGAAGCAACAGTTCATAGTACTAGCTCAATGAAGCCATAGTTCATAGTACTAGCTAAATAAAGCATCAGTTCATACTGCTAGCTCAACGAAGCAACAGCTCATAGTGCTAGCTCAATGAAACAATAGTTTATAGTACTAGCTCAATGAAGCAATAGTGCATAGTGCTAGCTCAATGAGGCAATAGTGCATAGTGCTAGCTCAATGAGGCAATAGTTTATAGTACTAGCTCAATGAAACAATAGTTTATAGTGTTAGCTCAATGAAACAATAGTTTATAGTGTTAGCTCAAAGAAACAATAGTTTATAGTACTAGCTCAATGAAACAATAGTTTATAGTACTAGCTCAATGAAACAATAGTTTATAGTGTTAGCTCAATGAGGCAATAGTTTATAGTACTAGCTCAATGAGGCAATAGTTTATAGTACTAGCTCAATGAGGCAATAGTGCATAGTGCTAGCTCAATGAAACAATAGTGCATAGTGCTAGCTCAATGAAACAATAGTTTATAGTGTTAGCTCAATGAAACAATAGTTTATAGTACTAGCTCAATGAAACAATAGTTTATAGTGTTAGCTCAATGAGGCAATAGTTTATAGTACTAGCTCAATGAGGCAATAGTGCATAGTGCTAGCTCAATGAAACAATAGTGCATAGTGCTAGCTCAATGAAACAATAGTTTATAGTGTTAGCTCAATGAAGCAACAGTTCATAGTACTAGCTCAATGAAGCAATAGTTCATAGTGCTAGCTCAATGAAGCAACAGTTCATAGTACTAGCTCAATGAGGCAATAGTGCTAGCTCAATGAAACAATAGTTTATAGTACTAGCTCAATGAAACAATAGTTTATAGTGCTAGCTCAATGAAACAATAGTTTATAGTACTAGATCAATGAAGCAATAGTGCATAGTGCTAGCTCAATGAAACAATAGTTTATAGTACTAGCTCAAAGAAGCAATAGTTTATAGTGTTAGCTCAATGAGGCAATAGTGCATAGTGCTAGCTCAATGAAACAATAGTTTATAGTACTAGCTCAATGAAACAATAGTTTATAGTACTAGCCCAATGAAACAATAGTTTATAGTACTAGCTCAATGAAACAATAGTTTATAGTACTAGCTCAATGAGGCAATAGTGCATAGTGCTAGCTCAATGAAACAATAGTTTATAGTACTAGCTTAATGAAACAATAGTTTATAGTACTAGCTCAATGAAACAATAGTGCATAATGCTAGCTCAATGAAACAATAGTTTATAGTACTAGCTCAATGAAACAATAGTGCATAGTGCTAGCTCAATGAAACAATAGTTTATAGTACTAGCTCAATGAAACGATAGTTTATAGTGTTAGCTCAATGAGGCAATAGTTTATAGTACTAGCTCAATGAGGCAATAGTTAATAGTACTAGCTCAATGAGGCAATAGTTTATAGTACTAGCTCAATGAGGCAATAGTTTATAGTGTTAGCTCAATGAGGCAATAGTTAATAGTGTTAGCGCAATGAGGCAATAGTTTATAGTACTAGCTCAATGAGGCAATAGTTAATAGTACTAGCTCAATGAGGCAATAGTTTATAGTACTAGCTCAATGAGGCAATAGTGCATAGTGCTAGCTCAATGAAACAATAGTGCATAGTGCTAGCTCAATGAAACAATAGTTTATAGTGTTAGCTCAATGAAACAATAGTTTATAGTACTAGCTCAATGAAACAATAGTTTATAGTGCTAGCTCAATGAAACAATAGTTTATAGTACTAGCTCAATGAAACAATAGTGCATAGTGCTAGCTCAATGAGGCAATAGTTTATAGTACTAGCTCAATGAAACAATAGTTTATAGTGTTAGCTCAATGAAACAATAGTTTATAGTGTTAGCTCAATGAAACAATAGTTTATAGTACTAGCTCAATGAAACAATAGTTTATAGTGTTAGCTCAATGAGGCAATAGTTTATAGTACTAGCTTAATGAAACAATAGTTTATAGTACTAGCTCAATGAAACAATAGTTTATAGTACTAGCTCAATGAAACAATAGTTTATAGTGCTAGCTCAATGAGGCAATAGTTTATAGTACTAGCTCAATGATACAATAGTTTATAGTGTTAGCTCAATGAGGCAATAGTTTATAGTACTAGCTCAATGAAACAATAGTTTATAGTGCTAGCTCAATGAGGCAATAGTTTATAGTACTAGCTCAATGAGGCAATAGTTTATAGTGCTAGCTCAATGAGGCAATAGTTTATAGTACTAACTTAATGAAACAATAGTTTATAGTACTAGCTCAATGAAACAATAGTTTATAGTACTAGCTCAATGAAACAATAGTTTATAGTACTAGCTCAATGAGGCAATAGTTTATAGTACTAGCTCAATGAGGCAATAGTTTATAGTACTAGCTCAATGAAAGAATAGTTTATAGTGCTAGCTCAATGAGGCAATAGTTTATAGTACTAGCTCAATGAGGCAATAGTGCATAGTGCTAGCTCAATGAAACAATAGTTTATAGTGTTAGCTCAATGAGGCAATAGTTTATAGTACTAGCTCAATGAGGCAATAGTGCATAGTGCTAGCTCAATGAAACAATAGTTTATAGTGTTAGCTCAATGAGGCAATAGTTTATAGTACTAGCTCAATGAGGCAATAGTGCATAGTGCTAGCTCAATGAAACAATAGTGCATAGTGCTAGCTCAATGAAACAATAGTTTATAGTGTTAGCTCAATGAAACAATAGTTTATAGTACTAGCTCAATGAAACAATAGTTTATAGTACTAGCTCAATGAGGCAATAGTTTATAGTACTAGCTTAATGAGGCAATAGTTTATAGTACTAGCTCAATGAGGCAATAGTGCATAGTGCTAGCTCAATGAAACAATAGTTTATAGTACTAGCTCAATGAAACAATAGTTTATAGTACTAGCTCAATGAAACAATAGTTTATAGTACTAGCTCAATGAGGCAATAGTTTATAGTACTAGCTCAATGAGGCAATAGTGCATAGTACTAGCTCAATGAAACAATAGTTTATAGTACTAGCTCAATGAAACAATAGTTTATAGTACTAGCTCAATGAAACAATAGTGCATAGTGCTAGCTCAATGAGGCAATAGTTTATAGTACTAGCTCAATGAGGCAATAGTGCATAGTGCTAGCTCAATGAAACAATAGTTTATAGTGTTAGCTCAATGAAACAATAGTTTATAGTGTTAGCTCAATGAAACAATAGTTTATAGTACTAGCTCAATGAAACAATAGTTTATAGTGTTAGCTCAATGAGGCAATAGTGCATAGTGTTAGCTCAATGAAACAATAGTTTATAGTGTTAGCTCAATGAAACAATAGTTTATAGTGTTAGCTCAATGAAACAATAGTTTATAGTGCTAGCTCAATGAAACAATAGTTTATAGTGTTAGCTCAATGAAACAATAGTTTATAGTGTTAGCTCAATGAGGCAATAGTTTATAGTACTACCTCAATGAGGCAATAGTGCATAGTGTTAGCTCAATGAGGCAATAGTGCATAGTGTTAGCTCAATGAAACAATAGTTTATAGTGTTAGCTCAATGAGGCAATAGTGCATAGTGTTAGCTCAATGAAACAATAGTTTATAGTACTAGCTCAATGAGGCAATAGTGCATAGTGTTAGCTCAATGAAACAATAGTTTATAGTGTTAGCTCAATGAAACAATAGTTTATAGTGCTAGCTCAATGAAACAATAGTTTATAGTACTAGCTCGATGAAACAATAGTTTATAGTACTAGCTCAATGAAACAATAGTTTATAGTGTTAGCTCAATGAAACAATAGTTTATAGTGTTAGCTCAATGAAACAATAGTTTATAGTGTTAGCTCAATGAAACAATAGTTTATAGTGCTAGCTCAATGAGGCAATAGTGCATAGTGCTAGCTCAATGAAACAAAAGTTTATAGTGTTAGCTCAATGAAACAATAGTTTATAGTGCTAGCTCAATGAAACAATAGTTTATAGTGTTAGCTCAAAGAAACAATAGTTTATAGTACTAGCTCAATGAAACAATAGTTTATAGTGCTAACTCAATGAAACAATAGTTTATAGTACTAGCTCAATGAAACAATAGTTTATAGTACTAGCTCAATGAGGCAATAGTGCATAATGCTAGCTCAATGAAACAATAGTGCATAGTGCTAGCTCAATGAAACAATAGTTTATAGTACTAGCTTAATGAAACAATAGTTTATAGTACTAGCTCAATGAAACAATAGTTTATAGTACTAGCTCAATGAGGCAATAGTGCATAATGCTAGCTCAATGAAACAATAGTGCATAGTGCTAGCTCAATGAAACAATAGTTTATAGTGCTAGCTCAATGAAACAATAGTTTATAGTACTAGCTCAATGAAGCAATAATTCATTGATAGACATATCGCTCCACTCGAACATATTATTTATCTTGACTCGGAGCCAACCAATATTATATACTTATTGACTGGGTATGAGGGAATAGCAAGTTTATTGTCCCCGAGACACTGAATATTGACCGAGGCGAAGCCGAGGTGAATAGTCAGGGTCGAGGGGACAACAAACTTGCTATTCCCGAATACACAGTCTATAAGTATTTTATTATACCGAAAAACATTAGACTCATAGTTGAATGATCACCTCAAAATGATAAAGACCAATAAAATCACGTATCTTTTGCCAGTATTTTGCATTATAATTCTGAATATTGTCTCATGGACAGTTTTATGCTATTTCCCCAGTCATTCATAATGATTCTTTTGAGAAAGTAGACTTCAACATAAATTTGCATGGTGACTTTAAGTCTTATTAAAATTTTGAAATTATGAACTTTAAAAAAGAGAGAGAGAGAGAGAGAGAGAGAGAGAACCATAAAAGCTATAGCTCCACAGCTGGAATATAGCTGCGACCATATTTCCTGTGTTTTTTATAGAAGTGTTTTGACAGTGATCTATATGGGGTCATGTACATAATACTAGAATAATATGAATCGAGTGCACAATATCATTAAACATCGGGTCAGTCGTGGCTGTGATCTCATGGTAGTAGGATTTACTACTACCTGTGCAATCAGTCCCTATCACCACTTGAGTTGTGAGTTCGAACCAAGCTCAGGCGAGGTGTACTCGATACAACATTATGTGATAAAGTTTGTCAGTGACTTGTGACAGGTCGGTGGTTTTCTCCGGTTTCCTCCACCAATAAAACTGACCGCCACGATATAACTGAAATATTGTTGAAAGTGGCGTTAAACACCATAACCCTAACCCTAACCCATTAAAACATGACTTACATGAACAGTGTGTTCTTCGGATTTACAGACAGCTGGTACTTTGAAAATAGAAGGATCTTTGATTCCTTCTGTAACTCCATATATGAATATTGCTTCTAGGAAACTCACTGAAAATAGGAAATCAGTTTCTCTGATTATCATAAATATGGCCACACTAAAATCACCATTATAACGAAAAAATGAAATTGGGCAATATTCACTAGTAATCTCTGTTACATAAACTATCATCTGAGGTTTATCGCTAAGACCTTGGGTCGTGGATTTCTCCTGGCATATTTACTAGTCGAAATCAGTCATCACCTTTATCTCAAATCTTAGAACTTAAGCTTTTACTTATAAATTAGTTATTTAATTTTATTCAAACACATATATGGTTGTATCGTTTCCACAATCTAAAATGCAGCTAAACAAATATCATTCTCATTAAAAACGTTTTTTTTTTAATATTTGGTTTTCCAATCATTTAGCTTTGAGTGACACGAGATGAAGTTTATTCCAGAAATGCATCCTGCTCACTAAATTTGATATCTACGCTTTTATTACTATCACTGCATCGACACCTCGGCTGGTAGACTATTAGTCCCCCAGGGTATCATCTGCCCAGTAGTCAGTGTTTCTATCACTGGGTCGACACCTCTGCTGGTGGACTATTAGTCCCCCAGGGTATCATCTGCCCAGTAGTCAGTGTTTCTATCACTGGGTCGACACCTCTGCTGGTGGACTATTAGTCCCCCAGGGTATCATCTGCCCAGTAGTCAGTGTTTCTATCACTGATATGGTTTATTTTATATATTTATTATCGAATTTACAGTTCCTAAATAATGTAATTATTATCTAAGCTAAGGTTCTCCTCCCTCAAGGTGTAATTATTATCTAAGCTAAGGTTCTCCTCCCTCAAGGTGTAATTATTATCTAAGCTAAGGTTCTCCTCCCTCAAGGTGACCTTCGCCAATGTTGTCTCTCCTGTTTCGGCCCTTTGGTTTTATTGCTCCCAAAGACTTTTAGATTATTTAGTTTTCCAATCTTTTGTCTTTGAGCGTACCTGATGAAGGTTATTCCAGAAACGTGCCATGCCCATTAAATTTTATATCTACGTTTTCATCTCAGTAAACTGTTTTGGAGTAAACTTGATTTTCTAAATATTAGTATTTAATGTGATATGAAACATGTTATATCAGAAAAAGCCTAATTAAAAAAGAAAATGGCTAACCTCCTTGTATACTCCCAGATATTTCATATGTGACTGGGTAACAACCTTCGTCTGTCATTGTGAGGAATCCCTCTCCTACCCCTGGGAAAACAATATGGTAAGTCGTAGTAGCGATCTTGGCAGCACCTCCACCAACAAAAGAGGTCAAAAACACTGTTGCATTTTCTGAAAAAATAACATAAGAGTAATATAGTAACACTTATGTATTTACTTTGTTGTTTACAAGTAGACAGACTGATTTTCTAAAACATTTGAGTTAAATGTACTGGAAATATAATGTACTGACTGTTGATCGAGACTGATACTTTGATAGATTTTGACGGAATAGAAGCCCATCCTATTTTTCTAAACTTTGACGTTGATTGGAATTGATCAATCAAAACATCTTTTGAATCAAGATCTATGTCTATGTAAACAAAGGTAAAAATGGTGACAGAGAGATCCAAATTTGTGTGGTGGAACGAAACGAACTTTGACCAAACTTTGATTGTGTAAACGGATTACTTTGACAGTTTTCTTTGAGCAAATTTTCAGTCAAAAACTTTCACCAATTTTTGACGAAAACTTTGATCCTGTAAACCGGTTCTTAATTGGTGTAATACTTACCTGGTACACATTGCATAGGAACTGCAGCTGGTGATATTGACATCTTTTTACATTGCCCACCAGTAACAACATACTGTGTTCCCTGTAGTAAAGTTTGACAAGTTTAGTCGAATATCAAAAATTAATACATGTGTAAAAAAAAGTAAACAGCTTGAAAGAGCAAATTTTCTCATTGTGAACTTTCCATTTGCATGTGGAGTATGATAGTTGATACGATATACCAGGTCTTGTTTTTCCTATCATGATTTCCTTGATAGATGGTTTCTACTCACAAGGAAGCTACTGAAACAAGGGTTACTCTTAGTTAAGTTGAAGTCATCACTTTTTTTCATCGCCATCATGACTTGGTTTACCGTTACGGAATATCTGCGTCATAAATGACCACAGATGTTCCGTTTGTCGTAACCACAATGATTTCCAGTCAAATCGGCCCCAAGTCAAATTGGCTCCAGTCAAATCGGCCCCAGTCAAATCGGCCCTAATTCAAATCGGCCTCAAGTCAAATCGGCCCCCAAGTCAAATCGGTCTCAAAATGAAAGTCATATCGGCCCAAAAAAATAAAAATAAAAAAAGAATAAATAAATAAAAATTATATATTAATATAAATTAATATTTTTAGTTAAAAGATGTAAAATTTAAATCTTATTGGTGAGCGGATTCTTTTGTAAGGATCAAAGAAATTAATTAATGATTAATTTATGGCATAATTAAGTGATTAGCAATTTACATAAAACGTGATTGGCGACAATTATATAATGATCTTTATGTTGATTAGGAACATTCTTTGATGATTTTTTCTATTGTCTATAAATTCGCCTTTTAATAAAAAAGAGGGCATCTAAATAACTAGTCCGAGATTCCTCTGTCGTTTAACGGCTTTTATAAAGTTGCTGTAGCCGTTCAACGTCAGAGCGTGATATATACGGATTACAGCGGGTTTGCCTCTCCAGCTCTGGATCGGCACATTTCCACGTTTCGTGGCTATCGGATTTTATTTTCTATCAGAAACCCTTATATAAATCGCTTCACCAATCATTTTTCTATTCATTCATAACCATCTTACCCTCAGAAAGTGGTGTTACACTCCATTACAGCTCGATTTTGCCTTAGATCCTATTATTCCGCCATTTGACTTCCATTTTCGAATCTACACACGTGATCTCGCGATACTAACTGAATGATGACAGCAACGCATTGCATGATGGGAGCTAATTAATGCAGCGTGCCAAATTATTTGGAACATTATTTGCATACGTAAACAACATTCAAATCACATGGAAGACGATACATTTAAGCGTATTCTGCAGGACAAACAGTCCATCTACAGATCAAAGCAGAGCAGAAGGAAATAATACAGAATTCAATGGCAGAGTGTTACCAACGGGCTTCGGAAAGAGCATGTGTTACGTTCCCCCTTTTTGGACAAGGTACTACAACATTTTTTTTTCTTATGGTTATCTGTAATTCACTAAATTTGCTGTTAAAATCATTACCAATCAATATAATCAACTGTATTAAATTTTATGTTAATTGTTCTGCCTTAACAGACACCTATGATTGGCAATAAAAATATTTGTTTGTTTGTTTATATGCAAATCATCTCCCATGATACATTGCGGTAATCGTAGTTTTCTCGTAGTCACGTGACAAATGTTTGAAAAATGGAAGACAAATGTCGAAATCATAGGTTCTAAGGCAAAATCGTGCTGTAATGGAGTGTAACACCACTTTCTGAAGGTAAGATGTTTATGAATGAATAGAAAAATGATTGGTGACGCGATTTATACAAGGGTGTAACACCACTTTCTGAAGGTAAGATGTTTATGAATGAATAGATTTGCATATAAACAAACAAACAAATAAACACGCTCCAGTGAAAAATAGACAACCCCGTAAAAATCCACTTCCGTGTATGAACAGTGAATTAAGAGGAGCTATATACAGAAAACATATGTTTTATTCCCAATATACAAAAAATCGCAACACAAAAACATGGGGAAAATTTAGAAAGCAGCGAAATTTGGTAACAAAATTAAAAAAGAATTCTATGAAAACTTATTTTCTTGAACGCTGTACGGGTGGGGCTAAAAATGTCAACTTCTGGAAAACTGTTAAACCATTTTTCTCTAAAAAATGTAACTCCGGGGATCAGAATATAATTCTGTGTGAAGACAATAAAATTATAAATGATACATGTGAAGTTTCTGAAAAGTTTAATACTTTCTTCGCTACAGTTGCAGATAAAATTGGGGAAGACACTGTATATGACCCCACTACTCACCCTAGTATATTGGAAATTAAAAATCATGTGGATGTGGAGAAAAATTTTGAATTCCAGCATATAACATCTGATAAAATTGAAAAAATTATAGATAAAATAAATATAAAAAAAAGCCTCTGGGTTTGATAACATTCCAGCCAAAGTTATCAAACAGTGTAAACCAATAATATCCAACCAGTTAACATCATTGATAAACTTGTCTATTGACACTGGTGTATTTCCTGATTCTCTTAAAAAAGCTCAGGTAACACCATTACACAAGAAAAATGACCCATTAAGTAAAACAAATTATAGACCTGTGAGTGTCCTTCCTGTTTTTTCTAAAATTTTTGAAAAGGTATTTGAAACACAATTGTCTGATTTTTTTGACACAATATTTAACCCTTTTTTGTGTGCTTTACGACGTGGACATGGATGCCAGACCACGTTGCTCAGACTTCTAGAAGATTGGCGTGAAGCCCTAGACAAAAATTATTATATAGCATCAGTTCTGATGGACCTTTCAAAGGCTTTTGATTGCCTACCACATGCCATACTGCTAGACAAATTGTCAGCTTATGGAGTTTCAGATAATTCGGTCTCGTTACTAAAATCATACTTATCAAACAGAAAACAACAAATAAAGGTCAATAGTGTTCTGAGCAACTGGGCTGACATCCATAAAGGGGTTCCGCAAGGATCTATACTTGGTCCCCTCTTATTCAATGTCTTCATAAATGATATATTTTTATTCATTAAAGACAGTTCTCTGTATAATTATGCAGACGATAATACCCTTTCCTTTGGCAGTCCCGATTTTGAGCTACTGATTTCTACTCTAGAGTCTGACTCAAATCATCTCATTGAATGGTTCAAAATTAACAAAATGCAGGCTAATCCTGATAAATTTCAAGTTTTGGCGGTGGGGAAGAAAACCTATGAAAAACGTCCAACTATAAATATACAAAATTTTGAACTAACGTGTGAAGACAGTGTTAAATTACTAGGCATTGAGATCGATTATCAATTAAATTTTGACACACATATAAGTACAATCTGCAGGAAGGCATCCCAACAGCTGAACATTATCAAACGTTTAGGCCCCTATTTGAACAGATTAAACAAACTTACAATTTTCCATACTTTTATTCTTAGTAATTTTAACTTTTGCCCTTTGGCCTGGCATTTTTGTACGGAGAAAAATTCCAAAAAGATAGAAAAAGTGCAAGAAAGAGCTCTTCGCTTTGTGTATGAGGATTACAATAGCTCATATGATAATTTATTGAAAAAAGCAAAGGTGCCTTCCTTGCAGATTCGTAGAATGAGAACTATGGCCCTGGAAACATTTAAGATTATGAATAAACTGTCGCCATCATATCTCCATAGCCTTGTGCATTTACGAAATTCAAAATATTATTTTAGATACAACAATATACTGGACATTTCACAGGTCAGAACATCAAGGTATGGCAAAAAAACATTTAAATTTGCTGCTGCTACATTGTGGAACAGCCTCCCAGACCATTTCAGGACTGAAAACAGTTTTTCTCAATTTAAGAGCTTAATGCAGTCCTGGAATGGTACTAAATGTTGCTGTTCTGCATGCAGATGATAAATATTCTGCTACTGTTTTTGCTCTTTTTATTTGCATATAGCTTTTAGATATATATTGCTTTGTTTTAGTGCTTGTCAATTTTTTATCCAAACATGCTTAATTTTCTGCTTTATTATGTCATAATGCATGTGGATGCCGGTGGGAACCCAGCGAGGCATTGCCACCTGGTCCCCGGCCGGCATCTATATGCAGTATGCACGGTACGGTAAAAACTCTTTCAGATTTGCTGCATCTACATTGTGGAACAGCCTCCCAGATCATTTCAGGACTGAAAATAGCTTCTCTCAATTCAAGAGTCTTTTGCAGTCCTGGAATGGGTTCAAATGTTGCTGTTCTGCATGTAGATGATTAAAATTTTGCTTCTGGTTTGCTTAATTTTTTAATTTTTAATTTTTTTAATTATTAATTTTTTTTAGTTTGGCTTGAAAATTTTATATTCTTTGATTTTTTAGTTAGACAGTGCTGCTTTTACTGATTATGCTGGTACCAGTTTTAAGTATTCAGTATTATTATTTCATTATTTTTTTTACCTGCTGCTTCTTTCTAAATGCTGCTTTATGTTGGAGCATCTGTGTGTGGATCTTGAACAAGAGTCCAAAGAGGCACTTGCCACGTGGGTTCTTGTTCAGATCTATACACAGTCCATCCTTTTTATGCCTGTATGTCTTAGCTTATTTTAGTTTGTAACTTTGCATGTGACTTGTGTTGTTTTATTGTTAATGTATATTCGGTAAAAAGCTTCTTAGAGCTTATGTTGTACTGTTTTATTATGTGCCGAATCAAAATAAAGTTTTCTTATTCTTATTCTTATAGGGTTTCTGATAGAAAATAAAATCCGATAGCCACGAAACGTGGAAATGTGCTGACCCAGAGTTGGAGAAGCAAATCCGCTGTTTTCCGTATGTATCACGCTCTGACGTTGAACGGCTACAGCAACTTTATAAAAGCCGTTAAACGACTGAGGAATCTCGGACTACTAAATAACGAAGCCAAGAAAAACAACTCGGATTGAGAAATTCTTTAGTTTATAAAAGATTATTGATTATTTTAAGCATGGCTAGATATAGTCAGACGTTTATATTTAGTTTATTTTCGTATCAATGGTAAACATTTACTGGTACAAAGCATTTTTGCTGAATAGTGTTCATACTATTTAACTTTGCATGTTGACAATAGTAAACAACAAAAATGGGGCCAATTTGACTAGGGTCGATTTGACTTGGGGCTGATTTGACTTTGGGCCGATTTGGTTTGGGGCCGATTTGATCTGCTTGCACCACAATCAGGCC
Organism: Bathymodiolus septemdierum; assembly: GCA_963383655.1. NCBI lineage: Eukaryota > Metazoa > Mollusca > Bivalvia > Mytilida > Modiolidae > Bathymodiolus > Bathymodiolus septemdierum. The sequence continues at coordinate 7,392,042 of OY726524.1, forward strand.
GTTTCCCCATTCATGACTTGCCAGGTTTGTAACATGAGTAACATGACGGGTGACACTAGTGAAGCAAGAACCCGTCCACAACACCCGAGTTCATCCCTGGTTATTAGTGAGGTGTGTGTTGCTCAGTCGTGACTTGAACCCACGATCTTCCGCACTCGAGGCAAGCATCCTAACCTAAGATCCCAAATGCGGTTGTACATGTATTTTAAAGGTATTTGAACTGAAATCTACATACAAAAGTATATTGTTCAATACACTGCTACAAACATATATTATCATATTATATATAAGCATATATTCTTTATTATTAATCCTGGTTCAATATAGCATATTATTTAAAACTGTATTGTTATAGAAGCTAAAGTAGTTTGTGTCAAGAGCAATTAAACTAATTAACCAATTTTTTTTTTTATTAAATCACTGAATTAAAATTTTTAAATGAAAATTCATGTTATCTGACAAAATTGAAATACCCTCTTTGAAGAAGTGTATCGTCAACTCGGAGACGAATGAAAAATTGTGTCCAAACAAGAAATCCCAGAATCGCCCATCTCCACCCCTCCCAAAGTAAATGTTTGGTTCCTTAGAATAGATCACAGTTCAATTCAAATTTCAAATTCATTTGTCAATAATCGTCGGTAACCCACAGCTGTTCACGCTCTGATTACTCTCCACTCATGAATGGAGATTAAAGGGAGAGTTATCAGATGTGGTTGAACGACGATGGTCGTCAATAAGCATGACACAAAAACAGGGGTACAGTAAATATTTTCATTCAACACAAGGAAATAGATTTTCACCAAAAAAAAATTCTTGTAAAAACCATTTGATATTATGTTAAAAATGTCTTGTAAAACTTACAGTCGAGTAGTCCTGTAATACAAACTGATGTATTTTCACACCAGAACTTGTTCGTACAAACATATCCACAGCTATCTTTTTATTAGTACTGTCGTATGACACGTTCATAGCTATCTGTAATACAATAGATATATATACATATATATATACAGACTATAGTACTGGATGGCTCAGTGAGTTAGGTAGTTGGATTACCTACAACTCATACAGGCCTATCATCAATACGGCGTGAGTTCGCGCCCGGCTTTGTAAATTACAAAAAAGGTGCACTCGACTCGCATCCGGAAGTGATAAAGTTTACCAGTTGCATGCCCATGGTCGGTGGTTCTCTCTGGGTACTCCGGCTTCTTCCATCACTAAAACTGGTCGCCATGATATAGCTGAAATATTACTGAAAGTGGCGTTAAACACAATAAATCAAATCAAATCAAATCGGACCACAGTATATTTTATCATGTGACGTGTTCATAGCCACCTTGAATACAATATATATATAGACTATAGTTTACTTAACAGGGGTCGGTAACAAATCATCGATAGAAAATGCCCCAAACATTGGAGATCCAATTATCAAAAGGGGAGGGTAGGCATCCCATTAACCGACTAACCCCGTCGCATTTTTGTGCCTGTTCCAATCCAGGACATGGATTTCCATTGTCATATGGCATTGTCTTTTTTATGTTAAATAAGTGGAAGTGAAATATGATTGTTCGTTTGTTTTATGTTGGTCACGGTTAAACTTTCTTTTCAGAATCTATATATTGTATAGGGACATTTCAGAATCTATATATTGTATAGGGACATTTCAGAATCTATATATTGTATAGGGACATTTCAGAATCTATATATTGTATAGGGACATTTCAGAATCTATATATTGTATAGGGACATTTCAGAATCTATATATTGTATAGGGACATTTCAGAATCTATATATTGTATAGGGACATTTCAGAATCTATTTATTGTATAGGGACATTTCAGAATCTATATATTGTATAGGGACTTTTCAGAATCTATATATTGTATAGGGACATTTCAGAATCTATTTATTGTATAGGGACATTTCAGAATCTATATATTGTATAGGGACATTTCAGAATCTATATATTGTATAGGGACATTTCAGAATCTATATATTGTATAGGGACATTTCAGAATCTATATATTGCATAGGGACATTTCAGAATCTATATATTGCATAGGGACATTTCAGAATCTATATATTGCATAGGGACATTTCAGAATCTATATATTGCATAGGGACATTTCAGAATCTATATATTGCATAGGGACATTTCAGAATCTATATATTGTATAGGGACATTTCAGAATCTATATATTGTATAGGGACATTTCAGAATCTATATATTGTATAGGGACATTTCAGAATCTATATATTGTATAGGGACATTTCAGAATCTATATATTGTATAGGGACATTTCAGAATCTATTTATTGTATAGGGACATTTCAGAATCTATATATTGTATAGGGACATTTCAGAATCTATATATTGTATAGGGACATTTCAGAATCTATATATTGTATAGGGACATTTCAGAATCTATATATTGTATAGGGACATTTCAGAATCTATATATTGTATAGGGACATTTCAGAATCTATTTATTGTATAGGGACATTTCAGAATCTATATATTGTATAGGGACTTTTCAGAATCTATATATTGTATAGGGACATTTCAGAATCTATTTATTGTATAGGGACATTTCAGAATCTATATATTGTATAGGGACATTTCAGAATCTATATATTGTATAGGGACATTTCAGAATCTATATATTGTATAGGGACATTTCAGAATCTATATATTGCATAGGGACATTTCAGAATCTATATATTGCATAGGGACATTTCAGAATCTATATATTGCATAGGGACATTTCAGAATCTATATATTGCATAGGGACATTTCAGAATCTATATATTGCATAGGGACATTTCAGAATCTATATATTGTATAGGGACATTTCAGAATCTATATATTGTATAGGGACATTTCAGAATCTATATATTGTATAGGGACATTTCAGAATCTATATATTGTATAGGGACATTTCAGAATCTATATATTGTATAGGGACATTTCAGAATCTATTTATTGTATAGGGACATTTCAGAATCTATATATTGTATAGGGACATTTCAGAATCTATATATTGTATAGGGACATTTCAGAATCTATATATTGTATAGGGACTTTTCAGAATATATATATTGTATAGGGACATTTCAGAATCTATTTATTGTATAGGGACATTTCAGAATCTATATATTGTATAGGGACATTTCAGAATCTATATATTGTATAGGGACATTTCAGAATCTATATATTGTATAGGGACATTTCAGAATCTATATATTGTATAGGGACATTTCAGAATCTATATATTGCATAGGGACATTTCAGAATCTATATATTGTATAGGGACATTTCAGAATCTATATATTGTATAGGGACATTTCAGAATCTATATATTGTATAGGGACATTTCAGAATCTATATATTGTATAGGGACATTTCAGAATCTATATATTGTATAGGGACATTTCAGAATCTATATATTGTATAGGGACATTTCAGAATCTATATATTGTATAGGGACATTTCAGAATCTATATATTGTATAGGGACATTTCAGAATCTATATATTGTATAGGGACATTTCAGAATCTATATATTGTATAGGGACATTTCAGAATCTATATATTGTATAGGGACATTTCAGAATCTATATATTGTATAGGGACATTTCAGAATCTATATATTGTATAGGGACATTTCAGAATCTATTTATTGTATAGGGACATTTCAGAATCTATATATTGTATAGGGACATTTCAGAATCTATATATTGTATAGGGACATTTCAGAATCTATTTATTGTATAGGGACATTTCAGAATCTATATATTGTATAGGGACATTTCAGAATCTATATATTGTATAGGGACATTTCAGAATCTATATATTGTATAGGGACATTTCAGAATCTATATATTGTATAGGGACATTTCAGAATCTATTTATTGTATAGGGACATTTCAGAATCTATATATTGTATAGGGACATTTCAGAATCTATATATTGTATAGGGACATTTCAGAATCTATATATTGTATAGGGACATTTCAGAATCTATATATTGTATAGGGACATTTCAAAATCTATATATTGTATAGGGACATTTCAGAATCTATATATTGTATAGGGACATTTCAGAATCTATATATTGTATAGGGACATTTCAGAATCTATATATTGTATAGGGACATTTCAGAATCTATATATTGTATAGGGACATTTCAGAATCTATATATTGTATAGGGACATTTCAGAATCTATATATTGTATAGGGACATTTCAGAATCTATATATTGTATAGGGACATTTCAGAATCTATATATTGTATAGGGACATTTCAGAATCTATATATTGTATAGGGACATTTCAGAATCTATATATTGTATAGGGACATTTCAGAATCTATATATTGTATAGGGACATTTCAGAATCTATATATTGTATAGGGACTTTTCAGAATCTATATATTGTATAGGGACTTTTCAGAATCTATATATTGTATAGGGACATTTCAGAATCTATATATTGTATAGGGACATTTCAGAATCTATATATTGTATAGAGACATTTTCGAGCGATGATTGTAACTGATCACCGGGGAATATTTTACTGTTATATGGTGCCGATATATTGCGTCATTATTAGTGCTATATATAGTAACTACATGCCATGTATGTACTTCTTTAATACTACAAATTGTAATATGGAGAAGACTTCATAAGTTTGTTTAATTTGTGTCTAATCCGTTTTGTCTATTTATTTGGCAAATAAAATATGTTTAAACTTAATATGGCTAAAAAAAACCAAGGCACATCATTTGAAATTACTAATTACACCATCATTGTACACTTATTTGAAATAGTGGGTATTTGAGAAGGTTCCCAGGGCTAACACCAACAGAGCTGCGCCTCGCGTCCCTATGTGGCGGACAAGGGGTCCGTCCTCTCGATGGGGGTTGTCATCCCAGACCGTGGTAATATTCCTTATTCAGCTCTCCATACATTTCCAGTCACAGTCAAAAGTCTTCGTCCTGGTCAAACATATTTTTGTTCTGAATATGGCTGAAATACTGTTCTCTGGGGCTGTATCCCGGAACGCCAACATTTTGAAAGATCAAAGAAAGTTGTCCTTCCTAATTAAGAGGGATTAAGTGGTCCCATTAAGGGTGGATGATCAGAGCAATCACAGGTAAATAAAGGTAAATTTGATTCTCTTATTTGTATTTTCCATATAAATGGAATCAAATAAAATACGAAAACATAATAATCAATGAATATTTATTATTAAATTTTAAAACTATAATATAAGCACACATGAAATATGGAAAAAATAATAATGAATATTTATTATTAAATTTTAAAACTATATAAGCACACAGAATTCTCCATATGGCAATAAGCAAGCATAAAAAGTTCTAACGAATTACCTTTTAAAATGTAGGAGGAGTTGTGCATACAAACTTCTGTGACAGACGGACAGGACAGACCAGACAAAAACAATATTATAAAATATCAATCAAACTTCAATCAAGATATTTTGCATATTGCATTAGTTTTCTGTCTTTGGTGTGGATTGCATTGATAAGCACACATGAAATATGAAAACATAATAGTTACTATTTATATTAAATTTTCAAACTATATAAGCAGACATGAAATATGAAACATAATAAAGATTCTTTTTAGAAGACTTTTTAACTGTGTCAATAAAAGGTTTCATACGTATTATGTGAACTGTGATAAAATGGATCTTACCTTTTAGCTGATGAGATGATACATTTTTAGAATTAGTGGTGAAATGCATATTTTTATATCTAAAGTATGCGAATCTATAATGTTAATGAACTTTTTAAATGGCGACACGGTTGGGGGAAACAGATGTGAAATACAGCAAAGTGATATGATATACAATTTTAGACTATCCTATTCATTTAATTAACTTTTAGCAGCAATCTGACAAATTGTAAAATCTTAACTGTATATAGAAGGATGTGTATGCTAAGTGTGTGTGGGTAGGACTTCACTCTATATATGTGCACAAAATCGAATGGTGGAGGGAATACGAGCACTGTACATAAACGGAGCACCTGTTCTACATACTGACGTATGGTTCTCCTACAGAGGGGGTTAAAGATAAAGAAGAAGAAGAAGCAGAAGAAGAAGAAGAAGAAGAAGAATGAATGAATATTTATTTTTCAATCTTAAAACTATATATATGAAATATGAAAACATAATAATAAACTTTAAAACTATTATAAGCACTACATTTTGAATTATATAAATGTCAATGATGTTTGTATTTAGCTTGGATGGGGAGCCCTTGGACCATCTGCTCTCCATATGTTAAAGTTTTAATTAATGGCTTATTTTCTTATTGGATTTAAAAAAAAAAGACAACAAATAAATTATATTATTACATAAGGCTCTATTTTACTGTTTTTCTATTGGCCAGAAGCAATACACGTGACATTCCATTTTCTAACATATTGATTAGCAAAAAGCAATTTCTGTGCAATAAATAATCGTATTGCACTCTCGTGCAAAATCAATAAATGAAATTACGTGGCACGAGAGTGCAATATGGTTTTTTATTGCACAGAAATTGCTTTTTGCTAATCAATATGTTAGAAAATTTCATAAAATTTGAAAATCATAATATTAAAAAAAGAAAAATTTAAAGTTCAATTTTGTTTTAGCAAATTTGAAAATTTCATTTTTTTTTTTTAAATTCAAAATTTTCATAAAATTTCAAAACTTTCAATAATTTCATACTATTTCAAAAAAATTCAAAATGATAAAATTTTCAAAAACTTTCAAAAATTTCATAGTTTTCATAAAATTTCAAAATTAAGAGTAAAATAGAGCCGTATGTAATAAAACAATTACTACACTTGAACTTGATCAATATGAGGTTTTATGGAGCAGAGTACAACAATATTGAACTCGGCATTCGCCTCGTTCAATATTGTTGTAATTTCATTCATTGATTTTGCACGAGAGTGCAATATGATTATTTATTGCACAGAAATTGCTTTTTGCTAATCAATATGTTAGAAAATGGAATGTCACGTGTATTGCTTCTGGCCAATAGAAAAACAGTAAAATAGAGCCTTATGTAATAATATACAATTACTGCACTTGAACGAGATCAATATGAGGTTTTATGGAGCAGCTGCTCCATAAAACCTCATATTGATCTCTTCAAGTGCAGTAATTGTATAATATTTCTCATTACTTTGTCATTTTCTTTATTTCAATTTTCTTTTAAAAATCAATATATTTTACTTCATTTTCATTATATTTTAATTAAATATAGCTTGTCATATTTCACTTATCAACTACTTTTTAAAAACTAAATTACAACAGATATATTATTTTATTTCTCATTAAATTTGTCATTTTCTTTATTTCAATTTCAATATATATATATTTTTTTTTTTTTAAATGAATCACAACAAATATATTATTTCATTTCTTATTAAATTTGTTCTTTTCTTTATTTCAATATTTCTTCATATATATATCATTTTTTTTTTAAATAAATCACAAAAAATATACTATTTAATTTCTTATTAAATTTGGCCTTATATATATATATAAAATTTTTTAATTACAAAATATATTTTATTTCATTTCTCAATACATTTTAATGAAATTTAGCATATAATATTTCACTTATTTATTACTTTAACAAAAACCAAAAACCTTCAAGTGGCCCCCAACTTAATTGCCAAAACAACAATCTACACTATATGTTGTTTTAAGAATGTTGGCGTTCCGGGAACACCCCTTCTCTGGACGTTTAAAAGCAAGAATCAGTCCATCGTATTGAAAATAATAAATTCGGAGATAATTGGGAAATTTTGATATTTTGAGCGTTTGTTGTTTAACGTCCAGTAGCAAGTAGTTCATACATATCAAGTCGTTATCTTTATTGTGATCCTTTAAACATGTACACACCATTAGTTTATATAGTGTGTACATGTAAAACGAGGGTCTAGTCTGTGGCATAATAATCGTGTGTTTAAACATGTACACACCATTAGTTTATATAGTGTGTACATGTAAAACGAGGGTCTAGTCTGTGGCATGATAATCGTGTGTTTAAACATGTACACACCATTAGTTTATATAGTGTGTACATGTAAAACGAGGGTCTAGTCTGTGGCATGATAATCGTGTGTTTAAACATGTACACACCATTAGTTTATATAGTGTGTACATGTAAAACGAGGGTCTAGTCTGTGGCATGATAATCGTGTGTTTAAACATGTACACACCATTAGTTTATATAGTGTGTACATGTAAAACGAGGGTCTAGTCTGCGGCATGATAATCGTGTGTTTAAACATGTACACACCATTAGTTTATATAGTGTGTACATGTAAAACGAGGGTCTAGTCTGTGGCATGATAATCGTGTGTTTAAACATGTACACACCATTAGTTTATATAGTGTGTACATGTAAAACGAGGGTCTAGTCTGTGGCATGATAATCGTGTGTTTAAACATGTACACACCATTAGTTTATATAGTGTGTACATGTAAAACGAGGGTCTAGTCTGTGGCATTATAATCGTGTGTTTAAACATGTACACACCATTAGTTTATATAGTGTGTACATGTAAAACGAGGGTCTAGTCTGTGGCATGATAATCGTGTGTTTAAACATGTACACACCATTAGTTTATATAGTGTGTACATGTAAAACGAGGGTCTAGTCTGTGGCATGATAATCGTGTGTTTAAACATGTACACACCATTAGTTTATATAGTGTGTACATGTAAAACGAGGGTCTAGTCTGTGGCATAATAATCGTGTGTTTAAACATGTACACACCATTAGTTTATATAGTGTGTACATGTAAAACGAGGGTCTAGTCTGTGGCATGATAATCGTGTGTTTAAACATGTACACACCATTAGTTTATATAGTGTGTACATGTAAAACGAGGGTCTAGTCTGTGGCATAATAATCGTGTGTTTAAACATGTACACACCATTAGTTTATATAGTGTGTACATGTAAAACGAGGGTCTAGTCTGTGGCATGATAATCGTGTGTTTAAACATGTACACACCATTAGTTTATATAGTGTGTACATGTAAAACGAGGGTCTAGTCTGTGGCATGATAATCGTGTGTTTAAACATGTACACACCATTAGTTTATATAGTGTGTACATGTAAAACGAGGGTCTAGTCTGTGGCATAATAATCGTGTGTTTAAACATGTACACACCATTAGTTTATATAGTGTGTACATGTAAAACGAGGGTCTAGTCTGTGGCATAATAATCGTGTGTTTAAACATGTACACACCATTAGTTTATATAGTGTGTACATGTAAAACGAGGGTCTAGTCTGTGGCATAATAATCGTGTGTTTAAACATGTACACACCATTAGTTTATATAGTGTGTACATGTAAAACGAGGGTCTAGTCTGTGGCATGATAATCGTGTGTTTAAACATGTACACACCATTAGTTTATATAGTGTGTACATGTAAAACGAGGGTCTAGTCTGTGGCATAATAATCGTGTGTTTAAACATGTACACACCATTAGTTTATATAGTGTGTACATGTAAAACGAGGGTCTAGTCTGTGGCATGATAATCGTGTGTTTAAACATGTACACACCATTAGTTTATATAGTGTGTACATGTAAAACGAGGGTCTAGTCTGTGGCATGATAATCGTGTGTTTAAACATGTACACACCATTAGTTTATATAGTGTGTACATGTAAAACGAGGGTCTAGTCTGTGGCATGATAATCGTGTGTTTAAACATGTACACACCATTAGTTTATATAGTGTGTACATGTAAAACGAGGGTCTAGTCTGTGGCATGATAATCGTGTGTTTAAACATGTACACACCATTAGTTTATATAGTGTGTACATGTAAAACGAGGGTCTAGTCTGTGGCATGATAATCGTGTGTTTAAACATGTACACACCATTAGTTTATATAGTGTGTACATGTAAAACGAGGGTCTAGTCTGTGGCATGATAATCGTGTGTTTAAACATGTACACACCATTAGTTTATATAGTGTGTACATGTAAAACGAGGGTCTAGTCTGTGGCATGATAATCGTGTGTTTAAACATGTACACACCATTAGTTTATATAGTGTGTACATGTAAAACGAGGGTCTAGTCTGTGGCATGATAATCGTGTGTTTAAACATGTACACACCATTAGTTTATATAGTGTGTACATGTAAAACGAGGGTCTAGTCTGTGGCATGATAATCGTGTGTTTAAACATGTACACACCATTAGTTTATATAGTGTGTACATGTAAAACGAGGGTCTAGTCTGTGGCATGATAATCGTGTGTTTAAACATGTACACACCATTAGTTTATATAGTGTGTACATGTAAAACGAGGGTCTAGTCTGTGGCATGATAATCGTGTGTTTAAACATGTACACACCATTAGTTTATATAGTGTGTACATGTAAAACGAGGGTCTAGTCTGTGGCATGATAATCGTGTGTTTAAACATGTACACACCATTAGTTTATATAGTGTGTACATGTAAAACGAGGGTCTAGTCTGTGGCATGATAATCGTGTGTTTAAACATGTACACACCATTAGTTTATATAGTGTGTACATGTAAAACGAGGGTCTAGTCTGTGGCATGATAATCGTGTGTTTAAACATGTACACACCATTAGTTTATATAGTGTGTACATGTAAAACGAGGGTCTAGTCTGTGGCATGATAATCGTGTGTTTAAACATGTACACACCATTAGTTTATATAGTGTGTACATGTAAAACGAGGGTCTAGTCTGTGGCATGATAATCGTGTGTTTAAACATGTACACACCATTAGTTTATATAGTGTGTACATGTAAAACGAGGGTCTAGTCTGTGGCATGATAATCGTGTGTTTAAACATGTACACACCATTAGTTTATATAGTGTGTACATGTAAAACGAGGGTCTAGTCTGTGGCATGATAATCGTGTGTTTAAACATGTACACACCATTAGTTTATATAGTGTGTACATGTAAAACGAGGGTCTAGTCTGTGGCATGATAATCGTGTGTTTAAACATGTACACACCATTAGTTTATATAGTGTGTACATGTAAAACGAGGGTCTAGTCTGTGGCATGATAATCGTGTGTTTAAACATGTACACACCATTAGTTTATATAGTGTGTACATGTAAAACGAGGGTCTAGTCTGTGGCATGATAATCGTGTGTTTAAACATGTACACACCATTAGTTTATATAGTGTGTACATGTAAAACGAGGGTCTAGTCTGTGGCATGATAATCGTGTGTTTAAACATGTACACACCATTAGTTTATATAGTGTGTACATGTAAAACGAGGGTCTAGTCTGTGGCATGATAATCGTGTGTTTAAACATGTACACACCATTAGTTTATATAGTGTGTACATGTAAAACGAGGGTCTAGTCTGTGGCATGATAATCGTGTGTTTAAACATGTACACACCATTAGTTTATATAGTGTGTACATGTAAAACGAGGGTCTAGTCTGTGGCATGATAATCGTGTGTTTAAACATGTACACACCATTAGTTTATATAGTGTGTACATGTAAAACGAGGGTCTAGTCTGTGGCATGATAATCGTGTGTTTAAACATGTACACACCATTAGTTTATATAGTGTGTACATGTAAAACGAGGGTCTAGTCTGTGGCATGATAATCGTGTGTTTAAACATGTACACACCATTAGTTTATATAGTGTGTACATGTAAAACGAGGGTCTAGTCTGTGGCATGATAATCGTGTGTTTAAACATGTACACACCATTAGTTTATATAGTGTGTACATGTAAAACGAGGGTCTAGTCTGTGGCATGATAATCGTGTGTTTAAACATGTACACACCATTAGTTTATATAGTGTGTACATGTAAAACGAGGGTCTAGTCTGTGGCATGATAATCGTGTGTTTAAACATGTACACACCATTAGTTTATATAGTGTGTACATGTAAAACGAGGGTCTAGTCTGTGGCATGATAATCGTGTGTTTAAACATGTACACACCATTAGTTTATATAGTGTGTACATGTAAAACGAGGGTCTAGTCTGTGGCATGATAATCGTGTGTTTAAACATGTACACACCATTAGTTTATATAGTGTGTACATGTAAAACGAGGGTCTAGTCTGTGGCATGATAATCGTGTGTTTAAACATGTACACACCATTAGTTTATATAGTGTGTACATGTAAAACGAGGGTCTAGTCTGTGGCATGATAATCGTGTGTTTAAACATGTACACACCATTAGTTTATATAGTGTGTACATGTAAAACGAGGGTCTAGTCTGTGGCATGATAATCGTGTGTTTAAACATGTACACACCATTAGTTTATATAGTGTGTACATGTAAAACGAGGGTCTAGTCTGTGGCATGATAATCGTGTGTTTAAACATGTACACACCATTAGTTTATATAGTGTGTACATGTAAAACGAGGGTCTAGTCTGTGGCATGATAATCGTGTGTTTAAACATGTACACACCATTAGTTTATATAGTGTGTACATGTAAAACGAGGGTCTAGTCTGTGGCATGATAATCGTGTGTTTAAACATGTACACACCATTAGTTTATATAGTGTGTACATGTAAAACGAGGGTCTAGTCTGTGGCATGATAATCGTGTGTTTAAACATGTACACACCATTAGTTTATATAGTGTGTACATGTAAAACGAGGGTCTAGTCTGTGGCATGATAATCGTGTGTTTAAACATGTACACACCATTAGTTTATATAGTGTGTACATGTAAAACGAGGGTCTAGTCTGTGGCATGATAATCGTGTGTTTAAACATGTACACACCATTAGTTTATATAGTGTGTACATGTAAAACGAGGGTCTAGTCTGTGGCATGATAATCGTGTGTTTAAACATGTACACACCATTAGTTTATATAGTGTGTACATGTAAAACGAGGGTCTAGTCTGTGGCATGATAATCGTGTGTTTAAACATGTACACACCATTAGTTTATATAGTGTGTACATGTAAAACGAGGGTCTAGTCTGTGGCATGATAATCGTGTGTTTAAACATGTACACACCATTAGTTTATATAGTGTGTACATGTAAAACGAGGGTCTAGTCTGTGGCATGATAATCGTGTGTTTAAACATGTACACACCATTAGTTTATATAGTGTGTACATGTAAAACGAGGGTCTAGTCTGTGGCATGATAATCGTGTGTTTAAACATGTACACACCATTAGTTTATATAGTGTGTACATGTAAAACGAGGGTCTAGTCTGTGGCATGATAATCGTGTGTTTAAACATGTACACACCATTAGTTTATATAGTGTGTACATGTAAAACGAGGGTCTAGTCTGTGGCATGATAATCGTGTGTTTAAACATGTACACACCATTAGTTTATATAGTGTGTACATGTAAAACGAGGGTCTAGTCTGTGGCATGATAATCGTGTGTTTAAACATGTACACACCATTAGTTTATATAGTGTGTACATGTAAAACGAGGGTCTAGTCTGTGGCATGATAATCGTGTGTTTAAACATGTACACACCATTAGTTTATATAGTGTGTACATGTAAAACGAGGGTCTAGTCTGTGGCATGATAATCGTGTGTTTAAACATGTACACACCATTAGTTTATATAGTGTGTACATGTAAAACGAGGGTCTAGTCTGTGGCATGATAATCGTGTGTTTAAACATGTACACACCATTAGTTTATATAGTGTGTACATGTAAAACGAGGGTCTAGTCTGTGGCATGATAATCGTGTGTTTAAACATGTACACACCATTAGTTTATATAGTGTGTACATGTAAAACGAGGGTCTAGTCTGTGGCATGATAATCGTGTGTTTAAACATGTACACACCATTAGTTTATATAGTGTGTACATGTAAAACGAGGGTCTAGTCTGTGGCATGATAATCGTGTGTTTAAACATGTACACACCATTAGTTTATATAGTGTGTACATGTAAAACGAGGGTCTAGTCTGTGGCATAATAATCGTGTGTTTAAAATTGTATTGTTTGTCCTTACTCAAATCTCAATGCTTTACCAGTGGCATTCAAAAGTCGTTAACCAGGCTGACCCACTCCCCCCTCATCTCTATAGTTTTTATTTATTATTGTACATGTTTTCGTCGTCCTAAATATAGCTGAAATTATGCTGGTTGGACGTTAAACAGCAATCAATCAATCAATCAATCAATCAATCAAATTGCAATGGTAGGTAGGGTGCAAGCATATGTTGCATAGCGCTCCTCCAACTGATCCCTACAAATGAAATTTCCGGCTCGTGTGGTGATTTCAGGAAATTAAATAATGAGTATGTTCATTTTACTTGTTCTTGTGGTTTACTGTTCAACTTTTTATTCGTTTTTTTTTTAATTTATAATTTAAAATCCGACGGAACAGATTTGTGGCGATTGTCTACACCTTATCTTGAATTATAAATGGTAGCTATGAGAAGATGATTGTTAAGGAAAAGAATTTATAACATGCACTTTAATATCATAATTCACATCCGCATTCGTCGAACATGGATTTTACCATTCCTATTGTCAATGATTTCGTCATCGGGGTCTTTATAATTATCCCCATCAATCACCTCTGTGCTCTGGAATGAGAGACCTCTTATCGGGGTGAGAAAAGTGGGGTGCTACAGGAAGTGAATTTCAGAGCAGATATATAATTTTTTTTTTAATTTGGGAATTAAAAAAAAAATATATGTACATGTATATGAAAAAAACATATGTATGCAGGGGGAGTGGTACTTTCCCAACATCCCCCCCCCCCCCCCCCCCCCCCCCCCCCCCCCCCACTATCCGCCAACTATGGACGCGATGCATAGCTGTTTGTCAAGCCCTGTGAATCCTCATCAGTCCCCAGATATTAATTTTTGTAAATACTCCTAAAATTAATTTTCGCGAGCTCATGTCACTGTACACTATACATAACATATATTCTATTAAACATTGCTTCCATTACCCAGAGTAGCAACACAGCTGCACATACCTTATTGGTCAATATTAATTGACAAGTCATTTTATTGTTCAATAAATCATTTTATTGTTTAGTCCTTGATATGTACTGATTTTGCTGTCATATGCTGTTTTATATATGTTAAACAATCATGACTGTTAAATGTAAATGCCCCCTTGGGGATCTGATTTGGAAAATAAAATTATTTTATATATAAAAAAAAATCTTCCAATCCACTGTGCATTCATTCATAACATACACAAGTTACAATAACACTTCTGTAAGCAAAAAAATAATTTTGATATATTGTAAGCTCACCTTTGTGTCACTGGGTGTACAGTTTGTATTAGCACCAATATCCACCATTTCTTTGCCTTGCCACTGTGCCGGCATACAACACCCATCAGTCCTCCAGATCATCATTACTGTTACCGCAACTAGACACAGCCATCTCGTTCTCAAAGTTTCCATCTTAACTCGATCTGTATTACATCTAATGTATCGGTTACGCTTTAATACCTTGGTATATAAATATATTAATATCCGGGGAATTTCTCAAGGAGCGACGGTCACAAGACAGATCTCACGAGTAATATTACGAAATAACTAAAAATAGACAAGTGCATAAAAATCAATACACATAGACACAAATCATGTATTTTAGCATAATTTGAAAAGGGTGCATAAAAAGGGGGGGGGGGGGGGGTCATTCGCAACAATTTTGTTAAAAATTAGATTTCCATCTATTTTGGACAATAACTTAACCTCCAACATTTCACACACATATGGCTATTGGGCTCAGTATTTTGTTTTTATTATTTTATTCCTAAATCAATGTTTTCTTCCTATTTAAATGGACCATGTAATAGACACCGTCCTCCTTTATATACATTATATGTAAGGAGGAATATTACAAAATAAATTCCAAACAATTTTGGACACGATTAAGGGAGATCATATTTCATGATTTGATATGTGTTTTGAAAATGATCACTCTGCTTAGTAATATATTTATTTTTATTTATTTTTTTTTTATTGAAGCGGGAGGGATTCAGTTCAATGGCCACCAAATACCAAATACCCCCCACATACAAAAAAAACTTGCATGTGTTTAAATATCACTGTCGTGTACCCGATAAGGAATGGTCATTTCAAGATGGCGGATTGTACATCATCAAAAAGGTAGGTGTGAAGATTTTGACTATTATCGTTCTTTATAGGTTATCTTAGTGTCTATGAGTTACACGTTTAGATAGGGCAGTCTTTTTTCTACTTCACCATTAAGTCAGTTAAGCTTGATCCTTTTGTTTTTAACGTAAACTGCCTTCGGTAGTTGATCAATGCAGCGACAAAGATATCGAGGCGTAGAATCCAATTTATTTCACCAATTCCTACCGCCTAGTGACTTTTTATATTAATATGTTGATGCCAAAATTATTCAAACATGTGAATTGTCCAGCAAATTTCTTTTCAGCCTTTGACAAGCCTTGTATCCCTCTTAAAACGTCTATGAAAAGTTTGTTTATGTCACGGAACGGTCACGACAAAAGCATGACAAAAATGTATGGGAATGGTCTCATGTTTTGGGTGAAGGAATGGACTTTCAAGCCAAGGAATGGTCTTTTTTGTTTAGGAATGGTCTGATTGAACATATCGGATGTAAAGCGGGAGCAATGGCTTTGTCGTTCATCCAGTGTTCACACTCGCATAAAATCTTAATTTTCTTGTCTTGCTACATTCACTGTTATGTATTTCAATTGGTTTGTCAACATGACGACATACCACTCGCTTCTCTGATATACTGTAAGCGTACTTTCTTTCCGATGTGTAGAATGTCCGGGAACGTAAATACCCTAGTGTATTTCTACCTTGCAGTATGCACTAGTGTGTTTATTCCGTAAGGAAGAAATATACTAGTGTATTTCTGTCGTGGAATTCCTACCCTAGTGCGTCTCGAGTGATATTTTCTTCGTATGGTAATCTAGCGAAACTCCTCAACTACAGCCAGTTATGTATTGATTTTTAAAAAAAATTTGTGCTTAACGCCACTTTCAACAAAATTTCAGCTATATCATGGTGACCAGTTTTAGTGGTGGAGGAAGTCGGAATACCCGGAGAGAACCATCGACCATGGGCAAGCAACTAGTAAACTTTTAGCACTTGCAGCTGCGAGTCGAGTGCACCTTTTTTTGTAATTTACAAAGCCGGGCGCGTATTGGTGATATGCTTGTATGAGTTGTTATTTCCAACGACCTAACTCATTGAGCTACCCGGACCCCGGCAGTTATGTATAATACATCGCCATTTCAGTACACACCACGATTTTATTTGGACCGATGTTCTCAACTTTTATTATTATTTATTTTCTTCTTTTCTTTTACTTTTTGGATCTTCGGTTTTCTTACCACTAAGTCTAGACCACTGTTAGGTTTATGTATTAGTTTTTTCGTACATAGGTGCTTCAGTTCACATATATTATTTTAATGTTCCTGTGTTTAAAATCAGTACATGTATTTACTTCATGAAAACAAAAATATACGAGGTTACTTAAATCTTCAATAGATATATCGTGTATTTCTCATTTTTACAGGTTTACTGTGATGGATACATCTTTCCACGCCTCAGAGAATGATTTTATATGCGAGGACTGTGGAAAATGTCTGAAAAGTAGAAGTGGTCTCAGACGACATCGCCTGAGACAACATTTAAAACAAGAGATAAAATTTAAATGTACCACTGATTCTTGCACAGCAGCATTTTGTGAAAAGGGGGAGCTATTGGCTCATCAGACCAACCATGGTGAACAAAAACGTATCACATGTAATTACTGTAACCACAAACTGTCAGGGAATATCACAGAGCTCACGAGGCAGAGATTCTTCCACATGTTCGGAGAGGATTATATCTTCAGGACTACTCACATTTTTCTCTGGATCAAATGACTATAATTGTAATTGTTTGCAAATTGATAATAAAGATATAAAGAGTTGATTTCATAAAATTTATTTAAATAACAATGAATATTTCTTTTAACAAAAATATTTTTATGTAAAAAATGACTCCCTGTCAATATCACAAAGTATAAGACTTCTTAACCAAATTTACCCACATTAGTGTTAAATTCAAAAGATCTAAATTTTAATGTTTCATCCCGATAATTCTGGCAGCAGTGGTCCACTATGGCTTGGTGATTGGAAGTATCAAATTGGCAGTAGTAACACTTGTACCTATAGATAAAAGAAACATTGCATAATGAAATGGAAAAGATTATAACAATTTAATAGCAAATAAGGCATTTCGGGTATTTTAAGGCAAGATTGATCATATGAAATAAGAAGATTTACATTAAAGACCACAAACGGAAATGAACTTCAATAATATTATTAATAAGCATATCTTATATGATGGAGACCATTCCTTGGCTGGAAAGTTCATTCCTACACCCAAAACATGAGACCATTCCCATACATTTTTGTCATGACCGTTCCGTGACATAAACAAAATTTTCATAGACGTTTAAAGAGGGATACAAGGCTTGTCAAAGGCTGAAATGACATTTGTTGGACAATTCACATGTTTGAATAATTTTGGCATCAACATATTAATATAAAAAGTCACTAGGCGGTAGGAATTGGTGAAATAAATTGGATTCTACGCCTCGATATCTTTGTCGCTGCATTGATCAACTACCGAAGGCAGATTACGTTAAAAACAAAAGGATCAAGCTTTACTGACTTAATGGTGAAGTAGAAAAAAGACTGCCCTATCTAAACGTGTAACTCATAGACACTAAGATAACCTATAAAGAACGATAATAGTCAAAATCTTCACACCTACCTTTTTGATGATGTACAATCCGCCATCGTTGTTGTTGTTGTTGTTGTTGTTGTCTTGTAGATTCCTCCGATGACTTCGGAGCACCCTGTTAATTTAAACAGGTTAATTAAATGTCATATTCGGTATTGGTGGGAAAATAAATTTCAAGTAAAGTTTCCGGCCAATTATGGTCACAATCGAGTTTAAATGTTCAAATGTTCACTGCCCTATTATTATGGATATCGAATATAAGATTGCGGCTTATCTCCTCTATATCTGCTATAATATCCCTATGATCGCCTAGAATGTCACTAACTCTGGTTTTGGAGCTATCCATTAAACACTGCATGAGGATTTCGGTGTTACTCATTACCTCATCAACTGTATCCCTGCTATAGTGATTAGCCATTAAGTGTCTTAGGGTGGCGAGATGTTTTTCGCGAATGTGTGCATGTGCCGTGCAATGTAATATTAGATGTTCTCTGTCCTCACTGTCGTTTTTACATAGTAGGCATGTAGGTGAGACTGAGTGTTGGTTAAATCTTGCACGGTTTGCTTGTAGGGTGTATGTGCCAGTGATGATCTTAGCTTTGATGTTAGCTTTCCTGACGGCTCGTGTGTTGTTAGGTACTGTGTGCCAGATCGGGTGTGAGTTTCTGGTTGGATGTTTTTGCAGAGTGAGGTACTTTAATGATGTTTTATCTTCTACCTCGTTGTACCATTCAGTCATGTGATATTCTTCGACTGCCTTATTCAGCATTGCTTTCCATTTCCATTTGGTAGGTGGCCTTTCCATTAAGTCGTATGCAGTTGTTAAGCTATACTTCTGTTGGAGTTTTCTTATGTGTGTGAACCAGCTGTTGCTGTTTTGGTCTTTTATAGCTAGCTGTCTCCTGGCAATTTCATGCTCGACAAACTCTTTATTGGTAGCAATGTTGTAGAACGTTGTTAAGGTGTTCTTCTCTATTTGTGTGGTGATTGGTATGGCTTCAAGTAGTGAGTATACTGCGATGGTTGGGCAGCGATCTGTCAGCCCTTGGATTTGTTTGAGTAGTCGTCTTTCAAAAGAGAGTAGTTCTTGTTCATCTCCTTTGGTAAGGGTTACCGCTTCTAATCCATAGATGATACGTGGCCTGCAAAAGGTGGTGTAGATTTTAAAAGACACGTCTGGATTTATGCCGTTTTTACCATGTAGTCCAGCGCCTAGTAGTGCGTATAGGATTCTTCTGCCTCGTTGGATTCTGCTAGTTATCTCGTTTTTACCATCAGTCCGTCTTGTTAGTCCGATGTGCTTGGTTGACTACTTCTTCGATCTCCTGTTTACCTAGTGTCCATGTCTGTGTTTGCCTATTTCTTCCTCCATTGACTATGACAACATCACTTTTTGTTGAGTTAATGGTAACCTTGTCCCTTCTGGTCTCATTGTGTACAATATGTAATGCATGTTGTAGGTCCTCTGGGTGGTACGAAATCAGGGCTATATCGTCTGCGACTGTAGGACATCCGATGAACGTAGTTCCAATTTTGGCTCCAATGTTGTTATCCCTAAGAATGTCTAGGAGTTGGTTGTTGTAGCCCTTGTACAGTGTTGGAGAGAGCTTAGCCCCTTGTCTTATACCTTGTTGTGTGAGGAAGCCAGTGCTGAACTTTCCTTTCCATTTGACTATTGTCGTTGCCTCAGTTTGTAGCATCCGTATTACAATCCATGCGTCATCATCTATATTGTAGTGGTAGAGTTTCCTGAACAGTATGTTATGGACGAGCTTGTCGAATGCTTTTTCTGCATCTAAGGTGGTTATGGAGACCGTCTTGCCGTTGTCCTTGGCTTCGTTTATCCCCTCTGTTGTAACGACTGCAGCGTTTATACGTGATGTTTTCGCTGTAAATCCTCGTTGCATTGGATTCTGTACCTTGGTCAGGGTTGGTTCTATATGGTTTTTAATTATACTTTCTAATATTTTGTCTAGGACTGGGGTTACTGTGATGCCTCTATAGTTACCTGGAATTTTGGGATCCTTTTCTTTCTTTAGAACAGGTGTAAGTAATCCTGTTTTCAGTACTTCTGGAATGTTGTAATTCTTTTTTGCTGCATTTAACAGGGCTGCAGTGTAATTGGCGATTGTCTTGCCTCCTTTTTTGAAGTGTTCTGCTGTCAAGCCCATGTGGTTAGGTGCTTTCCTTTTGCAAGCTTCTGAATTGCTTGCTCAGTTGTTGTAGTTGTAATATCTGGGATCTCTTTCCTCTTTTTTGGATCTTTCAGTATTTCTTCTATGAGGGTACATTCCATGGCAGATGGGGTCTTCTGTGTTTTCTATTCCAGGATCTGGTGTACTCAGTCGTTGAAAATGTGTGTTCCAGCCATTGAGTATGCATTCGTCTTCACTCAGTACCATATCGTCGATGATAATGGTATTGGTTTCGTCTGATCGTGTTGTTCTCTGTTCTCGGATGAGCTTATAGAAAAGTTGTTGATTAAAGTCTGCAGACTCCATGATGTTATTGTATTTGTTTTCTCTGATTCTTGCTGCCGCTTGTCGTAGTTTTTGTCTGAGTGTTTTCTTTGATTCTTTCATTTCCTTGTATAATGCGTTTCTCGGTTCTTTTATTGAGCCATCTATTTTCCATCTATGGAATGCCTGTTTTGTTCTCCTCGATGCTTGACCGATTTCCTCGTTCCAAGGTGCACTCCCTCTTTTCTTGCTGTTCCGGTTACCATTTGCCTTGTGATTTGGTATTGCATTTTCTGTTGCTGTGTGTAGAACGTTTCCCAAGTGCATCACGTCTAGTACTAGTTGAAATTTGGTCTTGTCCATTTGGCATTTTGGAGTTCTATCTAGGTATGTGTCGATTGAGTTTAAGTACATTTGGTCGTCACATTTACTCCACTTTGGTTTCCTATATAATGTTGTTGTTGGCAAACTTTTGGATTTTTTCTTTATCTGTGATATATTAATCGTACCTGTTATTAGTACATGATCTGAGGTGTTGAGGTTCTGATGGCCCCATATCTTTATTGCTCTAATACCATCTTTGATCTGGTCTTTCAACGTAAATAGGTAATCTATTTGTGATGAACTTTTGTTGTCGTGGTGGTAGAACGTTGGTTTAACTGGGTAGTTGTCTGGTGTAGTTAGACCAGCCTCGGAGCAGCAATCTCTTAACATCTTGTCGATGTTGTTAGGAGGTTCTCTGTGTAGTGATGCGTTGAAGTCTCCTCCCAGTACTATGATGTGTGATTTACTGTATTTTGAGACCATTTCGCGTATTATGTCTATTGATTCGCTGTACTGATGTGCTGTGTTTTTCCTTCCTCTGCATGGCATATAGGCATTGATCATGCACAGTGGCTTTGGTTCAGCTTCAAGTTCTATTGCAATGATATGGTTTGTTCCATCTGGCAGTGGTCTAATGTATGGTGTTAAGTTAGGATGCCAACGGATAGCTACTCCACCATATCCTCTTATGCGCTCTGAATGGTTGATTGGTGAGTCTTCATCAATAAATCTGGCATAGTGGTCTGTATTAGGTATAGTGTTTTGAACTCTTTTTTCCTCAAATTTAAAAAGCCAATGCTCTTGGATAAATAAAATTTCAGTTTCTTTCATGACTGATTGAACAAAGATAGTATTTCCTCTAATATTTTGTATATTTACGCTGCCAATTTTAATTCGTTTCCCCATTTTTTGTTTTGCTCCTACAGTATCAGTGCTAGTATTTGTCTCTGATGTTTTTTGGGTTGGCTTGTTGGATTCTTTCTCTATTGTCGGCGTCGATGGCATAGTGGCGGGCCTGTCAGTAGTTTTGCTAGTATATCCACTGTGGTTGAGGCACGGCCGTGTGCTAAAAAAGGCTTTCGGGATGGGTTGTCTTCGAGTGTTTGAACATCCTCTAGTTTCTCGTCTCTGGTTATATTTCTCTGTAATTGTACATGGTTTTTTGTTGGACCGTTACCCTTGTTGGTGTCAGTGTATATATGGTTGTGGATGATTATTGTTTTGTCTTTGGTACTGGTTGCTTTGTCATCATCCGGCGTACCATTTGTAGCGGTATCTTCTTGGTGTCGTATGGTGTTGTTGTCATGTTGTACCATGATCTTATAATCCACTGACTGTTTATTGGCTTGTAGTACTATGTTGTTGCTGTCTTGGTCCTGCTGGTTGTTGGCGTGATGCATCATCGTGTCTTGCACTGGTTGGTTGTTGGTTTGTTGCACCCTCGTGTTGTCTTGCAGGGGTTTGTTGTTGACCTGTTGTGTCATTTTGTCGTGCTCCGGTTGGTTGTTGACATGTTGTAAACTTATGTTGTCGTTCATCGGGTGGTTGTTGGCTTGTAGTACCAAGTTGTTGTCTTGGGCCTGCTGATTGTTGGCATGTTGTACCCGTGTGTTGTCTTGTGGGGGTTGGTTGTTAGCCTGTTGTGCCCTCTTGATGTATCGTGGGGGTTGGTTGTTGGCCTGTTGTGTCAACTTATCTAGCACCGGTTGTTTGTTGGCATGTTGTTCACTCTTATTGTCATTCGTCGGTTGGTTATTTTTGTATTTTACTCTCATGTTGTCTTGCACTTGTTGATTCAAGTCTTGTTGTAACGTCTTGTCTTGTGCCGATTGGTTGTTGGTATGTTGTACACTCGTATTTTCTTGAACCTGATGTACTCTGGTGTTATTTTGCATCAGTTGGTTATTAGCTTGTTGTACCCTCCTGTTATATTGTAGAGGTTGGTTGTTGGAATGTTGTTTCCTATTGATGTTGCTGTACGTTGGTTGTTTGTTTGCATGCTGAATGGGATTGGCATGTTGTTCGACGTTATTGTTACCTTCTAGTTGGTTGTAGGCACGTAGGAGATTATCGTTCACAGGTTGGTTATTTGCATGCTTATCAATTAATGGACTGACGTTGGTTTCGAGAGTTCGTGGTAGACCTTGTTGTTTTGGTACCGCAAGTTGTATTCTCAATTGTTCCATTCTTAATAGTACTGTCTCTATCATAATCTGGTTCCTTTGTATCATTAACTTCATTTCTTCAGTGTCATTTAAATTTCTTTCCTTGGGTTGTGCTGCAGTATCATGTTCGTTAAGCAGCAGTCGCCTTTTGAGAGTTGTGATGGTTTTTTCCTTTTCTGTTACCATGGTTTCCAGCCTGATCACTTCGGCTTTGCATGCTGTCAGTTGTTGTTCAGTGTCATTAAGTTGGAATGTTTTCTTTGTTTTTTGGCTTTTCATTCCGTTTTGTGCTTCATTCTTCCCTTCATGTTCTTTTGGGGATTTAGCTGGAATAGCTTTTGCCAAGGAATTATCTGCTGTTGATTCAAGTGTTCTACTTGGTTCATTACTGTTGTTAGTGATCTTGCTATTCCCAGTCTTGTTTTTCTCTATGGTTGTTTTCAGTCCAGTTTCTTCGTCAATTTCCAGTTGATTTCTTGCTTTTGTTTTCTTATTTGGTTTCACTGGGTTCTTTGTCAGAGTCGTGGCCGAGGGCATTACGTATTTCAAGCCAGTTTCTTCACAAATCACCATTTCGTCAATTGTGTTGGTGTTGACTTACATTCTTTGGGTTAGTTTCTTCAGTTGTTGGGATGTTATTTGTGGTTGTATCTATGCTGCTTTCTTCCACTTCATCACCTCTTTGGTATAACTCAGTCAGTTCGTTCATTTCCTTCATACATTTGCAGCTTTTACAGTTGTATTCTAAATCGTTGCTGATGGCATGTGTTCTATATGTTGACACTGTCATCTTCTCGCATTTGTAGTGTAACCAATTTAGGCATTTGGAGCATTCAATTACATTAGTTTCAGCCTGTTTTCCACAGATTGGGCAGAGCCATACTGTATATGTTGCTGGAGTGGAGTTGGATTGAACTTCCTCTCTTGAATGTCCATCATCGGTATTGTCAGTTCTGTGTTCTGTACCATCTTCCTCAGAGTTATGACTATCAGCTGTTGCATTGTCATTGGAGTTGCTTTTGGCCCCTCTATTGGAGATTCTCAGGGTATTATGAGCTATTGCTCCTGTATCTATATTTGTTGTGGTTGGTTGTTCTTGGGTTGGAAGTGTGCTGTTGCTAGCGCTAGGTCCAGGTTCTACATCTGAAGTATGATTGACAGTTGGCTCGTTGTTTGAGAGTACTGTTTGTTGTGGCTCATAGGTGGTTCTATTCAGATCATGTATGGCCTGTAATTCTGCTTCCAGCTGTTGTCTTATAGCTGCATTAGCCCCTCGATATTCTGGGTCTGCTCTGATGTTGTTAATGATGTGTTCATTGTCATTGAAGAACAGGTGCCCGTGTTTGCCATTCACCATGATTTTTGATGTTGTGTGATACATCATTATGCTGAATCTAAAGCAACCCTTCCTGTTTGTACTGGTTTTATTGTTGATCTGTATTTTGGTTTCCACCTCGCTACCAGTTTGGTCATCTCGATCTGTGATGGTTACCATGTGTGGATATGTACCGTCCTCTGATCGTTGTGTGTAATGTTGGCATATGTGGTTGGTGTATATGCTGTATGTGTTTGGTTGCATTTGAAAAATGTGGTTGCCAGTTTTTTCATGGTATGTGATTTTTTGTGTGAGATTGCATGCCTCAATTTTCTTCTGGATTGTGGTCTTAGTGTTGAGAGTGTAATTTTTCCTCTCGGTTTGTAGATTTCTACCCCGGACTCGTTGACTACGCCTCGTTCCAATAATGCCGTCAGTTGTGTTACCATCAGCCATGATAAAGTTTATAAAATTATAAGACTATATTACGGAGTGTTCGATACTGTTTAATTAATCACAAGTATCTCGCAAATATCAGTATAAAATCCTGCTGGTATTAAAATTCTCAGATGTAAAATGTTAAAATTCTCAGATGTAAAATATTCTATTTACATCGGCTAAAAGTACTACGCTTAAGAATCAGTTCGCTAAATAATTACAACGTTAAAATAGTTTTACAACATACAAATGAGCTAAAGTTGACAGTCACCACAGGTAAGGTTAGATGTTAGGTACTATAGATGTCACACAAAGTAGATGATGTTACTTGTAGATATAATGTTATGTTAGACTATAAGCACACTAGGTTCAAGCACTATTAGTTCTACACACTGCAACAGTAAGCCAAGCGGTGGATGGTAAAATTCTATAGCTAAAATATGGTTGTTTAAAAGTTAATGATCATGCACTAGATGGTCTATGGATTCCGGGTTGAAATATTTTTCACCGGTTTGACGCCATGTTTTCCTGGCGCGAATGGGCAGTGAACATAAAAGTCAGTATTTTCAATAAAATTTCAGCTAAAATTTTCTAAAATGGATGCGTTTTGTGTTTCCTCACTCTTTCACCTACTATACCACCACCAATATATACAGGGTGCTCCCTTAAAACCGTAAAATAATAAAAAAAAATCACAGCCAGAATTTTTTCACCGCCACCATTTATTTTCCCACAATCCATCTTGAAATGACCATTCCTTATCGGGTACACGACAGTGAATATTAATTACACCTTATATAAGAATGCTGGATTCTGATTGGTTAAATAGCCGTGATATTTTTTACAAATTCAGGTCTTGCATTGTGAATTTGTAGAATTTTTACTTCATGTAGATGTATTTGCATAAGATTTAACTTTTTTTCATGGTATTTGCAAAATCGTATTTGCCGTTTTTACCCTTCACCAAGACGCTTGTAACAAAATTTGTAAAACGTTTTCAGTTGTGCGTTTTATGTAACATCATTCGGTAGAATTAAACAGATACATCATGTTAGGTCCTGAAAACGACAAACAAAAGGTATTATTTATTTAGCCAGTGTTCTAAATAATATTCGGTGTAATCAAACAGATATATCATGTTTGGGAGGGGTATTTGCGAAAAATACCAGTCTTGAGACTAAATTTCCCTCGCCATTTGGCTCGGGAAATTTTTCTTCTCTCGGCTGGTATTTTTCGCAAATACCCCTCTCAAACATGATATATCTGTATAAAATAACTTTAAATGTCGACAAATACTTATAAAATATATAAGTTTTTTGAAAAAAATATTTTAATGCCCTAGCTGACCGAAAACGTTTTTAGATTTTGCATTGTAGCTGAAAAAATTTTTATGCTGTCACCGGCTAGAAAAAAAAATATTGCGCTGCTGAATTTGAGTAGTATAAAACCAACAACAGATGATAGAGTGAAACAGCAGATTATTGACATCAGTCTAGTCTAAAGATTTAAAAGGTAAGATTTCATATATATACTTAATCTTATTTTGTATATTCCTTAGTGCTTGATCCAGAAATTTTTAATAGGGTTCCAAATCTCTACTTCTAGATCCGCTACTAAGTACCATACTCAGAACTGCAACAAACATCCACTGCTTCCGGCTATGAAAATTGGCAATCGATTGAAACAGTAGGTAAAAAGGATACAAACAGAAAATACTATGCAAGTCTGTGCCATGAACAAGCCATGGCACAAGCCGAGAGACTTAAAAAAAACTTCTTATGATACCTTAATTATTCCTCTGATGACCATTTCAACAAATTATGTCTCACAAGTTTAGATATGGAAAAACCAAGACAATATCCAAAATGTTGCAAAGATGATACCAGAAAACTAAATAGTATTTTAAACATCTTTTATAAACATATGTACATGATATGAATCTTACACAACCGAACTTATTGTAAAATAATTCACAATACTGAACTTTATTTCAATATGTCCTTTTCTAAGGTGATAGACTGATTGGTATTCCAATAGTATAAGTTTTTTGTCCATATTGACTAGAATTACTGACTGACTAATATCATTAAAATACTTCTATTCTACAGTTTATTTTAAAACTAGAATTCAAAAAAAAAATTCCACTGAAGACAACAAATATGAGGAATAGACTCATGACACTGAAGACAACAAATATGAGGAATAGACTCATGACACTGAAGACAACAAATATGAGGAATAGACTCATGACACTGAAGACAACAAATATGAGGAATAGACGCATGACACTGAAGACAACAAATATGAGGAATAGACTCATGACACTGAAGACAACAAATATGAGGAATAGACTCATGACACTGAAGACAACAAATATGAGGAATAGACTCATGACACTGAAGACAACAAATATGAGGAATAGACTCATGACACTGAAGACAACAAATATGAGGAATAGACTCATGACACTTAAGACAACAAATATGAGGAATAGACTCATGACACTGAAGACAACAAATATGAGGAATAGACTCATGACACTGAAGACAACAAATATGAGGAATAGACTCATGACACTGAAGACAACAAATATGAGGAATAGACTCATGACACTGAAGACAACAAATATGAGGAATAGACTCATGACACTGAACTTGAAGACAACAAATATGAGGAATAGACTCATGACACTGAAGACAACAAATATGAGGAATAGACTCATGACACTGAAGACAACAAATATGAGGAATAGACTCATGACACTGAAGACAACAAATATGAGGAATAGACTCATGACACTGAAGACAACAAATATGAGGAATAGACGCATGACACTGAAGACAACAAATATGAGGAATAGACTCATGACACTGAAGACAACAAATATGAGGAATAGACTCATGACACTGAAGACAACAAATATGAGGAATAGACTCATGACACTGAAGACAACAAATATGAGGAATAGACTCATGACACTGAAGACAACAAATATGAGGAATAGACTCATGACACTTAAGACAACAAATATGAGGAATAGACTCATGACACTGAAGACAACAAATATGAGGAATAGACTCATGACACTGAAGACAACAAATATGAGGAATAGACTCATGACACTGAAGACAACAAATATGAGGAATAGACTCATGACACTGAACTTGAAGACAACAAATATGAGGAATAGACTCATGACACTGAAGACAACAAATATGAGGAATAGACTCATGACACTGAAGACAACAAATATGAGGAATAGACTCATGACACTGAAGACAACAAATATGAGGAATAGACTCATGACACTGAAGACAACAAATATGAGGAATAGACTCATGACACTGAAGACAACAAATATGAGGAATAGACTCATGACACTGAAGACAACAAATATGAGGAATAGACTCATGACACTGAAGACAACAAATACGAGGAATAGACTCATGACACTGAAGACAAGAAATACGAGGAATAGACTCATGACACTGAAGACAACAAATACGAGGAATAGACTCATGACACTGAAGACAACAAATATGAGGAATAGACTCATGACACTGAAGACAACAAATATGAGGAATAGACTCATGACACTGAAGACAACAAATATGAGGAATAGACTCATGACACTGAAGACAACAAATATGAGGAATAGACTCATGACACTGAAGACAACAAATATGAGGAATAGACTCATGACACTGAAGACAACAAATATGAGGAATAGACTCATGACACTGAAGACAACAAATATGAGGAATAGACTCATGACACTGAAGACAACAAATGTGAGGAATAGACTCATGACACTGAAGACAACAAATGTGAGGAATAGACTCATGACACTGAAGACAACAAATGTGAGGAATAGACTCATGACACTGAAGACAACAAATATGAGGAATAGACTCATGACACTGAAGACAACAAATATGAGGAATAGACGCATGACACTGAAGACAACAAATATGAGGAATAGACTCATGACACTGAAGACAACAAATGTGAGGAATAGACTCATGACACTGAAGACAACAAATGTGAGGAATAGACTCATGACACTGAAGACAACAAATGTGAGGAATAGACTCATGACACTGAAGACAACAAATGTGAGGAATAGACTCATGACACTGAAGACAACAAATGTGAGGAATAGACTCATGACACTGAAGACAACAAATGTGAGGAATAGACTCATGACACTGAAGACAACAAATGTGAGGAATAGACTCATGACACTGAAGACAACAAATGTGAGGAATAGACTCATGACACTGAAGACAACAAATGTGAGGAATAGACTCATGACACTGAAGACAACAAATGTGAGGAATAGACGCATGACACTGAAGACAACAAATGTGAGGAATAGACTCATGACACTGAAGACAACAAATGTGAGGAATAGACTCATGACACTGATGACAACAAATGTGAGGAATAGACTCATGACACTGAAGACAACAAATGTGAGGAATAGACTCATGACACTGAAGACAACAAATGTGAGGAATAGACTCATGACACTGAAGACAACAAATGTGAGGAATAGACTCATGACACTGAAGACAACAAATGTGAGGAATAGACTCATGACACTGAAGACAACAAATGTGAGGAATAGACTCATGACACTGAAGACAACAAATATGAGGAATAGACTCATGACACTGAAGACAACAAATATGAGGAATAGACTCATGACACTGAAGACAACAAATATGAGGAATAGACTCATGACACTGAAGACAACAAATATGAGGAATAGACTCATGACACTGAAGACAACAAATATGAGGAATAGACTCATGACACTGAAGACAACAAATATGAGGAATAGACTCATGACACTGAAGACAACAAATATGAGGAATAGACTCATGACACTGAAGACAACAAATATGAGGAATAGACTCATGACACTGAAGACAACAAATATGAGGAATAGACTCATGACACTGAAGACAACAAATATGAGGAATAGACTCATGACACTGAAGACAACAAATATGAGGAATAGACTCATGACACTGAAGACAACAAATGTGAGGAATAGACTCATGACACTGAAGACAACAAATGTGAGGAATAGACTCATGACACTGAAGACAACAAATGTGAGGAATAGACTCATGACACTGAAGACAACAAATGTGAGGAATAGACTCATGACACTGAAGACAACAAATGTGAGGAATAGACTCATGACACTGAAGACAACAAATGTGAGGAATAGACTCATGACACTGAAGACAACAAATGTGAGGAATAGACTCATGACACTGAAGACAACAAATGTGAGGAATAGACTCATGACACTGAAGACAACAAATGTGAGGAATAGACTCATGACACTGAAGACAACAAATGTGAGGAATAGACTCATGACACTGAAGACAACAAATGTGAGGAATAGACTCATGACACTGAAGACAACAAATGTGAGGAATAGACTCATGACACTGAAGACAACAAATGTGAGGAATAGACTCATGACACTGAAGACAACAAATGTGAGGAATAGACTCATGACACTGAAGACAACAAATGTGAGGAATAGACTCATGACACTGAAGACAACAAATGTGAGGAATAGACTCATGACACTGAAGACAACAAATGTGAGGAATAGACTCATGACACTGAAGACAACAAATGTGAGGAATAGACGCATGACACTGAAGACAACAAATGTGAGGAATAGACTCATGACACTGAAGACAACAAATGTGAGGAATAGACTCATGACACTGATGACAACAAATGTGAGGAATAGACTCATGACACTGAAGACAACAAATGTGAGGAATAGACTCATGACACTGAAGACAACAAATGTGAGGAATAGACTCATGACACTGAAGACAACAAATGTGAGGAATAGACTCATGACACTGAAGACAACAAATGTGAGGAATAGACTCATGACACTGAAGACAACAAATGTGAGGAATAGACTCATGACACTGAAGACAACAAATGTGAGGAATAGACTCATGACACTGAAGACAACAAATATGAGGAATAGACTCATGACACTGAAGACAACAAATATGAGGAATAGACTCATGACACTGAAGACAACAAATATGAGGAATAGACTCATGACACTGAAGACAACAAATATGAGGAATAGACTCATGACACTGAAGACAACAAATATGAGGAATAGACTCATGACACTGAAGACAACAAATATGAGGAATAGACTCATGACACTGAAGACAACAAATATGAGGAATAGACTCATGACACTGAAGACAACAAATATGAGGAATAGACTCATGACACTGAAGACAACAAATATGAGGAATAGACTCATGACACTGAAGACAACAAATATGAGGAATAGACTCATGACACTGAAGACAACAAATATGAGGAATAGACTCATGACACTGAAGACAACAAATGTGAGGAATAGACTCATGACACTGAAGACAACAAATGTGAGGAATAGACTCATGACACTGAAGACAACAAATGTGAGGAATAGACTCATGACACTGAAGACAACAAATGTGAGGAATAGACTCATGACACTGAAGACAACAAATGTGAGGAATAGACTCATGACACTGAAGACAACAAATGTGAGGAATAGACTCATGACACTGAAGACAACAAATGTGAGGAATAGACTCATGACACTGAAGACAACAAATGTGAGGAATAGACTCATGACACTGAAGACAACAAATGTGAGGAATAGACTCATGACACTGAAGACAACAAATGTGAGGAATAGACTCATGACACTGAAGACAACAAATGTGAGGAATAGACTCATGACACTGAAGACAACAAATGTGAGGAATAGACTCATGACACTGAAGACAACAAATGTGAGGAATAGACTCATGACACTGAAGACAACAAATGTGAGGAATAGACTCATGACACTGAAGACAACAAATGTGAGGAATAGACTCATGACACTGAAGACAACAAATGTGAGGAATAGACTCATGACACTGAAGACAACAAATGTGAGGAATAGACTCATGACACTGAAGACAACAAATGTGAGGAATAGACTCATGACACTGAAGACAACAAATGTGAGGAATAGACTCATGACACTGAAGACAACAAATGTGAGGAATAGACTCATGACACTGAAGACAACAAATGTGAGGAATAGACTCATGACACTGAAGACAACAAATGTGAGGAATAGACTCATGACACTGAAGACAACAAATGTGAGGAATAGACTCATGACACTGAAGACAACAAATGTGAGGAATAGACTCATGACACTGAAGACAACAAATGTGAGGAATAGACTCATGACACTGAAGACAACAAATGTGAGGAATAGACTCATGACACTGAAGACAACAAATGTGAGGAATAGACTCATGACACTGAAGACAACAAATGTGAGGAATAGACTCATGACACTGAAGACAACAAATGTGAGGAATAGACTCATGACACTGAAGACAACAAATGTGAGGAATAGACTCATGACACTGAAGACAACAAATGTGAGGAATAGACTCATGACACTGAAGACAACAAATGTGAGGAATAGACTCATGACACTGAAAACAACAAATGTGAGGAATAGACTCATGACACTGAAGACAACAAATGTGAGGAATAGACTCATGACACTGAAGACAACAAATGTGAGGAATAGACTCATGACACTGAAGACAACAAATGTGAGGAATAGACTCATGACACTGAAGACAACAAATGTGAGGAATAGACTCATGACACTGAAGACAACAAATGTGAGGAATAGACTCATGACACTGAAGACAACAAATGTGAGGAATAGACTCATGACACTGAAGACAACAAATATGAGGAATAGACTCATGACACTGAAGACAACAAATATGAGGAATAGACTCATGACACTGAAGACAACAAATATGAGGAATAGACTCATGACACTGAAGACAACAAATATGAGGAATAGACTCATGACACTGAAGACAACAAATATGAGGAATAGACGCATGACACTGAAGACAACAAATATGAGGAATAGACTCATGACACTGAAGACAACAAATGTGAGGAATAGACTCATGACACTGAAGACAACAAATATGAGGAATAGACTCATGACACTGAAGACAACAAATGTGAGGAATAGACTCATGACACTGAAGACAACAAATATGAGGAATAGACTCATGACACTGAAGACAACAAATATGAGGAATAGACTCATGACACTGAAGACAACAAATATGAGGAATAGACTCATGACACTGAAGACAACAAATATGAGGAATAGACTCATGACACTGAACATTCATGTTTAAGTCAATAATAACATTTTCTTCCTTTTTACAGAAAAAACTTGTCAACTGTTTCTTGATATGAAGGACAAGTTTTTTTCGCCCTGTATGCCATTTTCTCAGCGGCTCTAATCTTTCTTTTTTCTGATTTTTTGAGATTTTTCTGTGACCTACGCATTGCACCTTTTTCCATGGTAGAAGAGTTTGGCTGTAGTTTATCACATGCATCGCAAAGTTTCTGCAGGCGATTGAAACACCTTTCCACATCTTGCTTAACTAGAGATGCATTTGTTCTGTAGAGTTTTCTCCAGAAATCCTCCGACTCTTTGTAGCCTGATTTACCTTCCACCTCCTTTAGTTTGGTTTCGATTCGAAAAATGCCATTTGAACACCGCTCATGCAGAGCAGATACCTCTTTAAAGCAATCTCTAATTCTATGAATCTTTTTCGCATTAACGTTTAATGGTTCTAAAATTATTACAAGTTATATTGTACACTATCATTTTTATTTTTCTTGAATTGTAAGACTTGTACTTTACTTGTTTGTCATATCCTTAGCACATCTTTTAAATGTAGAATAATTTATTAACAATTTATATGTCTTTTTTTATTTGTAGCTACTCACTCTTTGCCATTACATATGGCAATGGTGGCCATTTTAACTGCAGCATAAAAATTGTGGTACTGTGGTACATGGATGATGGACTTAGAGAATATAATTGTGCAGGAAGTGGGCTGAAAAAACAACAGACACAACAATCAATGCCAGGATACAAAGCCATGCACTTTACGTTTTACGTGAAATAAAATGAATTGTATGTCAATGTATTGTTTTTATGGAAGATGTATTTCTGTTCCACATGATAGGAAAAAATCCCAGCCCCGACACCCCCCCCCCCCCCTTTCCAATAAGAAAATGGTTGTTGCCTAAGCATTAAATTTTGCAGATTTCAACATGTATATATTTGTTTTAAAATAGTGCTGCTTTTTATATATAAAACGACAATATACTGCTCAGAAACCAACTTCCACCTCCTTTTGATGAGCAGGGGATAACGTACTTAATGTCTGGCTAACGGGAGAGGTTTGTTCTCTCGCTATAACGTACTTAATGTCTGGCTAACGGGAGAGGTTTTTTCTCTCGCTATAACGTACTTAATGTCTGGCTAACGGGAGAAGTTTTTTCTCTCGCTATAACGTACTTAATGTCTGGCTAACGGGAGAGGTTTTTTTCTCTCGCTATAACGTATTTAATGTCTGGCTAACGGAAGAGGTTTTTTCTCTCGCTATAACGTACTTAATGTCTGGCTAACGGGAGAGGTTTTTTCTCTCGCTATAACGTGCTTAATGTCTGGTTAACGGGAGAGGTTTTCTCTCTCGCTATAACGTACTGAATGTCTGGCTAACGAGAGAGGTTTTTTCTCTCGCTATAACGTACTTAATGTCTGGCTAACGGGAGAGGTTTTTTTCTCTCGCTATAACGTACTTAATGTCTGGCTAACGGGAGAGGTTTTTTCTCTCGCTATAACGTACTTAATGTCTGGTTAACGGGAGAGGTTTTTTCTCTCGCTATAACGTACTTAATGTCTGGCTAACGGGAGAGGTTTTCTCTCTTGCTATAACGTACTTAATGTCTGGCTAACGGGAGAGGTTTTTCTCTCGCTATAACGTACTTAATGTCTGGCTAACGGGAGAGGTTTTCTCTCTTGCTATAACGTACTTAATGTCTGGCTAACGGGAGAAGTTTTTCTCTCGCTATAACGTACTTAATGTCTGGCTAACGGGAGAGGTTTTTTCTCTCGCTATAACGTAATTAATGTCTGGCTAACGGGAGAGGTTTTTTCTCTCGCTATAACGTACTTAATGTCTGGCTAGCGGGAGAGGTTTTTTTCTCTCGCTATAACGTACTTAATGTCTGGCTAACGGGAGAGGTTTTTTCTCTCGCTATAACGTGCTTAATGTCTGGCTAACGGGAGAGGTTTGTTCTCTCGCTATAACGTACTTAATGTCTGGCTAACGGGAGAGGTTTTTTCTCTCGCTATAACGTACTTAATGTCTGGCTAACGGGAGAGGTTTTTCTCTCGCTATAACGTACTTAATGTCTGGCTAACGGGAGAGGTTTTTTCTCTCGTTATAACGTACTTAATGTCTGGCTAACGGGAGAGGTTTTTTCTCTCGCTATAACGTACTTAATGTCTGGCTAACGGGAGATGTTTTTTCTCTCGCTATAACGTACTTAATGTCTGGCTAACGGGAGAGGTTTTTTCTCTCGCTATAACGTACTTAATGTTTGGCTAACGGGAGAGGTTTTTTCTCTCGCTATAACGTACTTAATGTCTGGCTAACGGGAGAGGTTTTTTCTCTCGCTATAGCGTACTTAATGTCTGGCTAACGGGAGAGGTTTTTTCTCTCACTATAACGTACTTAAAGTCTGGCTAACGGGAGAGGTTATTTCTCTCGCTATAACGTACTTAATGTCTGGCTAACGGGAGAGGTTTTTTCTCTCGCTATAACGTACTTAATGTCTGGCTAACGGGAGAGGTTTTCTCACTTGCTATAACGTACTTAATGTCTGGCTAACGGGAGAGGTTTTTCTCTCGCTATAACGTACTTAATGTCTGGCTAACGGGAGAGGTTTTTTCTCTCGCTATAACGTAATTAATGTCTGGCTAACGGGAGAGGTTTTTTCTCTCGCTATAACGTACTTAATGTCTG
Source organism: Bathymodiolus septemdierum (assembly GCA_963383655.1). Taxonomy (NCBI): domain Eukaryota; kingdom Metazoa; phylum Mollusca; class Bivalvia; order Mytilida; family Modiolidae; genus Bathymodiolus; species Bathymodiolus septemdierum. The sequence continues at coordinate 7,428,495 of OY726524.1, forward strand.
GCTAGCGGGAGAGGTTTTTTCTCTCGCTATAGCGTACTTAATGTCTGGCTAACGGGAGAGGTTTTTTCTCTCGCTATAACGTGCTTAATGTCTGGCTAACGGGAGAGGTTTTTTCTCTCGTTATAACGTACTTAATGTCTGGCTAACGGGAGAGGTTTTTTCTCTCGCTATAACGTACTTAATGTCTGGTTAACGGGAGAGGTTTTTTCTCTCGCTATAATGTACTTAATGTCTGGCTAACGGGAGAGGTTTTTTCTCTCGCTATAACGTACTTAAAGTCTGGCTAACGGGAGAGGTTTTTTCTCTCGCTATAGCGTACTTAAAGTCTGGCTAACGGGAGAGGTTTTTTCTCTCGCTATAACGTACTTAATGTCTGGCTAACGGGAGAGGTTTTTTCTCTCGCTATAACGTACTTAATGTCTGGCTAACGGGAGAGGTTTTTTCTCTCGCTATAACGTACTTAATGTCTGGCTAACGGGAGAGGTTTTTTCTCTCGCTATAACGTACTTAAAGTCTGGTTAACGGGAGAGGTTTTTTCTCTCGCTATAACGTACTTAATGTCTGGCTAACGGGAGAGGTTTTTTCTCTCGCTATAACGTACTTAATGTCTGGCTAACGGGAGAGGTTTTTTCTCTCGCTATAACGTACTTATTGTCTGGCTAACGGGAGAGGTTTTTTCTCTCGCTATAACGTACTTAATGTCTGACTAACGGGAGAGGTTTTTTCTCTCGCTCAAATGGGTTACAAGTTGTAGCACTTTTGTCCTGTCAATTCGCTCAAATGTCTTTCGCCCAGAACATCATTTACTTTATAAATGGAATGCCCCTTATATATGAGACAAACTGTCCGCAATACCTGATTAGGTCAGTCGGACGTTAAACACCCATAATCACATATATGAGACAAAAAGTTTGTTTGGTTTTGTAGAAGTGTGTGTGTGATGGTATACTTCTAAAGACCTTTTGTCAAGGGGAACATCTGCCTCACAGTAGAACCGAGCCTGAGTAGGTTGTCAACTTGAGGGGAACATCTGCCTCACAGTAGAACCGAGCCTGAGTAGGTTGTCAAGGGGAACATCTGCCTCACAGTAGAACCGAGCCTGAGTAGGTTGTCAAGGGGAACATCTGCCTCACAGTAGAACAGAGCCTGAGTAGGTTGTCAATGGGAACATCTGCCTCACAGTAGAACAGAGCCTGAGTAGGTTGTCAAGGGGAACATCTGCCTCACAGTAGAACCGAGCCTGAGTAGGTTGTCAAGGGGAACATCTGCCTCACAGTAAAACCGAGCCTGAGTAGGTTGTCAAGGGGAACATCTGCCTCACAGTAGAACCGAGCCTGAGTAGGTTGTCAAGGGGAACATCTGAGTAGGAATAGTTGTATGGCCCTTACGAACATTAAATACATAATTATAACAATATCCAGACAGGATTCTCTATATTTGATTTCTGGTCGAGTATGCTATGTTTCGTTTATACATAGTCAAACCTCGGTCCCTCGAACTCGGATGGGTTGAATACCATGAATGGCTCGAACTTATTTGAAAGTCTCGTCAATTTTCCTTATATTTCTAAGTAAAAAAAACCTCTTTCGCTCGAACACTGATACCTCGAACAGTCGAACTCAATAAATGGTTCCGTCAATAATAAAATTACGAGTTTTACCATGTCAAACTCGAACATCGCAATTTAATTGACAGATGTACGTTTGAATATACATGATTAATCAATCTACCGGTACTGGCTTGATAAATACACTTCAATATAAAACAAGATATGATTATAATCTAACGATTATGAAGTCTCCCAAACCGGCCACAGACAACCAGTTTAAAAAATAAATTAAAAGCTACCTTTGAAATCAAACAATGTTGAATTTTTGCGGTATTGTGGCGGCCATTTTGAAAATGGCGACCGGTAGAAATTTTTCGATGTCAGGAATCAATTCAGGACGTTGAAATCGAACAATGTTGAATTTGTGCGGTATTGTGGTGGCCATTTTGAAAATGGCGACCGCGCGGGTGTGTTAAGGCTGTTTCACGTCGGTTTGTTTCATACAGTTGCTCCCCTTTGTAATAGTTTACGTAATAACGTTGCATCCATGGAAACGTACTCTTCATAGATGAACTGCCCGAAGGAAAAATGTGTTTCTGCAGATCTAATGCACTTATTCCTTGTTCGTTTTGTGACAGTAAGATTAACATATATATTTATTGACTATCCAGATTGTGAATATATCATTATTTTGAATACGTCGATTGTAATATATGATTTTTGGCGCTTGTCAGTCTTGCGAAGCTCCACCCCTTCAATGCCCATATTTGGAAATCGCCATCGCCAAAAAGCTTGTTTGTTGACAAATACGAGAATGATACACACGCACCTGTTTACTATCAATATAATACTTATGTAGCAGAATTTCACAAAAAAAGGAAAATGTACACATTGCCAGTTGCAGACCAATGATGCTGAGAGGTAAACCTTAGTTTAAATTAATAATGACAATCTCCTGAAGCACATTTATACTGAAAAAAGGGGGTCGTATACTATACCTACCGAACTTGAAGAAAGCACATGGAGAATCAAAATAAGATACATAAGCCTAGAACTCTATCATGTCAATACCAACATTTTCGTGATCTTTTTTTTTAAGATCGAGATGTTTGATTTGCATGCAGTATCTATTTTTGCCACAGGCACAGGGGAATCAGTCACCACCACCCCCTTTTTTGCAAGTTGTGGAACACAATTTATAGAGAAATAATCAATATAAGGACTATAATGATGAAAACCATTAAAAAACGTTTGAATCTTTATACAAAAAATATCTTGATAGGTTGGGGGTCCTGTTTATTTTTAGAATTTACATTTGTTTTCTTTATAAGTAACATACAATCTCCATAACACCTTGGCTTGGAAAGGCAAATTGTCCATTCTGACAACTTGTGCAGGACCAATTCTCAATGCATACTAATAATCGACAACCAAAAAGTATGTATGTATTATCAGAGAATAACATCCCTTTTCAGAGGTTTTTTTTTCCCTCAAACAAATCTTCTGTCAAGTTACTGGGGAGGATGACTTCAATTTCATAAACATTTAAGCTTCTGAAATTTTTTTTGGTCAAAATTAATTTGCACATAACAGATTTGATCAAATAAACAAGGGCGAAAACTGATCTGACACCAGTTAGTTATTCTCTAAATCCAGTTTGTCTTTTTACCAACTAACAGATCATGGTCCATACAATTATTACATTTAAAACCAAAACCTGAAGTGAAACTTAATTATGTACATTGTAATTTAAATCCAATTTTTAATTAAAGGTGGGTGATCTGGTTGTGCTACAATATCACATTTTGATCAAAGAAATTTTTATTGAGACATATTAAGACAGATGCTCAATTCCTTTTAATATACATATTGTAGTTTATTTAGTTATGCCAAAACATGTTCAGTAAAATTAAACCTTTACATAATTAAAAATTGCACTGATCAAATTGTATAAGCATTGATACCGGTATTAAGTTTTTTTCTTAGAAGACATACCTGGTTATGCATATAGTGTACAGTGTACTGTTAGTGTTAATTCTAAAAAAAAAAAATTATATAAAACCCGATATTGTAGAATGAATTTATCCTGCAATTGTGTGATTTTGAGTACTAATAGACAGGTCAAATAAACTTAAGTGTTATTTAATCATTGTATGTTTTGACAATATATTTTGTAGGCATATACAATGTATACAGCATCTTACATTAATAATAATTTTAGAAGATGGTCAATATTCAGCATTTTTCCACATTTACTATACCCCGAAAAGTCAGTGTGTATAATTATTTTTGCTTTGTTTTTGACCTTTTGTTTTGTTTTTTCTTTATTTGTTTGTGTGTTTTTTGTCTTGTTTTTGTTTTGATATTTGTTTAAGACCTTGATTGAGAACCAAATTCGATTGATGTCTGTGTATTCAATCCCAACTCTTTCTAATTATAAAGGAATGATTCTTAATGAGACCTTGATATATGAGAACCAAAATTTGACTCATTGATATTCACCCATCTAACTCTCTCTAATTAGAAAATAATATAAAAAAAAACAATGAATTAGCATTTACATTTAATTAATCACATCAATGATTGGTGCATTTATAAGTCATATAACAAATAGCATATGAAATATATCAAATCAACGATATAATGATGAACATACAAACATTGAATATTTCCAGTTTAAAATTGTAAATGTTCATAATGTCAATTGTCTCTTAAGCACTAATATTGGTGATTGAGTCTGATGTTCCACCCAACTCGACACAAGTACTCGGCAATGGTCTTCTGGCCAGTAGTGAGGTCTCTGCATAGGTTCTGTAAACGCTCCTGGAGCTGAACATGTCTCTGTTGAGTACGCTTAGCTGGTGGATTACCGACGGCATCTTGCTGGATAATAGTACGGACAGTAGCTTCTTCCTTTTGACACCACTCGATGACACGCCATATAGACGGATGGGCATGTCCTACCAGGTTGAAGAAATTGTTGTTCCAGCCCCCGCACATGTTGTTGGTTCTGGCATCACCGTTGACTGTGGCATCATGTACGTTCCAAATGGCTGGTGGAAACATAGGTGGGCTACGTGTTAAGACCAGACGGACTGCTTGATTTTGTGCTGGATTCTGCTGTCTAAGTCTACCACTAAGTTGAATCAAAGTAATCTAGGAGCTCAGCTGCCTCTGGTGGGTCATCAGGGCATAGTGTTCTAAGCAGATGAATACCATTGGTCAAATCAGGTACTGGTAAAAAGGCAAGACCATCCATCATACCACAGAACACTCTGAAGTCGTCGTCGTTCTTGTAGAGAGGCACCAAACCAAGCTGCTGTATCTGTCGCCATGATGCTTGTGTCAGGTGGTAGACACAGCCCTGGTGGTTGGTGTGGCGACCAAATACAGCTGTAACTGCACGAAGAACTGCATCTTCAAAGTCTGGACATTGAAATGTAGGTTGCTGGCATGGCAGTTTAAACAATAGACTGGAAGAGTTCCCTGTAAGTATCTTGACATTTATTTGGCAGGAACGCATATACTGCAGTGCCTGTTACATCTTTGAATGGAACCCGGATGGTGTATAGCTGTTTAAATGGGTGCGGAGGTACAGAGAAGGTACCGTCCATGAAGATGAAGAAGGTCTGGGCATTGGCTAATCTTTCCAAACTCTCTGGTGAGTAGAAGACTAACATTCTGTTTTCTGCATTCTGGCCGTTGTCGTATTGCAGGAACTGTTGGTTGTTGTTGTGTACTCCTCAGGCAATCTGACATCTGCATAGGTGGCTGGGACTGGAGGAGTTGGACGCTGGTATCGAATTGTGCGTTTGGGGTTTTCTTCACGGGACAGCAAGGCTTGGACATTGTCGTCACACTGGGACACAACCTGGGCAAAGATCTGGCTGGGTTTGTCTCTGGTGTTGGTTGCCAGGTCTTTCATGGCATTTCTGGTTTTTGAGTACTTGATACTTGTATCACTGGGAACGTGATTGTGTGGCTGCCCAGGAACTGGATTTTCATTCTGAAGTGTAGTGCTAAGGTTTCCTCTGCATCCTATGCTTGACCGTTTAACACACTTCCACCACTGATTGGTCTTCCTGGTAGCATGTTTGGTATACATGTACCCCTGGTAACACAGCTTGGAACCACCTCTGTTGCTTGGTATATTCTCCATTTTCGTTTAATGATAGTGAAAGTTAACTGTTTCCTTTTATACAAAAAGTGAAAGAAACCATACATTTTGCTCTGAATTGACTAGGGCATGGAATACACCAGGTATGGTTTCACCATATGTTGATGTTCAACAATTTCTTTCATAATTGTATTCTTAACTATTAAAAATGACCTATGTATGTCTGTGTATAAACATTATGACAATAGCAATCAAGTGGCTTCTTTTTATAAATAAGGGTAATAACAAAATTACCGAACTCCGAACAATCTTACAAAGGGAAAGTCAAATTACCCCTTTCCATTTAAATCATTATGGTTTGAGTCATTTATGAATTAAATACATGTACTAAATAAACAACTGGGTCTCTATTCAGGAAGAATATATTAATTACAGTATAAACAAATTAAAGATTACGGTATTGAAATAATTTTTACAAACAACTTTAATTATCTGAAAGATGACATTATATATGTGACTTTTTTTCCTGTGACTTTTTTTCTTGTGACTTCTTTTCCTGTGACTTTTCATCCATGACATTTTTCCCTACATTCTCTCCATATACATTGTTATTGTCTGTAAGTGTACTGGTATAGTGTAAACGTAAAGGGTCTCCTTTCCAATTCAAATGGACTTACACCCGACGATCACCGCTACAATTTTTTTTCTATTATACTACGCCAAATTGATAAGAAAACGTAAAACGTTTCCCTTTTTATATAAACTTACAAAATAAGGAATAGAACTCTATATTTGAAAAGCCCAATTTTCATACACTTCGGTAAATTAATGATAATACCATTTATGATGAACAAAATCATATATTCTGTACAAATAATTATCTGTTTGTCCCATAATTAATTTCTACGCTTCATTGTGACATATATGACAATGCAGACTGTAAAGATTCTCGTGTATATAATTTTAGGAAGCTTATACATTCCAAATAAATATTAATGTTAGGCATATTAAACCTTTTAAAAATATGTTCCACGATATAGCGTGGAAATCATCGTGGAAAAGATTAATATGTCGTGTTCACCACACATATATTAATCTCTTCCACGATGATGTCCACGCTATTTCGTGTTCAAAACACATATATTAATCTTTTCCACGATGATTTCCACGCTATATCGTGGAAAAAACACACGTATAATAAAAGTTAATCCCTTCCACGATGATACCACCGCGGATGAAAAATATCAGTTTTACCTGTTCCGTCGTGTTTTCCGCGACGGGGCCATCGTATCACATTTCATTTCTTACATCAGCATTAGGGGAAAAGGGTGTATTTAACTCTTATAAAAAAGATTTCGATGCTACATTTTTGTAACTGAAAAAAAAATGCACTCTGAAGCAGAATTTTTGTTCCAATCTCGATCTAGACACCTTTTCAAATAACATAGTTGGTACTTCATTTCATTTAAAGGGGAGCTTATTCAAAATAAATCCCAAAACGGCTAATGATAAAAAAAATTGATAGCAATAATAAATTTATGTTTGTAATAAACAATCCAAAGGGAACACATTGATGATTATTTTCCAAAATTTTCCAACAAAATATATTCTTTATCTGTATGATATATCCAGTTTAAGGAAAGGAAATCTTAATTGACCTTCCCTACAATATTTAACTCAGTAGTCCGTTAGGGGCCTTCGTGGACGTGATCGTTTGGTAGCTGGATTTACAACTACCTATGCAATCAGTACCTATCACCAATAACGTTATGAGTTCGAATCTCGCCCAGGCGATACAACATTATGTTATAAAGTTTGCCAGTGATTTGTGGCAGATCCGTGTTTTTCTCTGTGCACACCGTTTTCCTCCACCAATAAAACTGACCCCCACGATATAACTGAAATTTGTTGAAAGTGGTGTTAAACACCAAACCCAGTAGTCCGTACGTTTACATTTTATTTATGTTTTTTTTTATTGTATAGAACGCTGGGTTTTATGCAAATTCCCGATTTTTTCGTAGCATTTCTGAAATTGTAATTCAAATCGTTTGACTGTTCATTTCAATAACATGCAGCTAACTAAAGTTATAAATAACGTTTATACCTGCATTATAATGGAATAAACCCACAAAAAATAATGTGGCATATATACTACAATGAAATAAATTTGATAATTGGGATAGTATAGTGGTGCGTGAATATGTCAACAGATAAGAACAGTTTTTTTGTAGATGCCAAAAGAGTTATCGGAATGCAATGCAATGGCCAATCGAAAAAGGAAAAAATGATAAACAGTGGTCTAAAAAAAACTACACAGAAAACTGAAGATTGAGCAGCACGAATCACACTTTAAACCCTGACAGAACTCTGTCGGTGACAACTTGAGCCTTTAGTTTTACATTGTATGGCAGTTCCAGGTTTTGTACCATGGTCCGCCAATCTGATTGTACAAAATAGTTGAGTACGTGCTACCAAAATCTGTCGAAAATAATTTAAAATAGTAAGAAACAGCAAATTGTCTTTATTTAACTATTTATCATAAGTTATGCCATTCATAATACATCTGCTCAAAATCTTTCCAAAATAAATGCTATGATTAATCCGCTTGTTGTCGAATCTTTAACAGTTTATAACATTACACGAAGAAGGAATATATTATATGTATAATTTTGTACCAAATAATTTTAAAGAGTGTGATTTAGATTTGAAGATTGCTTAAATATAGATAGACCTAGATATATTCATGATTCAAAATTTTGTATTTTTTTTCTATTTTGTTCACTTAGAGGTAGTATTTCCCAAAATACAGGTACTTTAAAATGTTGAAATGAAGTTCATCAGTGTTGCAGTGTGAGTAACCAAACATCATGTACACCTTGTATAGGCTACACCAAGATACATGCCAATATGGCTTGTAAACGTCCGTTGTATTTCTTAATATGTTCATAATAAAACTCTTTTCTTACGACTTACCCATTCTCTGTAAGGACTTCAATAGCTATACAGTGGGCTGGAAATGCATGTCTTCAGATATTGGTGTTATGTTGTCAGATCACTTACCTGACCAAGTTTAACAACTTAAGAAAATAAAATTTCAAAAATTACGATCCGTTGCCATGGCAACCATACCTCCTAAAATTTGGTCCTAGAGAGGGCATTATTCAGGGCAAAATATTCTGTTTTTCCATGTTATAAAAATAAAACTGGCTGTAAATGAAGGAATTTTATCTATACATGTTAGTTAAATATATGTTAAGCTTTCTTTCTACAAAAACCATTTTGTTACACAATATCATTTTCCATTGGTAAATCTGGGCCAAGAATGGGAAATTTTCCGAAATTTGCAAATTGGAAATTTTTGCTTTTTTTGCGTTTTTCAAATTGAGTTTACATTATGTTGCCATAATTTTATTCTAAATGACATTCATGATTTAATGACCTTTATTACCAATAAACAAAATACAAAGCGAATTTGGGTGGGACCTTTCCAATTTAACCTCATAAAATGTTTCTAAAAATAGCACAGGCTAGCCATTGGCTGATTTTTCTCAATATTTAATGAGAGTCTTTTTTCATAAAAAATGGCAATTTTTAGTTGAATTGTCATAATTTGATGGCATTTGTGATAGAATAAACCAAATTCATAGCAAACATGGATGGGATCTATCCAATTTAGCACCTTAACATGTTTCTAAAAATAGCACAGGCTAGCCATTGGCTGATTTTCCTCAACATTTAATGATAGTATTTATTCATAAAAAAATGGCAATTTTTAGTTGAATTGTTATGATTTGATGACGCTTGTGATAGATAAACCAAATTCATAGCAAACTTGGATGGGATCTATCCAATTTACCACCTTAACATGTTTCTAAAAATAGCACAGGCTAGCCATTGGCTGATTTTCCTCAACATTTAATAATAGTCTTTTTTCATAAAAAATAGACATTTTTAGTTGAATTGTCATGATTTGATGGCATTTGTGATAGATAAACCAAATTCATAGCAAACATGGATGGGATCTATCCAATTTAGCACCTTAACATGATTCTAAAAATAGCACAGGCTAGCCATTGGCTGATTTTCCTCAACATTTCATGATAGTCTTTTTTCATAAAAAAATGGCAATTCTTAGTTGAATTGTTATGATTCGATGACGTTTGTGATAGATAAACCAAATTCATAGCAAACCTGGATGGGATCTATCTAATTTAGTACCTTAACCTGTTTCTAAGAATAGCACAGGCTAGCCATTTGGCTGATTTTCCTCAACATTTTAAGATAGTCTTTTTTCCATTAAAAATGGCAATTTTTAGTTGAACTGTTATGATTTGATGACGCTTGTGGTAGATAAACCAAATTCATAGCAAACCTGGGTGCGATCTATCCAATTGAAAGCCCTAAGGGTACGACCATTTAACTTGAAGGGGAGTGGGGGGGGGGGGGGGGGGGTTATGGTTTTTTTCTAAAAAAATATTCTGATTCCCAATGTTGCTGAAAAAAATATTCTGATTTTGATGGAGGGAAAAAAAATAATCTGATTCAGAGTTTTTGTCATATAACCTAATGTGGTATTAAAGAAAAACAAATGCGTTTTGCGCGACAAAAAAAAAAATATTCTAACTCTTGTGTTGTCCGAAAAAAAAATTCTGAACGAAACAAAAAACCATAACCCCCCCCCTTTCAAGTTAAATGGTCGGTCCCTTAGGGCTTTAAATTGGATAGAACAGAGTTCTAACGGGCTTTTTGATTGGCTGAAACAGATTGTTCAGCCAATCAAAAAAACCCGTTAGAACTCTCAATTTTCAAGTCTATGGCGTTTGTGAAGGATGCAAAGGGGATTTCTTTCAAAAACAGATTTAAAGGGCATATAAATTGGCGAAAGGTAAGGAATTTTAACGTAATTTGAATGGATGAAAGTATTTAGCTAGTCAAAATGACTCGTTTACGCATGGGAAAGTATGTACACAGATGGGAAGTGGTCAACCCAACAGCTGTACGACTTCGGATTTTCACGCCGTTTAGTTTTGGTTCGTGTATGATACCTCAGCAGTTCGGAGGCCTACACTAACAATTTGGGTCTCTTTGGAACGGAAAATTACTTGACTTTCGACTGGTGAAAACATTTTTTGAAAATATTAAGGCGTTCCGAAGTTACGATCAATTTAACACGACGACTTAAAAAAATGGAAGCAAGTGAGTTCGCCCCCTTGTAATATCATATAGTATTTTTTTTTTTTTCGGACGCACCTAGCCCCTGTGCTATTTAATGGGGGAAAAAACTTAGTGTAAAGCTACATGTACCGCTGTATTTCATTGCCCCTTTCTTCAAGTTTATTTAACCTAGCATACACACATAACGAAAACAAGATTACATACATAACATTGAACCATATATAACCTATACAACCAACGCCCAGGACCAGGTACAAGATTGTGTGATACTGATAGTGATAGAAGTTGACATGGATAATTACACCATTTTACAATTGATTAGCAATCACTTCACAGAAAACTTTTTTTTTATATATGAAATAAACAATTGATTAATTATCGAATCGACGACAAATTTAGTTTGCTTTAATTAAATGAAGCAAAAAATTATATTGTTTTCATATTTGCCGCCGATAGAGTTAACAAATATTGTTACCTCCCTTTATGGGTGCGCCGGATCACTTGAGTGTTTTATTGTTTTCGAAATTGATTAAATATTGAGTACGTACACTTCGACATGAAAGTTCTAGAATATACGCGTCAATATTCACAGTTGAAAACATATTAATAAAGAGCAGTTAATAAAGATATATGATTTTGCTACGAGACCAATGAAAAACTTGACAGAAGACGATGATTTACAATTTTACACCATTGGCCAACAGGAATCGTCAATTTTCCGCGTTTTATCTTGTCTTAATCTCCATTGTTGGCTGTATAGTAGCTCTCGTAGCACTTTTCTTAAACAAAAACAAAAAATCTTTAAGAAAATATCCAGTTTTTAATTCAACTTTCACTCTAAATACTAGAACTTTTCGAAATTAGTTAAGGCACTGATTGTAGTCACGTGACCATCATTTTATCAACAGAAATCTACGTTGACTTGCACAAAGTTGAAACATTTTCACTTTCGAACATGTATAAATAACTGGTTGCAATATGCATCAAATATTGTTATGTTTTACTCATTAATTTGTATTACATACCTGACCCCCCTTTTTTATTGCTTGCAATCTTAGAAACAGCCTTAACACACCTGCGCGGTAGAAATTTTTCGATGTCAGGAATCATTTCGGGACATCATAATCTACCCACATATGAAATGTCGTTGAAATTGAATAATGTTGAATTTGTGCGGTATTGTGGTGGCCATTTTGAAAATGGCGGCCGGTAGAAATTTTTCAATGTCGGGAATCAATTCGGGACATCATTATCTACCCACATATCAAATTTTGATGATATCGGACAATGTTGAATATTTACCCCCCCCCCCCCCCCCCCATTTTTATGTCGTGTTTTGGCAGCCATTTTGAAAACGCAGAATTGCTCCTCTAATGGTGACCTATCACTATGTCAAATTGTATGTCTCTATCATTATCCAGTTAGAAGTTATCAACATTAATGTACGAAATTTCAAGTTTCCCATAGGATTCTATAGTAACCCCCACCCCCTTTGAACCCCCAAAAATATGGCTTTGACCCCCTTTACCACAAATCTGAAAACTTTAGGATCAACTAGATACATATATCTATAACTCCACCAAGTTTCATGAAATTCTGTCCAGTAGTTCCTGAGATCTGCCGTGGACAAGTTCATGGTGCACGGAAAGAAAGGAGAATAAAATTAAGAATAATAATAATAATAATAATAAGAAGAAACGGAGCAAAAACAATAAGTCTCCCAAACTTTGTTTGGGAGACTTAATAATTAATCAATCTACCGGTATTGGCTTGATAAATACACTTCAATATAAAATAGCGGGGTTATACTACTTAAAATCATTTAATCCACGTCATCTCTTGTGTTTGTTACAATAAAAGATCATCAATTTTATATAAGTGCCTATTGTCGAGTATGTTTTACTATTAAAGCGGAAAATACATTTCCTGGTTTATTGTTGAAGATTTTCTAATATATTTGACTTATATAACTTATTTTTCACAATTTTTTCACATTCACAGCTAAGTTGATAAAAACATGCTAATATTCACATATGAAATTGTAAAGATGAAACTGAGTTTTTAACTCCAGAATTAAATATGTCTTTAAAACTATGTATTATAAGTTATAAGCTCCCTAGTGACCGTCTAAATAACCATAGTCGGTCACGGGAGCGTATAACATTTTGTGTACGATGTTGCTGATCTATAACTTAAAACAGTAACTAAGTTTTTTCCACGAACTATGTTTGACGGACTTTCTTGGAAGTTCTAAGGCTAAAGACGGAATGGTCAATACACAAAATTAAGCACCGCCCACTGACCTGTAATTTTCCGTCTGCATCGTTTCGTAACTGCATGTTATTTTAGAAGAAAATATAAATCATCATCTTTCTTGCAGTTGTGTTTAATTATGCTAAATCAAAATACACACACATATATAGAGAGAGCCTGGTCAAATACGTCGTCTCAGTTATCGATTACAATATCAGGGGGGTGGGGGGGGGGGGCACCCGGCGCGCGCCGACCCCCCCGCCCTAAAATTGGAAAAAATATGATTTTTGGCGTAAAATCGTGATTTTTCACACGAAATACCCCAAACATTTTCGCGCCTCCCTCCGCTCGGCGCAATTTTTTTAAGTACGCCCCCCCCCCTAACTTTTAAATCCTGGATCCGCCCCTGAATATTTCTTTATTTCGGACAGCGTCATGGTCAAATTATGCAATAATAGATTACACAATGCTATACAGTCTGCTTCTATCGTTATTTTTAGGAATGGAATTTTCCACTGGCCAGTAAAGCGTATTAATCTTATTCTCTAGATTTCCATATACATGTGTATATGGTTCTGCCTTCATCGTTATTTTTAGGAATGATTTTATCCAATCATAGGTCGTCAAATAAATGCAACATCGTACAATATAAGTTATAAGCTCCCTAGTGACCGGCTATCGTTATTTAGACGGTCAGTAAATCGTTGAAGGGTGAGTGCTTTAGCGAACCCTTCAACTATTTACTTACCGTCTAAATAACCATAGTCAGTCACGGGAGCTTATAACATTTTTGTACGATGTTGCTGATCTATAACTTGAAACAGTAACTAAGTTTTTTCCACGAACTATGTTTGACGGACTTTCTTGGTAGTTCTAAGGCTAAAGGCAACATCGTCAAAAGCCAACAGTTTAATAATACTACAGATGAGTATGTGGCCAAAAGTATTGGCACATGTAAAACAAAATCCCTATATAATCAACCAAAACCATATTTTTTTTTTTTATTGTGAAGTCATTTCTGGATAGATTTTAACAAATTTTACACCAAAACATTCAGTCTATATTTTGATTGTTTATTTGCTCATTATGTTTATATGAGTGGTTTTTATTTGTACATAATTTAAACAGGATTGTAAATTTTTAGGATTTATTTTTATATAGGAAAATCAAAGTCAATTTTTATTTGTTATGTTTAAATTATGTAGCTTACGACTTTTCAGTCTATTTGGAGTCTCTCCGACGTTTTTTTAGTTTTGAAGGTTAGGTTTTTGGGAGTTTCTAGTTTATTTTTGATAAATTTTACAGTACTCTACTCATGCTACTGTTAGCTCTATAAAAGACTCGTTTTTAAGTCTTTACGACTCATTTCTGTCGATCGAAGCTTAATCTGAATTTCGTCGGAAGTGACAATTTGCACATTTTTTCTGAAACACATTCCGACATTTCTTTTGTTGAGACAACAAAGGATTCTAAGGACTAATAATCACTCTTATTTTTAAGGAAACCTAGAATAACTCGTGTATATTATACAAAGGCTAAATAAATTTGATATGGTTTACATGGCGCCGAAGTAGGTCCCCCTTAATGTCTTAATGTCTGGCTAACGGGAGAGGTTTTTTCTCTCGCTATAACGTACTTAATGTCTGGTTAACGGGAGAGGTTTTTTCTCTCGCTATAACGTACTTAATGTCTGGCTAACGGGAGAGGTTTTTTCTCTCGCTATAACGTACTTAATGTCTGGTTAACGGGAGAGGTTTTTTCTCTCGCTATAACGTACTTAATGTCTGGCTAACGGGAGAGGTTTTCTCTCTCGCTATAACGTACTTAATGTCTGGCTAACGGGAGAGGTTTTTTCTCTCGCTATAACGTACTTAATGTCTGGCTAACGGGAGAGGTTTTTTCTCTCGCTATAACGTACTTAATGTCTGGCTAACGGAAGAGGTTTTTTCTCTCGCTATAACGTACTTAATGTCTGGCTAACGGGAGAGGTTTTTTCTCTCGCTATAACGTACTTAATGTCTGGCTAACGGGAGAGGTTTTTTCTCTCGCTATAACGTACTTAATGTCTGGTTAACGGGAGAGGTTTTTTCTCTCGCTATAACGTACTTAATGTCTGGCTAACGGGAGAGGTTTTTTCTCTCGCTATAACGTACTTAATGTCTGGTTAACGGGAGAGGTTTTTTCTCTCGCTATAACGTACTTAATGTCTGGCTAACGGGAGAGGTTTTCTCTCTCGCTATAACGTACTTAATGTCTGGCTAACGGGAGAGGTTTTTTCTCTCGCTATAACGTACTTAATGTCTGGCTAACGGGAGAGGTTTTCTCTCTCGCTATAACGTACTTAATGTCTGGCTAACGGGAGAGGTTTTTTCTCTCGCTATAACGTACTTAATGTCTGGCTAACGGGAGAGGTTTTCTCTCTCGCTATAACGTACTTAATGTCTGGCTAACGGGAGAGGTTTTTTCTCTCGCTATAACGTAATTAATGTCTGGCTAACGGGAGAGGTTTTTTCTCTCGCTATAACGTACTTAATGTCTGGCTAACGGGAGAGGTTTTTTCTCACGCTATAACGTACTTAATGTCTGGCTAACGGGAGAGGTTTTTTCTCTCGCTATAACGTACTTAATGTCTGGCTCAGTGGAGAGGTTTTCTCTCTCGCTATAACGTACTTAATGTCTGGTTAACGGGAGAGGTTTTTTCTCTCGCTATAACGTACTTAATGTCTGGCTAACGGGAGAGGTTTTTTCTCTCGCTATAACGTACTTAATGTCTGGCTAACGGGAGAGGTTTTCTCTCTCGCTATAACGTACTTAATGTCTGGCTAACGGAAGAGGTGTTTTTCTCTCGCTACGACGTACTTAATGTCTGGCTAACGGGAGAGGTTTTTTCTCTCGCTATAACGTACTTAATGTCTGGCTAACGGGAGAGATTTTTTCTCTCGCTATAACGTACTTAATGTCTGGCTTACGGGAGAGGTTTTTTTCTCTCGCTATAACGTACTTAATGTCTGGCTAATGGTGTGTCATTAACAGAAATGCAGCAAATACCAATTTTATAGTCTTTGGTTTGAACTCTTGAGGTGAAAAACACTCATGGTTACTCCACCAATGGCGGCTTAATGGTTGCACAAGCTATTCAATTCAATTCAATAGTTTATTAACGAATTATTGGCCCATAAGGGCATATACAATCAATACGATGAAATAAAAACAATCAATTACAAATGGTATATACTAAAATAACAAGATGAACTCTGAGCTAATGCTCGCTTATGATACCCCCGCTCTTCAGCAAACAGGAAGTAGGAATCTGACGGGTCAAAAAACACTTCCCACGATATGGGGTACCTATATAAAGCTTGTGACCAAATATCTGCCATCAATAGTTGCCGAGAAAAATACGACTAAAAATGTTCAATGTGTATAAAAATCAACCAAGTCGGCAAACAGGAAGTAGGAATCTGACGGGTCCAAAAACGCTACACCTATATGACGCTTGTTACCAAATATCAGATTTCTGCCATCAACAGTTACTGAGAAAAATATCTTGGACGGACGAACGGACAGAGGTAAAACAGTATACCCTCCTCCCCCTTCGGACCACTTCTTGAAGACAACTCAGACCACTTTTTGAGGTCAACTCGGACCAATATTTAGGGTAAAATCAGACCACTTTTAGGTCAACCCGAACCACTGTTTAAAGACAACTCGGACCACTTTATTAGGACAACTCGGACCAATAATTAATTGATTTCATTCATTTACAGACTGCCTACAACGAACGTGACAGTGTATACAAGTTCCTGAGGAAAGTCTTCGCCCTTCCATTCCTACCCGCTAACCACATTCCACCTGCATTTGAGAAGATGAAAGAAAAATCAACAGATAAGAAGACACAAGAAATTATGCAGTATTGAAGATACGTGGATGACCAGCACCGTATGGACAGTATCAACATGGAATGTCTTCAACCAATCCATAAGAACCAACAACGACGTAGAAGGGTGGCACCATAAACTAAACAGAAAAGCCCGCAAAGGAAACCTAGTTCCATCTTCTCATTACTCTTGATGTACTCTGAAGCAAAAAGACTGCAGACACAGATGAAGATGATCTCCGAGGGGAAACTCAAAAGATACAGACGCAAAAGGAGCCGTACCGTCCAGAGCCAGTTGTTTCAAGTGTGGGAGAAGTACAACAGCAACCAAGTCAGCGCGCATCATCTCCTGAAGAAGTGTGGTGCAATCTACGGTCCATTATACATTCAAATGTGAAATACGTAGTGCTTTTTGTGAAATATAGTGCACTTAGTTAAGTGCTTTCGATCTTCTTGTTACATTGTTTTTATGTAATTTTAATTTAAACGTATTTTATTCAGAAAAGTACTGAAAAGGATTGGATAACAGGACAAGCCTATATATATCCTCTCGTTTTTATTGTTATTATCTCTTTAACGCTAATAATAATCATTTTAAGACATTTTGTTCTTTTTTTTTGTCCGAGTTATCTTCCAAAAGTGATCAGAGCTGACCAAAAAAGTGGTTCGATTTTGCACTAAATATTGGTCCGAGTTGTCTTGTTAACTAATAAATGACAATATGATTATTCATTTTGATTATGTTTACCGCCATTTATTGAGCAGGATCACAATCGTAACTACTCGGCCATTCTCGCTACCCTGCAAATAACCTCGTATGCATTAGGCGTATAAATCGCACTACTTTTCACATGTCAGTTACATGAAAGTTTGATAAAGTTATATTTTAAACAATTTTCTATATTTCAATTAAAGTTTTAATTAGTTTTGCATGATTAGATTTTACTTAGTATGTCCATATTGGATTTTCGTTGACTATATTTTTGTGCGGCTTAACTTAACTTCCGGCAAACAATTTAAGAAGAATTTCTACTATGTACGTACGAGGTTATTTGCAGGGTAGCGAGAATGGCCGAGTATTTACGATTGAGCAGAATCGATGTCCTAATGCGGCTCTGAACAATCAAAGGGAAATAACTCTAATTCTAAAGAGAGACAAAAGAAAATCCATATCTGCTGAGGTAAATAAAAAAACATTTTAAGGAATTAAAAAAATAGTCATTGACACAACACTATATGTCAAATCCAAATGCCAACATGCTTAGTTCATTTTTTATTTTTATAGTGCTAGCTCACTGAAACAACAATCAAGGGACAGACATCCCGATTCTGAACTAAACCCCTCTTTGCTCTTTCTCCATAATGCAGGGTGCATAGCGGAGAAACAACAAATATCAATTTTATAGTCTTTGGTTTGACCTGATCGGGGCTTGAACCCACGATCTACTGCACTCGAGGCGAGCATGCTAACCATTACACCACTGATGAACCCACGATCTACTGCACTCGAGGCGAGCACACTAACCATTACATCACCAATGTGATTCACATTTGGGGAAGGTGAGCATGGTGGCCTTAAAGTTTAGATATCAATTATTTAACTAGACAAACAGTGCCTGAATGAGTACTGACCCAACGTTTTACTGCCGGTCACAAACTAGGAGTTCGATTTCCATTGGCTTCTGTTACTGTGGTCTTTAGAAGTTCCAGTTCTGACAGAGGAGTTGTTTATTTGTCATAGTTGGTTATTATATCTACCATTATTACTTGAGGTGACAGACAAGTGTTATTGTCTACCATTAGTGTTTGAGGTTTGATGGTCACCGAGGATTGGCTTATTTGTTGTACTTGATTATATTATTAATATTCAAATAATACCAAACAAAATGTCGTTAACTCTTTATTAAACCATATACACATGTACTTCTTCTGAAGTTTGTTAACAATGATGAACGAAACATCACAGAATCTAAAAATAACCAGAGCCTCAAAGAAAGGCCTGCCGAGCTTGTGTCGCTCACCTGAAAAATATTTTGTCTGACCATCAGTGAAATAAAAGTCGATATATCACAATAGAATTCCCATTTATTCCACTCGCATGCGTTTTCCCGTGTTTTTTCTTTCAGTAAGATCAAAGGAAAAATGTATAATTTACTGATAAACAAAGCTAATCAAATATAAATTGGGATATAGAAAAGCAACAGTGAAATGTTACAAGTCTCTCATACAAACTCCCATGAGCAGGGGCCTAATGTTACAAAAGTCTACCATACAAACTCCCAGGAACAGGGGCCTATTGTTACAAAAGTCTATCATACAAACTCCCAGGAACAGGGGCATACTCTTACAAAAGTCTACCATGCAAACTCCCAGGAACAGGGGCCTATTGTTACAAAAGTCTACAATACAAAATCCAAGAGCAGGGGCTTAATGTTACAAAAGTCTCCTATACAAACTCCCAGGAACAGGGGCCTAATGTTACAAAGTTTACAATACAAACTCCCATGAGCAGGGACCTAATGTTACAAAGCTCTCCCATACAAACTCCCAGGACCAGGGGCATAATGTTACAAAAGTCTCCCATACAAACTCCAAGAGCAGGGGCTTAATGTTACAAAAGTCCCCCATACAAACTCACAGGACCAGGGGCCTAATGTTACAAAAGTCTACAATACAAACTCCCATGAGCAGGGACCTAACGTTACAAAAGTCTACCATACAAACTCCCAGGACCAGGGGCTTAATGTTACAAAAGTCTCCCATACAAACTCCAAGGGCAGGGGCCTAATGTTACAAAAGTATACCATACAAACTCCCATGAGCAGGGGCTTAATGTTACAAAAGTCTCCCATACAAACTCACAGGACCAGGGGCTTAATGTTACAAAAGTCTCCCATACAAACTCACAGGAACAGGGGCCTAATGTTACAAAAGTCCCCCATACAAACTCACAGGACCAGGGGCCTAATGTTACAAAAGTCTACAATACAAACTCCCATGAGCAGGGACCTAATGATACAAAAGTCTACCATATAAACTCCCAGGAACAGGGGCCTAATGCTACAAAAGTATACCATGCACACTCCCAGGAACAGGGGCCTAATGTTACAAAAGTCTACCATACAAACTCCCAGGACCAGGGGCATAATGTTACAAAAGTCTCCCATGAGCAGATCCTAATGTTACAAGTCTCCCATACAAACTCCCAGGACCAGGGGCCTCATGTTACACAAGCCTACCATACAAACTCTCAGGAACAGGGGCCTAGTGATCCAAATTCTACCATACAAACTCCCATGAGCAGGGGCCTAGTGTTACAAAAGTCTACCATACAAACTCCCAGGAACAGGGGCCTAATGTTACAAAAGTCTACCATACAAATTCCCAGGACCAGGGGCCTAATGTTACAAAACTCCCATACAAACTCCCAGGACCAAGGGCATAATGTTACAAAAGTCTCCCTTACAAACTCCAAGAGCAGGGGCTTAATGTTACAAAAGTCTCCCATACAAACTCACAGGACCAGGGGTCTAATGTTACAAAAGTCTACAATACAAACTCCCATGAGCAGGGACCTAACGTTACAAAAGTCTACCATACAAACTCCCAGGACCAGGGGCTTAATGTTACAAAAGTCTCCCATACAAACTCCAAGGGCAGGGGCCTAATGTTACAAAACTCTCCCATACAAACTCCCGGAACCAGGGGCCTAATGTTACAAGTCTACCATACAAACTCCCATGAACAGGGACCTAATGTTACAAAAGTCTCCCATACAAACTCTCAGGACCAGGGGCCTAATGTTACAAAAGTCTCCCATACAAACTCCAAGGGCAGGGGCCTAATGTTACAAAACTCTCCCATACAAACTCCCAGGACCAGGGGCCTAATGTTACAAAAGTCTCCCATATAAACTCCCAGGACCAGGGGCCTAATGTTACAAAAGTATACCATACAAACTCCCACGAGCAGGGACCTAATGTTACAAAAGTCTCCCATACAAACTCCCAGGACCAGGGTCCTCATGTTACAAGTCTCCCATACAAACTCCCAGGAACAGGGGCCTAATGTTACAAAAGTCTACCATACAAACTCCCATGAGCAGGGGCCTACTGTTACAAGTCTCACATACAAACTCCCAGGACCAGGGGCCTAATGTTACAAAGGTCTACCATACAAACTCCCATGAGCAGGGGCCTAATGTTACAAGTCTCCCATACAAACTCCAAGAGCAGGGGCCTAATGTTACAAGTCTACCATACAAACTCCCATGAGCAGGGACCTAATGTTACAAAAGTCTCACATACAAACTCTCAGGACCAGGGGCCTAATGTTACAAGTCTCCCATACAAACTCCCATGAGCAGGGGCTTAGTGTTACACAAGTCTACCATACAAACTCCCAGGAACAGGGGCCTAATGTTACAAAAGTCTCCCATACAAACTCCCAGGACCAGGGGCCTAATGTTACAAAAGTCTCCCATATAAACTCCCAGGACCAGGGGCCTAATGTTACAAAAGTATACCATACAAACTCCCACGAGCAGGGACCTAATGTTACAAAAGTCTCCCATACAAACTCCCAGGACCAGGGTCCTCATGTTACAAGTCTCCCATACAAACTCCCAGGAACAGGGGCCTAATGTTACAAAAGTCTACCATACAAACTCCCATGAGCAGGGGCCTACTGTTACAAGTCTCACATACAAACTCCCAGGACCAGGGGCCTAATGTTACAAAGGTCTACCATACAAACTCCCATGAGCAGGGGCCTAATGTTACAAGTCTCCCATACAAACTCCAAGAGCAGGGGCCTAATGTTACAAGTCTACCATACAAACTCCCATGAGCAGGGACCTAATGTTACAAAAGTCTCACATACAAACTCTCAGGACCAGGGGCCTAATGTTACAAGTCTCCCATACAAACTCCCATGAGCAGGGGCTTAGTGTTACACAAGTCTACCATACAAACTCCCAGGAACAGGGGCCTAATGTTACAAAAGTCTCCCATACAAACTCCCAGGACCAGGGGCCTAATGTTACAAAACTCTCCCATACAAACTCCCATGAGCAGGGGCCTAATGTTACAAAAGTCTCCCATACAAACTCCCAGGACCAGGGGCCTAATGTTACAAAAGTCTACAATAAAACTCACAGGAACAGGGGCCTAATGTTACAAAAGTCTCCCATACAAACTCCCAGGACCAGGGGCCTAATGTTACAAAAGTATCCCATACAAACTCCCAGGAACAGGGGCCTAATGTTACAAAAGTCTACCATACAAACTCCCATGAGCAGGGACCTAATGAAGTAATGTTACAAAAGTCTCACATACAAACTCTCAGGATCAGGGGCCTAATGTTACAAAAGTATACCATACAAACTCCCAGGAACAGGGGCCTAATGTTACAAAAGTATACCATACAAACTCCAGGAACAGGGGCCTAAAGTTACAAAAGTATACCATACAAACTCCCAGTAACAGGGGCCTAATGTTACAAAAGTATACCATACAAACTCCCAGGAACAGGGGCCTAATGTTACAAAAGTCAACCATACAAACTCCCATGAGCAGGGGCCTAGTGTTACAAAAGTCTACCATACAAACTCTCAGGACCAGGGGCCTAATGTTACAAAAGTGCATACAAACTCTCAGGACCATGGGCCTAATGTTACAAAAGTCTCCCATACAAACTCCCAGATCAGGGGCCTATTGTTACAAAAGTCTACCATACAAACTCAGGACCAGGGGCCTAATGTTACAAAAGTCTACCATAAAAACTCCAAGAGCAGGGTAATGTTACAAAAATCTATGGTACAAACTTTCATGAGCAGGGGCCTAATGTTACAAAAGTCTATGGTACAAACTCCCATGAGCAGGGGCCTAATTTTACAAAAGTCTACCATACAAACTCCCAGGAACAGGGGCATACTGTTACAAAAGTCTATCATACAAACTCCCAGGAACAGGGGCCTAATGTTACAAGCTTACCATACAAAATCCAGAAACAGGGGCCTAATGTTACAAAAGTCTACCATACAAACTCCCAGGAACAGGGACCTATTGTTACAAAAGTCTCACAAACTCTCAGGACCAGGGGCCTAATGTTACAAAAGTATACCATACAAACTCCCAGGAACAGGGGCCTAATGTTACAAAAGTATACCATACAAACTCCAGGAACAGGGGCCTAAAGTTACAAAAGTATACCATACAAACTCCCAGTAACAGGGGCCTAATGTTACAAAAGTCAACCATACAAACTCCCAGGAACAGGGGCCTAATGTTACAAAAGTCAACCATACAAACTCCCATGAGCAGGGGCCTAGTGTTACAAAGGTCTACCATACAAACTCCCAGGAACAGGGGCCTAATGTTACAAAAGTCTACCATACAAACTCTCAGGACCAGGGGCCTAATGTTACAAAAGTGCATACAAACTCTCAGGACCAGGGGCCTAATGTTACAAAAGTTTCCCATACAAACTCCCAGGATCAGGGGCCTATTGTTACAAAAGTCTACCATACAAACTCAGGACCAGGGGCCTAATGTTACAAAAGTCTACCATAAAAACTCCAAGAGCAGGGTAATGTTACAAAAATCTATGGTACAAACTTTCATGAGCAGGGGCCTAATGTTACAAAAGTCTATGGTACAAACTCCCATGAGCAGGGGCCTAATTTTACAAAAGTCTACCATACAAACTCCCAGGAACAGGAGCATACTGTTACAAAAGTCTATCATACAAACTCCCAGGAACAGGGGCCTAATGTTACAAGCTTACCATACAAAATCCAGAAACAGGGGCCTAATGTTACAAAAGTCTACCATACAAACTCCAGGAACAGGGGCCTAATGTTACAAAAGTCTACCATACAAACTCCCAGGAACAGGGGCCTAATGTTACAAAAGTCTACCATACAAACTCCCAGGAACAGGGGCCTAATGTTACAAAAGTATACCATGCACACTCCCAGGAACAGGGGCCTAATGTTACAAAAGTCTACCATACAAACTCCCAGGAACAGGGGCCAAATGCTACAAAAGTCTACCATACAAACTCCCAGGAACAGGGGCCAAATGCTACAAAGGTCTACCATACAACTCCCATGAGCAGGGGCCTAATTTTACAAAAGTCTACCATACAAACTCCCAGGAACAGGGGCCAAATGCTACAAAAGTCTACCATACAACTCCCATGAGCAGGGGCCTAATTTTACAAAAGTCTACCATACAAACTCCCAGGAACAGGGGCCTAATGTTACAAAAGTCTACCATACAAACTCCCAGGAACAGGGGCCTAATGTTACAAAAGTATACCATACAAACTCCCAGGAACAGGGACCTAATGTTACAAAAGTCTACCATACAAACTCCCAGGAACAGGGGCCTAATGTTACAAAAGTATACCATACAAACTCCCAGGAATAGGGCCGAATGTTACAAAAGTATACCATACAAACTCCAGGAACAGGGGCCTAATGTTACAAAAGTCTACCATACAAACTCCCAGGAACAGGGGCCTAATGTTACAAAAGTATACCATACAAACTCCAGGAACAGGGGCCTAATGTTACAAAAGTATACCATACAAACTCCCAGTAACAGGGACCTAATGTTACAAAAGTATACCATACAAACTCCCAGGAACAGGGGCCTAATGTTACAAAAGTCTACCATACAAACTCCCAGGAACAGGGGTCTAATGTTACAAAAGTATACCATACAAACTCCAGGTACAGGGGACTAATATGAGATGAAGTAGTAGTCATATTGTATCACGTCAATTGCATAATTTTGAATTCAAATGGTTTCAGAGGAGATCAAAATGTGAAATGTTACCAAGAACGATGGACAACAAGTGATGACAATACCTCACATGACCCTTTCTGTTAAAAATATCAGGTGAGCTAAAAATTAAAAAAATAATTTGGAATTTCAATTAACAAAAAAACCTGAGGACATTATAATATAAAGGGCTACACCAGGTACAGCATCATCCATGATACAACCACATCAAGTCAACAAGGCCTACCTCCTGCACCAGTTTAACTGAAATTAAGCTTAACTAAACAACCTTAAACTAATCAAATTCTGGCTATTGAATTTCATTTTCTAATATTAGCAAGCCAAGTTTTGTTGTATTTGGCCCAGCAACTAAAAATTAAAACATAAGAAGTTAGCACTAACAGATAAAGGAACTTCTCTCAACAGGCTCACCTTAAACATAGCCTTAGTATTAGTGACACAAGTTTACCAAATTTAAATTCAAGATCTAGACTAGAGTATTAGCGACACATACTCAACAAATTAAAATTTGAGGTCTCTAGTAGTAGCAACACAAGTCTACAAAATTAAAATTTGAGACCTAAAGATATCTTAATAAATGAATGTTCTACAGTACTAGTGTTGATAAGTCCCCCTTTCCCCAAAAAGGGGCATTTTTTTTAAGAATGATTGATTGTCAAACTTAGATTTAAAGACATACATGTACAGGCTGTCAGAAAGGAATTTTTTGTTTATATTAAAAGTTGCCCATATTCGATGTTTTATACATTTTTGTACTAATAAAATGTTCTGAACAAAAAGCCAGGTTTAAAAAATCTTTTATAATGTCGCAATTAGTGAAAAGTATTTGAATGTTTAGTATTGTCGTTTGGTGGAATCGCCATTAACACATGATTAATTATGAATCGGCTGCAGTTCCAAAGCTTGCCGAGCAGCGTGTGATAACTTGCAAAAATAACTGAGGATAGTGTTTTTATCCGTAAGACATCCTTAAGTTCAGTCCATCTGTCATATTCATCACCTATGGATACTCTGGTTTTGTTGTATTTTGCTGAATCCTCCTTTTTGTGTCGTTTTAGTGTAGAATCCGTCAATGTTTTTGTTCTTCAACGATTCGATTTTTGCACATTCAACATTTTCTTCATCAACAAACAATTTCACACATGCGCAAACGCTTTCCCGAATTAGTTCACTGTATGAATATTGGGTGGGTCAACATTGAATTCTTTCCTGGATGGAAGAAAATCAAACAGCGATGTATTTCCTTCATTCTAGGCTATTTACGTATGATATTATGAAAAATTCAAATGCAATTTATCTTTATGGTTTTTTAAATCAAAGCTTAGGTCTTGTATTGGGAAACATATATTTTAATTAAAATAAGGGCCTGTATATTCTGCTACAGATTGTTAGCACATGCTATAAGATACAAAGAAATAAAGACCAACACATCATACACTAAATCATAAGGTCAGGAAAAAATAAATATTTCCACTTCCACAACTGACCCTTATTTTTCTAGAATGTTAACAGAAACACTATTTTTTTTATATGACCTTAGAATGCATTCAATTTAGCATGCAATACTTTGTTCCAAGAGATCCAAATAAAATGATATTATCTTACAGAACACATAAAAATTTCAACTTAAAAAATAACATAAAAGGTATATATATATATATATAAAAAAAAAAAAAAAAAATGCTCCAAATTAAAGGCCATCAGTAATCTGTTAAGTAATGAAAATATAAAGAGTCACTGAGCCAAAATTACGACAATCATTTCAAGTGTTGTTTCTTAGCTTGTCTTCTTTCAGCTATGAATTCATGATCCATACACATATGCAACACAGTAACCATGGCAACTGACAGCTACTTCATTCAAATAAAATAATAACAATAAAAACCTTCTCATCATCAGCTCGTCAATGTCTTATCTTTTCATCTAAATCTAAAAACAAAGCTGTCCGAAGTACACCTCAAGGCTCAACTCTGAAAACAAAGGACAAAATACTATGATTTTTGTAATCTGGAACTTCTAGTATATCACAAACCAATGGTCTTGTATGCATATGGCATATGATGACAACTCCTTGAAATATATAAATGATATATTTAACAGCTCAAGTATTCCTTTCCTTTTCACATTCCATGTCTGAAATTTCTTCAAATTCACGAAACTGCGTAGCTTTACAGACTGGGCAGACTTCATAGTCCATCAGATACCTACTGTTAGGATGGCATCTACATATCTGTCTAACTCTGCCTCTGAATACATTACCACATGACCGACATAGAATTCCCATTATTTTTCTGTTACAAATACACTCTGTAGGTAATAAACCAG
This sequence comes from Bathymodiolus septemdierum, assembly GCA_963383655.1. NCBI lineage: Eukaryota > Metazoa > Mollusca > Bivalvia > Mytilida > Modiolidae > Bathymodiolus > Bathymodiolus septemdierum. The sequence goes on from OY726524.1 coordinate 7,455,602, forward strand.
TCTGCAAAAAAAATTTAAACAGTTCATACATGTATATGTATCAGTGTGATTAAAATCATATCTCTCACTCACTCCCCTGTACTGATATGTCACGGCGTGGGAGATCTGAGGAATCCCCAGGCCATTATGGGTCTAGTCGCAAGTCACTTTTTATCATGAAAATGTGACGATATGATAAATACGGTTGTGATATATAACACATCCCCAATGTATGAAAGTTTGTCACCCAAACACTTCGTCAATAATTTCTTTTATCATAAACATTTGATTATATTTTGTTTTGGTCTTTCGTCATTTATGTATTTTTTTCCTGCAATTGTGACACATTTGTTGGTGCATTTGTTTTTTCCAATGTACCGTAAACAATGAAAACTAGATCAAAGCCATACTTGTGCATGTCCTAAAGATGTGACATATTACCAAAAGTTTTAAAGGCCAAAAGCTATTAAGACATTTGCTTAAATATGGACAGATGTTTCTAATTCATTACACATAAGTCACTTAAGCATAAAACGATAATAAATTGTCTTGTATTTTACTGTTACAGCTTGATGATTTGTCTGAGAACTGGAGGCTCAGTGAGCAGACTTGGGGTCAATTACATGTACTTTTAAATGTAATCGATTACATTACAATTACTTTCCAATTTTCATGATTATATTACATTACGATTACATCAATTTTCAAATGTAATCGATTAAGGCAACACTATACAAAAATTGATATTTTTTCATCAAAATTTTTTTTAATCAATTTTTATTATATTATAATATTCTTGATACACAGGTGAAAAAATAATTCAGATATGATGTACCATTAATGAGCATTACTTTTAGTTAGTTTTGTAAACAAACACATGTGCTTGAATCAGAGATGATAAAAACAAGTGGGCAGTCCTTAATTGTTTATCTATTAGATAATTTGATAGTTTTATGACCACTGACCATTTTTGTGGAAGATTCCATTAAATGTAGGGGAAAGCAGCATGGATGTAGCTAACTTTTCATCAATACAAAAAGAAATAAATTAGTTATTTGCAATGGAATTTATTTCAAAATATCTATTGTATAATTTTCATTTAGTAAAACCCAACTAAAAGGGAAGAATACACATAATGAGCAAACTAAGGTTCCAGGTGATTCCTGTTATAATTAGTGGTTCACATCTGGTCAGTGGAGGTGGAGTTTTGACCTTATCAGTAGACAGTTAACCTCAAGCTAGGTCAGAGTGATGTAACTTCTCCCCACCAATTTCATGTGTTTACTGCACAGGGTGTGCATTTTCCAGCTATATTTAGAGTTTGTGTTAAGAAATTCTATCTTTCTGGTCAAATCATTGTTGATTTATGATTCAAGGTCAATCCTGAAGTGTTCCCATGGCACATTTGTGACTTTTATTCAAGAAAATGGGGTACCAAGAGGAAAATTACATCTTTTGGGATTTTTCCACTACAATTTTTGACATAAAATGACGACTTTGAATGAAATTAGCTCCTGCATTGGTACCCCTAGAGGCTTGGTTTTGGTATATGTTGTTCTTAGACTTATTATCTACAAAACTGTGTCTCAGATTTCTGATAGAATTAATAGAACAAATTCTACACACAATTAAATTTGGTGAAATCTTAGTCAGGCTGTATACACATAATGGGGCTTTAAGAGATTGAAACATGACAGGAAAAATCTGAGACATGGCTTTGGAGGTCATGCTGTGTTGATTAAGAAATTTTAAAAAGTTTTACCATTTGAATAAACATGAAACAGCTAATTTTGGTCAAGTGCACACATCAAGATTTTGTAACTAATTGCATAATAATTAATTATGCAATTGTTGCATAATCATAATATCATAATCAGTGGAAAGATATATATATTTCTTCTTTCAAATGGTACCTCATTTGTTAATTTTGATGCAATATTAAGAAAGTTACAGCTGTTTTCAGATGGAAGATTGGAGGAAAAAAATCTTTGTATAGTGCTACCTTAAATTACAATTACTTTGTAAATGTAATCAATTACATTTAATGTCATGACAACCAATATATTAATGTTTTATGTTATTTTTCCTCATGTGCATCTGTCCAATATCTCTCTTTTTTTTTAAAGTATTTCTTACTCAGAACTGAATTACAATTCAGTTTTAACGTGATCATTACATGCAATAACATACAGTACATTGTAAATTATAAACAGCAATTTTCATTTTCCTTTCTTTCATATAATATGTTGTGTCTTATTACTATGACCATTCCATCTTATGCTATTTCTAAATATTATAATGTACGTTTGCACATTTTAATAATACATGTCAAATAATTTCAAACATCCTGTCAAAGGCTATTGTGGATAATAAACTAGCAGCTAACATGTGCCACAGATCAAATTAGTAATTAAGGTCTTATTTATGACACCAAATTATGTAACAATTGCCATTACTAAATTTCACATCATTTCAATGTGTGTTCTTAATATATAATTCAGAAGATAAAAAAACAAGTCATTCTGATTCTAAAAACTTGCTTAAAAATATGTATAATTTCTCTGTCTAAATATGAAAACTAAATCCTTAACTTATGTAAATAGGCTTAATAAAATATCCATTTTCATACAATCCAATATTAAAAGGAAAATCAGCACCAAAATAAAAAGCAGAAATATCACATATCTCTGAATATCAGATTCACGTCCAATACGGTTGTTTCGAATCATGTCAATTCCGACCACATTCCGTCTTTTTCTTGTCTTGACGTCTGAACAAATCGGCAGGCAACTTCCGGTGTTTATGCTATTACTGTGACAACGTCAAGGAAACTGCTGAATAAATACTAGTGTTCGGTACCCCACTATCTGTCTGATATCAAAAATATATACATAAAGCAGAGCTGTCGAAATCTCTTTCCTGTCTGTCAGATGTGGACAATGTGTCAGACCTATCAAACATTTGCCAGACTTACATTTTTTTTAACAACTTCAACTGAATTACACATATACTGGCTAAATCCATAAAATGGTTTGTTTACAGCTTCAAGTGATACCTTGGAATACTCAGTTAGTACAACACATGCTTGTGTGACATGTGGAAATATACATACAATACAATAGACTTGTGTATGAAATAAACAAAGATACCAAGTTTGCATAATGCTAGCTATACACATGTTTCAAGGTGTTACCTCTTATACATTGTAAGTAGCATTAGGACCGAATCAATTGGATGACTGACAACCTACATACTTCAAAATGAAGCACTCATAGCCAAAAACACCAAAATACTAGGAAGCCAAATCCAAATAAGGACATACCTGACCATGTGCCATACACAGAATGAAGCCTTGGTTATCTGAAAACAGAGTGAGACAACTGCTGATATCAAATACCAGCCAGTCCCGACCTTCCTTCCATTTGATATTGAATGTCCGTGCAGGACGCTTGTCTTTTTCGTATTTCTTTCTTTTTTCTTTGGTTTCTACTTCGGTTTTTGTTTTACTTATTTTCCTTTTAACCCATGGTTTTGCCTCACTTGCAAACTGAATTGGCCAGGCAGTGGGCGCTGCCATTTTTTATTCTATTTTAATTTCGTCCCGATTGGATAATTCGCCCGTAAAGTCCCTTTGGACGATTGTTTGGAGTTCGGTAATTTTGTTATTACCCTTATTCATCATAAAAAAATTCCTTTGTTTGTCGACATTCATTTAAGCTTTCACACAGCCATTCGTTAATTAGTTTTATTTTTCGTAAACATAATAATCAGTGGATAGTTGATCGATACTGACAACGATCAACGTGCTGTTGACAAAGTAAGATCTGAGGGACGAAAAGTTCCTTGGGACAAAAAGAAAGTATATTGACATGCGCAGTCACCGCATACTGGTTTACGGTTCATGTTAAATCAGTTCAATATTTTCTAAACAAAAATCGGAGATTGCAAACAACGACAAGTTTGAGAAGCGAAAGTAAGTAATGATGCCGGTCATCTTCAAGCGTTTTGTCAGTCCCAAGTTACTGAAAAATTGCTCCAGACATCGGGTCTGACGCGAAGTAGTTTAAATCCGACCTAGTCAATATTTTGTCGGACGATTTTCGACAGCTCTGCATAAAGGCAGATCGTTTTCCTTTGATGATGCTGACAGCCGCAAATAAAGAAAGAAAACAAATTTAATTTTAAAGAAGTATTTGTCTCTGCATTGAAGTCTTTGATACAAATAAAATAATTTAAAGTACCGGTAATATGAAATGCCAAAATCATTATTTTCAGTTTTCTAAAAATTTCTGATATATGTAAAGATTAAATATATAAAGAACGTAAACCATTCACTTTTTGAGAGCTACGATGTATAAATTAGGAGAAAACGTCATTTTATTCTGTCTTCGATAATTCTTGCTACCCGGACAATAATGCAAATCATATGCTATTGACCTCAGATTTGAACTCATTCGGTAGAGATTGTGCACATGCTCCGTTATAGTGTTGATGAAGAAAATGTCGGAGGCAAAGAAATTGAAGCCAAGTCCAAAGCGTAAATTGAACGATTCTGCCAGAAAAAGAAACAAAAACGCAGAGAATGCTAAGTTAAACAAAAACAGAATATATATTGGAGATGAATATGATCGTTGGATGGAAATAAAGACCGCTCTTCGTCTGGAAACGAACTCTGAAGTGTGCAAGATTTTTCTTGACAGGTAACATCATTTTCGTTTCGATTTACATTCCATTCAATCCATGATTAAAAATAATTTTCCCTTAGCGAAACGTTAAACAAGGATCTCTTTACATGGGAAATAAATATATATCACCATCTATGATCTAAACCGCCGTAAATGTCTTTTAACAGCATTATGTGTATAATTCAGGAAATTTTGCGGGGCCCAGTAAGGGGCCACTGCATACGCAACTTGTAATTATGCTAAAACATTGTTTTTTTTGTTTTTTTTTATTTATTAAAAATGAATACTACTTTATTTCAAATCTATATAAAATTTATTTGGCCCAAGAGACAAGAATGTGAAAAAAAACAAAACATTTTTTATCTCATAATAATATATAGGCATATAATTTTCAGAAATAATTTGATTCTGAGGGGCCTGGCAAGTTTAGTCAGGTTAGAATATTTGACAGAAAATTCATTCGGCACATAGCGCAGGACAGGTTATAACATTGTTTACTCAGTTCAGGCCAGATTTTTTTTTTTTTATCTTCTATGGAGCAAAGGCCAGAATTTTTTTCCAACTTTGGGTGGCCAGATTATTTATATTATATACAAAAACTGCCAGACCCCTCCCATCGCAGAATCAATTGGTTGTCTCCAATATAAACCAGGAAATAAACGAATCAAGTTATGAAATGGTTGGTGTCAAAATAACGGTGACAAATTATGGACAAAATAATCGTATTTTTGACATTTTTTTCCTTGTTGATTTTTTATTTTCTTCTAATCGTAATGGTTTTGAAATGTACATACTAATAATAATTTACACAGTTTGTACATGCGATACGTTAGTTCAGATGAGGATTTTAAATTCTGAGATTTCTTGGTTCTGTTTCGATTCCCCCAAATGGGGCCCCGTGTCATTCATTATTACCGATTTCAATGTTTTTGTCCAGTTTTTCGAATAAACTGTAAGTCAGAATGAAATTCATTGCAGTTGATAATCTTTAAGGTAAAACATACATGAAAGAATTTCTTTGCAAGGCAAGAAATTTAACTTCTTTCAAATCCAGAATGATACATGTGCTCACCTCATCATCCATCATTGTTTACGTTGGTGATGAAATTTCATGATCGGCAATCATCGGAACGGTGCACCCGAAAGTTAATTAGCCGCCATAGTCTTGAAAAAAACATGTACAAGATGGAATGATTTTCTGTTCTTAATCACAGATGATCGCGATTTTCATCCTCAAACATGCACGAATGGTTTAGTTTTTAGGGAATGTATACATATCAAGAATATTTTTGAAGATGTTTATTTCACCAAAAACTTGTTTCATATTACTTTAATTGATATCTGTCTTTTACAGAAAATTTTGAGGATCGAACGTTAAAACGGCACATTTTTGTTGTGTACATTGACAGCGGAAGTTCAGCGCCAGGAGTTCCATCGAAATCACGTGATCTGGCGGACGAAAATAACAAAATTTTGACGGAATGGAAATGATTCGAAACAACCATATTGGAATATTCTTTAAAAAAAATCAAAAATTTTACAAATATTACAACTTGCTATTTTGTCATTTAATTTGTAATATGTATGATTGAAAATATTTTGTTATTCTACTACATACAGCATCATCAATAAATGTTTCTGAAAATTATAATTTATCTTTTGCTTTTTATATAATATCTTTATTCAAACAAGATGTTGCATGCTACGTCGTGCTAAGAATACCCCCACTCATTCATTTGTAAGTCGCATGCAGTGCCTGAAATGGACGGTCGCCCAGTCGCCAAATGCGATTAATATCTTATTCGGGCGACCAAAAGCTGCTCCAAATTAGGTAGTCACTGGCCCAACAAAAAACGTTTGGGCGATTGCCTAAAAGACCATTAAAAATTGTTGTTTTACCGAAACCGGACATAAACTGTAATTTCAACGGTAGATAACTCTTGTTCTAGTCGAAAACGGTTTGTTACGAGCACAGCGATTGGTCCAAATACATTTTTGTAGCCAATGAATACACAGCGAATGTAATTTACTGTTCTCCACAATTATGTATTTTTATCGAACCAATCAATACACGTTTCCTACACGTTTTCATGTAATACACAAGTATTCACTAAATATTAGAAAAGAAACGCGTTTTTTTGTTTCTTTATGATTTAATTATTAAAATTGTTAAAAATCACGGACGAAGTGGAAAGTTGTGAACAATAAAGAGAATTCTGTCAACTTATAATGTTTGCGATCTGGTATTCACGACCACGGTTCGGAAATTTATTCATTCAATCTGCTGCAAATTGTACATCATACAACATGTACGAATTTCTTTTTACAGAAATCGAAAACCTTTTTGTGTCAATCATTAGGTAATCATTGAAAAACTTTTCCCCAACAACGAAGAGAAAATCGTTGACAGTAATGTCAAACTACGGAAACGATCTGGCCTGTCACTTCTTTTAAACTTTTCATAGTTCATGTGTACACTGCTACATTTTAATGACAATTAGGAGTGGTTTTCTTTTTTGGAACCAGAACTTTTGTTTACAAATTAAAAAAAACAGGAAAAGTTAACTGTTGTTTAATATATAACAGAAAATGACAGCACCGTTTGTTATTTCAACAAACTAGTGAGATACTTGTTTGGAATGAATAACCAACTGACGTTACCCCAAACTGAGAGGTTATTTTACTTTAAAATCACTTCTTCATAGTGGATTGAAACAAGTAATGTCACTCTGGGGGGTGCAAGAGCAGTCCTTGTAGTGGCATTAGTCTACTCTTTTCCGGATGTCTTTAATGTGATCATGGCATTGTTCTCCCCTTACACAAACCAGCCTTCTATAGTCCCCATCCGATGGACTAGCATCGTTTCTTAAGACCACCCTAGCCAATGGCGTCAAGGTTGTCAAAAAGGTTATAACAAGTAAATTCAGGTTTCATTAGATAGCAATATATGCATTGGGGTGTTTTCGCAATTTCAGCTGCACACCTGTACCTACCAAAATTACCTTGAAGACCTCCCCCCCCCCCCTCATTTCAGGCACTGGCAGGGTAAACAGATAGTAGATGTGTGGTAAACCTGGAAAGGGGAGACACGGTACAAGTCACCATGCCAAAGCCATATATCAAAAATAAAATCATTTCTTCAAGTAGAAGCTGAGATATCTGTTACGAAAGTGTGAACGGACGGACGGACAAGGTGATTGCAATATAGCCCCCTCTCTATGAGTGGGGGTATAATTAAGATTACCCCATGTCTGTTTATATGCAAACATCTCCCATGATACATTGCGGTAATCGTAGTTTTCTCGAAGTCACGTGACAAATGTTCCAAAATGGATGTGAAACGACGAAATCATAGGCAGTCTGTGCCAAAAACATTTTGACAAACTAGCCCGAACAGTATTTTAGAAGAATTTTTTCTATTTGATTAAGTAAATTTTATGCAATTTTTACTAGACAGGGGCATAGGGCTAGTGGTTTTTGGCGCAGACTGCATAGGGTCTAAGGGAAAATCGTGCTGTAATCGAGTGCAACACCACTTTCTGAGGGCAAGATGGTTATGAATGAATAGAAAAACGATTGGCGAAGTGATTTATATAAGGGTTTCGGATAGAAAATAAAATCTGATAGCCACAAAACGCGGAAATGTGTCGACGCAGAGTTGCAGTGGCAAATCCACTGTTTTCCGTTTGTTGAGCACTCTTGACGTCCCCAGCAAGTCGGATAAAAAGCCGTCGGACGGCAGAGGAATCTCGGACTATCCATTGTGGTACAACATCACCTATGAAGGTGATCTTGCAGTCTACACCTACAAGCTATTTAGAAATCATAGTTTAAGGGTATGTTTTGTAGTGACATTCTTAACAGGTCTGAAAAATAAAAAAAAAGGCAGATTTTGACAGAAACTTTTGCTAATAGTAATGGTGGTCCTACTCAAAGAGCTGTAACTTTTGAATGACTCCCAAGCATTGAAAAAATAATTACATCATTGTGTTTCTTCTAATAAAAATACCTTTCTCGTGATATACAACACATGTTTGATTTTTTATATTTTTTTATTTGCCAGATATTCCTAGCATCTACGATACTAGTCCGAGATTCCTCCGTCGGACGACAGAGGAATCTCGGACTATGACGATACATACTACGGATCTCCTGTACTTGGCGATCACAATACTAGTATACTAGTATACAAATTTGTTCCAGTATTGTACCAGTATTGTGATTTAAAAAAAAAATTTTTTTTACTTGTGTATAGTATTGTATTAAGTATTTAATATAATAGGTATTGTGGAAATGTTAGTTCCTGGGTAGACCAGTTCTTGAAGTAGTTGTTCTTGTGTCGCTGTATAATAATCTTGACTCTATCCATAATGGATTGTTGTGTATTGTGATGTATTACTGATACGATGTTATAAATGCCAATAAAATGATACACAATGAACTTGTACTTTTAGTATGCTTTTCAACAGTTGATAACATGAACCTTCTAATATGAAGCAATCCAATTTCATAATTGAATTACAATACCAATATCTTAATTACATTACTGGTATACCAATATTGTACAAAATTTTGAAAAAAATTCACAATACTGGAAAAAAAATTATACTAGTGATCGCCAAGTACAGGAGATCCCATACTACAAATGATAAAAATCGTCGTCTGCAAGTTTCTCATAATGCAGACGATTTTTTTTCTCTCAGAAAATGCATGTTTAAATGTATTAGAAAAGGTTTATCTACAGTTTGAATATTTGGATTAGTTCGCAATTGTGCCCGGTCGTTTTTAAAGTGTGTCCATGCCCATGCCCATGGAGGCTAGATCAAAAAGACAAAATTATTAAGTTTTATTTTTCTGTCATATGTTATAAACCCAAATCATACATGATGTGTACATATCAGTACGGACAGTAAGCTTATCATAATTCATCATGACTACAGTACGCGTAAAAAAATTTACCATCTCTTTTCCTGGTGTCCTCAAGCTGATGAACCTTCTGGCCTCCAACACGATATTCCCCCTTCCTTTCAGTTTTGGATTTCGCACTGGTACCACCAGAGCATTGTTGTTCCTATCTGTATATTGAGCTGACATACTTGTTTTGGTTTTTGACAGCGGTGTGACAATTTTATAATGGCAGATTGATGCTGTTTACATCACGTGTTCAGCAGCACATATTTTGGCGGGAAAACGTGCAATATCGCTAACCAATGAAATTAAGCGTGCGCACACGCAATTTTGAAAACGAGATTAAAAATAATCTTCGTGAGATCCATTTATATTTTTTACCATTTCTAAAATATTGTTTTTATCGATGTTTCTTGGTGTGTGTATGGAACAGGTCTCAGAACCTGGGACCATTGGTATAAAAAATAAAATAATTATATATTCGGTAAAAAGCTCCCGAGAGCTTGTGTTTATTGTTATACAAAAACCGAATTCAAATAAAGCTTTCTTATCTTATCTTACCATAACTGTTGACTCATGCAAGTTTGGTCCAAATATGCCAAGTGCTTTCAAAGGAGTAGACCTTAAAATATTTTTTTTCTAAAAAATGAATCATTTTCATATTCAGCCAAAAAAATCCACCAAAATCACATATTTCACAGAAAAAACTTCAAATATATTGACCACAAACCATAATGGGTAATATGTTTGGCAAATGCAATCATTTATATATAGTTTTTTTTATTTATTACTGGACTTGTTCTTGTCCTGAATATAGCTGAAATACTGCTTGCAATAATTAAGCAATAATTAATCAATCTTATGTAGGTTTGTGGTGTATGATCATTATGATACATGTTATTTACTGCTTTGTACTAGACTAACACAGCAAGTTTGATTTTTATAGATAGTGGTAGCTTACTGAAACATCTTTCCATGGTTAGACATGTCGCTCCACTCGGACACATTATTCTGATTCTGAACCAACCAGTCTTTGCCCTTAATACATAGTGCCGAGTGCTTGGCGGAAAAGCAACAAATACCAATTTGATAGTTTTTGGATTAACCCGAATGGGGCTTGAACCCACAATCTACCACACTTGAGGTGAGCATGGGAACCTTAGATTACTTTTGCTTACCTGGGCATCTAAGGTGTTTTGTTAACAGGCGAGTCAAACAATAAAGTATTATGAAAAAAAAAAAAAAAAAAGAGGTGAGCATGCTAACCATTGCACCACTGATGCAGTTACAAATGTAAAATGAAAAAAGTCTTTACATGTATGTTTTTTTTTATTAAGAAGCTTTTTATACAAGTTTTATTTTGTAACATAAGGAATCACAAAAGTCATCATTAACTTTGGTGATGAAATCTAAAAAAAATTAAAAACCCTGGATACATTGTACTAGTAGTATTCAGGACACAGTGTGTGTACTTAATCACATAACTTGTTAGGCCAATCATAATTTAATTTCTTATTTCTCATCATCTGTTTTCTTTTCTTTTGGTTGGCAATTGGTTTTATTTTTAGTTTTAGCTGGGATGAAAGAAATTAATTTTTTTTAATTCACTTTCAAAAATCGAAAACTTTTTTTTAAAAATTAGGTATAAATAGTGTTACACTGAATTTTCCTTGTATAATTGATTTACAAAAAGCAAGTGAGAGATCTGATGTTTACCACCTATAACAAAACATCAGCAAAGAAAAAACAGAGAATCCATATATTAAAAAAAATAATTGAAGAATGTATCCATAGGATACAGATGACCACGCTTCTAGCTAAAGTAAACAGGGGCATAATTCTAAAACAGAACTAGAGGCTCAGCCCACTGAGCCTGTATCACTCACCTGACAATAGAATGATACTGAAGCAAAGAAAAAGTGGTCCTGTCCGGAATTGTACTTGGCTTTCCTCTTATGGTCCTCGGCCTGGTGTATAAATCACAAATGATTCACTTAAGGGGAACTGCAGCACAATTTAGCAGAAATGGGTACATGTAGAACTTAATGCCCTCATGCCTAATGGTGGAGGCTTAACAATCGGCTCAATCCAAAAATATAGCTCGAAGATGATGATAAACAAGAAATTAATAATAATTTATCAAACTGAACATTTTGTTTAATCTTGATTATAATTCTACCTTTATATATACATGGTAGATAATTTATAGATCAACAGACAAGTACTCGTATATGCAGTGCCAGATTTAGATAAAAATGAGCCCCTAGGTTTCTCCATATGTGAGGTCCCTCCCTCACTCTCACGACTTCAAGGAAAATTACTGATGGATTGTATAGAAACTACAGTACATTAGGACGTCATTATTTAAGAAAGGCCTATGACAGTATTAAAATATCATACACCTTTACTGAAGACCCCCTAGGTTTCAACCTGTCAAGCCTATAGGTAAATCTGGCATTGCGTATATGATACCAGAATACACCATATTTTTTTGACTAAATATCAAAATATATTTTTAATTTTAACAAATCTTTTCCAATTCTAGGCCTACAGAGAATTTGGCAATTACAACTTAACATGACCTTAAACAATTATCAATCAATAAAGAAATTAGACCTAAAGTCCACATAGACTTATAGTCCAGAAAGTATATGGACTGCAAGCAGGGCCAGATTTATATATGGGCCATGGCCCAGGGACCCCCCCCTCCCAAGATATATGCCATGTTGCAATTTAATAGTATGATACAGTTTTCATTATTTTGGTTGTGGCAGTCAAATTTGTTTATTAGTTTTGACATGCATAATGATATGACTTAAGACATCAAAACTGTTGAAAATTACATACCCAAATCACACTGGCACAAGGGCCCTACTAAGTCTAAATCCAGCCCTCACTGCCAGTTATGGGATAGATTTATAGTCCAGATAATATTGGACTCCAAGTGATGGGAAGTTAAGTCTTCACTCCTATTTCAGTTATAATAATAAGATTTCAATATTTTTGCTACTAGTATTTAAGAATATTTTCTGACTTTCTTCAAACTCAAATCCATATTCTTATTCAAATTCTTCAAGAGAAGAAGAAAATATTATTGATATTGTATATGTCAGTAACTTGGTGTATATATATACATATGATAATACTGGAATTCACAATAGAGATACAAGGATTATGTTTTTATCACAAGGAAATATCACTTTACGTACTCATATAATTATCTGATAAATGAAAAAAAAAACGAAAAAAAACAGAAAAATTCTCTAACTGTAACCATACTCATTTAATTATCTGATAAATGAAAAAAAAAACGAAAAAAAACAGAAAAATTCTCTAACTGTAACCATACTCATTTAATTATCTGATAAATGAAAAAAAAAAAAAAAAATACAGAAAAATTCTCTAACTTTAAAAATGAGAAAACTGCAACAAGGTTAAAATGATTGAAACATAACAATCAGAATAAGATTTATTGGTATTTAACTCCACTTTCAACAAAATTTAGGTTATATTGTGGCAGTCATTGGTGGGGGTAACGAGAGTACTGAGAACAAGAATCTGATATTTGATACGCCACAGACAATCATAATACAATATGTCAGGATATGGGCAGGTTTATAGGTAGATGTAAATCCAACTTAATTAAAAGTAAATGTTTGTTCAATCTTTAAAAAAAAAATTCTTAGGTGATACCCTAACATCTAACAACATCCTGCATGGTGTCATGTCATGTAGCCTTTCATTCATCTTTGACCTTCCAATCATATGCAAGACAGTTAAACATATTGACCAATAGGACAACAGCTTTGGCATGTACTCAATTTTAAAACCTAAGGATTTAGTGGGCTCATCACTGATTGGTCAGCTGAAAATATGAACCCTGACATTACCCTATACAGGTCGTAAGATGAAAGTGTGTAGCTTTATCATAAACAAGATATTAAAGATATAAACAAACATCTGATTAGACTGGTGTATATCTAACTACCATACAATCACAGACAAAAGTGGTCCAAAATTAAACAACCAGATAGAAAGGCTTTAGAAATATGATAATATACAATGGCATAATACAGTTTTTTGAGAGTGAATTCTAGAGATCTAATAGAAAATACCATAAATATATTCAATGAACCATGAAGACAGTTCTTTATTTATATTAATTAAAACAATCAATTTTACTGATAAATACCGGTAGTTGTCTTGGTTTTTTTTAACTATGCATTTTCATTTGAAATCCACGTTTATTTCCAACACACAATTTTGTCACGAAAAATTTGTGTCAATCTCATGAGTTTTTTTTCATTAATGTTTCGTCAAATTTATCATAAAAAAAATGCATGCAATATATATATATATATAAGCTTTTACATGCACTTTTTAGAAGAAGCATGATTTTTGTATGTAGTAGGCCTGGGTAGTTGAGTGGTCTGATAAGCAGAGACATTTACAGTTCTTTTCCAAAACTACTACATGTGAAATCGCCAGACTTGCCAGAAAAGATCAACATGACAAGTTTTTCCTTTTCTGAAGAAAATTATTTGTTCCAAAAAGAAAAATTTATTTACACTTAAATCATAATGGCTTTGGCTTTAGTTGGTGGTAAATATGTTATCATATTACTCTATACATCTTTGAAAATCCACCGGTGCCACCAAGAATAATAATAATACAAAGGAAAACTAGAGGCTCAGCATTGAGCTGAGCCTGTGTCGCTCACCTTTCATTCTGCTTTGAGGAAACTTAATACAGAACCTTACATAGGTGCTTCCCACCAAATTTCGGCTCATTTTGTCAAAGCAGTTTCAGAGAAGAAGATTTAAAAAAATCAACCAATCTACAACAAGAATTGCCTGTGGCAGCCATGTTTGTTAATGGATCAAAACGAAATGAGCAAATTCTATAGAGGACCTTCCATGGATGCTTCTTACCAAGTTTCATATCATTTGGCCTAGCAGTTTCAGAGGAAAAGCTGTTTTAGAAATCGACCAATAAGAAACAAGAATTGCCTATGATGGCCATGTTTGTTAACGGATCAAAACGGAATGAGCAATTCCCATAGAGGACCTTCCATTGATGCTTCCTACCACGTTTCGGTCCATTTGGCCAAGCTGTTTCAGAGTAGAAGATTTTTAGAAATCGACCAATCAGAAACAAGAATTGCCTGTGGTGGCCATGTTTGTTAACGGATCGGGACAAAATGAGCAATCTTTATAGAGAACCTTCCATAGATGCTTCCTACCAAGATTCGGTTCATTTGACAAAGCGGTTTCAGAGGAGAAGATTTTTTACAAATCAACCAATCAGAAACAAAAATTGTCTGTGGCGGCCATGTTTGTAAATGGATCGGGACGAAATGAGCAATCGTACCAGAGGACTTTCCATAGATGCTTCCTACCAAGTTTCGGTTTATTTGGACAAACGGTTTCAGAAGAGAAGAATCTAAAAAATCAGCCAATCAGAAACAAGAATCGCCTATGGCGGCCATGTTTGTAAACAGATCGGGACGGAATGATCAATCTTTATAGAGGACTGTCCATAGATACTTCCTACCAAGTTTCATATCATTTGGCCAAACGGATCAGAACTAAATGAGCAATCTTGATAGAGGACCTTCCAAGAATGCCTCCTACTAAGTTTTGATTCATTTGGCCTAGCGGTTTCAGAGAAGATTTTCTTAGAAACCAACCAATCAGAAACAAGAATGGCCTGTGGTGGCCATGTTTGTTAACGGATAGGGATAAAATGAGCATTATTTATAGAGGACCTTCCATAGATGCTACCTACCAAGTTTCGGTTCATTTGGCCAAGCAGTTTGAAGAGAAGATTTTTAAAAATCGGTCAATCAGAAACAAGAATTGCCTGTGGTGGCCATGTTTGCTAATAGATCGGGACAAAATGAGCAATCTTTATAAAGGACCTTCCATAGATGCTTCCTACCAAGTTTCAGTTCATTTGGCTGAGGGGTTTCAGAGGAGAAGATTAAAATGTGAAAAGTTAACGGACGATGAACACCAAGTGATGGCAAAAGCTCACATTGCCTTTGGCAAGGTGAGCTAAAAAAGTTCGAAATCTTTTAAAAACTACATTAACAAAGAAAGTTTCAACAATATATTAATCAAATTTAACTCTTGAAAGAACCCTTACACTTTTCTGTCTATAGACCAAGAATTTGCCTGCAATTTGACCTTAGAGAACTTGAAAAATGACTTCAAACCTGACTGCTGATAAGAAAAACCTTTCAACACACTCAAAATGTCACTCTTAAAATCTTTAATAATTCATTTCCATTGTACATGTATTAAAATAAGTTGCAATACCCATCACAAAGGACAATCTAGTTAACATAAAAGTACTAAATACACTGTTGTCCATGTCAGTATCATAGTTATCATAATCAGTTGTACATAACAGAAATAACTTATGTGATCTCATGGTTTATTGGGGATTTTACCATGAGAAGGTCAAATTTTCTTGGGAAAATTTTAGACCTCTTCCTGTCGTAAAATCATTTATTACATAATGATTCTATTTAAATAATTCTATTGGCTATCATGCTGTCACCTGACATTCCGTAAAATTTGATATTGTTTGATTAAAACTCGTATTGACTTGGTTTCACTTTCGTTTTCGTTTAATGTAATAAAAACAATTTTTTTTACAGTCTTTTGTATCGGTCAATGCGAGTTTTTATGGACCTTAGAAATCAATATTCACCTCAGCCTAAAGGCTTCGGTGAATATCGTTTTTAAGGTCCATAAAAACTTGTATTGACCTCAACAAAAGACTATAATTGTATAATAGAACACAGGATGATATTAGTCATATCAATTCTAATAGGAAAATGTACAAAAACAATCTGAAATGCTGTTCCATATTGAAGAAGAGTCCTCAATTTGTGCAGGTTGTGGTTCATTGAGTGCTTTAACAAGTCACATGAGTATAAAGGATGTTACACAGTGACACCTGTCTAAACTGAACACCCTTGGGACCAACTTTTGATTTTGGTATGAACACGTGTTTGTTTTATACAGGTTAAAATTAACAAAGATTTTCTACATTGGTACGTTTATTTAAAGTTAAATTTGATACAGGAATCTGTTTTATTTAAAGTTAAATTTGATACAGGAATCTGTTTTATTTAAAGTTAAATTTGATACAGGAATCTGTTTTATTTAAAGTTAAATTTGATACAGGAATCTGTTTTATTTAAAGTTAAATTTGATACAGGAATCTGTTTTATTTAAAGTTAAATTTGATACAGGAATCTGTTTTATTTAAAGTTAAATTTGATACAGGAATGTGCTTTATTAATGGTTCAGTTTAGACAGGTTTCACTGTGTTAGAATATACTTTTCAGTAGACTTGGGTGACCACTATACATCAACAATCTGTCTTAGGCCCATGGAAGTGGTGTAGCAGGGTATTATACACCAATGCATACTATATACCACAAATAACACTACATTTTTTTTGTATTCCTAAATGTGATAGTTATTTTTTTCAAGTCATAATCTTCCCAAGTTTTGGTATCAATTTATCACGTATTTTGTTTCTTTTTTATATCACTGAGGAAAAAAATAGAAAAAAAAATACATTTTTTCAACAATACTAGAAACCTGTATAATACATTGGTCTCGTGACAATTTGTATAATTTTACAATGTCATATTCATGTCAATTCAATGTCTTCAAACACACAAGACTCTCTAATAATCTAAATGTTATAAAGAAATGTATTTTACATCACATTCACTCAATAAACCAAATATATGATACATGTATTTGGCATTCTCTGTTATACACTATAATTTTGATAATGTGACCTAAGAACAGAAGTCACATGACTTTTTAGATCATGTGATAAAAGTAAAACATACATGAGGTGATATTATGGAGGGTAGAACTGAGTAATGTAATACAATCTAGTAAAGCCACAAACCTATAAAGAAATGATCACAACATTTACAATATCACAAAGAAAATTAAAACTCTAGGAATTTATTTTTCCAGATTTAAATACATGTTGTGATATGTTGAGAGGAAAAATCTATAATCTTCACAAATAAATTACAACCTTTAATCCATTCTAAGGATGATTGTGTTAAAATTCCTGAAAGATCAGTCAACTAGATGGTTAGGGTTATGGTATTTAACACCACTTTCAACAATATTTCAGTTATAGCGTGGCAGTCAGTTTTATTGGTGGAGGAAACCGAAGTGCCTGGAGAAAACCCACTGATCTGCCGCAAGTCACTGACAAACTTTATCACATAATGTTGTATCAAGTACACCTCCCCTGAGCCGGATTTGAACTCGCAACTTCAGTGGTGATAGGCATTGATTGCAGAGGTGGTTGTAAATCCAACTACCATACAATCACGACCACGACAACCCCCAGTCAACTAGAACTAAAGTTAATACACAAAAATAAATGTGTGTACCGACCGAGCAAAACACTATATGAAGGTACTGGGCCTTAAGACAAACAAGTTCTGCCTCAAATTATGTGGTTTGTACCAAAACATTGTATTGGCAGCCATGTTTTATCCATATCTTAGAGGTTATATTTGAAATCAAGATTTTCACAAATTTGAGAATCTTAATAGCAGCCATGTTGTTATCAAGTCTTTGCGACCATATTTGAAATCGTCGAATTTCACAAATTTGCAAATCTTAATATTTTTTTGTTGGTAAAGTCACCCTTTAGTTATATTCAAGTGTGTCCAGTTATTTCTGAGATACAGCTTGGCCCAAATTTTTAACATTTTGGTGCTAGCACGCCAGATATCAACAATCTAATAAGCCATGATTTTGCCTTAAAACTTAAAAAAAAAAAATGTATATAAAAAATTCATACATAAAATTTTCATGTAATGTAAGTGTTGATCATCACAAGGTGGAAAGACAGACAAAAAGCAGAATGTCCCCAGATGTTTCCAATTTTCTTTCTGTCTAGAATGACAAGCTTGGTGTTTCTGGGGTATCATCAATTAGAGATGATTGTTAGGTTTTGTTGATATTGGTGGAATTGTTGACTTATCACTGTTTAAACTCTGTTTTCATAATAAAGATTTGAGAAGGTATGCATGTTTACAAGGCATATAGATTTTAATGAACAAAAGACAAAAAATCTTTTATATACATCTAGAAAAACAATTAAGTGAAGGAACAGTACTTTTATTGCTTTTATTTACCTCATAGTTACATTACGTGTATTGTATGTTTACTTACAATAGATCTTTTTTTTCTATTAAATATTTTACACTATTTTATAGGAGTTATTTTCTTTTATTTGGACAAAAGAGGCCTTTTCATGCAAAATTCAATGAAAATAACATAATAATTTTCTCATAATCTATACAATATTTTAATGTTGTAACAACTTGTGAATTTTGTAGTTACTAATTTATTACTATTTTAAAATGATCCTCTGAATTTTTATTCAGTTGAAAAATCTACTAACTATATCAAAGAAAATTTGATTATTTGTCCTTTCCGTTGCTCTTGTTTAAACAGGTACCATTTTGTCCATTGTAAGGGACATAACTCTTATACAATTTTAGAATCCTTAATTGATGGTAAGGGACTATTTTTCATGTAATAATCTTCACACCTTAAATTCATTTTTATTTTTGTTGAAATCAATTTTCATGGATTGATCGAAAATAAATTATTTGCTGTCACATAATTTTGTAGTTTTAATACTTTATTCATTATTTCCCCTTGTCAATTTGAATTTCGTGCTCAGTAAAATATTTTGTAGTTACTTGCTACCCACAAAAATAAAATTAAAACACATGTATAATATCCATGTTAACAATATAAACAGTAGCAATAGCAGTGTGGATATCATATTCAATAACAACTTAACAATGGTAAAGTGATCCACATGTTCCCCTCTATTTCTATATCCTGGTAAGAACACTGTTATAGTATTTCATTTAATAACAGGAAAGTTAACAAAGGTTGTGACTTTATCATTTAAAACTTAATACATTCTTAACACAAGCTCATCCTACCCTCCGTTATAACGATATCACAAATGTGTTTCATCAACATAAATAACGATGGACGAAGATTAGTTAAATGTCTATAAAACACAAATATTAGCTGAGCAAGTTCTCTGTGGCTCTTTCTATGTCCCAATTATGTGATGATAATGCTACACGAGCTCTACCCTGTAACAAGACAAAAAATAAATGTTAGCTGTGGGAGTTTTCTTTAGCTCTACCCTGTAACAAGATAAAAAATAAATGTTAGCTGTGGGAGTTTTCTTTAGCTCTACCCTGTAACGAGATAGAAAATAAATGTTAGCTGTGGGAGTTTTCTTTAGCTCTACCCTGTAACGAGATAGAAAATAAATGTTAGCTGTGGGAGTTTTCTTTAGCTCTACCCTGTAACGAGATAGAAAATAAATGTTAGCTGTGGGAGTTTTCTTTAGCTCTACCCTGTAACGAGATAGAAAATAAATGTTAGCTGTGGGAGTTTTCTTTAGCTCTACCCTGTAACGAGATAGAAAATAAATGTTAGCTGTGGGAGTTTTCTTTAGCTCTACCCTGTAACGAGATAGAAAATAAATGTTAGCTGTGGGAGTTTTCTTTAGCTCTACCCTGTAACGAGATAGAAAATAAATGTTAGCTGTGGGAGTTTTCTTTAGCTCTACCCTGTAACGAGATAGAAAATAAATGTTAGCTGTGGGAGTTTTCTTTAGCTCTACCCTGTAACGAGATAGAAAATAAATGTTAGCTGTGGGAGTTTTCTTTAGCTCTACCCTGTAACGAGATAGAAAATAAATGTTAGCTGTGGGAGTTTTCTTTAGCTCTACCCTGTAACGAGATAGAAAATAAATGTTGGCTGTGTGAGTTTTCTTTAGCTCTACCCTGTAACAATAAAAACAAGGGCAACGCAAAGCGTGGCATATCCCCTCGCCTAAAAATTTGACGCAGTGATCGTGACCTTTGACCTATGACCTTGAAAATAACAATATTTCGTGAAGATCCATCAGTCCAATATCAAAACCATATTTCGTGAAGAAAGTTCAAATGGTGAATTTCTATGTTTGAATGTGCATAACTGCACATTAGAATCTAAGGATGTACAAGTGCATAGTTTTGGACATAACTCTAGAAAAACTCAAGGGATCAGGATATGCTACTAATGTGCACATCTTCATATTAGGTTCTCGCAATATACTAAGCTTCACAAACATCTCATTAAGCATGTGGGAGGAGTTGTGATGACAAAGTGCATGGTGAATTGTCTCAAAATTTCTAAGTCCAAAAAAGCATAACAGGAGTAAACCTCAATGGACTGGGATATCCTACTAATGTGCAGATCTTCATATTAGGATCTTGCAATGTACAAAGTTTCATGAACTTCTGATTAATCATGTAGGAGAATTTGCGATGACAAAGTGCATACTAAATTGTCTCAAAATTTCTAAGTTCAAAGAAGCATAACAGGGGTAAAACTCAATGGACTGAGATATCCTACTAATGTGCACATCTTCATATTAGGATCTTGGAATGTACAAAATTTTATGAACTTCTGATTAATCATGTAGGAGAATTTGCGATGACAAAGTGCATACTGAATTGTCTCAAAAATTTGACCCAGTGACCTTGACCTTTGACCTTGAAAATCAATAGGGTTCCAGATTCTCTTAAGGACTAAGTATGTACCAAGTTTGGTCAAAATCCATTGAAGAATGTTGATTCTAGAGTGTTCACAAGGATGTTATGGAAGGACAGAGGGAAGGACAGACAGACAGATAGACATGACCATTTGTGATATCTCCCTGTCCCCGATAATGAGTGGGGAGATAACTGACATGAAGGATTAGGGAGTAAGGGACTATTGCCTAACTTCAATTGAGCAATTTTTCAGCCATATCATGGCAAGAACAAGCTAAATTCAATGAAATGATGATGATGTCCACTTTGTACTAGACCAACACACTAAGTTGGATTTTTATAGTGCTAGCTCACTGAAACAACAATCCATGTTGCTCCACTTGAACTCATTATCCTGATTCCGAGCCAATCAGTTTTTGTTCTTACTCCTTAATGCTGCGTGCTTAGCAGAGAAGCAACAAATACCAATTTTACAGTCTTTGGTTTGACCCAACCAGGGCTCGAACCCATGATCTACCACACTCGAGGAGAGCATGCTAACCATTACACCACCGATGAACCCATGATCTACCACACTCGAGGAGAGCATGCTAACCATTACACCACCGATGAACCCACGATCTACCACACTCGAGGAGAGCATGCTAACCATTACACCACCGATGCGGTTGAAAAGGATTAGGTAAATCCAACATATATTCATGGACTATTTTGGAATAAGTGTATAAAATTTGTACTACAAACAAATATATGTGGTGTAAATTGCATAATAGAAAGCCCCCTATTATTTATGTACTACACAATTCATTTACCTCATCAAATCCCATCCCCATTACTTGTGTTATTTTATTCTCTAAATCCAATTCTCTATGTGGACCTGTAATATAAAATGTAAATTTTTATCTCTGAAAGAAAATAAACATCTTCATAAAATCTCATACACTCCTGATACAGTCTTTTGCTATGTGAAAAAAGCTGATCTGTGTACCTCACTGTCTGTTTATTATTAACGTTTTTGTAAATTAGTTAGTGTTGGTATCTATGTCATAATAGAGTGTTGGTATCTATGTCATAATAGAGTGTTGGTATCTATGTCATAATAGAGTGTTGGTATCTATGTCATAATAGAGTGTTGGTATCTATGTCATAATAGAGTGTTGGTATCTATGTCATAATATAGTGTTGGTATCTATGTCATTATAGAGTGTTGATATCTATGTCATAATAAAGTGTTGGTATCTATGTCATAATAGAGTGTTGGTATCTATGTCATAATAGAGTGCTGGTATCTATGTCATTATAGAGTGTTGGTATCTATGTCATTATAGAGTGTTGGTATCTATGTCATAATAGAGTGTTGGTATCTATGTCATAATAGAGTGTTGGTATCTATGTCATAATAGAGTGTTGGTATCTATGTCATTATAGAGTGTTGATATCTATGTCATAATAAAGTGTTGGTATCTATGTCATAATAGAGTGCTGGTATCTATGTCATTATAGAGTGTTGGTATCTATGTCATAATAGAGTGTTGGTATCTATGTCATAATAGAGTGTTGGTATCTATGTCATTATATAGTGTTGGTATCTATGTCATAATAGAGTGTTGGTATCTATGTCATAATAGAGTGTTGGTATCTGTCATAATAGAGTGTTGGTATCTATGTCATTATAGAGTGTTGATATCTATGTCATAATAGAGTGTTGGTATCTATGTAATAATAGAGTGTTGATATCTATGTCATAATAGAGTGTTGGTATCTATGTCATAATAGAGTGTTGGTATCTATGTAATAATAGAGTGTTGGTATCTATGTCATTATAGAGTGTTGATATCTATGTCATAATAGAGTGTTGATATCTATGTCATAATAGAGTGTTGTTATCTATGTAATAATAGAGTGTTGGTATCTATGTCATAATAGAGTGTTGATATCTATGTCATAATAGAGTGTTGGTATTTATGTCATAATAGAGTGTTGGTATCTATGTAATAATAGAGTGTTGGTATCTATGTCATTATAGAGTGTTGGTATCTATGTCATAATAGAGTGTTGGTATCTATGTCATAATAGAGTGTTGGTATCTATGTCATAATAGAGTGTTGGTATCTATGTCATAATAGAGTGTTGGTATCTATGTCATAATAGAGTGTTTGTATCTATGTCATTATAGAGTGTTGGTATCTATGTAATAATAGAGTGTTGGTATCTATGTCATAATAGAGTGTTGGTATCTATGTCATAATAGAGTGTTGGTATCTATGTCATAATAGAGTGTTGGTATCTATGTCTTTATAGAGTGTTGGTATCTATGTCATAATAGAGTGTTGGTATCTATGTCATAATAGAGTGTTGGTATCTATGTCATAATAGAGTGTTGATATCTATGTCATAATAGAGTGTTGGTATCTATGTCATAATAGAGTGTTGGTATCTATGTCATAATAGAGTGTTGGTATCTATGTCATAATAGAGTGTTGGTATCTATGTCATAATAGAGTGTTGGTATCTATGTCATAATAGAGTTTTGGTATCTATGTCATAATAGAATGTTGGTATCTATGTCATTATAGAGTGTTAATATCTATGTCATAATAGAGTGTTGGTATCTATGTCATAATAGAGTATTGGTATCTATGTCATTATAAAGTGTTGATATCTATGTCATAATAGAGTGTTGGTATCTATGTAATAATAGAGTGTTGGTATCTATGTCATAATAGAGTGTTGGTATCTATGTAATAATAGAGTGTTGGTATCTATGTCATTATAGAGTGTTGATATCTATGTCATAATAGAGTGTTGGTATCTATGTCATAATAGAGTGTTCGTATCTATGTCATAATAGAGTGTTGGTATCTATGTCATAATAGAGTGTTGGTATCTATGTCATAATAGAGTGTTGATATCTATGTCATAATAGAGTGTTGGTATCTATGTCATAATAGAGTGTTGGTATATATGTCATAATAGAGTGTTGGTATCTATGTCATTATAGAGTGTTGGTATCTATGTCATAATAGAGTGTTGGTATCTATGTCATTATAGAGTGTTGGTATCTATGTAATAATAGAGTGTAGGTATCTATGTCATTATAGAGTGTTGGTATTTATGCCATAATTGAGTGTAGGTATCTATGTCATTACAGAGTATTGGTATCTATGTCATAATAGAGTGTTGGTATTTATGTCATAATAGAGTGTTGGTATCTATGTCATAATAGAGTGTTGGTATCTATGTCATAATAGAGTGTTGGTATCTATGTCATAATAGAGTGTTGGTATCTATGTCATAATAGAGTGTTGGTATCTATGTCATAATAGAGTGTTGGTATCTATGTCATAATAGAGTGTTGTTATCTATGTCATAATAGAGTGTTGGTATCTATGTCATAATAGAGTGTTGGTATCTATGTCATAATAGAGTGCTGGTATCTATGTCATAATAGAGTGTTGGTATCTATGTCATAATAGAGTGTTGGTATCTATGTCATTATAGAGTGTTGGTATCTATGTCATAATAGAGTGTTGGTATCTATGTCATTATAGAGTGTTAATATCTATGCCATAATAGAGTGTTGGTATCTATGTCATAATAGAGTGTTGGTATCTATGTCATTATAAAGTGTTGATATCTATGTCATAATAGAGTGTTGGTATCTATGTAATAATAGAGTGTTGGTATCTATGTCATAATAGAGTGTTGGTATCTATGTCATAATAGAGTGTTGGTATCTATGTCATAATAGAGTGTTGGTATCTATGTCATAATAGAGTGTTGGTATCTATGTCATAATAGAGTGTTGGTATCTATGTAATAATAGAGTGTTGGTATCTATGTCATTATAGAGTGTTGATATCTATGTCATAATAGAGTGTTGGTATCTATGTCATAATAGAGTGTTGGTATCTATGTCATAATAGAGTGTTGGTATCTATGTCATAATAGAGTGTTGGTATCTATGTCATAATAGAGTGTTGGTATCTATGTCATAATAGAGTGTTGGTATCTATGTCATAATAGAGTGTTGGTATCTATGTCATAATAGAGTGTTGGTATCTATGTCATAATAGAGTGTTGGTATCTATGTCATAATAGAGTGTTGGTATCTATGTCATAATAGAGTGTTGGTATCTATGTCATAATAGAGTGTTGGTATCTATGTAATAATAGAGTGTTGGTATCTATGTCATAATAGAGTGTTGGTATCTATGTCATAATAGAGTGTTGGTATCTATGTCATAATAGAGTGTTGGTATCTATGTCATAATAGAGTGTTGGTATCTATGTCATAATAGAGTGTTGGTATCTATGTAATAATAGAGTGTTGGTATCTATGTCATTATAGAGTGTTGATATCTATGTCATAATAGAGTGTTGGTATCTATGTCATAATAGAGTGTTCGTATCTATGTCATAATAGAGTGTTGGTATCTATGTCATAATAGAGTGTTGGTATCTATGTCATAATAGAGTGTTGATATCTATGTCATAATAGAGTGTTGGTATCTATGTCATAATAGAGTGTTGGTATATATGTCATAATAGAGTGTTGGTATCTATGTCATTATAGAGTGTTGGTACCTATGTCATAATAGAGTGTTGGTATCTATGTCATTATAGAGTGTTGGTATCTATGTAATAATAGAGTGTAGGTATCTATGTCATTATAGAGTGTTGGTATTTATGTCATAATAGAGTGTAGGTATCTATGTCATTACAGAGTATTGGTATCTATGTCATAATAGAGTGTTGGTATTTATGTCATAATAGAGTGTTGGTATCTATGTCATAATAGAGTGTTGGTATCTATGTCATAATAGAGTGTTGGTATCTATGTCATAATAGAGTGTTGGTATCTATGTCATAATAGAGTGTTGGTATCTATGTCATAATAGAGTGTTGTTATCTATGTCATAATAGAGTGTTGGTATCTATGTCATAATAGAGTGTTGGTATCTATGTCATAATAGAGTGTTGGTATCTATGTCATAATAGAGTGTTGGTATCTATGTCATAATAGAGTGTTGGTATCTATGTCATTATAGAGTGTTGGTATCTATGTCATAATAGAGTGTTGGTATCTATGTCATTATAGAGTGTTAATATCTATGTCATAATAGAGTGTTGGTATCTATGTCATAATAGAGTGTTGGTATCTATGTCATTATAAAGTGTTGATATCTATGTCATAATAGAGTGTTGGTATCTATGTCATAATAGAGTGTTGGTATCTATGTCATTATAGAGTGTTGATATCTATGTCATAATAGAGTGTTGGTATCTATGTCATAATAGAGTGTTGGTATCTATGTCATTATAGAGTGTTGGTATCTATGTCATAATAGAGTGTTGGTATCTATGTCATTATAGAGTGTTGGTATCTATGTCATAATAGAGTGTAGGTATCTATGTCATTATAGAGTGTTGGTATTTATGTCATAATAGAGTGTAGGTATCTATGTCATTACAGAGTATTGGTATCTATGTCATAATAGAGTGTTGGTATCTATGTCATAATAGAGTGTTGGTATCTATGTCATAATAGAGTGTTGGTATCTATGTCATAATAGAGTGTTGGTATCTATGTCATAATAGAGTGTTGGTATCTATGTCATAATAGAGTGTTGTTATCTATGTCATAATAGAGTGTTGGTATCTATGTCATAATAGAGTGTTGGTATCTATGTCATAATAGAGTGTTGGTATCTATGTCATAATAGAGTGTTGGTATCTATGTCATAATAGAGTGTTGGTATCTATGTCATAATAGAGTGTTGGTATCTATGTCATAATAGAGTGTTGGTATCTATGTCATAATAGAGTGTTGGTATCTATGTCATAATAGAGTGTTGGTATCTATGTCATAATAGAGTGTTGGTATCTATGTCATAATAGAGTGTTGATATCTATGTAATAATAGAGTGTTGGTATCTATGTCATAATAGAGTGTTGGTATCTATGTCATTATAGAGTGTTGGTATCTATGTCATAGTAGAGTGTTGGTATCTATGTCATTATAGAGTGTTGGTATCTATGTCATAATAGAGTGTTGGTATCTATGTCATTATAGAGTGTTGATATCTATGTCATAATAGAGTGTTGGTATCTATGTAATAATAGAGTGTTGGTATCTATGTCATTATAGAGTGTTGGTATCTATGTCATAATAGAGTGTTGGTATCTATGTCATTATAGAATGTTGATATCTATGTCATAATAGAGTGTTGATATCTATGTCATTATAGAGTGTTGATATCTATGTCATAATAGAGTGTTGGTATCTATGTCATTATAGAGTGTTGGTATCTATGTCATAATAGAGTGTTGGTATCTATGTCATTATAGAGTGTTGGTATCTATGTAATAATGGAGTGTTGGTATCTATGTCATTATAGAGTGTTGGTATCTATGTAATAATAGAGTGTTGGTATCTATGTCATTATAGAGTGTTGGTATCTATGTCATAATAGAGTGTTGGTATCTATGTCATAATAGAGTGTTGGTATCTATGTCATAATAGAGTGTTGGTATCTATGTAATAATAGAGTGTTGGTATCTATGTCATTATAGAGTGTTGGTATTTATGTCATAATAGAGTGTTGGTATCTATGTCATAATACAGTGTTGGTATCTATGTCATAATAGAGTGTTGGTATCTATGTCATAATAGAGTGTTGTTATCTATGTCATAATAGAGTGTTGGTATCTATGTCATAATAGAGTGTTGGTATCTATGTCATAATAGAATGTTGATATCTATGTCATAATAGAGTGTTGATATCTATGTCATTATAGAGTGTTGATATCTATGTCATAATAGAGTGTTGGTATCTATGTCATTATAGAGTGTTGGTATCTATGTCATAATAGAGTGTTGGTATCTATGTCATTATAGAGTGTTGGTATCTATGTAATAATGGAGTGTTGGTATCTATGTCATTATAGAGTGTTGGTATCTATGTAATAATAGAGTGTTGGTATCTATGTCATTATAGAGTGTTGGTATCTATGTCATTATAGAGTGTTGGTATTTATGTCATAATAGAGTGTAGGTATCTATGTCATTACAGAGTATTGGTATCTATGTCATAATAGAGTGTTGGTATCTATGTCATAATAGAGTGTTGGTATCTATGTCATAATAGAGTGTTGGTATCTATGTCATAATAGAGTGTTGGTATCTATGTCATAATAGAGTGTTGGTATCTATGTCATAATAGAGTGTTGTTATCTATGTCATAATAGAGTGTTGGTATCTATGTCATAATAGAGTGTTGGTATCTATGTCATAATAGAGTGTTGGTATCTATGTCATAATAGAGTGTTGGTATCTATGTCATAATAGAGTGTTGGTATCTATGTCATAATAGAGTGTTGGTATCTATGTCATAATAGAGTGTTAGTATCTATGTCATAATAGAGTGTTGGTATCTATGTCATAATAGAGTGTTGGTATCTATGTCATAATAGAGTGTTGGTATCTATGTAATAATAGAGTGTTGGTATCTATGTCATAATAGAGTGTTGGTATCTATGTCATAATAGAGTGTTGGTATCTATGTCATAATAGAATGTTGGTATCTATGTCATAATAGAGTGTTGATATCTATGTAATAATAGAGTGTTGGTATCTATGTCATAATAGAGTGTTGGTATCTATGTCATTATAGAGTGTTGGTATCTATGTCATAGTAGAGTGTTGGTATCTATGTCATTATAGAGTGTTGGTATCTATGTCATAATAGAGTGTTGGTATCTATGTCATTATAGAGTGTTGATATCTATGTCATAATAGAGTGTTGGTATCTATGTAATAATAGACTGTTGGTATCTATGTCATTATAGAGTGTTGGTATCTATGTCATAATAGAGTGTTGGTATCTATGTCATTATAGAATGTTGATATCTATGTCATAATAGAGTGTTGATATCTATGTCATTATAGAGTGTTGATATCTATGTCATAATAGAGTGTTGGTATCTATGTCATTATAGAGTGTTGGTATCTATGTCATAATAGAGTGTTGGTATCTATGTCATTATAGAGTGTTGGTATCTATGTAATAATGGAGTGTTGGTATCTATGTCATTATAGAGTGTTGGTATCTATGTAATAATAGAGTGTTGGTATCTATGTCATTATAGAGTGTTGGTATCTATGTCATAATAGAGTGTTGGTATCTATGTCATAATAGAGTGTTGGTATCTATGTCATAATAGAGTGTTGGTATCTATGTAATAATAGAGTGTTGGTATCTATGTCATTATAGAGTGTTGGTATCTATGTAATAATGGAGTGTTGGTATCTATGTCATTATAGAGTGTTGGTATCTATGTAATAATAGAGTGTTGGTATCTATGTCATTATAGAGTGTTGGTATCTATGTCATAATAGAGTGTTGGTATCTATGTCATAATAGAGTGTTGGTATCTATGTCATTATAGAGTGTTGGTATCTATGTAATAATGGAGTGTTGGTATCTATGTCATTATAGAGTGTTGGTATCTATGTAATAATAGAGTGTTGGTATCTATGTCATTATAGAGTGTTGGTATCTATGTCATTATAGAGTGTTGGTATTTATGTCATAATAGAGTGTAGGTATCTATGTCATTACAGAGTATTGGTATCTATGTCATAATAGAGTGTTGGTATCTATGTCATAATAGAGTGTTGGTATCTATGTCATAATAGAGTGTTGGTATCTATGTCATAATAGAGTGTTGGTATCTATGTCATAATAGAGTGTTGGTATCTATGTCATAATAGAGTGTTGTTATCTATGTCATAATAGAGTGTTGGTATCTATGTCATAATAGAGTGTTGGTATCTATGTCATAATAGAGTGTTGGTATCTATGTCATAATAGAGTGTTGGTATCTATGTCATAATAGAGTGTTGGTATCTATGTCATAATAGAGTGTTAGTATCTATGTCATAATAGAGTGTTGGTATCTATGTCATAATAGAGTGTTGGTATCTATGTCATAATAGAGTGTTGGTATCTATGTAATAATAGAGTGTTGGTATCTATGTCATAATAGAGTGTTGGTATCTATGTCATAATAGAGTGTTGGTATCTATGTCATAATAGAATGTTGGTATCTATGTCATAATAGAGTGTTGATATCTATGTAATAATAGAGTGTTGGTATCTATGTCATAATAGAGTGTTGGTATCTATGTCATTATAGAGTGTTGGTATCTATGTCATAGTAGAGTGTTGGTATCTATGTCATTATAGAGTGTTGGTATCTATGTCATAATAGAGTGTTGGTATCTATGTCATTATAGAGTGTTGATATCTATGTCATAATAGAGTGTTGGTATCTATGTAATAATAGAGTGTTGGTATCTATGTCATTATAGAGTGTTGGTATCTATGTCATAATAGAGTGTTGGTATCTATGTCATTATAGAATGTTGATATCTATGTCATAATAGAGTGTTGATATCTATGTCATTATAGAGTGTTGATATCTATGTCATAATAGAGTGTTGGTATCTATGTCATTATAGAGTGTTGGTATCTATGTCATAATAGAGTGTTGGTATCTATGTCATTATAGAGTGTTGGTATCTATGTAATAATGGAGTGTTGGTATCTATGTCATTATAGAGTGTTGGTATCTATGTAATAATAGAGTGTTGGTATCTATGTCATTATAGAGTGTTGGTATCTATGTCATAATAGAGTGTTGGTATCTATGTCATAATAGAGTGTTGGTATCTATGTCATAATAGAGTGTTGGTATCTATGTAATAATAGAGTGTTGGTATCTATGTCATTATAGAGTGTTGGTATTTATGTCATAATAGAGTGTTGGTATCTATGTCATAATACAGTGTTGGTATCTATATCATAATAGAGTGTTGGTATTTATGTCATAATAGAGTGTTGGTATCTATGTCATAATAGAGTGTTGGTATCTATGTCATAATAGAATGTTGGTATCTATGTCATAATAGAGTGTTGGTATCTATGTCATAATAGAGTGTTGTTATCTATGTCATAATAGAGTGTTGGTATCTATGTCATAATAGAGTGTTGGTATCTATGTCATAGTAGAGTGTTGGTATCTATGTCATTATAGAGTGTTGGTATCTATGTCATAATAGAGTGTTGGTATCTATGTCATTATAGAGTGTTGATATCTATGTCATAATAGAGTGTTGGTATCTATGTAATAATAGAGTGTTGGTATCTATGTCATTATAGAGTGTTGGTATCTATGTCATAATAGAGTGTTGGTATCTATGTCATTATAGAATGTTGATATCTATGTCATAATAGAGTGTTGATATCTATGTCATTATAGAGTGTTGATATCTATGTCATAATAGAGTGTTGGTATCTATGTCATTATAGAGTGTTGGTATCTATGTCATAATAGAGTGTTGGTATCTATGTCATTATAGAGTGTTGGTATCTATGTAATAATGGAGTGTTGGTATCTATGTCATTATAGAGTGTTGGTATCTATGTAATAATAGAGTGTTGGTATCTATGTCATTATAGAGTGTTGGTATCTATGTCATAATAGAGTGTTGGTATCTATGTCATAATAGAGTGTTGGTATCTATGTCATAATAGAGTGTTGGTATCTATGTAATAATAGAGTGTTGGTATCTATGTCATTATAGAGTGTTGGTATTTATGTCATAATAGAGTGTTGGTATCTATGTCATAATACAGTGTTGGTATCTATATCATAATAGAGTGTTGGTATTTATGTCATAATAGAGTGTTGGTATCTATGTCATAATAGAGTGTTGGTATCTATGTCATAATAGAGTGTTGGTATCTATGTCATAATAGAGTGTTGGTATCTATGTCATAATAGAGTGTTGTTATCTATGTCATAATAGAGTGTTGGTATCTATGTCATAATAGAGTGTTGGTATCTATGTCATAATAGAGTGTTGGTATCTATGTCATAATAGAGTGTTGGTATCTATGTCATAATAGAGTGTTGGTATCTATGTCATAATAGAGTGTTAATATCTATGTCATAATAGAGTGTTGGTATCTATGTCATAATAGAGTGTTGGTATCTATGTCATAATAGAGTGTTGGTATCTATGTAATAATAGAGTGTTGGTATCTATGTCATAATAGAATGTTGGTATCTATGTCATAATAGAGTGTTGATATCTATGTAATAATAGAGTGTTGGTATCTATGTCATAATAGAGTGTTGGTATCTATGTTATAATAGAGTGTTGGTATCTATGTCATTATAGAGTGTTGATATCTATGTCATAATAGAATGTTGGTATCTATGTCATAATAGAGTGTCGATATCTATGTAATAATAGAGTGTTGGTATCTATGTCATAATAGAGTGTTGGTATCTATGTCATAATAGAGTGTTGGTATCTATGTCATTATAGAGTGTTGGTATCTATGTCATAATAGAGTGTTGGTATCTATGTCATTATAGAGTGTTGATATCTATGTCATAATAGAGTGTTGGTATCTATGTAATAATAGAGTGTTGGTATCTATGTCATTATAGAGTGTTGGTATCAAAGTCATAATAGAGTGTTGGTATCTATGTCATTATAGAGTGTTGATATCTATGTCATAATAGAGTGTTGGTATCTATGTCATTATAGAGTGTTGATATCTATGTCATAATAGAGTGTTGGTATCTATGTCATTATAGAGTGTTGGTATCTATGTCATAATAGAGTGTTGGTATCTATGTCATTATAGAGTGTTGGTATCTATGTAATAATGGAGTGTTGGTATCTATGTAATAATGGAGTGTTGGTATCTATGTCATTATAGAGTGTTGGTATCTATGTAATAATAGAGTGTTGGTATCTATGTCATAATAGAGTGTTGGTATCTATGTCATAATAGAGTGTTGGTATCTATGTCATAATAGAGTGTTGGTATCTATGTCATAATAGAGTGTTGGTATCTATGTCATAATAGAGTGTTGGTATCTATGTCATTATAGAGTGTTGGTATTTATGTCATAATAGAATGTAGGTATCTATGTCATAATAGAGTGTAGGTATCTATGTCATAATAGAGTGTTGGTATCTATGTCATAATAGAGTGTTGGTATCTATGTCATAATAGAGTGTTGGTATCTATGTCATTATAGAGTGTTGGTATCTATGTCATAATAGAGTGTTGGTATCTATGTCATTATAGAGTGTTGGTATCTATGTCATAATAGAGTGTTGGTATCTATGTCATTATAGAGTGTTGGTATCTATGTCATTATAGAGTGTTGGTATTTATGTCATAATAGAGTGTAGGTATCTATGTCATTATAGAGTGTTGGTATCTATGTCATAATAGAGTGTTGGTATCTATGTCATAATAGAGTGTTGGTATCTATGTTATATTGCTGATTTGTGTCATTATTTTATTGGACTGTACTTATTTGTAGAATAGCTAGGATTCATCATAAAAATGTTTGATAATTGAGTTTACAAAGTGAGTGAATCATTGTTGTCTTAATGCAAAGTGAGGTATTTTTCAGCTATGTCATGGCAACAAAGGTATTTTTCAGCTATGTCATGGCAACAAAGGTATTTTTCAGCTATGTCATGGCAACAAAGGTATTTTTCAGCTATGTCATGGCAACAAAGGTATTTTTCAGCTATGTCATGGCAACAAAGGTATTTTTCAGCTATGTCATGGCAACAAAGGTATTTTTCAGCTATGTCACGGCAACAAAGGTATTTTTCAGCTATGTTGTGGCAACAAAGGTATTTTTCAGCTATGTCACTGCAACAAAGGTATTTTTCAGCTATGTCACGACAACAAAGGTATTTTTCAGCTATGTCATGGCAACAAAGGTATTTTTCAGCTATGTCACGGCAACAAAGGTATTTTTCAGCTATGTCATGGCAACAAGTAACAATTCATTGAGATGTCTACTTTGTACTTGATCAAAATACGCTTAGTTGGATTTTGATAGTACTAGCTCACTGAAACAACAGTCTGTGGGTAGACATGAGCTCAACTCGGACACATCATCCTGATTCTGAACCAACCCGTCTTTGTTCTTACTCCTCGATGATGCCTGCTTAGCAGAGTAGCAGCAAATACCAATTTTATAATCTTTGGTTAGACCTGACTGGGGCTCAAACCCATGATCTACCACACATGGTAACCATTACACTATTGATAAGGTTCAAGTTTATAAATAATGTACAGTCGAGCTTCGCTAAGTCAAAGTTGAAGGGAGAAATAATTTCTTACAAATATCTGAGAATTAAATTTTCTGATGTAACCAAAGCTGAATGCTATTACAAATGCTATTATTTTTTTACCTAGAGTTATCCAATATGATGGCTTATCAGAGTTTAAGATAACAAACATAAACTGTTAACAAGAAAGTCAAATTTAAATACAAACCACCGGCATATATATTCGTCCAATGTTTAGCTGTTTTTACAAATATGTCTTGACATTCTTTATATTGTTTAGCTACAACCGCATCCTGCGGGTCGTCCGGTTCTGCTGCTGCTAATAATGCTTGTAACGATAATAAAACTGTCCTTAATGTCATCGCAGCAGCCCTGAAATGAGATCATCTTGTATTAATGCCAGTGTTTTCACCACAAATTTTGATAGGGGGAGATCTTAGAAATATAGACAGAGAGAAAATTTGCAGTGGTCTGGGGGCAGCTTACGGCAAGATCCCCAGCCGAAAATGTATTTGGTGAATTTTGAGGGGGTTCCCTAGCTTTAAAATGTTTCTTTTTGCTTAAATTGACACTGACTAACTTGGAGAAAAATGCAATTAAAACTTTTTTCAGACAGGTAGGGGGTCCAGGGGCAACACCTGTTCTGAGAGTACATGCCTGCAAATGAAAAACTTACAGAATTAAAATAGAAAAGACAACTCGGTTTATTTTTTAACATTAAACCCATGCTTGGAAAGTTAATAGCCGGGGATTTAGAGCAATATCCAGTGAAATGTGCCTGTACCCGGCATCAAATTAAAACACTGAATCATATACTTCCTTGAAACAGAACATGTGACATTGGAAATCCATGCTCTGGTTTGATACAGACAAAACAATTTGGTTAAAGTTTGTCAGTGAATAAAACTTCACTAATAAAACAGACCACTAACATATAACTGAAACAGAATATTATTGAAAGCTGTATAATACAATCTGATTCACATTGAAACAGAATATTATTGAAAGCTGTATAATACAATCTGATTCACATTGAAACAGAATATTATTGAAAGCTGTATAATACAATCTGATTCACATTGAAACAGAATATTATTGAAAGCTGTATAATACAATCTGATTCACATTGAAACAGAATATTATTGAAAGCTGTATAATACAATCTGATTCACATTGAAACTGAATATTATTGAAAGCTGTATAATACAATCTGATTCACATTGAAACTGAATATTATTGAAAGCTGTATAATACAATCTGATTCACATTGAAACAGAATATTATTGAAAGCTGTATAATACAATCTGATTCACATTGAAACTGAATATTATTGAAAGCTGTATAATACAATCTGATTCACATTGAAACAGAATATTATTGAAAGCTGTATAATACAATCTGATTCACATTGAAACAGAATATTATTGAAAGCTGTATAATACAATCTGATTCACATTGAAACAGAATATTGCTGATGATCAGGGAGAAAAAAAAAAGATAATATATCACATCCATACTACAGGTATGTAGTCAAAATAGTAGACAAGTATATATATATGTTGAATTGAATTTTATGTCAGTTTAGTAAAGTAATTGTCTGCTTGTACTAGACCAGTTTGATGAACTGGATATTATACTGGTACAAAGGCTCACTAAAGTTGTAATTTGCCTTCACTTTAAGTTATAATTTGTGTTAACTGTCCCAGAATCATGAACTTGATTAGTTTAAAGAATTAATAGTTTATTTGTACTAGACCAGTATGATGAACTGGATTTCTATCATGGTAGCTCACTAATGAGTATTTCCTGTCCTATTCATCTAAACCATATTCTATGAAGAATGTAAATTATAAACCATATTCTATGAAGAATGTAATTATAAACCTTATTCTATGAAGAATGTAAATTATAAACCCTATTCTATGAAGAATGTAAATTATAAACCCTATTCTATGAAGAATGTAAATTATAAACCCTATTCTATGAAGAATGTAAATTATAAACCCTATTCTATGAAGAATGTAAATTATAAACCATATTCTATGAAGAATGTAAATTATAAACCATATTCTATGAAGAATGTAAATTATAAACCATATTCTATGAAGAATGTAAATTATAAACCCTATTCTATGAAGAATGTAAATTATAAACCCTATTCTATGAAGAATGTAAATTATAAACCATATTCTATGAAGAATGTAAATTATAAACCCTATTCTATGAAGAATGTAAATTATAAACCATATTCTATGAAGAATGTAAATTATAAACCCTATTCTATGAAGAATGTAAATTATAAACCCTATTCTATGAAGAATGTAAATTATAAACCATATTCTATGAAGAATGTAAATTATAAACCCTATTCTATGAAGAATGTAAATTATAAACCATATTCTATGAAGAATGTAAATTATAAACCATATTCTATGAAGAATGTAAATTATAAACCCTATTCTATGAAGAATGTAAATTATAAACCATATTCTATGAAGAATGTAAATTCTATGTGTGTTTGTAGTTTGAGTTACTTTTCTATTATTATAACATTTAAAACCCCATCGGTGGTGTAATGGTTAGTACCCACACCTCGAGTGTGGTAGATCGTGGGTTCGAGCCCCGGTCGGGTCAAACCAAAAACTATAAAATTGGTATTTGTTGCTTTTCTGCTAAGCACACAGCATTAAGCAGTGCTTGAAATGGGGGCCAGCCTGAAAACATTTTTTTGGGCCAGTAAAAAATTAGTCACTGGTCCAAATGGCATAATGGTGGCCCAAACATTTTGTGACATTTTTTTTATGAAAAAAAGACATCAGATATCAATATATAAACAGTTTTCAGATTAAATGTTTTTTATCAACATCATTAAAATTCATTCTTTCACTAGTCTCACGGGGGTTGGGAGCTCTTCAAGGTAATTTTGGTAGGTACAGGTGTGCAGCTGAAATTGCGAAAACAACCCAATGCATATATTGCTATCAAATGAAACCTGAATTTACTTGTTATAACCTTTTTGACAACCTTGACGCCATTGGCTAGGGTGGTCTTAAGAAACGATGCTAGTCCTTCGGATGGGGACAATAAAAGGCTGGTTTGTGTAAGGGGAGATCAATGCCAATTCAACACATTGAAGTTTAGAAGTATTCTGTAGATGTAGATCACATTAAAGACATCCGGAAAAGAGTAGACTAATGCCACTACAAGGACCGCTCTTGCACTCCCCAGAGTGAAGAGGGACATCACTTGTTTCAATCCACTATGAAGAAGTGATTTTAAAGTAAGATAACTTCTCAGTTCGGGGTAATGTCAGTTGGTTATTCATTCCAAACAAGTATCTCACTTTGTTGAAATAACAAACGGTGCTGTCATTTTCTGTTATATAAACAACTGTTAACTTTTCCTGTTATTTTTTAATTTGTAAACAAAAGTTCTGGTTTCAAAAAAGAAAACCACTCCCAATTGTCATTAAAATGTAGCTGTGTTCATGAACTATGAAAAGTTTAAAAGAAGTGACAGGCCAGATCGTTTCCGTAGTTTCACATTACCGTCAGCGATTTTCTCTCTGTTGTTGGGGAAAAGTTTTTCAATGATTACCTAAGGATTTACACAAAAAGGTTTCCGATTTCTGTAAAATGAAATTCATACATGTAGTGTACATTTTGCAGCAGATTGAATGCATAAATTTCCGAACCGTGGAAGATACCAGATCGCAAACATTATTTGTTGACAAAATTCTCTTTATTGTTCACAACTTTCCACTTCGTCCGTGATTTTTAACAATTTTAATAATTAAATCATAAAGAAACAAAAAAACATGTTTCTTTTCTAATATTTAGTGAATTACATGAAAACGTGTAGGAAACATGTATTGATTGGCTCGATAAAAATACATAATTGTGGAGAACAGTAAATTACATTAGCTGTGTATTCATTGACTACAAAAATGTATTTGGACCAATCGCTGTGCTCGTAACAAACCATTTTCGACTAGAACAGAAGAGTTATCTACCGTTGAAATTACAGTTTATGTCCGGTTTCGGTAAAACAACAATTTTTAACGGTCTTTTAGGCAATCGCCCAAACGTTTTTTGTTGGGCCAGTGACTACTTAATTTGGAGCAGCTTTTGGTAGCCTGAATAAGATATTAGTCGCATTTAGCGACTGGGCGACCGTCCATTTCAGGCACTGATTAAGGAGAAAGGATAATGTGTCCGAGTGGGGTGACATGTCTACCTGCGGACTATTGTTTCAGTGAGCTATCACTAGTACAAAGTGGACCTCATCATCATCTCATTGAAAATTAACCATTTCTCATCATGATATAGCTGAAAAGTTGCTGAGTTGGTGTTAAACAACAATCACTCACAATAACATTCAAAACTAGATTATGTCTCCTGGGTAAACATATTTTTCCCCATCATTTCATGAACAATTTGTAAGTTCTCTGAGTCTTTGTGTAGTTTCCCTTATGTTAGAACTTACCATTGATCTTTAAGGATATCTAAACAAATAGCTCCAGTAACAGAACTTATATTTGGGTGCCATATTTTTGTTGTAAATTTTACCTGAAACATAAAAGGAAAATCACTGTTATCCAATTTGTTTGACATGAGTTTTGACTCAAGCCCCATAAAAACTAATATTTAAATCTAGAATATTATATTAAGTTATTCAACTCAGACTAAAATTTTGTGAAATACAAATCTTGGTTGTTTTTTCATTATGTCAATATGTGGTGAGCCCGGCATGAATATTCCAAACTTCCAATATAGTAGATATCTTCAAGTGAAATTTATATTGACATCAACAACAAAATTTGTGAATAGTAGGTAGCATTTCTCCATAGAACTCATGTTAAAATTTGTCCTATGGCGACTACCTACAACATTTTTTTTACAAACAACTCATATCTTTGGTGGACTAAATAGACATGTTTACGACATTTTCTTTTTAAAAAATCCACTCACACTTTTGGGGGAATTAAATAGACATGCATAAAACAGTTTCTTTAAAAAAAAAAAAAAACTCATACCTTTGGAGGATTAAATGGATACGTTTCTGGTATTTTTATTTCCAATTTAAATGTTCCACCAGCATAAGGAGTATCAGGAGGTCCCGCTATTGTACCTTCCAATTCATTGTACATATCATTTTTTAAAGCCACCTTTATTTTACATCTTTCCACCTACAATAATAAATAGTAAAATATCTCTCTTTTTTAAATCAGCATATTAAATCCAAACACTCTGTTAACATTGTAAAAGAATTGTTGAATTATCTTGCAGAATGAAAATCTGTCAGGCCTTTCAATAAGGGGTAGTACCAGGTACTTTTACCTGCCTAAAATGGTTTTTGGTACCTCATGATTTTAAAGAGTGTTGTACAAGATATTCATGAAAATTGTTCAAATATTAATTAAAAAAAAAGAACCACTTGTAAATAGGTACACTTGAAAAATATTGAAAGTCCTGATATGTGTATTCCAGCATTTGAAACTTTTATTACCAAATTACTTCTTAGCGTTATTAAAGTTCTGAAAGATTTATGTCCCTTTTGAGTAGGTATTTCGATATAATCTTCATTGAAATATTTGGCAGTTAAATATTGTTTTCAATCTAATTTCAACTCCAAATTCCCTGACATTGTTAGATGTTTGTGTGATGGTGTTTCAACAATATTTCAGCTATATCGTGGCAGTCAGTTTTATTGGTGGAGGAAACTGGAGGACCCGGAAAATACCACAGATCTGTCGCAAGTCACTAACAAACTTTATCACATAATGTTGTGACAGTGTTAGAATTCTCAGAAGTATTTGAGATATTTTAAAAAGATTTTTTTTGCTTGCATAATTTGTTTTCCTTTCTATAAGTAAAGGGCTACGTTGGGTGCAGAATG
The DNA here is from genome assembly GCA_963383655.1 of Bathymodiolus septemdierum. Classification (NCBI taxonomy): domain Eukaryota; kingdom Metazoa; phylum Mollusca; class Bivalvia; order Mytilida; family Modiolidae; genus Bathymodiolus; species Bathymodiolus septemdierum. The sequence goes on from OY726524.1 coordinate 7,495,890, forward strand.
ATACAAGCACTCTTTAGACCCTTTTCCAAAATAAAATAGGTAATTTCCTCTATTGACTCATAAATAACTAATTAAGATGCAAAAAAATGCATTGAAATTTGATGCAAAATTTATACTAGCTGGACATTTCATCTAAGGATTTGATAGTTTTCTTTGAAATTTAGATTTTTTACAGGTTTATTTACTTTCAACATAAAGACAAAAATGCAATGTGCTTGGTCTAATATATGTTATAGTGATTTACATCTTGAGAATGAACTTATGGGATAACATTGGACCAGCGATTGACTTCTGGTTATCCAGTTTATCAGTTGATGAATTGTTTCACATGACAAAGTTTAGATTTCAACAGAATGTTTATTTGTACAAAGTCTGAACTTCTGTGACATGTAAAAGTGATCTAACTGTGATTGCTGTTAGGCCAATGTACTTCGTGGAGCCTAAGATATATACATTAAGGGATGGTTTTACTCTTTTTTAAATGGGGTCCCCAACACAACAACTGGGAATTTCACTGCATCAAATGGTAAATTTGGATATTTTGGGGTTTTAAGTATCTCCCTTAGAGCAGTATATTTACATTACTATTCATCATTATTATTATCATTTAATCATAAAATTATAATAATCAAGGGTTGACTGAATCTTGCCGTCTCTGTAGGTTGTAACAATCAATTAATATACAGATGATTACCATTGACTTACCACTGAAATCATGGTAATGACTGTCATATTCATGTTAATATCTCTGTCTATAATATAAGTGTGCCTTGATAGACAAATACAATTATTTGTAAAATTGTATATTAAACATAAATTTTATTTCTCAATATACTGACTCATAATTATTGATCACAGGCACTAGTTTAATGCAATGGTCCAGCCCATTATCTTCCCCAAGCAGGTGCTGGACCATTGCATGAAACAAGTGCCCCATGTGGTATTGACCCATATAGGCATAGATTGTAAAGCAAAACCACTGTAAATGTCTACATGATGCATGTTTTTAGCATTCAAAAAGGACAGGAATTGAGGTATTTTTTTCTAATATCATCTCAATGATGGAATGCTATTGCACTATTTCTTAATTGGGATATTTTCTAATCATATCAGTTTAAATAGATAATGATCTGTTTGTATTATTCATCAGTACAAATTGACGAAAGCACTGCCTACGTAAGACAGTACTATTGTTGTCGTAGTTTGCCTCATGTAACAATAGTTTTGTACATCTACCGTATATAGATCGATATCCATTTACTCTTCTTGATATCCATTCATGAATTTGTATTTCAACGATTGCTGCAGTTACGTTACACCAATGAAAGAAATAAACTGACTTTACGAAGAAAAACTTTCATTTCCAGTATGATAAAACACTACATCAGATTGACAACAATACACATGAAACCAAACTGAACATGAACAGAAAAAAATATGTGTCTCCAAATTAAGTTGGTCGTCATTGTGAATTTTTGGCTTTTTAGGAATGGGGCCACAAAGAGGGACAAGAGGCGGATTGACCACCCCAATTCATACTGTAGCATCATTCCCGTTATACATTTGCATAGGGGTTTGGATATTTTGGGACAGTTTATTAATGATCCCTTATGCTATCCCATGGTTTTATCAATATGATAGTGACAATTTCTTAATTCTGAAAAAAGTAAGGTTGACAAGTGAAAATCATCCTAAATATAACACAGCTGAAAAATGTAGTCTCACAATATTGACAAATGAAACATTCATTGATTCAGACCATGTCAGTTTATAAACCATTTTATCTTTATTCAAATGTATGTACAACTGTTAAAATAAAATACTTATGATCTCATATACTACTACAATGATTTATTAATTGAAACATTGCATTTTTCCATTTTTACGAACTTAAGGTCTATACAGTAATGTTCTATTTTTAGTTAGCGACCAATAATTCTTCATTGTCATCTCAATTTGTACCTCTTCACTTTTAACAACTTCTTTAAATTCTCTTTGAATACGAGCAGCAGCTATGTTTGCCATGTTACCAATACAGTAGGTGTAACATAAATTACGGATAAGGGGTCAATGAATGCTAAATGAGTAACAGTTCAATGTTTTTCAACTTCAGTGCTTGTTCCGGAAGTAGGACATTGAAATGATGAAAAGTTGCGCACAAAATAAAAAAATATATATTTTTGTTGCATTAACAATTTTTTTAGTTCAATGTTGGCACATTTTGTTTATAATGAGACTCTTGAATCGACAAATATTTGAAATATCACGTAATAAACTTTTTTTTCGGTGTTTTTTATATAGGTCATGTAAGGGTTAAAGTTTCTTAGTCGTTTTTGCGTTTGATAGAAAGATCTGTTTATGTTATAAAACGCTTTATTGGTCACAGAACTCAGTCCATTGCAAACTCGGCCTATCACAGACTCGGCCTAAAACTAACTCGGCCCATCACAGACTCGGACCATGATTGTTTATATACTGAAATAAAACTAATAAACTCGGCCTACTCTTTTATTGTTAGCAATTCTTATAATATATGTATATTGTGTATAGGTTTTCATTAAGGCCTAATTATTGGGTGATATAAAGACAGGTGGTGATTAAAGGAAATGAAACAATAAACTTCCTGATCTAAAGTGATCAAACCATAACTTTTACTGAAGCCTTGTTGGTTTGGTATACATAACTTTTACTGAAGCCTTGTTGGTTTGGTATACATAACTTTTACTGAAGTCTTGTTGGTTTGGTATACATAACTTTTACTGAAGCCTTGTTGGTTTGGTATACATAACTTTTACTGAAGCCTTGTTGGTTTGGTATACATAACTTTTACTGAAGCCTTGTTGGTTTGGTATACATAACTTTTACTGAAGCCTTGTTGGTTTGGTATACATAACTTTTACTGAAGCCTTGTTGGTTTGGTATACATAACTTTTACTGAAGCCTTGTTGGTTTGGTATACATAACTTTTACTGAAGCCTTGTTGGTTTGGTATACATAACTTTTACTGAAGCCTTGTTGGTTTGGTATACATAACTTTTACTGAAGCCTTGTTGGTTTGGTATACATAACTTTTACTGAAGCCTTGTTGGTTTGGTATACATAACTTTTACTGAAGCCTTGTTGGTTTGGTATACATAACTTTTACTGAAGCCTTGTTGGTTTGGTATACATAACTTTTACTGAAGCCTTGTTGGCTTGGTATACACAACTTTTACTGAAGCCTTGTTGGCTTGGTATACATAACTTTTACTGAAGCCTTGTTGGTTTGGTATACATAACTTTTACTGAAGCCTTGTTGGTTTGGTATACATAACTTTTACTGAAGCCTTGTTGGTTTGGTATACATAACTTTTACTGAAGCCTTGTTGGTTTGGTATACATAACTTTTACTGAAGCCTTGTTGGTTTGGTATACATAACTTTTACTGAAGCCTTGTTGGTTTGGTATACATAACTTTTACTGAAGCCTTGTTGGTTTGGTATACATAACTTTTACTGAAGCCTTGTTGGTTTGGTATACATAACTTTTACTGAAGCCTTGTTGGTTTGGTATACATAACTTTTACTGAAGCCTTGTTGGTTTGGTATACACAACTTTTACTGAAGCCTTGTTGGCTTGGTATACATAACTTTTACTGAAGCCTTGTTGGTTTGGTATACATAACTTTTACTGAAGCCTTGTTGGTTTGGTATACATAACTTTTACTGAAGCCTTGTTGGTTTGGTATACATAACTTTTACTGAAGCCTTGTTGGCTTGGTATACACAACTTTTACTGAAGCCTTGTTGGCTTGGTATACATAACTTTTACTGAAGCCTTGTTGGTTTGGTATACATAACTTTTACTGAAGCCTTGTTGGTTTGGTATACATAACTTTTACTGAAGCCTTGTTGGTTTGGTATACATAACTTTTACTGAAGCCTTGTTGGTTTGGTATACATAACTTTTACTGAAGCCTTGTTGGTTTGGTATACATAACTTTTACTGAAGCCTTGTTGGTTTGGTATACATAACTTTTACTGAAGCCTTGTTGGTTTGGTATACATAACTTTTACTGAAGCCTTGTTGGTTTGGTATACATAACTTTTACTGAAGCCTTGTTGGTTTGGTATACATAACTTTTACTGAAGCCTTGTTGGTTTGGTATACACAACTTTTACTGAAGCCTTGTTGGTTTGGTATACATAACTTTTACTGAAGCCTTGTTGGTTTGGTATACATAACTTTTACTGAAGCCTTGTTGGTTTGGTATACATAACTTTTACTGAAGCCTTGTTGGTTTGGTATACATAACTTTTACTGAAGCCTTGTTGGCTTGGTATACATAACTTTTACTGAAGCCTTGTTGGTTTGGTATACATAACTTTTACTGAAGCCTTGTTGGTTTGGTATACATAACTTTTACTGAAGCCTTGTTGGTTTGGTATACATAACTTTTACTGAAGCCTTGTTGGTTTGGTATACATAACTTTTACTGAAGCCTTGTTGGTTTGGTATACATAACTTTTACTGAAGCCTTGTTGGTTTGGTATACACAACTTTTACTGAAGCCTTGTTGGTTTGGTATACACAACTTTTACTGAAGCCTTGTTGGTTTGGTATACATAACTTTTACTGAAGTCTTGTTGGTTTGGTATACATAACTTTTACTGAAGCCTTGTTGGTTTGGTATACATAACTTTTACTGAAGCCTTGTTGGTTTGGTATACATAACTTTTACTGAAGCCTTGTTGGTTTGGTATACATAACTTTTACTGAAGCCTTGTTGGCTTGGTATACATAACTTTTACTGAAGCCTTGTTGGTTTGGTATACATAACTTTTACTGAAGTCTTGTTGGTTTGGTATACATAACTTTTACTGAAGCCTTGTTGGTTTGGTATACATAACTTTTACTGAAGCCTTGTTGGCTTGGTATACATAACTTTTACTGAAGCCTTGTTGGTTTGGTATACATAACTTTTACTGAAGCCTTGTTGGTTTGGTATACACAACTTTTACTGAAGCCTTGTTGGTTTGGTATACATAACTTTTACTGAAGCCTTGTTGGTTTGGTATACATAACTTTTACTGAAGCCTTGTTGGCTTGGTATACATAACTTTTACTGAAGCCTTGTTGGTTTGGTATACACAACTTTTACTGAAGCCTTGTTGGTTTGGTATACATAACTTTTACTGAAGCCTTGTTGGTTTGGTATACATAACTTTTACTGAAGCCTTGTTGGTTTGGTATACATAACTTTTACTGAAGCCTTGTTGGTTTGGTATACATAACTTTTACTGAAGCCTTGTTGGCTTGGTATACATAACTTTTACTGAAACCTTGTTGGTTTGGTATACATAACTTTTACTGAAGCCTTGTTGGTTTGGTATACACAACTTTTACTGAAGCCTTGTTGGCTTGGTATACACAACTTTTACTGAAGCCTTGTTGGTTTGGTATACATAACTTTTACTGAAGCCTTGTTGGTTTGGTATACATAACTTTTACTGAAGCCTTGTTGGCTTGGTATACATAACTTTTACTGAAGCCTTGTTGGTTTGGTATACATAACTTTTACTGAAGCCTTGTTGGTTTGGTATACATAACTTTTACTGAAGCCTTGTTGGTTTGGTATACATAACTTTTACTGAAGCCTTGTTGGCTTGGTATACATAACTTTTACTGAAGCCTTGTTGGTTTGGTATACATAACTTTTACTGAAGCCTTGTTGGTTTGGTATACATAACTTTTACTGAAGCCTTGTTGGTTTGGTATACATAACTTTTACTGAAGCCTTGTTGGTTTGGTATACATAACTTTTACTGAAGCCTTGTTGGTTTGGTATACATAACTTTTACTGAAGCCTTGTTGGTTTGGTATACACAACTTTTACTGAAGCCTTGTTGGTTTGGTATACACAACTTTTACTGAAGCCTTGTTGGTTTGGTATACATAACTTTTACTGAAGTCTTGTTGGTTTGGTATACATAACTTTTACTGAAGCCTTGTTGGTTTGGTATACATAACTTTTACTGAAGCCTTGTTGGTTTGGTATACATAACTTTTACTGAAGCCTTGTTGGTTTGGTATACATAACTTTTACTGAAGCCTTGTTGGCTTGGTATACATAACTTTTACTGAAGCCTTGTTGGTTTGGTATACATAACTTTTACTGAAGTCTTGTTGGTTTGGTATACATAACTTTTACTGAAGCCTTGTTGGTTTGGTATACATAACTTTTACTGAAGCCTTGTTGGTTTGGTATACATAACTTTTACTGAAGCCTTGTTGGTTTGGTATACATAACTTTTACTGAAGCCTTGTTGGTTTGGTATACACAACTTTTACTGAAGCCTTGTTGGTTTGGTATACATAACTTTTACTGAAGCCTTGTTGGTTTGGTATACATAACTTTTACTGAAGCCTTGTTGGCTTGGTATACATAACTTTTACTGAAGCCTTGTTGGTTTGGTATACACAACTTTTACTGAAGCCTTGTTGGTTTGGTATACATAACTTTTACTGAAGCCTTGTTGGTTTGGTATACATAACTTTTACTGAAGCCTTGTTGGTTTGGTATACATAACTTTTACTGAAGCCTTGTTGGTTTGGTATACATAACTTTTACTGAAGCCTTGTTGGCTTGGTATACATAACTTTTACTGAAGCCTTGTTGGTTTGGTATACATAACTTTTACTGAAGCCTTGTTGGTTTGGTATACACAACTTTTACTGAAGCCTTGTTGGCTTGGTATACACAACTTTTACTGAAGCCTTGTTGGCTTGGTATACATAACTTTTACTGAAGCCTTGTTGGTTTGGTATACATAACTTTTACTGAAGCCTTGTTGGCTTGGTATACATAACTTTTACTGAAGCCTTGTTGGTTTGGTATACATAACTTTTACTGAAGCCTTGTTGGTTTGGTATACATAACTTTTACTGAAGCCTTGTTGGTTTGGTATACATAACTTTTACTGAAGCCTTGTTGGTTTGGTATACATAACTTTTATTGAAGCCTTGTTGGTTTGGTATACACAACTTTTACTGAAGCCTTGTTGGTTTGGTATACATAACTTTTACTGAAGCCTTGTTGGTTTGGTATACATAACTTTTACTGAAGCCTTGTTGGTTTGGTATACATAACTTTTATTGAAGCCTTGTTGGTTTGGTATACACAACTTTTACTGAAGCCTTGTTGGTTTGGTATACATAACTTTTACTGAAGCCTTGTTGGTTTGGTATACATAACTTTTACTGAAGCCTTGTTGGTTTGGTATACATAACTTTTACTGAAGCCTTGTTGGTTTGGTATACATAACTTTTACTGAAGCCTTGTTGGCTTGGTATACATAACTTTTACTGAAGCCTTGTTGGTTTGGTATACATAACTTTTACTGAAGCCTTGTTGGTTTGGTATACATAACTTTTACTGAAGCCTTGTTGGCTTGGTATACATAACTTTTACTGAAGCCTTGTTGGTTTGGTATACATAACTTTTACTGAAGCCTTGTTGGTTTGGTATACATAACTTTTACTGAAGCCTTGTTGGCTTGGTATACATAACTTTTACTGAAGCCTTGTTGGTTTGGTATACACAACTTTTACTGAAGCCTTGTTGGTTTGGTATACACAACACTAAACTGAAAACACATTCAAAATAAAATGTTCTAAATTTAAATTTTGAGTAAAAGTTGAAAAAACATGAAGATTTCTATGAAGTTTTCCCTTGATATTATAAAAAAAAAACATATGTTCTTTGCCATGCAAAATCATTATCAAAAGGAGTTCCGACCGTTGCGTAGTGTGTTCCAGAAAAGTATCCGGTAAACAACATGCACTTCAGTGTGACTCTTGTACCATGTGTCAGCACAGAGTTTGTAATACTGGTAAGTAAAAATGTTGAAAAATCTTTAAATTTTATTTTGAAAAAAAAGTATTAAGATGTATTTTGAATTGTTATATTTTAGGGGTTTCGAAGTTTAATCGTTTAATACATGTAAACATCTGTTTCAGTTTTAGATTGTGAAGATACCATTTTCTTAAAGGTCAACAAATCAATGAATTCACATATTTATTATTCAGAAATATTGAAACTTATGGTTGGGGGAAAATAAATAGATTTCTAGCAATATATAATATGGTTCACTTTAATTACATGTTTAAGAAATAATTCGAGTATTCTTGTAGCAAATAGCGTTTGGTGTACATTAGTAAAGGTTAAAAATTAAAAGGTTTATGATTTTATTTAATATAATTTTTAAGTCTTTTAAAGGAATGAGTATAGTTTTAGTACATGTATATTTTGCATCTTAGGATATATTTTGTCATTTTATTTGGCTGGGTATTGATTAATTTTAATGTTACTTGATGTATATAAGATATGTATATCAATACTTGACACTATATTAAAATATTTAAAATTATCTATTAATGCATTATTATTATATTTAATTATTAGTATGCTAAATTTTATATGCTATATTTTAAGTCTCTATCATTTAATTAACGTTTTGTTCTTAAACTGTCTATTACAACTTCATTAAAGTAAAATGAATTAATTTTTCTTGGTTGTAGGCATTTCTCTCAAGGACTACCGTCAGATGATGCATCAACAGATCTTCAGCTTCACGTGTACAAAGTGTCAAGAGTCACAAGAAGAAACTATAAGGTAATTTATATGTTAATTTATTTCATATATATATATAGGATTATAGGTATTAAATTTATTTCACATATATATAAAAACGTCTAAAATGTTAGCACAACGATATCAAAAAAAGATGTTAAAATGTAAAAAAAAATAAATAACTATAAATCTACAAAAAGAGTACATGTATAATTATAATTAAATCGACGGACATTTCGCTTGACCGACAAGCTTTATCAGCGTCTGTAATCTGATTTGAAAAAATTGTCACGTGACCAGCAGTTATCATGACGTAAATTACTAAAAATCATAATCTTGAACTTTATACTTTATATTGCAAAAGATCTTATATTCCTTTCCTGTCGTCTTGCTATGGAACACTTGTGCGTGTTGCAATTGGAGACAGCACTTGCAACGCTTGCCACCACATGATATACACTGACCGACCGTCAATGAAGGTCTAGATACCGCAGCTCTGACCAGTGTATCCTTAATGCTTTTAGGTCGCCGGAACGCTACAACGGGTGGTTCAGGGAACAACTTGGCCAGCGTTTCACTTTTTTCAATTTCTTTCCAATGATGACGGACAATTCCTGGAATTTTCTCTAAAGAAGGATGGTAAGTGAGAACAAGAGGAACCCGTTTGTTGATCTTTTTTTCCTTTGTACTCCAGGAGGCCATTTCTGTTAATTTCACTGGCCTTTGAAAACCCACTCTCTATAACTTTGTCATTATATCCCCGTCTCTTCAAATGATGGCGTAAATCTCCTAGTCTTTGCTTGGTGGTTTCAACAGTGGAGCATATTCGTTTTACCCTAATGGCTTGCAATTGGCTGAATGGGATACTCTTAAAACAGTGCTTAGGATGGCAACTACTGGGTGAAAGGTATTGATGTTTGTCTGTGTGCTTAGAGTATAAATCAGTTGTCATGTTGCCCTCCTTGACCGTGGTAGTAGTATCAAGGAAGGACATTTTGGTTTTCGACACTTCGTGTGTGAATTTTATAGACGGATGGATACTGTTGGCATGTTCCAAAAATTCATCAAGCTCTTTATCGCCATGTGTTCACTTCATGTCAACGTCATCTATAAATCGGAACCATGAAAGATGTTGTTTAAGTGACGAGAGGAGTAATCGTTCTTCTAGGTTCCACATAAAAATGTTGGCATAGGAGGGTGCCATTTTGGTTCCCATAGCTGTCCCATTTATTTGAAGATAGTGTTTTCCATCAAAAGTAAAATTGTTGTTTTTTAGAACTAGTGTAAGCATCTCCACGTTGTTCCCATATTTTTCTGCATGCGGCAATTCCGTCATCATGGGGAATGTTCGTGTAAAGGGAAGTTACATCCATGATAACAAGCGTGGTGTTTTCTGGAATGGTTACATTTTCCATTTTCTTCAAGTAGTCGGTAGTATCTTTGATGTGTGATGGAAGGTTTTCAACGAACGACCGAAGGTGAAAATCAATAAATTCCGATATATTTTCAGCTGGGTGACCATTGGCTGATACAATCGGTCTCCCCGGATTGTTTTCCTTGTGGATTTAAGGCAGCAGATAGAAACGGCCTGGCTTGGGATCCTCTGGAGTAAGGTACTCCATGCTCTTATCGTCTAAGTGGCCACGAGCATGCATAGCCTCTAAGGCTCGCATGATCTTCTGCGTAAAATCCAGTGTAGGGTCAGAATCTAATTTTTCGTAGAATCGACAATCGGACAGTTGTCTTTCTGCTTCTTGTATATATGTCGTTTTATTCATGACTACTACTGCATTCCCTTTATCTGCTGGTTTAATAATAATATCATCTCTTTCCTGTATATCCATAAAGGTTGATCTTTCTGCCTGTGTTAAGTTGTCGGTCTTGGGGACATGTACGTCAACATTGTGTTTGATATCTGACTTAATTAGGTTAATGACCGATTCTAGCCTGGTATTTTTGCTAGGTTTCGGGATCCAATTACTTTTCTTGACAAATCTAGGAATATCAGTGACTTCTTTTATGTCTGATTTGTCTGTTGATAGGTCTTCACTGGTCAATTGCAAAACACCTAATGTGGTTTACCTTCTTGACTGTCACGTCTGCGGGTCGCAATACGTAGGAGAAAGTGTCCAACCATTCAGCAAAAGAATGAATGGACACAGAAGTGACCTTACGAAAAAGACGCTCTTGCCCGTAAGTCAACACTTTGTGTCGCCGGGGCACTCATTGGATGACTTTGGCAGATCCAAAATTTATATCATTGACCACAATCCAAATTGGAAAGAAAATCAAAGACAAAAAAGAGAAAGCTTTTGGATCCGCGAGTTACAAACATTACATCCGGAAGGCATAAACAGAAAGGCCTAAATCTTTTGGTTTTTTTTTTAACTTTTTAACCAGTGCCTGGTCATTAGCTAGCTGGTAAACTTCATCATTACATGTTCTCATTCTTTTCATATTGTTTATAAATTAGTGTACATATATACTTGAATAATACAAAGCATAAAGTTCAAGATTATGATTTTTAGTAATTTACGTCACAATAACTGATGGTCACGTGACAATTTTTCAAATCAGATTACAGACGCTAATAAAGCTTGTCGGTCAAGCGAAATATCCGTCGATTTAATTATAATTATAGTCTTTTTGTAGACTTATAGTTATTTTTGTTACATTTTAACATCTTTTTTTTTATATCGTTGTGCTAACATTTTAGACATTTATATATATATATATATATATATATATATATATATATATATATATATATATATATATATATGCTAGTACGCTATGTGTATATATTCACATTATTAAAATAATAAGAGAATATATCTGCTTATTGTGACTGAGAACAACCTCCTATTCTTATTGTTACAGAGAACAACCTCCTATTCTTATTGTTACAGAGAACAACCTCCTATTCTCATTGTTACAGAGAACAACCTCCTATTCTTATTGTTACAGAGAACAACCTCCTATTCTCATTGCTACAGAGAACAACCTCCCATTCTCATTGTTACAGAGAACAACCTCCTATTCTCATTGTTACAGAGAACAACCTCCTATTCTTATTGTTACAGAGAACAACCTCCTATTCTTATTGTTTCAGAGAACAACCTCCTATTCTTATTGTTACAGAGAACAACCTCCTATTCTTATTGTTACAGAGAACAACCTCCTATTCTTATTGTTACAGAGAACAACCTCCTATTCTTATTGTTACAGAGAACAACCTCCTATTCTTATTGTTACAGAGAACAACCTCCTATTCTTATTGTTACAGAGAACAACCTCCTATTCTCATTGTTACAGAGAACAACCTCCTATTCTTATTGTTACAGAGAACAACCTACTATTCTTATTGTTACAGAGAACAACCTATTCTTATTGTTACAGAGAACAACCTCCTATTCTTATTGTTACAGAGAACAACCTCCTATTCTTATTGTTACAGAGAACAACCTCCTATTCTTATTGTTACAGAGAACAACCTCCTATTCTTATTGTTACAGAGAACAACCTCCTATTCTTATTGTTACAGAGAACAGCCTCCTATTCTTATTGTTACAGAGAACAACCTCCTATTCTTATTGTTACAGAGAACAACCTCCTATTCTTATTGTTACAGAGAACAGCCTCCTATTCTTATTGTTACAGAGAACAACCTCCTATTCTTATTGTTACAGAGAACAACCTACTATTCTTATTGTTACAGAGAACAACCTATTCTTATTGTTACAGAGAACAACCTCCTATTCTCATTGTTACAGAGAACAACCTCCTATTCTTATTGTTACAGAGAACAACCTCCTATTCTTATTGTTTCAGAGAACAACCTCCTATTCTTATTGTTACAGAGAACAACCTCCTATTCTCATTGTTACAGAGAACAGCCTCCTATTCTTATTGTTACAGAGAACAACCTCCTATTCTCATTGTTACAGAGAACAACCTCCTATTCTCATTGTTACAGAGAACAACCTCCTATTCTCATTGTTACAGAGAACAACCTCCTATTCTTATTGTTAGAGAACAACCTCCTATTCTCATTGTTACAGAGAAAACCTCCTATTCTTATTGTTACAGAGAACAACCTCCTATTCTTATTGTTACAGAGAACAACCTCCTATTCTTATTGTTACAGAGAACAACCTCCTATTCTCATTGTTACAGAGAACAACCTCCTATTCTTATTGTTACAGAGAACAACCTCCTATTCTTATTGTTACAGAGAACAACCTCCTATTCTTATTGTTTCAGAGAACAACCTCCTATTCTTATTGTTACAGAGAACAACCTCCTATTCTCATTGTTACAGAGAACAACCTCCTATTCTTATTGTTACAGAGAACAACCTCCTATTCTCATTGTTACAGAGAACAACCTCCTATTCTCATTGTTACAGAGAACAACCTCCTATTCTTATTGTTACAGAGAACAACCTCCTATTCTTATTGTTACAGAGAACAACCTCCTATTCTTATTGTTACAGAGAACAACCTATTCTTATTGTTACAGAGAACAACCTCCTATTCTTATTGTTACAGAGAACAACCTCCTATTCTTATTGTTACAGAGAACAACCTCCTATTCTTATTGTTACAGAGAACAACCTCCTATTCTTATTGTTACAGAGAACAACCTATTCTTATTGTTACAGAGAACAACCTCCTATTCTTATTGTTACAGAGAACAACCTCCTATTCTTATTGTTACAGAGAACAACCCCCTATTCTTATTGTTACAGAGAACAACCCCCTATTCTTATTGTTACAGAGAACAACCTCCTATTCTTATTGTTACAGAGAACAACCTCCTATTCTTATTGTTACAGAGAACAACCTCCTATTCTTATTGTTTCAGAGAACAACCTCCTATTCTTATTGTTACAGAGAACAACATCCTATTCTCATTGTTACAGAGAACAACCTCCTATTCTCATTGTTACAGAGAACAACCTCCTATTCTTATTGTTACAGAGAACAACCTCCTATTCTTATTGTTACAGAGAACAACCTCCTATTCTCATTGTTACAGAGAACAACCTCCTATTCTTATTGTTACAGAGAACAACCTCCTATTCTTATTGTTAGAGAACAACCTCCTATTCTTATTGTTACAGAGAACAACCTCCTATTCTTATTGTTACAGAGAACAACCTATTCTTATTGTTACAGAGAACAACCTCCTATTCTTATTGTTACAGAGAACAACCTCCTATTCTTATTGTTACAGAGAACAACCTCCTATTCTTATTGTTTCAGAGAACAACCTATTCTTATTGTTACAGAGAACAACCTCCTATTCTTATTGTTACAGAGAACAACCTCCTATTCTTATTGTTACAGAGAACAACCTCCTATTCTCATTGTTACAGAGAACAACCTCCTATTCTCATTGTTACAGAGAACAACCTCCTATTCTTATTGTTACAGAGAACAACCTCCTATTCTTATTGTTACAGAGAACAACCTCCTATTCTTATTGTTACAGAGAACAACCTCCTATTCTTATTGTTACAGAGAACAACCTCCTATTCTTATTGTTACAGAGAACAACCTCCTATTCTTATTGTTACAGAGAACAACCTCCTATTCTTATTGTTTCAGAGAACAACCTCCTATTCTTATTGTTACAGAGAACAACCTCCTATTCTTATTGTTACAGAGAACAACCTCCTATTCTTATTGTTACAGAGAACAACCTCCTATTCTTATTGTTACAGAGAACAACCTCCTATTCTTATTGTTACAGAGAACAACCTCCTATTCTTATTTTTACAGAGAACAACCTCCTATTATCATTGTTACAGAGAACAACCTCCTATTCTTATTGTTACAGAGAACAACCTCCTATTCTTATTGTTACAGAGAACAACCTCATATTCTCATTGTTACAGAGAACAACCTCCTATTCTTATTGTTTCAGAGAACAACCTCCTATTCTTATTGTTACAGAGAACAACCTCCAATTCTTATTGTTACAGAGAACAACCTCCTATTCTCATTGTTACAGAGAACAACCTCCTAATCTTATTGTTACAGAGAACAACCTATTCTTATTGTTACAGAGAACAACCTCCTATTCTTATTGTTTCAGAGAACAACCCCCTATTCTCATTGTTACAGAGAACAACCTCCTATTCTTATTGTTACAGAGAACAACCTCCTATTCTTATTGTTTCAGAGAACAACCTCCTATTCTTATTGTTACAGAGAACAACCTCCTATTCTTATTGTTACAGAGAACAACCTCCTATTCTTATTGTTACAGAGAACAACCTCCTATTCTTATTGTTACAGAGAACAACCTCCTATTCTTATTGTTTCAGAGAACAACCTCCTATTCCTATTGTTACAGAGAACAACCTCCTATTCTCATTGTTACAGAGAACAACCTCCTATTCTTATTGTTACAGAGAACAACCTCCTATTCTTATTGTTACAGAGAACAACCTCCTATTCTCATTGTTACAGAGAACAACCTCCTATTCTTATTGTTACAGAGAACAACCTCCTATTCTCATTGTTACAGAGAACAACCTCCTATTCTTATTGTTACAGAGAACAACCTACTATTCTTATTGTTACAGAGAACAACCTATTCTTATTGTTACAGAGAACAACCTCCTATTCTTATTGTTACAGAGAACAACCTCCTATTCTTATTGTTACAGAGAACAACCTCCTATTCTTATTGTTACAGAGAACAACCTCCTATTCTTATTGTTACAGAGAACAACCTATTCTTATTGTTACAGAGAACAACCTCCTATTCTTATTGTTACAGAGAACAACCTCCTATTCTTATTGTTACAGAGAACAACCCCCTATTCTCATTGTTACAGAGAACAACCTCCTATTCTTATTGTTACAGAGAACAACCTCCTATTCTTATTGTTACAGAGAACAACCTATTCTTATTGTTACAGAGAACAACCTCCTATTCTTATTGTTACAGAGAACAACCTCCTATTCTTATTGTTTCAGAGAACAACCTCCTATTCTTATTGTTACAGAGAACAACCTCCTATTCTCATTGTTACAGAGAACAACCTCCTATTCTCATTGTTACAGAGAACAACCTCCTATTCTTATTGTTACAGAGAACAACCTCCTATTCTTATTGTTACAGAGAACAACCTCCTATTCTCATTGTTACAGAGAACAACCTCCTATTCTTATTGTTACAGAGAACAGCCTCCTATTCTCATTGTTACAGAGAACAACCTCCTATTCTTATTGTTACAGAGAACAACCTCCTATTCTTATTGTTACAGAGAACAACCTCCTATTCTTATTGTTACAGAGAACAACCTATTCTTATTGTTACAGAGAACAACCTCCTATTCTTATTGTTACAGAGAACAACCTCCTATTCTCATTGTTACAGAGAACAACCTCCTATTCTTATTGTTACAGAGAACAACCTCCTATTCTTATTGTTACAGAGAACAACCTCCTAATCTTATTGTTACAGAGAACAACCTCCTATTCTTTTGGCAAGTAATTCTAACTACATGTGTTATACCATTATACTGTATTTTCAAGATGCAACTGTTGATTTTGCATTTATTTATAACAAGGACATGTGTCATCATATATTATGAGATTTGTTCCACTTTCTTTGACTCCGTGTTACATGTTATCCTATTGTATGCATGTTTTAATACTTTATATTTTATTTCAGTGCCCCAGCTGAGTCTACCCATCTTAACCAGTCACTGGAACAACGACATGACTACCGTGTATTCAACATCTCAGTAATTACTGTAGCTAGTTCCACTTCCAACTGTCTAAGCACCACATACACAGTTCATGCAGACCCTGCCGTCTGCTGACATACAGCCAGCCTTCGACCAGCTCGCTCCCAGAGCCACATCACCAGAACTTACTCAACTAGTCAACTACATCGACAATACTTGGCTCAGCAGTACCGTGTGGCTGCCCAAGAACTCGTCCATCTACCAACTCACCATCAGAACCAATAATGATGTAGAAGGTACATTTTCTTAATATTTAATTATTAAATCTTATTTTATTTCTTACATGTATAATGCTTATTGCGGATTAAAAAGAATATGACCAAGGAGAACGATGCTCTATCGATTGATTGCACGGGTTATATATTAAACATCCAGGGAAGATGTTCCTAAGGATATTGAAATAAGTTCACAAATGTATATCATAATATAAGTCCTGTTGTAAATATTTATGCCTGTCGATAACTATATTTGAACTTTGTTCTTAATTATTTGTTATTTTTCAGGCTGGCACAGTCGTGTAAACAAAGATGTAGGCAAAGCCCACCTATCCTTCTATGTCTTGGTTCCAGCCCTTAAGAGGGAAGCAAACCTAGTAGATTTGAGCCTTCATCTGGTGACAGAAGAACAGGTCCTCCGTGATCGGAGGAGCCGCTACCGAGAGCTGCAGGGTCGTCTTCACCAGTACTGGTCAGAGTACGAAGAAGGTCACAGAACAGCGTCCCAACTTCTCCGTGAATGTGGGAAAGTGTACGGTCCCGCCAACGACTAAGTGTAACATTGACTTAAAACATGTTTTCTGAGGTTACATGACCAATGCTTAATTATGTATGTGAATAACTGCAGTAACTGTTTGTTAAATTTCTGCAACATTTCTGAAAGCAAAAATAAAGTGGAACATTGTAAATTTTCTGAAATATAGATATACAAAAATGTATAGTGTATGTGAAAAATTGCATTTTAAATAGAATATACATTAACTGGTAACATTTATGCAACATGCATGAAACTATAAATTATATTGTTAGTAAATAATTGCATTATACTAACTGTTTTTAATTGTTATATAATTGTTATGTTATGTATATATGATATCTCTAATAAAATATCAAACGTTATTATGTCTTCCTTTATTTGATGCCATACTATATACAATTATAGTCTTGTGTACGTCTTATACATGCTGCAATAGAAAGTGAAAGTGAAAGATTATATCAGACAACGTGAACAATTACAGGTTGTGCATTTTACCCAATAATTTTTTTTAAATAAGATCATTATACAATCAACAGAAATATCAACATGTATATAATTTAAATAAGATCATTATACAATCAACAGAAATATCAACATGTATATAATTTAAAAAAAAAAATTGAAAACAAGGAAGAAAACAAAACATATAAAAAAGAACAATGAGAGCTGGCAGCATGTGTATTCATTTATACAATGTCAATACAAAAAGGTTCTAGAGACATGTTTTAGTCCTTTTGGATACAAAACAATTTATAGCTTGATATACTGACAAAATAATGTGTGTGTGTGTGTTTGTTTGCATGCGTGGTCAATAAAAAAAATTCATTTTTACTTCCCAAATATTCCTTTAACACACAAACACGCATTGATACATGATTTATCTTATAAGATAACTATATATACTATACTCAAACTGAATATAAAATTCTAAGACAATCTTGCTTGAATAACTTCCCTTTGTTTTAATCTGTGACAGATATGGTTGATGGTAATAAAATAATTATTATATTTTACTTTATTTATTGTGTATGTGCTAATTATAAATGTTGTATCATGACGTCCAGGGGCCCTGATTTGGAAAATAAAGTATCTTATATCTTGTATAAGACAACAGAAAGGTAATATTTTCATAGTGTAGTCCGATTTTGTCATAGGCCGAGTTTGTGTAGGCCGAGTTTGCTATAGGCCGAGTCTGCGATGGGCCGAGTCTGTAATGGGCCGAGATCTCATGGAATCGCTTTATTGACTGTGTCAAATAATTGAGAACCAAAACGTGGTTGATGTTGGGACTGCGCCAACAACTTTCTCGAAGCAAGAGCTTAGGAGATTATAGCAGAATGCCTAACATAAAGGTTTTTAGTGGAAGTTCGCATGTTGCCCTTGCACAGAAAATAGGTGACCGTCTTGGAATAGAGCCTGGAAAAGTTGTCACAAAGAAATTCAGCAATGGTGAATGCAGGTAATGTATGATGATCATAAGTGTAGAAACATTAATGAAATGGCATACATTTTTTGTTTCAAAAAAGTTGAGAGTATGTTTGTATTTGTACGTTGGTCGTCTTCTTCTTCTCTTTGTATCAGCTTCCTTTAGTAGGAACACCATGGATTTTCGATGTATTTTGGCGTGGATTTAAAAGTTCTGACGACGCAGAAAAAGCATTTGATACCGTCAACGGTGACATAATGCTAAATAAGTTATACCACGATGGAATTACTGGTGATATGTGGCTATTACTAAGGAACATTTATGATGGGCTAATCCTGAAAGTTAAATGAAGAAACCAGACCACAGAAAGTATAGATATTAAACAAGGGATACGCCAAGGTGCAAAACTGTCAACCTTACTCTACAAGAGGTATAATAACACAATTTTGGATAGTATTACAAAAAGCACACTGGGAGCTACTATTGGAAATATTACTGTATCAGCGCCAGCCTGTGCAGATGACATTGCTCTGCTGGGAGAGAGTAAGGACATCCAAGCCATGTTAAATCTCCTAGAATATAACGCCAAAAGAGATTTAGTGAAACTAAACCCGGAAAAAACTGAAGTAATAAATGTATCAAAAGCTCTACAAACACATCCGAAAAAATATATATTAGGAGACCAGGAAATAAACAGACCTTGGAATAATTTACCAAGAAAATGGGAAAATAAATATTGAAGAGAGATTGAGTATAGGCAGACGAACAATATATGCCTTACTAGGACCTGGACTGCACGCAAGATCAGGAATGTCCCCAGTAGTTCTACTGAAAATCTGGAATACATACACTGTCCCACGGTATCTATATGGGCTGGAAATTCAGGCATATACATCATTAGACACGAAGAAATTAGAACAGCTTCAAAGGGCAACTTGCAGACAATTTCAATGCCTTCCAGAGCGAACCGCAGCAGTAGCCATCTACACACTAATAGGGGCAGAACCAATAGAGACAACGCTGGAGAAAAATGCAATGATCTTGTTTACCACCTTAGTCAGGCTTGACTCATCCATTGAAAAAGAAATACTCATATGGAAAATGGAAAACTCAAAAGAAGAAGACAAATTATTCATCTGTAGAATTAGGAAGACGCTCCAGAAATATAATCTGCCATCTCCAGAAGAAATACTAGAAAATCCTCCAAAGAAACAGCAGTGGAAAAATGCAATGAAAAAGGCCATTAACAGCTTTTGGTACGATAAATGGACAAACGAAAAGCAAATAAAATCTACATTAGAATATCTAGAAATTCAGCAAAATCCAATAGGAACACCACATAACATATTACGAAGTGTGAAAAATCGAAAGTACGACATACAAAAAGCAGAAATCAAATTACATTTAATTACTGATACTTATATGCTACAATACCACCATGCTAAGTTCAGCCGTAATAAAATATCTCCGATCTGTAAGCTATGTGGGGAGGAAGAAGAAGATAGAGAGCATTTTTTACTAGAATGTAAAACTCTAGAAGAAAACAGAAAAACACAAATGGTGAAACTATGTGAAGCTCTGGAAGAGGCAAGGGAGGGTGGTGCACGGATTATAGAACAACATGAGCTGCTTATGCAAATCATCTTGGACTGCACCTCATGTAAAATAGACCAACTGATTCCATATACAAACCAGAATTTAGTGCAAATTGAAAGAGCCACGCAACACTACTGCTTTGTGTTACACCAAAAGAGAACTGAAATATTGAAGAACATTATGTAGAAAGGCAGATAGTCAATAGCTATTAGTACATTTCTAGAACTGTTTCTCTTTTTTTTTTCTGGAATTTATCAAACATATATAAGTCAACTAATAGCATATTTTTCTTACTGTGTCCAGCACCCTATCCATTCATTAAAGAGATCGTTTTACATTATAAACTGTTTATACGCATACTTAAATGATGATTTTACCTTTTATGAGTCAATTTGTTTTAACAACGGAAGAATTGCTGTATTCAGAGAGTGCATGAAGGAAAGAACATTGTATAAATTACAACTGCGCTTTTATCTTTTAGTGCTGTGTGTATATACGTTTTTACTAATATGAATAACTAAACAGCGGAATGGACTTTTAACAACGCTATTAATTGTAATACTTCTGAAACGACTATTTTATAATACACGTTTTATACTTTTTAGTAATGGATGTAAATACGTTTTTATGCTACTAACCGAACTTACACAACATGGAAATGATGAACTTTTAACTACTACGTATATTTTATCATAACTGTAAATACGTATCTTTTTAAGAATGTGCCTGTTAAATTAAGTTTTATAATTCTATCCATAATTGGAGTGCTCCGAATCCTGGAGGAATTTTACCTGTACAAAGACAAAGACGTGGGGAAGTGTTTTTTTTTCTTCTTTAGCTGGCAAATTGCTTTTAGTGCACTATAGTCTATATACAGTGAATTTATTTTTAAGTTATGTCATGTCAAGTTTGTATTTAACATTTATTTACAGCCTTATCAAAATATTTTCTTAACTATTAAAAATATGAGAAATAATATAAAATTTTATGCTAATATGAGGCTAAATATTGACATTTCTGTTAAATTTAAAATATACACTACAAAAATACAACAGACTTTATTATAAATTTAAAAGATAAAATACAAGAATTTATGTTATGTTTGAAAGGTAAAATTCACAGAAAGATTTTAGTTACATTGAAATTTAAAATATAAACTACAAAAATACAACAAACTTTATTTTAAGTTTAAAAGATAAAATACAGGAATTTATGTTATGTTTAAAAGGTAAAATTCACAGAAAGATTTTGGTCACATTGAAATTTCAGGAGGATGTCAGAGCTAGAATTAAAATATATAAAATATGGTCGTGATTAAGATGGATAACTCTAGCATCTATATTATATAAATAAGAGTTTCAGCAGAGGAACTGGACACTATAGTATTCAATTCAATTCAATATTTTAATGGAAATAGCACAGTACAAAACTGTATATTGACGTGATCCAATTAACATTAAAAGTACATCACAAGATAAAAGATATTTAGTTATAACATAATTGTTAAGTATTCATACGTTGTATAAACGGAGACGTTATATATACACGTCTCTGATAATTATAATAATAATAAGTCACTACTAATAGTGAAAGATGCAGTGTGAAGATTAGTTTTGGTCGACTGATGGATGTTCTCTCAAAAACATGGCTTCTTTGATAAATTTACAAACTAATTTTGCTACAGGATTAATAAAGTCATTGATTTTATTAATAAGATCATTGATTTTATTAATAAAATCTTTGATTTTATTAAAATCATATGTGTTTATAAAAGGAATATTATATTCATTTCTTAATAAATTGTATTGAGGACACTGAAAAAGAAAATGTACCTCATCTTCCACATTTGTGGGGCAGAATTTACAAAAGATTTGATCAGCTGGTATTTTTGTTGTACCATATCTACCAGTTTCTATTGCCAAAGAATGTGCGCTGATTCTTAATTTTGTCAGCATGCGTCTTAAATCTTTAGATATATTGAGTTTTAAATATCTTTGTAGTTCAAAATCGCCAAAAATTTTACTATAAAATCTTAATTTACCACTGTTGTTCTGTTTTATTCTACATAATTCTAATTTTGATTTATCTTGATAAAAATCTTCTATCCTTTTATTGGAGGATTTTGAGTTAATTGTTGATGATAATTAAAATAAATCTAATATTTTTTTTGGACCAAGAATTTTCTTTTTTTTTAGTAATAATTGATCCTCAGCAAATGCTGCTTTAAGAATATTATGAATGCCATCCATCAGTCCACCAGATTCACTCAATCTTAAAAATTAATTGAACATGAGTTTGTAGCATCTTAATACCACTGGAAAAGCTCCCAATTCACATCTTATAGCCATATTTGAAGACCTGCCATGAACTCCCAAGTAAATTTTTAAGAATTATGTTTTGAGTTTTTTCGAAAGGACTTTTGTCCAATATTTCAAATTTCAATTTGAAATCTGATATCCAAATTTCAGAACCATGTGTCATGATTGGTATGATCATTGAATTATACAAAGTTCGCCAAGACTTCATTACTAAAATAAAGTTTTGATTTCAGTGCAAAATAAGCTTTTTTTTGCCTTGTCAGCTAAGCTGGATGCTGCAAGTTGAAAACTCCCATTATAATTAAATATTACACCTAGATATTTATAGGTCTCAATTATTTCAATAGAATTTGGGCCATAGCTAAAAATAGTACTTATCACTAGGCAATTTTAGTCGTGAAAAAACTATGACCTTGGTTTTCTGAAAGTTCACAGCAAGCCTCCATTCACTACTGTAATTTTGTAAGCCATCAAGACAGTGTTGGAGACCATTAGGAGATTGAGGTATTTTCGATAGGTTAAAAGAAATGCTGTAATTTTTTTTCTGTGTATTTGATATTCATTAAAGTCTATCCCAGTGGCATTAACTGTCAACTCGACTTTTAATATTTACATATAAATCCTCGATTTTTTTCTTTGTTTGTTTACAATCCATACTTTTCTGAGTGTCGCATGATTTGTGTAGTACACAAGGACGCCAGGAGAAATCGATAACTCACAATTTTTTTTAACTCCATCATGGTTACGTGATCAGAAGTTTGCCCACACATCAATATGGCAGTGCAAACTGCAGACGATATGACTTAATAGTAAGATTCAAGTTACCAGAGTTAAATATAATCAATATACTTTATGCAGATTAAAAGTTTTAGCAAAATGGCTGAAAATATGCAGGGTTATGATAAAAAGAGTGCTTACTTTCTTGGAAGGCATTGTTTGTAAATATTTATTGGTTTTTGCCTTCTTTTATCAATCTACTTTCATTTTCTGAATTTATATACGGGAAGAGTAGTCACGTGAGACTTGCAGGTGCAAATAAAAATAGCTATCGAAATCACCTTACGAGACCATATATATGGATAATCTATATTTATTCCATAATAATATGCATATCTTAAATAGGGAGAGAAAAAAAGTATCGATAGGAAGAAAAAAAGAAAATCTAGGTCTTGACTTGCGACAGGCACAAAAATGTGGCAGGGTTAAACTGGTAAATGAGATCCTAACCATTCCACTGTTGATAATTGGATCTTCAAAGGAAATACAGATATGTTTTCATTGGCATTTTCTACAAAATATTTTGCATAATATATTTTGTATATGTTTAAATATAGGGGGCATTGTAGTTGTGATCGTATGGTAGTTAAGTTGGATTTAGAACTACGTAGTACCTATGCAATCAGTGCCTATCACCACTAACGTGAGTTCAAATCCCGTTCAGGCGAGGTATACTCAATGCAACATTGTGTGATAAAGTTTGTCAGTGACTTGCGGCAGGTCAGTGGTTTTCTTCGAGTACACGGTTTCCTCCACCAATAAAACTGACTGCATCCATATAGCTGAAATATAGTTGAAAGTGGCATTAAACATCACAACCCTACCCTACCCACCCTATATTTAAATATATGTAGATACACTGCTTATCAATTGTTGTGTATATGAATAAATTAAACAGTAGCACTCCCCTTTTCAAATTTTTATTATTATATAGATTTTATAGGTGTCAATGGCCTCACAAAATAGAGTATTGACTTCACAAATTTATTCTCATGTTCAAGTTCATTCACCTATTAATTGATACATGTCATGTTTATCATGTATGTGATCAGTCATCCTTGCTGGAAGTACAATGCAGTGATTCAGCTAGGCACCAGTCTCAGGACATTTGCCCACCTATTTCTCAAATTGTCCATAAAATTAGTTTAATTAAGGAATGTCCTGAAGAAATTTAAATAAAAACTGGCAATTGTCCTGAAGATTTCAAAGTTTAGCTGAAACACTGCAATGTAAGAATAATTATTATCTATACATTTTTACCAACATGGATCTTTCAGTTAAATTTAATTTTATTACTAAGGAATTCCAAGTTTTGCATCAATTTGTCAAACGTGGCCAATTCTGGCTCTCCTGTTTAGCCACTGGCCTTTGGTTTCCTAGTTCCCAAAGACTTAAATTATTTGACTCTCCTGTCTTTTAATTATGAGTGTAAGTACTAACTGATGAAGGTTATTCCATAAACACGTCTTGTGCAATAATTTCGATATCTACCTTTTTTTACAATTAAAATCTAATTCAATCTACATGTTTCTGGAGTTACCTTCATCAGGTGCTCAATTTGACTTGTCAAATGATTGGGAAGACAAATAATTTATACTTGGGAGCAAGAAAACCAAAGGGCCTATAGAGGATAGCCAAAGGGCCTATACAGGATAGCCAAAGGGCCTATACAGGATAACCAAAGGGCCTATAGAGGATAGCCAAAGGGCCTATAGAGGATAGCCAAAGGACCTATACAGGATAACCAAAGGGCCTATACAGGATAACCAAAGGGCCTATAAAGGATAGCCAAAGGGCCTATACAGGATAACAAAAGGGCCTATAGAGGATAGCCAAAGGGCCTATACAGGATAACCAAAGGGCCTATAGAGGATAGCCAAAGGGCCTATACAGGATAGCCAAAGGGCCTATACAGGATAACCAAAGGGCCTATAGAGGATAGCCAAAGGGCCTATACAGGATAACCAAAGGGCCTATACAGGATAGCCAAAGGGCCTATACAAGATAGCCAAAGGGCCTATACAGGATAACCAAAGGGCCTATAGAGGATAGCCAAAGGGCCTATACAGGATAGCCAAAGGGCCTATACAGGATAACCAAAGGGCCTATACAGGATAGCCAAAGGGCCTATACAGGATAACCAAAGGGCCTATAGAGGATAGCCAAAGGGCCTATACAGGATAACAAAATGGCCTATAGAGGATAGCCAAAGGGCCTATACAGGATAACCAAAGGGCCTATAAAGGATAGCCAAAGGGCCTATACAGGATAGCCAAAGGGTGTATACAGGATAACCAAATGGCCTATAGAGGATAACCAAAGGGCCTATACAGGATAGCCAAAGGGCCTATACAGGATAGCCAAAGGGCCTATACAGGATAACCAAATGGCCTATAGAGGATAGCCAAAGGGCCTATACAGGATAACCAAAGGGCCTATAAAGGATAGCCAAAGGGCCTATACAGGATAGCCAAAGGGCCTATATAGGATAGCCAAAGGGCCTATACAAGATAGCCAAAGGGCGTATACAGGATAGCCAAAGGGCCTATACAAGATAGCCAAAGGGCCTATACAGGATAACCAAAGGGCCTATAGAGGATAACCAAAGGGCCTATAGAGGATAGCCAAAGGGCCTATACAGGATAGCCAAAGGGCCTATACAGGATAACCAAATGGCCTATAGAGGATAGCCAAAGGGCCTATACAGGATAACCAAAGGACCTATACAGGATAGCCAAAAGGCCTATACAAGATAGCCAAAGGGCCTATACAGGATAACCAAAGGGCCTATAGAGGATAGCCAAAGGGCCTATACAGGATAGCCAAAGGGCCTATACAGGATAACCAAAGGGCCTATACAGGATAGCCAAAGGGCCTATACAGGATAACCAAAGGGCCTATACAGGATAGCCAAAGGGCCTATACAGGATAACCAAATGGCCTATAGAGGATAGCCAAAGGGCCTATACAGGATAACCAAAGGGCCTATAAAGGATAGCCAAAGGGCCTATACAGGATAGCCAAAGGGCGTATACAGGATAGCCAAAGGGCCTATACAAGATAGCCAAAGGGCCTATACAGGATAACCAAAGGGCCTATAGAGGATAACCAAAGGGCCTATACAGGATAGCCAAAGGGCCTATACAGGATAGCCAAAGGGCCTATACAGGATAACCAAATGGCCTATAGAGGATAGCCAAAGGGCCTATACAGGATAACCAAAGGGCCTATAAAGGATAGCCAAAGGGCCTATACAGGATAGCCAAAGGGCCTATAAAGGATAGCCAAAGGGCCTATACAGGATAGCCAAAGGGCGTATACAGGATAGCCAAAGGGCCTATACAAGATAGCCAAAGGGCCTATACAGGATAACCAAAGGGCCTATAGAGGATAACCAAAGGGCCTATACAGGATAGCCAAAGGGCCTATACAGGATAGCCAAAGGGCCTATACAGGATAACCAAAGGGCCTATAGAGGATAGCCAAAGGGCCTATACAGGATAGCCAAAGAGCCTATACAGGATAACCAAAGGGCCTATAGAGAATAGCCAGAGGGCCTATACAGGATAACCAAAGGGCCTATAAAGGATAACCAAAGGGCCTATAGAGGATAGCCAAAAGGGCCTATACAGGATAGCCAAAGGGCCTATAGAGGATAGCCAAAGGGCCTATACAGGATAGCCAAAGGGCCTATACAAGATAACCAAAGGGCCTATAGAGGATAGCCAAAGGGCCTATACAGGATAACCAAAGAGCCTATAGAGGATAGCCATAGGGTGTATACAGGATAACCAAAGGGCCTATAGAGGATAGCCAAAGGGCATATACAGGATAACCAAAGGGCCTATAGAGGATAGCCAAATTCAGCTACGGCTGTGTTTGCCTGACATTGCATTAGTGACATGAACCTTGACTTTAATAATAATTACATTATTTATTATCAGTAAATTTCAATGCTAAAAATATCTGAAAAACAGTGATTTATTTCGTTGTTAAAAAAATGACTATGCTTTAAGTGACTGACAGATTGTATGTATTATGATATTAATAAGCTTTTGTTCAAGGACTTGACTGATACACAGAAACATACATATGTAGGGTCCTATAGCTGATACTACAGTCATAAAATATGCTTAATTCAACTAGTACAATGTTCCTGGAGGATTGTTGATGCATTATTAAAATAGTACAAACCAATTGAGGGTTAGATCAAATATAGTGTTGACATTAGTTTTTTGATGATTGATAGTCCACAAATAGATTAATGATTATAGTTAACCAAATGTCAGCTAAGGTCCTGTGTAGACACTCTTGACAGTGTAACTAGAATATCATATTTAGTCCCAATGTCGGGAATCATTGGATATTCTACCTGTCTAATCAGAACATCTGTCTATTTCAAACAAACGAGATGGTTTCAACGGTGTTAGAGTTAGATGTAGATTTCAATGTTCAGTAAAACCTGCCATATACTTATAGGACACCTTTATATATCCAATCATTGTCTAAATGACATCCTCTTTTTTAGAGCACACAATTTTAACCTGTATATAAAGCACACATGTTCTCTTGAGTGCCCTTTATAGACAGGTTTGACTGTATAACATTGTTTATCCTTCTTATTTACAGTGTGGAGATTGGGGAATCTGTTCTTGGAGAAGATGTTTATATAGTACACTTCTTATTTACAGTGGAGATTGGGGAATCTGTTCGTGGAGAAGATGTTTATATAGTACCCTTCTTATTTACAGTGTGGAGATTGGGGAATCTGTTCGTGGAGAAGATGTTTATATAGTACACTTCTTATTTACAGTGGAGATTGGGGAATCTGTTCGTGGAAAAGATGTTTATATAGTACCCTTCTTATTTACAGTGTGGAGATTGGGGAATCTGTTCGTGGAGAAGATGTTTATATAGTACACTTCTTATTTACAGTGTGGAGATTGGGGAATCTGTTCGTGGAGAAGATGTTTATATAGTACACTTCTTATTTACAGTGTGGAGATTGGAGAATCTGTGCGTGGAGAAGATGTTTATCATAATTCCTTCTTATTTACAGTGTGGAGATTGGGGAATCTGTTCGTGGAGAAGATGTTTATATAGTACAGAGTGGATGTGATGAAGTCAATGACATGTTGATGGAATTATTGATCATGATCAATGCATGCAAGATAGCATCAGCTTGTCGTGTAACAGCTCTCATTCCGTGCTTTCCTTACGCAAGACAGGACAAGAAAGATAAGGTATGTTGGCGGCATAATTTAATTGATTATATATTATGCTATTTTTGTTCACCTAGCCAAAGGCCATGTGAGCTTTTGTCGTACGTGTGATTTTTAATGGTCCCATGTGAGCTTTTGTCATACATGTGATATTTAATGGTCTCATGTGAGCTTTTGTCATACATGTGATGTGAGCTTTTGTCATACTTGTGATATTTAACGGTGTTAGAGGTTGGTTGTGGTTTATGGGGTTGAACACCACTTACAACAATATTTCAGTAATATCATGGCGGTCAGTTTATTTGTGGAGGAAAACAGAGAAAACCACTGACAAACTTTATCACATAATGTTGTATCAAGTACACCTCGCCATGAACAGGGTTCGGATTCACAACTTTAGTGGTGATAGGCACTGATTGCACAGGTAATGGTAAATCCAAGTACCATGCGATCATGACAGCCCCCAACAGCATTAGATATAAGCCCCAATAATTTCCAGGTGTCTGTCTAATAGAGCAAGAGAAGAATCTCACAAAAAAATAAGGATTTTATTTTGCAAAGATTCACCTTAATTTCCTTTATAAACATGACACGTATATGGTTTGACAAGCAGTGATTGGGAAAGGCAGGGCCCATGGGCCGTTTGATACATACAGTTTTGTAATTCTGTGTAGATGCCCCATACAAAAATTCAAAGGCCCATAAAATATTTTAGTTTTTACAAAGACTACACTGAAATGGCCCATTGAATGTTGTGATGATGGGGTCGCAATGGCCCATAATCATTTCCTCTTTCTTGATCACTGGACAAGTGATAAATAGAAGCTAATAACTTCTGTTTAAATCTGTTAATTGTTTGCATTCAAAAATCTGCAGGTAAATGATCATAAATAGCATGAGACCACTGACTTTGTTTATTTCATAATTAGCTTTTTATATTACAGCCAATACAGGTACAAATAGAATTAACTAGATATCACAAATTTTCATTTTATTTTCCCATAGAAATGTGTTCTACATGTGCTTTTTAAAAATTCAAACGAGAAAGAAAACAATGGAGTTACTTCCCCTTATATGGTCCAGTGGCTAGTGATGAAACGATTGCCGCTGATGATCGATTGTCAGTCCTTAAATCAGGAACGGTGCTAATTATCGGTGGAAAGATTTATAATCGAAAATGTCTAAACACAAACAAGTTCCAGTTCACTTATATATATATAACATGTGCTTTCCATCAGTTGGTTTGGAAATCCATTTAAATGTGTATGAATAGTTATTCTGATATACCCATTGATGTATGTTTCAGAGCAGGGCACCAATTTCTGCCAAATTGGTTGCTAATATGTTGTCAGTAGCTGGGGCAGACCACATAATTACCATGGATTTGCATGCATCACAGATTCAGGTAGGTTATGCACTGTGTTTGTTTGTTTGATGTTGTTTAACGCCACTTTCAATAATATTTCAGTTATATCATGGCGGTCAGTTTTATTGGTGGAGGAAACTGGAGGCCCTGAAGAAAACCACTGACCTGTCGCAAGTTACTGACAAACTTCATCACATAATGTTGTACACCTTGCCCTAATCAAGATTCGAACTCACAACATCAGTGGTGATAGGCACTAATTGCATAGGTAGTTGTAAATCCCACTACCATACGATCATGGCTACGATGGCCCCCCATACACTGTGTACTTCCTTAATCACCAAATATAAATTTTCCTCCTGCTACCAGCTGATTATGATATTTTTCCACTCAAGATTTCAAATCTTCTGTTAAAGCGTAAGCTTTAAAATTTGAAAATTTAACTAAATGAATCTCGATCTTAGAAATATCCACCGGTCTTAGAAGGAGAATCTATATTTGTTGTTCAAATTTCACACCATAAAGAGATCCACGAAATATTTTATCTCCATTCTAATGCAATTCTTAACATAAAAATGTATTCTTGCATATCCCTTGGTCTAAAAATCACACAAATTAAAATTCTGCGAAATATTGTTGACAACTTTGGCACATAAACAACATGACGTCATATGAAGACTTCCAGTTTAAAATGTAAAGATCAGATATAATTTGGCTTCGTGTACGCTTCAATTTTGATACAATTTAACTAAAATAAGTTTTCAAGGTAGGCATTTTAATTATTTTTGTGTATTGTTGTAAATATGACATGTAGGATTTCACATTTTCAAGATGGCGGATCCTTCCAGCTGAACCCCTAATTCTAAAAATATCTCATGCTATTGCAACCGTGAAAATTACAGCATTGTCCAGTTACAAACCAGAAATATTAAACAACTACATTAGAATGTTGATTAGTACTCAATTTGAAAAAAAACCAGTTCTAGTTAGAAAGTATATAAAAGGGGGGGGCAGACAGAAAATTTTGGTGTGTAAAAATTAAATTGCCAAAACAATATAATGATTTCTTTTACAATTTCTCCTTTTTTCCCCAGGGTTTCTTTGATATTCCAGTAGATAATCTGTATGCTGAGCCAGCAGTCATCAAATGGATCAAAGAAAATATTCAAGATTGGAGAAATAGCTGTATTGTCTCCCCTGATGCAGGAGGTGCCAAGAGGTACATTAAATAACAAACAAAAATGTGTGATCACAATTATGAAAAGAAAGTTTAAACAGTGATGGTCATCAATTACACTAATATTAACTAACAAGACGAACAATCATCTATCATCTAAACTTAACTCACGGAATACAAAAAGACCATGGAAATCCAAGTCCTGGCAAAAATGTCCCAATCCTCTCCTCTTTACAACTGGATCTCCAACGGCAATGCATCAATAAAAAAACACACAATAAAAAACCTGCACAGATTTGCTTCCAGTCAAAATAGTCCAGTCAATTTACGAAAAACCCGGAACAAATTGCCAAAGAAAATATAAGTAGCCTATTATCTTTATATACACATGTTTAAGGAAATATAAAAAGTCGCCACAAAAATAATATTAAGGGGAAATACATGAATTTAATCACGAAATATTATTGATTTGGTTGTGAAAACTATTGTCGGCCATTGCGCTCCGTACGATATTATAAAGAACGGAATCGTCTTGCGTATTGCAGACAATGAATAGAATTAAAGAGATTGTTATTGAAAATTATTCATGAAATATAAAATATTCAGCTATATAAAGAAAAATAAATACAGTCGAAATATAATATAATAAATGCACCAGAAATGTACGACCTTTCCCATTTAATCGAACGGAAAGCAGACGATTTTTTTCGGACTGACAAATTTGGATAAAACGCTCATTAAACATGATTCTTTCACAAAATAAACATTCAGTTGCTCTCAAGCTTTAAATATATGTAACCATAGCACATATTTTCAATAAATATAAACAAAATACAGATAAAGCAATCGCAAATATCGTTTTAAAAGTGATATCACGTTCAAATTTTTTTCTGGAAATTACGGCAGGCCGTCATGGACAGAAATAACGTTGCGATATGTATAAAAGTGTATGCCCAAATACATCAACTCTTCTATTAAATCTCATGATGTTTTACCTTAAATATTGCTATACAAAGAAAGTTGTATTTGGAGACAAGGAAGGTCAGATCATCTGATATTTTTTTTAGTTTTTATTTAGATAATGCAGAATAATTGGTGTCCCACATGATTTTCGGGAAGAAAATTTAATAACTGTCCATGCATCATTAGAGCGCTGTTCTTACATTTACTATCGCTTCTGTTTCCACCAGAGCTTGTTTATTTTCTATGATGTTCAAATTAATGCAATCATTTATGTAACCAATAAGTAAACTTTGTCATGCGTCGTGATTGACAATAATAAATATCATTTTATTCTTATTCTTGTTCACTCATGTTCTGTGAATCATAAAATCTCGTCAACAAACAAAAAACTTTGGTTAAAGCAGAGTTTCGGTCTTACTTGTAGTTTTATATTTCAGCCAATAAGGTCGACTTATAGCATGCGAACAAAAGTTGGTTTACAGTAGTTGAAATACTGTTCGATGGAAGTTGAGCAATAATCAATCAATCTTTTATGATATCTTTGTTAAACTGCCCCCAGGTTTATAATGTTTGTCATAATTTGACTAGACCAGCACACTTTTGTTTCGTCATAAATTGGCATGGGTTATTTTGTTCCAGCAAAAAATCTACTGCGACTACTGATGCAGTAATTTTGTTTTACGTTTCAAATGAGAGGTTATAATAATATCTTTTGTTAATACCCGATACGAACAGCAGCAATAGGTTTTTATGGAGATATCTTAATCGAATACATTGTTCACGACAGAGGTGTAGGAGTGGACCGGAAAGTGTGGGGAAGGGGCTTAAAAAGTGAACAAGCAAGTATAGGGGCAAGCTTCAGTAGTGGACCGGAGAGTGGGGTACAAGCTTAAAAGTGTGTGGAGAATCTTCAAGTCATGACTGAAAAAGGGGGAATTCTCAAAAACTGACAAACACAGAAGGTTCTTTTGGAATCGAAACTACACAAAAGCATCTTAGTTGACTGTGTATTTATCAATTCCATGCTAAAAATGACACTTATTATTAACTATGCCGAACAATTCAAAGTGCCATCCTTGAACAAACCCACCCCACCCCACCCCCGTCCTGGATCATATGCCCCTGCATTGCTTATTGATTTCACAGGATTTCAGAAGAATTTTGCCAAATTAAATACAACTTTTTATCTTAATTGTTCGTGTAATACCATACCGACGATGCTGTCAGAAAAATAAGTTCAATGACAACTGAATCGCTCGTATGATTATTCGTCCACTTCTAGTATTGTGAGTCCACAAATTTTGTAGTATCGAAGACAAAGCATGAGGAATTGTTATAGAACACCCCCATACATGATGTTCTCTACTTTTAAAATCAAATGGCCAAGGGTGAAGCAGATTAAGTGAAAATGATAAAAATATGAAATTTTAAGGGTGAAAACGCATTACCATTGCTTAGGAGTTTTCCTTGTTGCCATGGTAACTGCACGTAGCCATGTGTATTGTCATATTGTAATTTTATTTAAGTATGATATTTAAAACAAAGCCATATTTGTTTCTGAAGATATGCTTAAAAATAGACGTCAATATTTTAATATGCAAATTTGTACTACAGAACTGAAGAAATTATCTCCCTTTAAAGGGTAAAAATGAACCAAATTATAAAGACTGAAAAATATATTTAATCCTCAATATATCCATGGCAACATTTTTTTCTGTTAAAGGGGATGCAGTAAAGTTGCTAAAACACCATTTAGAAAAAAAAATTCAGTTTGTTCCTGGTTCGGCTATTTTTCTGATAGATTGACTGGACTGAAGAGACCACACACTATAACAAAGACATGACAACAAGAACATGTATAGCACAACAGCAGGGTCAATGAATACTCATAATTAACTGACTAGCAAGAGAGGTAGAATCTGTTGGTTAAACTCTATTAGTCATGAACATGCAAACAAATTAATGGTCACTGATGTAAAAGAAATTATAAAAATATTTTGTTGCTGCTCTTTATCTCACATTGACAAAGTATAACTACTCGTGCATTTCAAATACTGAAAATAAATCACAGGTGACCTAACTATGCAGTAATTCATGAACAAATAAATCACAAGTGACCTAACTATGCAGTAATTCATGAACGAATAAATCACAGGTGACCTAACTAGGCAGTAATTCATGAACAAATAAATCACAGGTGACCTAATTAGGCAGTAATTCATGAACAAATAAATCACAGGTGATCTAACTAGGCAGTAATTCATTAACAAATAAATCACAGGTGACCTAACTAGTTAGTAATTCATTAACAAATAAATCACAGGTGACCTAACTAGGCAGTAATTTATTAACAAATAAATCACAGGTGACCTAACTAGGCAGTAATTCATTAACAAATAAATCACAGGTGACCTACCTAGGCAGTAATTCATGAACAAATAAATCACAGGTGACCTAACTAAGCAGTAATTCATGAACAAATAAATCACAGGTGACCTAACTAGACAGTAATTCATTAACAAATAAATCACAGGTGACCTAACTAGGCAGTAATTCATGAACAAATAAATCACAAGTGACCTAACTAGGCAGTAATTCATGAACAAATAAATCACAGGTGACCTAACTAGGCAGTAATTCATGAACAAATAAATCACAGGTGACCTAACTAGGCAGTAATTCATGAACAAATAAATCACAGGTGACCTAACTAGGCAGTAATTCATGAACAAATAAATCACAGGTGACCTAACTAGGTAGTAATTCATTAACAAATAAATCACAGGTGACCTAACTAGGCAGTAATTGATTAACAAATAAATCACAGGTGACCTAACTAGGCAGTAATTCATGAACAAATAAATCACAGGTGACCTAACTAGGCAGTAATTCATGAACAAATAAATCACAGGTGACCTAACTAGGCAGTAATTCATGAACAAATAAATCACAGGTGACCTACCTAGGTAGTAATTCATGAACAAATAAATCACAGGTGACCTAACTAGGCAGTAATTGATTAACAAATAAATCACAGGTGACCTAACTAGGCAGTAATTCATGAACAAATAAATCACAGGTGACCTAACTAGGCAGTAATTTATTAACAAATAAATCACAGGTGACCTATCTAGGCAGTAATTTATTAACAAATAAATCACAGGTGACCTAACTAGGCAGTAATTCATGAACAAATAAATCACAGGTGACCTAACTAAGCAGTAATTCATGAACAAATAAATCACAGGTGACCTAACTAGACAGTAATTCATTAACAAATAAATCACAGGTGACCTAACTAGGCAGTAATTTATTAACAAATAAATCACAGGTGACCTAACTAGGCAGTAATTCATGAACAAATAAATCACAGGTGACCTAACTAGGCAGTAATTCATGAACAAATAAATCACAGGTGACCTAACTAACTAAGCAGTAATTCATTAACAAATAAATCACAGGTGACCTAACTAACTAAGCAGTAATTCATTAACAAATAAATCACAGGTGACCTAACTAGGCAGTAATTCATGAACAAATAAATCACAGGTGACCTAACTAAGCAGTAATTCATGAACAAATAAATCACAGGTGACCTAACTAACTAAGCAGTAATTCATTAACAAATAAATCACAGGTGACCTAACTAGTTAGTAATTCATGAACAAATAAATCACAGGTGACCTAACTAGTTAGTAATTCATTAACAAATAAATCACAGGTGACCTAACTAGGAAGTAATTCATGAACAAATAAATCACAGGTGACCTAACTAGGCAGTAATTCATGAACAAATAAATCACAGGTGACCTAACTAGGCAGTAATTCATGAATGCCTAAAACTGGTAGATCATGGAATGTTTTATTATTTCCAATCTATTATTCAGAGTTACAAGCATGGCAGATCGTCTGAACGTTGACTTTGCTTTGATCCATAAAGAACGTAAAAGAGCTAATGAAGTGGCTTCGATGGTTCTGGTTGGTGATGTCAAGGACAGGGTAGCCATTTTGTTAGATGATATGGCTGATACATGTGGCACCTTCTGTCATGCTGCTGAAAAGTAAGTTGTACAGTTTTATCATTATTTTTTTCAGATGTGAGGAAAGTTATGGAGAAAAAATTGGGGACATGCAAATTTGACATGAAAATACCTTCTATGCAAACTCATCAAAATCATCCCACAATTCTTCAATTTCCATAACAACCATCACAATATACTCATAATGGCAGCACAAGCTATGACGGTTGGTCTCCAACCTTATAATTAGTACTAAAGAGGAAAGGTCACCCCAAATATATAAAAGTTCACATCCAAAAATGGTTTAATAAGAAAAAATTGTATTCACTTAATGTCGGATGTGACCTTTGAAAGAGCATGAAAAGGATCACTGTAACATAAAAATCTATAATGGAAAGAACAGAAAATTATGTTGAATATTAATATTCGTTTATTTCATAGAAAAATAAAATTTTTATGCAAATAAAACCTCACTTTCCAAGTATTTTTATAAAATACATAATTATGAAAATTTGTCCGATTGAAATTATATCTTTTGTCTACAATATAGTACAGGTTTGATGAAATCAGACTTATGAGGAACAAATTAAAACTCTACTTTATACTAGTAAATCAATTACTTAATATATAATGTAATCAATACACAATAATTTCACACTAAGCAATGAACAAGGGAGATGACTCTATATATTGTCGTTTGAAATGAAACTATACTTAAAACAAAACAAATATCTTTTGTCAAAGCACACTTTATTATATATGAATATATTTGTCGAACTTCACAGGCTCATTTACACAGTCAAATATCCTTCAAATTTGCTTCGACCTAACTTGACCTGTATACCTGTGTCAAACACAAATGTGACCATCTCAACATCAATCTAACTCCTATCCAATTTATCTGGTTTTCCTCCAACAGTAAAACCGACCGCCCCTATGTAGATGAAATATTGTTGAAAGTGGTGTTAAACCATGACCCTTTCCAATATTTGATGTACCCATCAAGCCTGTTTAGACTGTCAAATTTGTGTTTGAAACAGGTGCAATAAGTAAAATTTGAAGGAAAACTTTGACAGTATAAACACACCTGCACACTGTTGGGTGGAGCTTCAGGCCTGTATATAAATTGTGTACTTTCAGACTAATAGAGGCTGGAGCCAGTAAATGTTATGCTATATGTACTCATGGTATATTTTCTGGTCCAGCTATCACACGCATCAATGAGTCAGTATTTGAAGCTGTAGTTGTTACAAATACCATTCCACAGGAAGAAAGACAGAAACTAGCACCCAAAATACAGGTAAGTTAGACAGAAACTAGCACCCAAAATACAGGTAAGTTAGACAGAAACTAGCACCCAAAATACAGGTATATTATACTTAGGTTTATGAAAAGAAAGTTTAAAACAGTGATGGTCAACAATTACACCTATATCAATAAAATGAACTACGGCCTCCCACCTCAACTCCATGAACATAGAAAAGACCATGACATAATGACATTGGAAATCCAGGTCCTGGCTTGAAACAGGCACAAAATTGTGATAAAATATTTGTTAAGGAATTTTAAATGTAATTTGACTGGTAACTATATGACAATCGATTTAACAAATATTCAAATTAGACATTTTGTTTTACCAAATTTCAGGTTTTCTTTTCCTGTAGAATCACTGAGACAATTTAAACCAACCTTGGCTTGGCTTATCCTTGGGTAATTTTTTTTTCATTCCAAAATTAACCAGGTGTTGACATGAGGAGTAATGGTCTACCGTAATTGTAGCAACATGAAATTTGGCAATGATGTAGATTAACCTGTACTTGACATTAACAACAAAAATCCAAATACAAAATGTATAAACCAAACTAGACTGGAATGGTCATTTGACGACCCCCCTGTGTATGGTGGGGGAAAAACTGGGGAAAGTCTCAATGATGAACCTTGCCTTTTTGCCAGTTTTAAGCCTCACACACACACACTGAATACTTTATGATACTGTACGTATATTGTATATTTATTCTGCAATCAGTACATTTGCTGTACAAATATGCTATGCGAATAAATTTTGCTTTATTCGTACTAGACGAATAAACTTTTCAGCCTACGAATAAACTTTCCTGGTACCCTGTAGCTATGTACAGCGGAGGGCGCAGAGAAGTATGAAAGTGGTACTAATGTAACGCGGACCACGAAGAAGACACCATTGACAACATTTATGAAAGGCGAGGAATGACGCTTGTTTCTGTCCTTTTTGTTTAAATCTGACAAGTTTTCCAACTTTTTGACATTGCAGGATAAACACAATATACGTACATTGTCGTTAAATATAAAATTCATTTGTACTCGCTGCGAAACAGGCCTGAAAAGCTCGCCAAAGGCTCGCTATTCTGCCTGTTTCTAAAGCTCGTACAAATAAATTTTATATTTACCGACAATGTACGTATATTGTATATATATTATTGCTTACTGTATGATGAGATGATACCTGTACTAGACCACCACACTTTAATGGATAATCAGTATTCTAGTTCACTGAAGGTTTGGTTTATGGTGTTTAATGACACTTTCAATAATATTTCAGTTATATCGTGGTGGTCAGTTTTATTGGTGGAGGAAACTGGAGTACGTTGAGAAAACCACCAACCTGTCGTAAATTGTCAATAAGATGACGGCGTGCGGAAATTGAAAGAAGTCACTGACAAACTTTATCACATAATGTTGTATCGAGTACACCTTGC
Source organism: Bathymodiolus septemdierum (assembly GCA_963383655.1). Taxonomy (NCBI): domain Eukaryota; kingdom Metazoa; phylum Mollusca; class Bivalvia; order Mytilida; family Modiolidae; genus Bathymodiolus; species Bathymodiolus septemdierum. Next base: position 7,534,621 of record OY726524.1, read on the forward strand.
CATGAACGGGGTTCGAACTAACAACGTTAGTGGTGTTAGGCACTGATTGCACAGGTAGTTGTAAATCCAACTACAATTACGATCACGACCAGAACAGCCTCTCTACTTCATCGAAACAACAGTTATTTGATTTTATGTTTGTGTCAGTAAAACGATTGCCATTGATTTAATTGTCTTTATTTTTCAGTGTATTGATATATCTATAATACTGACTGAAGCTGTCAGTAAAACGATTGCCATTGATTTATTGTCTTTATTTTTCAGTGTATTGATATATCTATAATACTGACTGAAGCTGTCAGTAAAACGATTGCCATTGATTTATTGTCTTTATTTTTCAGTGTATTGATATATCTATAATACTGACTGAAGCTGTCAGTAAAACGATTGCCATTGATTTATTGTCTTTATTTTTCAGTGTATTGATATATCTATAATACTGGCTGAAGCTGTCAGTAAAACGATTGCCATTGATTTATTATCTTTATTTTTCAGTGTATTGATATATCTATAATACTGACTGAAGCTGTCAGTAAAACGATTGCCATTGATTTATTGTCTTTATTTTTCAGTGTATTGATATATCTATAATACTGGCTGAAGCTGTCAGTAAAACGATTGCCATTGATTTATTATCTTTATTTTTCAGTGTATTGATATAGCTATAATACTGACTGAAGCTGTCAGTAAAACGATTGCCATTGATTTATTGTCTTTATTTTTCAGTGTATTGATATATCTATAATACTGACTGAAGCTGTCACAGTAAAACGATTGCCATTGATTTATTGTCTTTATTTTTCAGTGTATTGATATATCTATAATACTGACTGAAGCTGTCAGTAAAACGATTGCCATTGATTTATTATCTTTATTTTTCAGTGTATTGATATATCTATAATACTGACTGAAGCTGTCACAGTAAAACGATTGCCATTGATTTATTATCTTTATTTTTCAGTGTATTGATATATCTATAATACTGACTGAAGCTGTCAGTAAAACGATTGCCATTGATTTATTATCTTTATTTTTCAGTGTATTGATATATCTATAATACTGGCTGAAGCTGTGAGGAGAACGATTGCCATTGATTTATTGTCTGTATTTTTCAGTGTATTGATATATCTATAATACTGGCTGAAGCTGTCAGTAAAACGATTGCCATTGATTTATTATCTTTATTTTTCAGTGTATTGATATATCTATAATACTGACTGAAGCTGTCACAGTAAAACGATTGCCATTGATTTATTGTCTGTATTTTTCAGTGTATTGATATATCTATAATACTGACTGAAGCTGTCAGTAAAACGATTGCCATTGATTTATTGTCTGTATTTTTCAGTGTATTGATATATCTATAATACTGGCTGAAGCTGTCAGTAAAACGATTGCCATTGATTTATTGTCTTTATTTTTCAGTGTATTGATATATCTATAATACTGACTGAAGCTGTCAGTAGAACGATTGCCATTGATTTATTGTCTGTATTTTTCAGTGTATTGATATATCTATAATACTGACTGAAGCTGTCAGTAAAACGATTGCCATTGATTTATTGTCTTTATTTTTCAGTGTATTGATATATCTATAATACTGGCTGAAGCTGTCAGTAAAACGATTGCCATTGATTTATTGTCTGTATTTTTCAGTGTATTGATATATCTATAATACTGGCTGAAGCTGTCAGTAAAACGATTGCCATTGATTTATTATCTTTATTTTTCAGTGTATTGATATATCTATAATACTGACTGAAGCTGTCACAGTAAAACGATTGCCATTGATTTATTGTCTGTATTTTTCAGTGTATTGATATATCTATAATACTGACTGAAGCTGTCAGTAAAACGATTGCCATTGATTTATTGTCTGTATTTTTCAGTGTATTGATATATCTATAATACTGGCTGAAGCTGTCAGTAAAACGATTGCCATTGATTTATTGTCTGTATTTTTCAGTGTATTGATATATCTATAATACTGGCTGAAGCTGTCAGGAGAACGATTGCCATTGATTTATTGTCTGTATTTTTCAGTGTATTGATATATCTATAATACTGACTGAAGCTGTCAGTAGAACGATTGCCATTGATTTATTGTCTGTATTTTTCAGTGTATTGATATATCTATAATACTGACTGAAGCTGTCAGTAAAACGATTGCCATTGATTTATTGTCTTTATTTTTCAGTGTATTGATATATCTATAATACTGACTGAAGCTGTCAGTAAAACGATTGCCATTGATTTATTGTCTGTATTTTTCAGTGTATTGATATATCTATAATACTGACTGAAGCTGTCAGTAAAACGATTGCCATTGATTTATTGTCTTTATTTTTCAGTGTATTGATATATCTATAATACTGGCTGAAGCTGTCAGTAAAACGCTTGCCATTGATTTATTATCTTTATTTTTCAGTGTATTGATATATCTATAATACTGGCTGAAGCTGTCACAGTAAAACGATTGCCATTGATTTATTGTCTTTATTTTTCAGTGTATTGATATATCTATAATACTGACTGAAGCTGTCAGTAAAACGATTGCCATTGATTTATTGTCTGTATTTTTCAGTGTATTGATATATCTATAATACTGGCTGAAGCTGTCACAGTAAAACGATTGCCATTGATTTATTGTCTTTATTTTTCAGTGTATTGATATATCTATAATACTGACTGAAGCTGTCACAGTAAAACGATTGCCATTGATTTATTGTCTGTATTTTTCAGTGTATTGATATATCTATAATACTGGCTGAAGCTGTCAGTAAAACGATTGCCATTGATTTATTGTCTTTATTTTTCAGTGTATTGATATATCTATAATACTGACTGAAGCTGTGAGGAGAACGATTGCCATTGATTTATTATCTTTATTTTTCAGTGTATTGATATATCTATAATACTGGCTGAAGCTGTCAGTAAAACGATTGCCATTGATTTATTGTCTTTATTTTTCAGTGTATTGATATATCTATAATACTGACTGAAGCTGTCAGTAAAACGATTGCCATTGATTTATTATCTTTATTTTTCAGTGTATTGATATATCTATAATACTGACTGAAGCTGTCAGTAAAACGATTGCCATTGATTTATTATCTTTATTTTTCAGTGTATTGATATATCTATAATACTGACTGAAGCTGTCAGTAAAACGATTGCCATTGATTTATTGTCTTTATTTTTCAGTGTATTGATATATCTATAATACTGACTGAAGCTGTCAGTAAAACGATTGCCATTGATTTATTATCTTTATTTTTCAGTGTATTGATATATCTATAATACTGACTGAAGCTGTCAGTAAAACGATTGCCATTGATTTATTATCTTTATTTTTCAGTGTATTGATATATCTATAATACTGACTGAAGCTGTCAGTAAAACGATTGCCATTGATTTATTGTCTTTATTTTTCAGTGTATTGATATATCTATAATACTGGCTGAAGCTGTGAGGAGAACGATTGCCATTGATTTATTGTCTGTATTTTTCAGTGTATTGATATATCTATAATACTGGCTGAAGCTGTCAGTAAAACGATTGCCATTGATTTATTGTCTTTATTTTTCAGTGTATTGATATATCTATAATACTGGCTGAAGCTGTCAGGAGAACCCACAATGGAGAATCTGTTTCTTATCTGTTTAGTCATGTACCACTGTAAAAGGTTGGTAAATTATGTAGTCTTTGCCTTCATTTTTTTCGCCTGAAAGCCCAATTTAGAAAATTTTTCTTTTTATTCAAATAAATTCTTTCATAATTTTCACTTGTCCGAATCCAGTTTTACTTGTCCCAGGCTTCGGGCGAGTGGGTTAGCGCGAAGACTGTTATGATTGATAATTATCATTGGTTATCTACAGAATGCATTTATGTAATGAAATTTAAAAAAACAGCATCGTCAGAACAGTTCCAAAGTCCAATCACAAAATGTGAGAAACAGGCAATATTGACACTCCTAACACACATATACATGACTCCTAACACACATATACATGACTCCTAACACACATATACATGACTCCTAACACACATATACATGACTCCTAACAGACATATACATGACAGCTAACTTTCTTAACTTGATACATGCACTTCGGGGGAAACAAGTTTTATGTCCCCAAAATTGTATAATTTAGATCCCCCATTTAAATTTTGTAAAATTTAATGAAAAGACAAACCTTATTATTTTAGAGTTGAATGGACTTATGATTTTACTTCAAAATATCTGAGTATTCAAGTTAACAAACAAAAAATCACTGAAACCTACAAATGGATTAAATTTTTACTTTGAAATATTTAATAAAACAACTTATCTTGAACAAGGATTTACTGTATGCTCTCCAATCCCTTGTGTATAATAATTGTCCTAAATATTCACAGATATTTTTGAGTAGAAAAGCAAGAATAAATGTATTGGCCACAATCATTAGCTGACTAAGTAAGAATACTGGTTCATGTATTTTTGATTCTTATAAAAAAAAAAATTCAACAAGATCAAAAACTTTCTACTTCTTCATGTTAAAGTTTATGTCCATTCTGAAATTAGAGCCATCATGGTCATGATCGTATCGTAGTTAGATTTACAACTATCTATGCAATCAGTGCCTATCACCACTAACATTGTGAGTTTGAATCCTGCTCAGACAAGGTGTACTCGATAAGATATTATGTGATAAGGTTTGTTATTGACTTGCGGCAGGTTGGTTGTTTCCTCCACCAATAAAGCTGAAGCCACAATATAACTGAGATATTGTTGAAAGTGGCATTAAACACCATGTAATTTATTAATATAACATTATAACAATTTGGATTTTATGACAGAAAATACTGATATTATTAATCTTTTTTTTTGTTTTGTTTCAGAAGATCTAGAAGAAAAGGTAGTTCTACAAAAAGTTCAGAGGTCAAGAAACTATCAGCACCCAGTTTTCATGAATATTTATATATGATTTGGATTTTTTTTTATTTGTTTGTTTACTCCATATAAATTCAATCCAGTGTGGTTTAAAATATACAAGATTTTACATACAATGTTGTATGTTTATACAAGTTAGTGTTGGCATGTATCAGTTTTCATGTTAACCCACTGAATCCAGGGACAAGTAAAACTGGATTCGGACAAATGAAAATCAAGAAAGAATTTACTTGAATACCCGGGTAAATAGAACATTTTTCTAAATTTGGCTTTCGGGCAAGTAGGTGAAAAAAATTAAGGCAATGACTGCATGTATACTAGTTAAAATTTGAAGTTGGCTTTAAAATTCATTGAGAAATCAGCCATACCTCTGATCTCATTGATGACTGGATGATGTTCATTCATTGAGAAATCAGCCATACCTCTGATCTCATTGATGACTGGATGATGTTCATTCATTGAGAAATCAGCCATACCTCTGATCTCATTGATGACTGGATGATGTTCATTCATTGAGAAATCAGCCATACCTCTGATCTCATTGATGACTGGATGATGTTCATTCATTGAGAAATCAGCCATACCTCTGATCTCATTGATGACTGGATGATGTTCATTCATTGAGAAATCAGCCATACCTCTGATCTCATTGATGACTGGATGATGTTCATTCATTGAGAAATCAGCCATACCTCTGATCTCATTGATGACTGGATGATGTTCATTCATTGAGAAATCAGCCATACCTCTGATCTCATTGATGACTGGATGATGTTCATTCATTGAGAAATCAGCCATACCTCTGATCTCATTGATGACTGGATGATGTTCATTCATTGAGAAATCAGCCATACCTCTGATCTCATTGATGACTGGATGATGTTCATTCATTGTTTTTAATGAATGTTTATTTCAACTGGTTTTTTTCTTTTTTCCTTTTTTTATATGTCATTATGAATTTAGTTGAAGAAATTTGGACAATTCTAAAACCTATGGTATATCATAATATTGTATACAGTACTATATTTATCATATACATTTCTTTACCATGTGATATAAAAGTAAAAATTTAATGAAATGCATTAGACATTTTCCCCTGATTACCAGAGCAGGCTGATATAAACAAATATATCCCACGGTTCTGGAATATATCACATCCTTTTCCGTAATCTGCATCACATTATAATTCGTCAATTTCTGGAAATGTTTTCTTGTGCCAAGTATATGATAAAAAGATCATGAAATGACTTTTTTCATATCAGATCCCTCATCAACCCTTGGTCCTGAACCCAAGACCTAGGGCTGATAAGGGATCTGATATTAAAAATGCCATGTGATAATTTCTATGTGTTATATTAGATGATAATATGATTATGGAGGAAAGATATCTGATAAGGACACAGAAATAATACCAATCTGATTAAAATAATATCTGACTTACTCCCCTTTACTGGTATGTTACGGTGAGGGAGATCTGAGGAAACCCTATTACAGGTCACATGGTAATATGTACGAGCCAATGAAGATGTTACTAGATTTCTTTGCATGCTATGAGCAATGCGATGGTCAGATCTTCCATGCCATGACATATCAGGGGAGCAAGTGAGAGATCTGATTTTAATCAGATAGAAATATTAAATAATTAAATTTTGAAATGATTTTCAAATATTTAAATATCAAAATTAATCAGCAAATTATCTAGTGTCAGGTGACCTCTCAGCAAAGGGTTTTTTCATAGGATTTTATTGTATGTTCATACTGTATATATTTTTTTTATTTTATTTTTTTCCCATATTGTATAATTTCTTCTTTTTTTTTCATTTACAATATTGTATTAATATGATAATTTCCAGTCATTTGATTGTAACTATTTACATGTATAATCAATGTAGCATGCTTGTCGATCAGTACTTAATGTCTATATAGTAATCCCCCTATTGTAAAAGCACTCCCACCAAAGGCCACCCCTCTTATCAGGCCAGATTTCAGATGCTTTTGGTCACAGTTTATTGACAATTATTCTGAAGAAGTGTTGACACAGTGTTAATCTACTGAAGACAATCCAGGTTACTGATTGACAAGGTCATAATTTAAAACATACATGGTAGACACAGTGTTAATCTACAGAAGACAATCCAGGTTACTGATTGACAAGGTCATAATTTAGAACATACATTGTAGAAACAGTGTTAATCTATAGAAGACAATCCAGGTTACTGATTGACAAGGTCATAATTTAGAACATACATGGTAGACACAGTGTTAATCTACAGAAGACAATCCAGGTTACTGATTGACAAGGTCATAATTTAGAACATACATTGTAGAAACAGTGTTAATCTATAGAAGACAATCCAGGTTACTGATTGACAAGCATTGACTTCAATCATGTATTTTTTTCACATGTTATACTCGGTTTGCCTTAACTACCACAAATGAATTCAAACAGCATTCCTGTATTGATTATACAGTGAAACATGTCTTGAGAGACCTCTATTATAGAGACCACCCTCTTATATGATGCCACTCTCTTAAAGAGATCACCCTTCTGTTGAATACCCCCCTCTTTTAGGAGACGACCATTAGGTAGGAGATCACTCTCTTATAAGAGACTGTCATCTTGAAGGATCTTTCCTCTTATATGAGACTACCCTCATGCAGGAGACCACCTTCCACCCACCCTCTTTTGTGAGATTGAAATAGAGACAGTCTCTCAAGACAAGATTTTCGTTGCATAAGATATTTCAAGGAAAATTATGGTAATCTTTTGTTTATGTATATTTTTTTTTGTTGTGTTTTTTTTTCATAAACTTTGTACACGTAATAGGCTTTAAAAATGATAACAATATGTTGCACTGTGTGCCATATTTATAAACCATATATGTATTTGATGGGCAAATATTTATTTCTAAAGGGTATTTACTGATATAGCTGAAATATTGTTGAAAGTGACGTTAAACACCATAACCCTAACCCCTAATAATTACTATTACTTGGGTAACAACAAATAATGTTGTATTGTGGCAGCTATTTTCAACACATAATAATCCTCTGTTTATTGTTATCCAATTTAACTTTGCAGCCTTTACAAAATGTGGCTTGATGCATTAAAAAAGGTTCACAGAGATCAATTTTTGTATTTCTTAGATTTCCCTATATTTTGCTACTATAAAGATATATTTTTCAGACAGACTAAAGGTGTGGTCACACTGCATGATTTTCTATATATTTTTCAGAGACTAAAGGTGTGGTCACATTGCATGATTTTCTGTACGATTTCCAAACAATTCTGTACGTTCGGAACAGGTAAATCAAACGACCAAGTGTTCACACAGCTCAACTTTGATACAATTTTTTTTTGTTTCTTTTACTGTTCTCGTGCTACTATGATCATCAGACCGTCAGATGGAAATATGTAGAATGACAACCGATTTTTAAAAGAAGTTTAAATTCATTTTTTGTATTCACACGATGTGATTTTTATCAAAAGGAAAAAATGGGGCGGAAAATCGTATTGTGTTACCATACCTTAGCTTTCATACTTTTGGTGCTTTACAGTATTTAATCAAACCCTCATATATCAATGCTAGTAAATTATAATTGAAGAACTACCACAGTATTTACAAATAGTTTTATTCTTAGTTGTATAATATGACTGTATGTTTGATCAGCTTGTTTCTTCTTCAGTATAATTTAAATTTAATCTCTTAATAAATTATAGCATAATGAATCAGTTATAATGTCCTTTTGAATAATGTTTGTCTTATTTTAAACGAGCTAATGCATACCTATGTGTGGTGTATGATCTTCAGTGTTTAAAATAAGTCGTCACGTTATCATTTTATAAACAGATTCAGTTTGATCTAAATAGGGTACAAAGCACTACACAGAATCATTTATCATTTTGAAGGGTAATCTGTGGAGACATGAATTATAGCAGGCAGAATGGACTATCTGTCTAAAACCTGTTTCCTTGTGAAACCACTAGTTACAACATATAAAAATGGTTGTCTCTCTAAGACTGGTTTCCTTGTGAAACCACTAGTTTCAGAGGTCAGAAAGGGTTGTCTCTCAATGACTGGTTTCCTTGTGAAACCACTAGTTACAGAAGTAACAGAGACCAGAAAGTATTGTCTTTATAGACAGATCTCTGTTGTAGAAGTTATTTTTCACACTGAAATGATAAGGTTAAGTTGTATGTATATTATATGTGTATATCTGGTTGTGTTAATACCCGTTGTTTGGTTTTTATTGTAATAAAAGTGCTTTATCATGAATTGCCAGTATATACCATACATACAATATGACAGAAGTTATGTATCATTTGAAGAAGTGGTAAAAACTTTAGATTTGTATGTCTAGGAATCTCCATATTATCTGTTGGAATCTGAGAATCTCTAGTATCTGAGATCTCTGTAGTATCTGAGAATCTCTGTAGTATCTGAGAGAACTCTATTATGATCATGAACAGAATCTCTGTAGTATCTGAGAGAACTCTATTATGATCATGAACAGAATCTCTGTAGTATCTGAGAGAACTCTATTATGATCATGAACAGAATCTCTGTAGTATCTGAGAGAACTCTATTATGATCATGAACAGAATCTCTGTAGTATCTGAGAGAACTCTATTATGATCATGAACAGAATCTCTGTAGTATCTGAGAGAACTCTATTATGATCATGAACAGAATCTCTGTAGTATCTGAGAGAACTCTATTATGATCATGAACAGAATCTCTGTAGTATCTGAGAGAACTCTATTATGATCATGAACAGAATCTCTGTAGTATCTGAGAGAACTCTATTATGATCATGAACAGAATCTCTGTAGTATCTGAGAGAACTCTATTATGATCATGAACAGAATCTCTGTAGTATCTGAGAGAACTCTATTATGATCATGAACAGAATCTCTGTAGTATCTGAGAGAACACTATTATGATCATGAACAGAATCTCTGTAGTATCTGAGAGAACTCTATTATGATCATGAACAGAATCTCTGTAGTATCTGAGAGAACTCTATTATGATCATGAACAGAATCTCTGTAGTATCTGAGAGAACTCTATTATGATCATGAACAGAATCTCTGTAGTATCTGAGAGAACTCTATTATGATCATGAACAGAATCTCTGTAGTATCTGAGAGAACTCTATTATGATCATGAACAGAATCTCTGTAGTATCTGAGAGAACTCTATTATGATCATGAACAGAATCTCTGTAGTATCTGAGAGAACTCTATTATGATCATGAACAGAATCTCTGTAGTATCTGAGAGAACTCTATTATGATCATGAACAGAATCTCTGTAGTATCTGAGAGAACTCTATTATGATCATGAACAGAATCTCTGTAGTATCTGAGAGAACTCTATTATGATCATGAACAGAATCTCTGTAGTATCTGAGAGAACTCTATTATGATCATGAACAGAATCTCTGTAGTATCTGAGAGAACTCTATTATGATCATGAACAGAATCTCTGTAGTATCTGAGAGAACTCTATTATGATCATGAACAGAATCTCTGTAGTATCTGAGAGAACTCTATTATGATCATGAACAGAATACTAGTACATGTAATTGAATGCAAATTTTGTTGATTTTTCTTTAAAAATACATGTAATTATTTATTAAATCTTTCTTATTGGAATTAATTTATTGCATTAACTGTTCAATTGTTACAAATTTTTGTACTACTTTTTCTTCAGAATAAGAGTAACCCATGACTTGTATCTTACATGTCTGTCTCTCATATTTTTTTAAATTAAAAAAACAGTAATTTATTTTTACTACTTGAAGTATGAATTATTATTGAAAATTGTGTTTGGCAATTGAACAGTAGATTTGTGATACATACAGAACAACAATAGTTTTGAAGATCGAAATAGACATTATCGCTTGTAGTTGTGTTTCAAGTGATAATGTATGTCTAGACCTTCAAAACTAATGTTATTCTACATGTCTATATTAAGTGTCATTATGTCACGTCACACTAACTGATATTTTCCGTAATCAGAGTCACTAAGTTGAAACTGACAATGTCACTCTGTGAGATCAATTTACACATAAAATTGTTTATATATATCTTGGATTTTTACAATTCAACAAATGTACAGTCGCAAAATCTTAAATAAATTGAAAAAAGTTGCTATCCTAACGAATATGAATAGGATACGACAAAAATATTGGTTATATGCCCCGTTTTCAGAAATATTTCATTTAAACCGTGACTGTCTGTTTTAATGATAGAGGAAAACCCATGTATCCATAGAAACCACGAACCAATAGCAAGTAACTTGCCAACTTTTAAGTTATTAAGTTGTATCAAGTACCCTGCCACACACACAATTTTTTTACTCTCAAGATTTTGTGACTGTACAGTACTACTAAGGTCAAAGCATTGAAAAATACTCAGGAATGGGCTTTCTATTTTTATAATAAATACTACAAACCAATTTAAAATGACTGTGATATACATTGAAACCTCTCTAAACCGAACCTCCATGGGTCTAGCTTTTGTGTTCGGAATAGACAAGCGTTTGGTTTATACAGGTTTAATTAACAAAGATTTCCTACACTGGGACTTTTTTTAAAGTTCGGTTTATACAGGATTTCAGTTTACTCAGGATTCGGTTTAGACTGGTTTATACAGGATTTCAGTTTACTCAGTATTCAGTTTAGACTGGTTTATACAGGATTTCATTTTATTCAGTATTCAGTTTAGACTGGTTTATACAGGATTTCAGTTTACTCAGGATTCGGTTTATACAGGATTTCAGTTTACTCAGGATTCGGTTTAGACTGGTTTATACAGGATTTCAGTTTACTCAGTATTCAGTTTAGACTGGTTTATACAGGATTTCAGTTTACTCAGGATTCGGGTTAGACTGATTTATACAGGATTTCAGTTTACTCGGGATTCGGTTTAGACTGGTTTATACAGGATTTCAGTTTACTCAGTATTCAGTTTAGACTGGTTTATACAGGATTTCATTTTATTCAGTATTCAGTTTAGACTGGTTTATACAGGATTTCAGTTTACTCAGGATTCGGTTTATACAGGATTTCAGTTTACTCAGGATTCGGTTTAGACTGGTTTATACAGGATTTCAGTTTACTCAGTATTCAGTTTAGACTGGTTTATACAGGATTTCAGTTTATTCAGTATTCAGTTTAGACTGGTTTATACAGGATTTCAGTTTACTCAGGATTCGGTTTATACAGGATTTCAGTTTACTCGGGATTCGGTTTATACAGGATTTCAGTTTACTCAGGATTCGGTTTATACATTATTTCAATTTACTCAGGATTCGGTTTAGACTGGTTTATACAGGATTTCAGTTTACTCGGGATTCGGTTTAGACTGGTTTATACAGGGTTTCAGTTTACTCAGGATTCGGTTTAGACTGGTTTTACTGTATTAACACTTGTTACAATATTTTTACACATCCAGTTACAATATCCTGTTTCTTGACCAATGTGAGTTTTGTAATTATTCTTTAAAAGGAGTATGATACTCGTCATTTATCTATAATTTATATAGATACAAGGTCGTATAACATTTTGGTAACTTGGTCCTTTGATGGGCCAAAAGTTAAGATCCAGTCCATTATATTGTAATAAAAATATAAATCCATTTAAAAGTATTCCAATATTTATTGCTCATTAATTCATATTTAGTACATCTGACCAAAAAGATCTTGTGAGGTATTGCCATCACTTGGCGTCCTTAGTCCTTGTTGTCTGTAAACTTTTATATTTTAATCTCCTCTGAAACCATTGGACCAATTGGAACCAAACTTGGTAGGAATGTTTATTGGATAGTCCTCTAAATATGTTATGTTCATTTTTGTTCGGAAGTACACAGAAGAAACAAGAGGCCTAAAGTTGTAAAAAGGGTGTTGCTTGTTTTTAAGCATCTTCACTGAAACCACAGAGCCAATTTGAACCAAGCTTGGTAGGAATGTTCATTGGATGTTCTATATAAAGCTTTTTTTTATCGAAAGTACATGAAAGAAATAAGAGGCCCAAAGGTGTAAAAAAAAAGTATGTTGTTTGTATAGTATGTTGAACATTTATTTTTCAACCAATCTTGATTTTTTTTTCTTTATGTTCCTTATAAAAGTATTTTTATATAGTATGGTAAAAAAAAATTATGGCTCTTAGAGGGTCAAGATTTGGCCAATTTAAATTTGACCCAATTTAAAAAAAAATTATTTCAAGTCTTATTTTAATAGTTTTTTCTTTAGATTCCTTATGAAATATTCTGCTGTATTTTGTCGGCCATATTTTACATAGCACTTATTGTTATCGAGCTAAAAGGGATTAAAGGAAGCCAGACATCCAACATCCAAAATGATAACTTTTTTACTTTAAATCAGATTTGTATGCAGGTTTTGTCTATTTATTTCCTTTGAAAAAATCCTGTCTGGAGAATGGCAACAGTATTGTTGGTTTTTACCATTTCAGAGATATGAAGGATCAAAACTCTATTTTAATGGATTAAAGATTAATATAGGATGATACTTGAAATGAATATATTTTTAGCTCACCTTGCCAAAGGCAATGTGAGCTTTTGCCATCACTTGGCGTCCGTTGTCTGTTAACTTTTCACATTTTAATCTTCTCCTCTGAAACCTCTCGGCCAATTGAACTGAAACTTGGTAGGAAGCATCTATGGAAGATCATCTAAAGATTGTTCATTTTGTCCCAATCTATTAACAAACATGGCCACCACAGGCAATTCTTGTTTGTGATTGGCCGATTTAAAAAAATCTTCTCCTCCGAAACCACTTGGCCAAATGAACCGAAACTTGGTAGGAAGGTCTTCTATAAAGATTGCTCATTTCATCCCGATCCGTTAACAAACATGGCCACCACAGGCAATTCTTGTTTCTGATTGGTTCATTTCTAAAAAAACTTCTCCATTGTAGTAAACTGTTAAAAGAGAGATAACTCTTGCCATTATCTCCCTTAGAAATTAACTAATGCTGATATAGTGTAACATGTTTATACTATAAAATACATGTAGGTATTTACATTTTAATAAAGGCAATGTGGGCTTTTGGCATCTGTCGTTTGTTGTCTGTCATCTGTTAACTTTTCACATTTTAATCTTCTCCTCTGAAACCCATCAGCCAAATGAACTGAAACTTAGTAGGAAGCATCTATGGAAGGTCCTCTCTAAACAGTGCACATTTTGTTATGATTCATTACCAAACATGGCCACCACAGGCAATTCTTGTTTCTGATTGGCCAATGTTTAAAAATCTCCTCCTCTGAAACTGCTTAGCCAAATTAAATGAAATTTGGTAGGAAGCATCTATGGAATGTCCTCTATGACGATTGCTCATTTCGTCCCGATCGGTTAACAAACATGGCCACCACAGGCAATTCTTGTTTCTGATTGGTCGATATCTAAAAAATCTTCTCCTCTGAAACTGCCTAGCCAAATGAACTGAAACTTGGTAGGAAGTCAAAAATCAAAAATCAAAAATCAAAAAGTTTTATTTAAAGTCGATACATTTTATAACAGTACAACATAAGCTCTCGAGAGCTTTTCAAACCGACATGCATAACAAATTACATAAATTAAATACAGCACAATAAAACATGTCATGCAATACAAAATTAATACATATCCAGATAATATTTATGCATACATTTCTGTGTTTTGACCTCTGGACCCCTACAGCCAGTGCACATGTGGCAAGTGCCTCTCTGTGCACTTATTGTCATAGGAACAGAAGTCAAAACACAAAATAGATGCCGATATTTATAGCACTCATTACACATACAAGTACATTCATGTAAATTATAAGCAGTCTATAATTAAGCAAATAAGCAAATTAACTCAAAACACATATAAAATATTCATGTACTTTTAAAACATATTTCAAAAATATTCTAAAAACATTTTAAAAATATTCATGCAGAAATAGCCAAGCACTAAAATAAAGCACAAGTTAAACTGAAAAGCATACAAAGTAAAATATTCATGTACTTCCAAAACATATTCTAAAACATATCTCATGGCGAGAACAAGTTAATTATCAATCAGATGATGATGAGGTCCGCTTTGTTCTAGACCAACACGCTGATTTGGATTTTTATAGTGCTAGCTCACTGAAATCAGGAATTTTCCGTATTTGCAGTGAAAATAAACATTAGAAAAAACTGATGGGGCAATCTAAGATCAGAACATTGTGCTTATAAGACACAGAACGAATCCAATAAAAGCCAACTAAGTCGACAAACAGGAAGTAGGAATCTGACCGGTCAAAAAACACTTCCCACAAAATGGGGTACCTATATGAAGCTTGTGACAAAATATCAGATTTCTGCCATCAATATTGCGACGAAAAATGAGCATATATGTTCAATGTGTATAAAAATCAACAAAGTTGGCAAACAGGAAGTAGGAATCTGATGGGTCCAAAAACGCTTCCCACGATATGAGGTACCGATATGAAGCTTGTGACCAAATATCAGATTTGTGTCATCAATAGTTGCTGAGAAAAATGTGACGAAAAATGTGCATATATGTTCAATGTGTATAAAAACCAACTAAGTCGGCAAACAGGAAGTAGTAATCTAACGGGTCCAAAAACGCTACCCACAATATGACATACCTATATGAAGCTTGTGACCAAATATGTGACGAAAAATATCTTGGACGGACGGAAGGACGGACAGAGGTAAAACAGTATACCCCCCTCCCCCTCCGTGGAGCGGGGGTATAATAAAATAAACACAAAACAGATGAGCAACGTGGACCCACCAAAAAACGGGGATGAACCCAGGTGCTCGTGAAAGATATATATATTTGGAAACTCGAAGACACGGTCAACATTGAGTACAAGACAAATAAGAACCAGAGGCTCTCAAGAGCCTGTATCGTTCACCTGGTAATAAAAAAAACCAATTGGTCCTATGTAAAAACTATGTCCTGCAGTGGTAGTCATCTTGGAATTACGATCAACATAAAAAACACAAAGTTTGTAAAGGACCTTCCAATGATTGATGCACAGTTTAGGTTCAATCAGTGCAATAGCTTCAGAGAAGAATATATTTCTGTATTTTCCCCATATGGTTCTGTATTAATACTATGACCTGTGGTGGCAGCCATCTTGGATTTCCGATCGGCATAAAAAACAGAGGACCTTCCAATGATCATTCCTGGGCAGTTTGGTTTCAACTGTCCAAGTGGTTTCAGAGAAGAAGCATTTTGAAACATTTTTCCCATAGGGTCCAATGTTAAACTAAGTCCTGCCCTAGCCGCCATTTTGAATTTCATATCAGAACAAAAAACGTAAAGTTTGTAGAGGACCATCCAATGAACATTCACATGTATGGAAGGTTCTATATTAAGTTCCCTCAATGCAGAATGAAAGGTGAACAACACAGGCTCAGCCCACTGAGCCTCTAGTTTCTGAAAATCTAGACTTGCTCGAACATAAATTGTTTGATTGAACAGGTGAGCCTCTTGTATTAAACATTTATCAATATGTATGTACCGTTAACATGATATGTATGTAGGAGACTAAGCCTTCAGTATATTTAAATTAAAACGTGGTAAATATTAAGTGTCAATGTCATGCATGGCTGATTTTGGGCATGAACATTATGTAAATGATATTCATATTATCTTTTCCCTTTTTGTAAAGAAATAAATATGATATTACAACTTTATTTTGCCATTGATTGAATTGAATGCTAAAAGCATTTATTTGTGATTTTTATATGACCACAACCAATGTTTGTGGTGTCATTGTCATCCGTCTAGACGGAATGGTTTCCATGTAATAACTTAAGTTCTAGTTTACGGAACCTTCTGAATTTTGTACACAATAATCCTTGGCACTGAATAAGGGTCGGTAATAATTTGGCATATTGTAACCCTACCCATTTCCAAACAAGAGGCCTTAGGTGTAAAAAAAATTGATGTTTCTATTATTTGTACATGGAGAGCATATTTTTCTGAATTTGATAGCTTTTAATTTTAATGAATTCCTTTGGAAAATCCCTTTCAGAAAAATGTGAAAATGATTTATAGTTATATATAGTCTTTTTCTTATTTGTGAAATATTGTTTGAAATGATCTTTAAATATTTTGATGTTTACCAAATTTGAAATTAAGCATGTTTTTTATTTAGCTAATTGTTACATGTAGCTCAACTGGCCTAAAAGTTCAAGTGATGTAGCATCACTTAGTGTTCATCCATTACTTGTCACATTCATATTCAATCTTTTTATCTCTCCTGACCCAAAGGAGACGTATTCGTAGCCTGGGTTCTACAAGTACGACGGGCGGAAGTTGTGACTAAATGATCAACCGGTTTCCGGACATGGACACATATTTTACGGAAATTAATCACGTATAGCTAGCATCTAGAGGCTACGAATACGACGGATTTTTGTTTTCTTAAATATATTGTTTTTAGACATTTATTACTGTGATACTATAAAGTTACGATAGTATTGTAATGACTTAAAAATTCTAGAAACATGTATTTGCTGCTATGCAGAACATGATTGAAGACATCGCTGCGAATTTAATATGAAGAACTGCAATCAAAGTGATGATCATTTGCTTATTTAAGGTATATTATATGTGATTTTACCTTGTGTTTGGGCGTTGATCGTTGGAAATGGAACTAAATGTTTCCCTCCATGAATACAAGAATAATCCAACTCCTTATAAATTAAAAGACAATCTGCACTTTCTGCAACTTCCATGTTTTTATATTTGGACCCCGTACCAACCTTTCTTGAGCTACGCTTATAAAGTTGGGCGTAGTTATCCTGCTGAATTTTTTTTAGGGCACACTCTAAATCTGTAAAAGATTTATACTTTGCTCCAACACGGAGCGCACTACCATCGTCGTCCATTTTGAAAATAATTAGTGTTGGGAAGTGTGAGTTGTACTCTGAGAAGTACTCATACCAGTGAAATCCATGGGCTTAATCGTGTATTGTAAGACTAGTTTTTCAATGCATCAGATTTTATTGGAATAAAAATAAACTAGAAACAGTAAATTATATAAAAAATTCATAAATTGTCATTTAATGAAATAAAAACAATAGAATTAAGAAAATCGAGAAATCCGTCGTATTCGTAGCCTCTAGATGCTAGCAATACGTGATTAATTTCCGTAAGATAGGTGTCCATGTCCGGAAACCGGTTGATCATTTAGTCACAACTTCCGCCCGTCGTACTTGTAGAACCCAGGCTACGAATACGTTTCCGTCGTATTCGTAGCCTGTGCCATTAAGAAAACCAGAACCATAAGAGTTATCCCTCTTGGTACATTAATATCAAATTAACATTAATTACAATCTCTTCTTTTTGTGACGAGAATTAGCCTTCATCGAAAACGATGGCTCCTCAGGCCAACAACAACAAAATGCACATAAGCAGAAACGAATGTAACTAGTGTACATAAGTAGTCGGATGCACAAATTACTTAAACCATTCATGTTATGACCGTCATTGGATTAGACGGTCCTCAGGTCATGGGGATTATTATGCCCCTTTGAATGAATAGATATAAAATGTTAATTCACAATTTCATACAAATTCTTCTGGCAATTTTCCTTTCTGTAGTACATTTAACAGTTCTATTCCTGATGCTCCTCTTTTTGTCATTGAATTTGCCAGCTGAACTTTCCCGGGGCACCACTTAACTTCAACATAGTTATTTTGTTTCATCTCACAGATCGCTGCGATATCAATTTTCATGCGTTTGTCTTCTACCAGTTTAGTTGATTGTAAGGCCTCGGTTACACTTTTATTGTCAATAAAGGCAGTGATAGGTATGGTACCTTGCCGGACTGCACAAATGTCTTCAATTATTTTCCGATAGTACAGTGCTGATTCTAGTCCATCTTGTAAGCTCAATGCTTCGGCAGCAATTGTTTAACGTACTACTCTTTTAATTTGTTGGCTTACCAGCAGATTGGGCAGCAATTTCCCTTCCGATCTTTTATCCAAATAATATGAGCCCCTGTGCTCCCTTTTCCACTGTTTATATTTCCTAATGCAACATCACTGAACACAAATATTTCCCAGTCCTCTGTAGATTTTCCTCTTAAAGATGGAAATAACTGAACAGGTCTAATATCCTTCAATATCCCAATGTTTTTGATTGCTCGCAATAAGTCAGCAACTGATCCTCCTTTTAATTTTGTACTTAAATCTACCAATTCAAAAGCTAAGTCAGGTCTCGAACCCTGGACTGCCCAGTTTAATTGGCCTACTAACTTGCGATACAGTTTCTGCTCTTCTGTATTTAATTGTTTTTGCTTTTGTGATGCACGCTGTGGTTCGATATGAGGATGATCCAGTTTTTCCATATACATTGGTCAAGTTTAATACCATCTGTGTTTTGTGTTATCTTGAACTCAATATAACGGAAATTTCCTTCTTCGATTTTTCCTGCCAGGAATCTCTGTCGTAATTTGCACATAACAGCCTCGAATGTTTCATTTCCTGCATGGAGAAAATCATGAACATGACAACATATAATCCCAATGAGAGATCCCTCTCTGATCAAACTAAACATAGCTAGATCAAGCTTTAATTGTCTAAATCCCAAACTTTAGAGTTCATCTCGTACACTCATATAAAACTGTCTTGCTCCATCCTTAAGGACATAGAGTCTGTGCTTAAGTTTTCAGACGAAGCCTTCAGCCGTTTCACTCTCCACCGGTGGTTTGATATAAACTTCACGGTCAAGCTTTTTTCCTTGCAGGAAAGCAGATTTTATGTCGGTGATTTTAGGCATCCAATTTGGCGCTTTAAAATCTGATTCAACCCACCATTTCTTTAGAAATGCCTGTATCAAGTCAGGGTCATTACGGTTTTCACAGTTTTCCGGTTGTTGACTGATTTTGTCTGTTTATGTAATTATGAGTTTTGACTTTCCCTTTGTAAGATTGTTCGGAGTTCGGTAATTTTGTTATTACCCCTATTCCTACTAGCTACGATTGTAAGAAATATCCTGATTGCACCTTTTCCAATCGTTGAGCTATCTTTTGGTATTAAAGAATGTTCTTCAAAACCACGGGCTACTAATCTTGCCCTGGTATCTCCATCTTTCCTGGTAATAATCCATCTGATTAATATAGTCTTTTGACCACAGTCTTCCACCTCCTCATATGTATCAAAATGACATAGTTTTTGCAGTTCTAATTGTTTTGCAATTTCACAGCTTGTATCATCAACATCATCAGTTGTATGAACTTTCTCATCTCTATGCAGATTCTCTATACCATTCCATTCTAATCTACCTAAATCCACACTTTTTTGTTCATTGTTTAAATGGTCTTGCACATTGTACCATGTTTTGTTCTTTCCAGTCATTTTTCCTGCTTTCCCCAGTACAGTTGCACTAATCCATTCTTCCGAATCTGGCAATTTGTACTGAATATTTTCATTTTTCTTTATCTGAAGTAAAGCGCTAGATGTCGTTTCCTTTGGAACATTTTCCTGATTGTCAGATTCGTTTGATTGATCTTCACGAAAATTATTTACAGTTTCTATAATGACAGTTGCAGATTTCGTTTGATCACTTTTAGGCTCACTTGTGTCATTACTGTCATAACTCTCTTGCTTATCATCCTTTGTGGCATTGTCCGCAAAGTACGTGTTGACTTTACACAGTCTGTTTTGCGATACTCTAACAAATACTCCTCCATGCCGGACAAATATGACTTTTCCATCCTGAAATACCACTTTTCCATGTCCCTTCTCGTTTGTAAAATACCATATCAGCATTTTCGAATACTTGTTCTGCAGCTTTTACTTTTGAACGTAATGCACGCCGTATCCTTTCGTCTGCCTCAGTTTGTATGTATGCTTTGCGAGTTTCATGCAACACATTCAAATGTTTTGAAAATGCTTCACTACATGTAGTTCCTTCCAAGGCGGGTAACTCTGCTTGCATTATATTTGGCATATTCGGATTTTTACCAAACACTAATTGGTGACTGCTAAAGCCATTCCACATCTGCAGTGAATTTCTTGCCATATTTGCCCTTAATAGAAGTGTTTCAATCTCCACATTCTTGTTTTCTGATGCAAGTTTAATCAACATCATATCGGTGATTGCATGGACACGCTCACAAAGTCCATTTTGAAATGGGCTGATACCAGCTGCTGTGCATAATCGGACATTTAAAATGGATGTTATTTCACATTTTCCCATGTTTACGGCTGTGTCGTTCTCTAAATCCATTTTTACGCCTGCCTTTTTCATAGCTGATCGTGAGAAGAGTAGAGGAATATCTGATTCTACCACATCGGTTTTGACTCGGACTTGTTTTCCTACCATACAAATGGGTAATTAATGTTCGCCATCTGACTTTAACCTTGTCCCTCCTCCAACTTTGAACACTTTATGTCCCTCCAGACAGACAACCTTTGCACGGTCATCTTCATTTAACGAGTCAAGATAACTGATCAGCCAGGTTTTACCACACACTGTGTTACTACATGCACTATCCAACACCGCACAATGACGTGCATCACTGCCCAATTGCATAATGTCTTGTTTTTGATAACCTGTAAACAGGACTGCATGTTCTTCCTCTGTAAAGTTTACTTTCGCTAAGTTTTCCCAACTGTCAGGGCATTTTGCTACAAGATGTCTATATGACCCACATGATCTGCACGTTAGGATTTTCCCATCTGGTCCTGAAGGATTTAAGTGCTTGGTGCCACGTTGTGATGAAGGAAATCCCTGTCCTCGTCCACTACCTCTACTGCTGCGTCCACCCCGTCCGTCGGTTGCCATAATTGCTTCCACGCTTCACATATCCTGCTGCCCATAAAGCCTTTTCATTTTCAGCAAAAAACGCTGGTTCTAGTTTTATGCTCTGATTTAATTCACTCTTCATGTGACCTCCTTCTCCAAAAAACTTCTTCAATGATCATTTTGCTTCATCATAGAGAGTGGGCCTGTTTTCATAATTCATTCCTGTCAAAACCAATTGTTTTTCCTCCTTCGTAATATTTGCTTTTCTCAACAGTTTAAATGCCAAGATCTCTGGTGGAAGTGTCATATTTTTCTTCTCAATTTTGTGGTATTTGCTATCGAAAACAGCGATATGTTCGTTTATTGTCTGACTTTCAGCTCTTTTGAGATCCTCGAATTCTTCAAACTTTTCTAAACTGTCTGCAAGATCATCTTTAGCAAGATGCTTATCTAGAAATTCAAGGAGTGTATTAAAGCCGGTGTCTTTCTTTAAGTCAGCGAGTTTAATTTGATCGAACACTTTTTCTTGGATTTTGTTTTCATCATCTTCTGGTAATGTAAATACAACTCCTCTTTTCTTATTATCTAGATCCGTGATTTCACTCCAAGCCAATAGTTCCTGTTTGTAAAGTTCATATGACTTATACTTGCTAAATATGGGTGGATTTATTTTTCAGCTTTGTGCAGTTTTCCCTCCTTTTTAGTTCAACAAAGGTCCATGTGAACTATTGCCATCACTTGGCGTCCGTTGTATTGTCGTCCGTAAACTTTTCACATTTCAAGCTTCTTCTCCGAAACCACTGGGCCAATTGGAACCAAACTAGCAGGAATGTTCCTTGTATGGTCTTCTACAAAGTTTCTGTTTTTCGTTCCAATCGGATATTCAACATGGCTCCCAGGGCCAATAATATGCTCTGATTGGCTGAAATTTCAAAGATCTTCTTCTCTGAAACTAATGAATTGTCTGAACCCAAACTGTAAATGAGATCATTGGAATGTCCTATACCAAGTTTCTGTTTTTTATGCCGATCGGAAATCCAAGATGGCCGCCAAAGCAGGACATAGATTAACATTGGACCCTATGGGAAAATCTTCAAATGCCTTCTTTTCAGAAACTCAAATATGATTAAAGCCAAACTGTACATGAATGTTCATTGGATGGTCCTCTACAAACACTAGGTTTTTTGTTTCGCTATGTAATTCAAAATGGCGGCTACGGCAGGACTTAGTTTAACATTGGACCTATGGGGAAAATATTTCAAAACGCTTCTTCTCTGAAACCACTAGGACAATTGAAATCAAACTGCCCAGGAATGATCATTGGAAAGTCCTCTACAAAGTTCCTGTTTATTTATGCCGATCCGTAATCCAAGATGCCCGCCACCGCAAAACATAGATTAACATTGGACCCTATGGGAAAATGTTCAAATGCCTTCTTCTCAGAAACTACAATATGATTAAAGCCAAACTGTACATGAATGTTCATTGGATGGTCCTCTACAAACTGTAGGTTTTTTGTTCCGATATGAAATTCAAAATAGCGGCTACGGCAGGACTTAGTTTAACATTGAACCCTATGGGAAAAATGGTTCAAAACGCCTCTTCTCTGAAACCACTTGGACAATTGAAACCAAACTGCCCAGGAATGATCATTGGTAGGTCCTCTACAAAGTTTTTTTTTTATGCCGATCGGAAATCCAAGATGGCCGCCACCGCAGGAAATAGATTAACATTGGACCCTATGGGAAAATGTTCAAATGCCTTCTTCTCAGAAACTACAAATATGATTAAAGCCAAACTGTACATGAATGTTCATTAGATGGTTCTCTACAAACTGTAGGTTTTTTGTTCCGATATGAAATTCAAAATGGTGGCTACGGTAGGACTTAGTTTAACATTGGACCCTATGGGAAAAATGGTTCAAAACGCTTCTTCTCTGAAACCATTGAAACCAAACTGCCCATGAATGATCATTTGAAGGTCCTCTACAACGTGTGTTTGTTATGCCGATCAGAAATCCAAGATGGCCGCCACCGCAGGACATAGATTAACATTGGACCCTATGGGAAAATGTTCAAATGCCTTCTTCTCAGAAACTACAAATCAGACTGAATCCAAACTAGACAGGAATGTTCATTGGATGGTCCTCTACAACGTTTAGGTTTTTTGTTGTGATATAAAATGGAAGATGGCGGCTACAGCAGGACTTAATTTAACATTGAACCCTATGGGAAAAATGTCTCAAAACGCTTCCTCTCTGAAACCACTTCGACAATTGAAACCAAACTGCCCAGAAATGATCATTGGAAGGTCCTCTACAAAGTTTATGTTTTTTATGCCGATCGGAAATCCAAGATGGCCACCACTGCAGGAAATAGATTAACATTGAACCCTATGGGAAAATGTTCAAATGCCTTCTTCTCAGAAACTACAAATATGATTAAAGCCAAACTGCACATGAATGTTCAATGGATGGTCCTCTACAAACTTTATGTTTTTTGTTCCGATATGAAATTCAAAATGGCGGCTACAGCAGGACTTAGTTTAACATTGAACCCTATGGGAAAAATGGTTCAAAATGCTTCTTCTCTTAAACCACTTGGACAATTGAAACCAAACTGCCCAGGAATAATCATTTGAAGGTCCTCTACAAAGTTTGGGTTTTTTATGCCGATCCGAACTCCAAGATGGCTGCCACTACAGGTCCTTATGGGAAAATACAGAAATATTTTTTTCTCTGAAGCTATTGCACTGATTGAACCTAAACTGTGCATCAATCATTGGAAGGTCCTTTACAAACTTCCGTGTTTTTTATGTTGATCGGAATTCCAAGATGACTACCACTGCAGGACATAGTTTTTACATAGGACCAATTGGTTCTTTTTATAACCAGGTGAACGATACAGGCTCTTGAGAGCCTCTGGTTCTATTTTTCATCATGTACTGTCTGGACTGTATTTATGGGGGGGATTTACTCTTATTGTTTATATGCACGCTTGACAGATTCTCAATAGTTGACACTTGATGTTCTTTCATCGAACCACGCTCTGCTACCACTTGTTAAGTTCTAATACACTCAATATTTTCTACATCTATTTAATGTAAATACACCAACTAAAATAGACTTCAAAACAAAAGAGTTCCAACTAAGAAAACCAGAACCATAAGAGTTATCCCTCTTGGTACATTAATATCAAATTAACACCTACCCAAGGAATATAGAACCATCTCTTTAGAATATTTGCTTTTTTTCCAAGGATCAAAATACCATAGCATATATAGAACCCGGGGTCAATTTTTCAGGGTGCATAATACCATACGACACCGATGGTATGTAAAAAAAACACAGATACAGAAAATGAAATTGTTAACACAACCTTATCATTGGCTTCCAAAACATTTTATTGAAAAAACATCTTGACCTGAAAAAGGTCAAACATAAATAATCTGACCCTGTAGTTTTCAGTGACAGATTAATATTTTTCTTGTAATAAAATAAGCTGATTTTTTTCCTATTTTGTCTTGTGGATGAATATAGCACAAGATGTTATAATCTCTTTTTTATTTCCATTGATATACAGTCGAGTTGAGGCATGTTGAGATATCCTCGTTTGCAAAGACAGTTGTTTTGAACTCTTTTATTTTGTTTTTCCTCGAAAGGCAAGTAAAGATCACCATCTTGAAAAAGACAGAAATTTGGATCTAAAAAAGTTTTTGTTTTAACAACTTTCCTTTGATATCCTGATTGGATGGGAGCATACTGACTGCTTCCACTGGAATCTTGAATCTCCACTGAAACTACATTGTACTTGGTCAGTTGCAACCAAACTTTGCTGCAGGATTGATGTTTCATAGGACTTCAACAAAATGTCTTTATTTTGTCTTGATATAGCAAAAAAAAAACAAGGCTGGCATGGACAATTGTCAAATCTCTATACAGCTTTACATCATGTTTATTAACAGGATAATGATTTAGTCATAAAATGATATAGACAATGTACATATTATATTGTGTTTATCCTGCAATGTCAAAAAACCAAAAACAGCGAAAACAAGTGTCATTGTAATTGTTTTGGGTTGTATCCTCTTTAAAGACTGTGCTGTAACCATTTCTTACCATTGTTCAACAAAAATCAGGTACCAGAAAAACTATATCTTAGTCAGTGACCGTATATAACAAACATTTATCTAGTCAAAGCAATTTGACTTTTCAAATAGAACCAATTCAAAATAAAGGTATTTTAATTGCTGAAGTGTCTTGATATAGCCGAGAGAGAAAATTGCTGAAAATGACAATAAAAATCAGTTATCCTAAACCTACTTCACCAGTTCAGTCTTCCACAATATGACTCTTTCATTGACAACTATATAGGATTATGGTTATGGTGTTTAACGCCACTTTCAACAATATTTCATTTATATCGTGGCAATCAGTTTTATTGGTGGAGAAAACCGGATGACCCAGAGAAAACCACTGACCCAGTTTTCACACTAACCCACTTTGCCCGAAGCCCGGGACAAGTGAAAATTATGAAAGAATTTGGTTGAATAAATTTGTTTTTTGTTCTAAATTTGGCTTTCAGGCAATTGGGTGAAAAAAATTAAGGCAGATTTCTGACCTGCCGCAAGTTACTGACAAACTTTATCACATAATCAAGTACACGTCGCCACGAGCGGAATTCAAACTCGCAACTTTAGTGGTGATAGGCACTGATTGCACAGGTAGTTGTGAATCCAACCACCATATGATCACGACCTTGAAGGTTCAACAACTAAATAAATTATTTAAAAGAAGTACATGTATTATCTTTCGATCATTTTAATTTTAGTTTCAATCTAGTGTCAAGATATATAAACCAATCACAGTCATATATTTAAATGTTTGTATGAGTCATGATGAACTAAACAACTTTTAACACTCGTAACATTGTTGTCTCACAGCTTCATTTTATTCCTTTGTACATGTATCTTCATCATTGTCTTCATTCAAACTGTTTTAAGACGTATGGAACTGAAACAGACAAGAAAAACAATGCTTGAAAAAAAACCAGAAATAATAAAGTAATCAAAAGTGAAACCTATATAAAGAAGAAAAATCAAATTTAATAAATACATCTCTCATTGACACGTATAATGACACTTTGAAAAGGGGAACCGCATCCGTAGTGTAATGGTTCAAACCAAAGACTAAGGAGTAAGAGCAAAGACTGGTTGGCTCAGAATCAGAATAATGTGTCCGAGTGGAGCGACATGTCTATCCACGGACTGTTGTTTCAGTGAGCTAGCACTACATGTATAAAAATCCAACTCGGCGTGTTGGTCTAGAACAAAGCGGAACACATCATCATCTCATTGAAAATTAACTTGTTCTCGCCATGATACATTGTATAGCTGAAAAATTGCTGAGTTGGCGTTAAACAACAATCACTCACTCACTTGAAAAGGGGCCTTAACTTTTGACAATCTGATTAAAATCAGATCTCTAACTTCTTCCCCTCTACGTGGGAGATCTGAGGAAACCCTATTACCAGTCACATGTGAGTCATGAATATAGAATGATATGATAAATACAGTTAATGACCCTTTTCGGCAATTCGGATTGTCCATAGCATGCAAAGTAGATTAATATCACTTTCATAGTCTCGCAATCACCATTTTCATTGGATAGTACATAGGGTCGCTCGCATGTGACCTGTAATGTATTGTTTTCTCAGATTTCCCACACTGCGAAATATCAGTAACAATAAAGCAAGGGAAATAACTTTTATCACTACTAAAAAATGTTTAAATAATTTTTGTTGCATTTTAAAAATATTTTTAACAAAGTAAAGCCAAGTTTGGGAAGATTTGAAGATATATGATAACTTTTTAATTACTAGGAAATAAAAAAACAAAAAACTTTGGAACAATTGATTTAAACATCTGTAAATACAGACCATTATTACGATCAACTTGACTGACTGGAAGAATTGGTGTCAATTGTATAATAGTACATGAATAAAGTGTTTTGGGGCATTTCGTTCAATTATTGCATCTGGCCCCTGTGGTATTCTTAGAATTTCTAGTACTTTAAATGGTGTATGTAAAAAAAAATGATGTACAATGTTGTAGATCATACTGGTAGGCCATTCATTAATTATCTGAAAAATGTGGTTGTCAAATGTCATATCTTAAGGAACCGACTTCACCTACATGTATTTTTCATCTGAGGGTTATAAAATTTCTCTTTCCGAGGCATCCAAAAAGCAAAATTAAGGGCAACATGTCAAAAGCCACCCACTTCTTTCCAAAATAAAAACCATTTTATTAAAACACCCCCACTTTTTTTTCCAAAATAAAAATAATTTGGCCAAAATGCCTCCATATATATTATCAAAAATTGTACATTGTTATCTGACCAAAATGCCTCCAAATATTATTATTAATTATTGTGATTCAAAAGTTATCAAATTATTAATTTATTTATTAAAATAATAAATTCTACACCTTATAAATATGGTGATTACATTTAATTAAATTTAAGCTTCAATAATTATTTAAGCTATAAGCCTTTATCAGTCTCATTGTCAATGAAATGAAATCACAACAAGCTTATACCCTTTCAAACTAAAGTATTGTGAAAAAGAAAAGTAAAATGCCAATAAAGTCATTTTAGAAATTTAAGTTTTTGTTCTAGGGAGTTTTGGCAAGATATATTGAGGGCGCTAGGTTAAATGATTTTTATTTCGGAAAAAAGAGGCATTTTGTTAAAAAATGGGGAAATTTTTAATTTCTAGAACACAAATATGAGACTGTGATAAGGTTTGACAGCAGGTAAAAAAAAAACAAGTAAGGGGGATGGGCATTTTGGTAGTGGGGAAGTTGTGACGTGCATTTTATGCCATCCGAGCGTGGACTGATGGGGCCAAAACACTAACTTAAGGATTGAAATTTCCCAGTGGAATATTCTAATTAAGGATATGGAGCCCCAGTATAAAAGACAGTATCAACAAGGTTGAGGCAGTACAACATCGAGCTGCCAGGTTTGCCACTGGAGATTACCAGCGCACAAGCATTGTCACAGCCATGCTACAGCAACTCCAGTGGCAGACACTACAAAGCAGATGAGCGTACATCAGTGATGATGTACCGCAGTGTACAACCTTGTTGATATATACTTGAATGTACCAGCTGAACACCACCTCTCTTCGAACCAGAGGCCGTTCACTGCGATTCCTGGTACCACACACAAGAACTACAGTGTACAGGAGATCATTTTTTCCACAAGCATACGCCCCTCAGTCTGGAACCAACTACCGGTAAGTGTAGTGGAAGGAGACATCCTAGACTAATCTCGTTGAGATTAGGATTCCGAAGAAATTTTCCGCCTGTATCTTCGGAATCCTAATCTCAACGAGATTAATCCTAGACAGCTTCAAGGCTCAGTTGTCGGGCAAATCTCATGTAAATTTATAACTGTTTTTATCCTTTTAACCTGCACTGAACATAGACGTCACCCCCGCTCAAAAGTGTGAGAATACTTTATTTACAACCGGAAGAAGAAGGATAGATTAGTGTCAGATAAAGCCCCATCCCCCTTTTTCAAAGGCAAAGGGACGTCAAGTAAAAATCCACCTGCACGAATTATTCCACATAGAACACCAAATATCAACACATTTTGAATGGTTGCGGATCTTGCTAGTTTCTTTTCATCTTCGGGACTCATGGATTTTTCTTGTTTAAGTCGAATCATTGTGAAGTTTACAAAAACGTGCTTTTATGACTTCCGGATTTTTTTTTTAAATATATAATCAAAGTAGTTTCAACTCTTGTCACCTTATAATAATTTATATGCTATTCAAATAGCTTTGCTGATGTAGATTTTGTTCTTTTGATTTTTCGTTGTAATTAATGTAAAGTCTAGATTATATATAAAGCTGATTGGTCTAATAACCTATCTTGATAGACAGACCAGAAACGGGCGCAGACAAATCACAAGTCATGAAGCATTTTTTAATTCTGGTGTCTCTTGCCTACTTTCTCGGTAAGTACTTTCAAATATATATTTTTTTTTTATATCTGAAGAAAAAATTTCAAATATGTAAATGTATATAAAAAAAACAGCAAAAAAAAAATAATCAAAGTTCATGAAACTGAGAAAGTGACAAAGAATTAAAAATAAAATATTACCCCATTCCCCATTTTCTCTTCTCTCAATTATAAATATTGTATATATGCCGATCAAAAAATAAGAACAACGTGTATTTCTGTGTTGTTGCAGTTGAACATTATTCGTTTCCCTCTTCAGTTGAACAATTTCTAAATTTCTAGTAATAAAATACTAAGGTATATCAAATAGTAATATTACTTTTTAATATACAAAAAAACAAAAACAAAAAAAAAACAAAAAAAACACACACATAAACAAAACAAAGTAAACAAAAATAAACATAATTTTTTCACTTAGTTAGATTTACTGGAGTCGACACTTAATGCTGCAGAGTCTCTAAAATAACAAATAAAAAGATTTTGAAATGGAATTTGATTCACGGTATTTTCTTTAGAACTGACACAATGGAAATAACATATATACAAATACTTCATGCTTATTTCATATGGCCTTGACTTTTTCAAAAGTTACGAAAAAGACAAATATTATATGGTCCGAGAAAATATACTCCATTGCAAGTCAGAAAAAAATCTGAATGTATGTTTTATTATTTTCATTATTGCACAATATATGATATAGAATCAGCAAGAATATAGCATGCAATAAATAACAAACAAACTTTAGCATTTTCCAATATGTCTCTCGTCACACTGTTCATTACATTGAAACACTTGTGGTCGTGTTTTCACATGATTCGTGGGGCTCGGCTTAGATGACGAAACTTGAACAAAGCCAATTCTATTTTCTAGAGAAATTTTTAAAACTTTTTAATAAAGACTCTTTATGTTTGAACAGTTGCAATAGCCTACCTATTTAATGACCAAGTGAGTTATGTCGCCGAGATGATCAGTCGTAATATTAATAGATAGATTATTTATGCTTGTAATAAAAACTATAGAAATAGGTGACGAATCCATCAACCTTTGTAATGGGGGTTCCGATGGTTATACGTGGCAAAAGGGGGGGGGGGGGAGGGGGGTTCTTTCTTGTTTTCAGAGATTTTATGTAAATTTTATTGAAAATCAGAGTTCCGGTCTAATTTTTTTTTATAATTTTTAAGCGATTTTTTTAAAATATGTAAAACAAAAGTTGGGGTCCGATCGTGGCCCCTAAACACACACACACACATCAAGAACCCGCCACTCTAGGAAGATATTTAAGACAATTGAATATGGAT
Source organism: Bathymodiolus septemdierum (assembly GCA_963383655.1). Taxonomy (NCBI): domain Eukaryota; kingdom Metazoa; phylum Mollusca; class Bivalvia; order Mytilida; family Modiolidae; genus Bathymodiolus; species Bathymodiolus septemdierum. Next base: position 7,565,645 of record OY726524.1, read on the forward strand.
TTCTGTATGGAAATCAACGAAAATATGAATTTACATATCAGGGCGATAAAAAACTTTTTCTTCTAATTAACAGATAGATCTTTACAATCAAATTAATTTGTTTTACTTTTCGATTGTTGAACCTATAAGATGAAAAAGTAATATGAGTGACCGTTGAACTTGTTGGCAAGTTAATTGACCGAAGAAACATATGATATTTACATCATGTCTGAATCATTCTGTCAGTGAACTCATCCGTTGATAAGGGTCTTAAATAAAGTCTCGATAATGAGTAAAAAATGTGAAAGACAAAGGATCAGAGCGCGAAGCGTCATATGAGAGGAGGTCATACGAGAGGAGGTGAATGTTTTAAATGTGTTTAAGTCATAAGTAATTGTTCGTAAATACATGGTAGAAAACAAATGTGTCGAAACTATCTTACAAAATTTATATTTAGATGATTGTCCAAACATAGGCCTACTTACCCCATATGTAAATATGTAATAAAAAAAAAAGAAAAAGGGTTTATGACATAATTTGCGTGGTTTTAGGATCATCTTAAGATTAGACATGTCAAATTTATGATATTATCTGATGCCGTACATTTTTTTAATTGATCAGTGTCAAATATACTCTTTAAATTAAGGATATTATATTCGTGATGGTTTATTATTATTATTTCCAGATATATGATTTTAATAAGCACGATTATTAAGAGGTATTGATTCAAATTAGGCTTTTTATACACGCTACAATAGCGAACATACTACTTACAAGCTGTTAAACACCAATCAATCAATCAATCAATCAATCAATCAATCAATCAATCAATGTCGAACCCGTGAATATCGCAACAATTTGTATTGCCCTAAATTTTTACGAAATAGAGAAATAATTACAAAGTATGGTCAAGTATTGGTATACTTTTAAAATTAATTCCTTAAATTAGATTCGGAATCTGTTTAAGCCGTGATGTTTTACGTTCAATCAATTGAACCATTATTAGCTAATTTTCCAAAAGCCAAAAGCAAACGTTTAGTATCGTTTGGCGTCCGCCATCGTTAATCTCTTCATGTTTTACCCCAGGTGAGTGATATAGGTTCGCGTGAACAGGACTGTAAGGGAATGAAAATTGTCTATCAAGACTTCCGTTTTTTATAGATATTTTGTTATCTGTTTGATCAATATAATTATCCCCCTTTTCCCTGTATATCTCTTGTACATTTAGTTAAAACATTTACACGTCGACTCGGAGACAAATAAAGTTCTGCCCGAACAAAATCCTACCCCTGGCAAATTGTTATTCCATTCTAGTTACCTGGTAGTTGTCGTGGTAGTCGGTAATATACTTACAGATTTGACACAAAGAGGTAGACGGTACGATACTTACAGATTTGACACAAAGAGGTAGACGGTACGATACTTACAGATTTGACACAAAGAGGTAGACGGTACGATACTTACAGATTTGACACAAAGAGGTAGTCGGTAAGATACTTACAGATTTGACACAAAGAGGTAGACGGTACGATACTTATAGATTTGACACAAAGAGGTAGACGGTAAGATACTTACAGATTTGACACAAAGAGGTAGACGGTAAGATACTTACAGATTTGACACAAAGAGGTAGACGGTACGATACTTACAGATTTGACACAAAGAGGTAGTCGGTAAGATACTTACAGATTTGACACAAAGAGGTAGACGGTACGATACTTATAGATTTGACACAAAGAGGTAGACGGTAATATACATACAGATTTGACACAAAGAGGTAGACGGTACGATACTTACAGATTTGACACAAAGAGGTAGACGGTACGATACTTACAGATTTGACACAAGAGGTAGACGGTACGATACTTACAGATTTGACACAAAGAGGTAGTCGGTAAGATACTTACAGATTTGACACAAAGAGGTAGACGGTACGATACTAACAGATTTGACACAAAGAGGTAGACGGTACGATACTTGCAGATTTTACACAAAGAGGTAGACGGTAAGATACTTACAGATTTGACACAAAGAGGTAGACGGTACGATACTTACAGATTTGATACAAATAGGTAGTCGGTAATTAATTACAGATTTGACACAAGAGGTAGTCGGTAAGATACTAACAGATTTGACACAAAGAGGTAGTCGGTAAGATACTTACAGATTTGGCACAAAGAGGTAGTCGGTAAGATACTAACAGATTTGACACAAAGAGGTAGTCGGTAAGATACTTACAGATTTGACACAAAGAGGTGGTCGTTAAGATACTTACCGATTTGACATAAAGAAGTAGGTGGCAGGATGATTGCCAATTCGTCACAGAGGTATACGGTAAACTGCATACCAACACGACACAAAAAGGTCGACGGTAAGATACTTACCATACTTGCAGAATTGACCCAAAGAGGTAGAGGATACCATAACTACCAATTTGACTTCAAGAAGTAGGTGGTAAAACTACTAACCGATTTGACACAAATAGTAAGTAGGTAGACGTCAAGATATTTGTCGAATTGACACAAAGATATAATTTGTAAAATAATTATCAATTTAACACATAGAAGTAGGCGTTATAAATACCGATTTTGACACAATTAGGTAGACGGTGACACACTTGTCGATTTGACACAAAGAGGTAGATTGTAAGAGACTTATAGGTTTGACACAACAAGGTAGACTGTCAGATACTTGTCGATTTGACACAAAGAGGTAGACTGTAAGACACTTGTCGGCTTGACACAACTAGGTAAACTGTAAGACACTTGTCGATTTGACACAAAGAGGTAGACTGTAAGACACTTGTCGGTTTGACACAACTAGGTAGACTGTAAGACACTTGTCGATTTGACACAAAGAGGTAGACGGTAAGACACTTGTCGATTTGACACAAAGAGGTAGACTGTAAGACACTTGTCGGTTTGACACAACTAGGTAGACTGTAAGACACTTGTCGATTTGACACAAAGAGGTAGACGGTAAGACACTTGTCGATTTGACACAAAGAGGTAGACGGTAAGACACTTGTCGATTTCACACAAAGAGGTAGACTGTAAGACACTTGTCGGTTTGACACAACTGGGTAGACTGTCAGATACTTACATAGTTGACACAAAGAGGTAAAGTTAAAGATATTTACCGTATATTCGACAACTGATGTGTCATTCCTTTATGTATTTCCAGGGTCAATAAGCAGTAATTCTGTCAGCCGGAACTGTAACGAGTTGTTCGATGGATGGACTGTAGAAAATGGTGCATGCATTTTTAGGGACGATTTGAATCGTTGCCAAAATCCATTTAACTTCCAGAGTATTGCAGAATGTCAAAGAGCTCTCACAGGTAATAACTTTAAAAAGAATGCTAATTTGGTGAAGAAAGTCAATATTGCTCCCTTCTGAATGTTCATTAATAGCACAGGGCGGATATCACTTCTAGATGACAGTTGAGTTAGTCGTCTAGAGTATCGCTAACTTACTAGTCGGTACCTAGAGACTGACATGGGATTAACTATTTCAGGAGTTTTCGATAGCCTTAGCTGGGTTCGACTGTTTTAAAATTCTTTGAACATCACTGAATTAGTTAAACATGGAAAGGAACATCTGCTTTACTAACTAGTTATTAAGTTTTTTTTATAGTTATTTGAACGCTACAGTTCGATTTAATAATTGTTGGTAATTGATATCATTAATATTATATGACGTATTGCCATAGTTTTTCGCCCAGACCTACTCTCCATATTTTGCCAGTGGCAGGTAATTTAGTGGTTGCTCCGGTTCTCCCATTTCTCTCTCTGCCTAAATTGTATATATTGTTGCGCTTGTTCTCGTCCTGAACATGCATGAAATAGTTGCCACTAGACCGTACCGTTAAATTCCTAATAATCAATCATTATATGGTTTTAAGATTATAATGACAGTTCGTGGTAAATCGTTTTGTATGAAATTTCTTTGTTCCATAAATTTAATGAGACTTGACAAATATTATAAAGTTTTACGGTCGCCACCATGACTTGGTTGACCGTTATGGAATACTCTGTGTTACAAATCACCACGGATATGTTCCACTTGTCGTAAGCACTTCCCGGTCCTTTGTTCATTCATCACCGGGTTTGCAACTAGATTAAAACGACGGGTGCCACCAGTGGAACAGGAACTGCCTACCCTCCCGGAACACCTAAGTTCACCCCCGGTTTTTAGTGGCGTTTGTGTCACTCGATCGTTTGTTGTTTGTCCTTTTGTCCTTTTTCTTTTGGTCATTGTGTTGTGTCCTTCGATTTACAGATTCTGATTATCCCTTTGGTATCTTCGAACTCTTCTTGTTGGAAAACTGAATTACTTATTCTTTTTGTGTGAATGTAGAAATCAAGAATCACAAAAATAACATGTTAGTGATTAAATCTAACATTATTACAGTTGGAAATACTCTACAAAAAAAAAGAGAGATTTTGAAAATTTCAGATTACCCTTTTTCAGAATATATGCATCATTTTGTTCACCATTTGTCTCATAATTTTATGTGTGAAACGCTAAAGCATTCGTATATTTTGATATAGGTTGCTCTGTACCTGATATATGTGAAAACCAGGGTTTCTGTGTTTCTGTCAAAACCTTGAGTGGAACAAGAGCATTCAAGTGTATGTGTTATGGAACGGGATATTACGGCAAAACGTGTCAATCTAGTAAGTCTACGAATCAATATTACAATTATACAAATAAGAAGAAGCACATTTTAATCTCATGACATCAGATTATTAATAGGAATTAAAATATTTTTAAAAGAGAGTTTAAACAGAGATGGTCTAAAATTCCACCACCAACAACAAAACAAAGAACCACCTCTCACTCAAACAACTGAAAGCAACAAAGACCACGACATGTGGCATTTGGAATTCAGGTCCTGGCTTGGGACAAGCTAAAAAGGTGGCGGTGTCTATGGTCGACTTCTATGGACGCGCGATTTTTACCATCCTAAAAATTGAAACTACTAGTTAGAACAAAAATGGGAAAACAACGTTAAGAAGTTGGATTTTATGCCAAAAGCAAATATTTCAACAAATAATAAAGCATGGTACGCAGATATTAATTACATTACTTCATGAATTCATATATTGCACAATGGAATAAACTGGCAGTTTTATAATTTATAAAGTAACAATTATAAAGGAGAGTAATTATATATATATATACATACATGTGTATAAATATTATTCTTTCTTATATAGACAGATATTTACACAATTTTTTATTTAGGTAGTTCTTAAGTTCAACATACAGATTCTGATTGCTCCTTTGATATACAGATTCTGATTGCTCCTTTGATATACAGATTCTGATTGCTCCTTTAATATACAGATTCTGATTGCTCCTTTGATATACAGATTCTGATTGCCCCTTTGATATACAGATTCTGATTGCCCCTTTGATATACAGATTCTGATTGCCCCTTTGATATACAGATTCTGATTATCACCCTTTGATATACAGATTCTGATTGCCTCTTTGATATACATATTCTGATTGCCCCTTTGATATACAGATTCTGATTGCTCCTTTGATATACAGATTCTGATTGCTCCTTTGATATACAGATTCTGATTGCCCCTTTGATATACAGATTCTGATTGCTCCTTTGATATACAGATTCTGATTGCCCCTTTGATATACAGATTCTGATTGCTCCTTTGATATACAGATTCTGATTGCTCCTTTGATATACAGATTCTGATTGCCCCTTTGATATACAGATTCTGATTGCCTCTTTGATATACAGATTCTGATTGCCCCTTTGATATACAGATTCTGATTGCTCCTTTGATATACAGATTCTGATTGCCTCTTTTATATACAGATTCTGATTGCCCCTTTGATATACAGATTCTGATTGCCCCTTTGATATACAGATTCTGATTGCTCCTTTGATATACAGATTCTGATTGCCCCTTTGATATACAGATTCTGATTGCCTCTTTGATATACAGATTCTGATTGCTCCTTTGATATACAGATTCTGATTGCCTCTTTGATATACAGATTCTGATTGCCTCTTTGATATACAGATTATGATTGCCCCTATGATATACAGATTCTGATTGCCTCTTTGATATACAGATTCTGATTATCACCCTTTGATATACAGATTCTGATTGCTCCTTTGATATACAGATTCTGATTGCCTCTTTGATATACAGATTCTGATTATCACCCTTTGATATACAGATTCTGATTGCCCCTTTGATATACAGATTCTGATTGCCCCTTTGATATACAGATTCTGATTGCCTCTTTGATATACAGATTCTGATTATCACCCTTTGATATACAGATTCTGATTGCTCCTTTGATATACAGATTCTGATTGCCCCTTTGATATACAGATTCTGATTGCCTCTTTGATATACAGATTCTGATTGCCTCTTTGATATACAGATTATGATTGCCTCTTTGATATACAGATTCTGATTGCCCCTTTGATATACAGATTCTGATTGCCCCTTTGATATACAGATTCTGATTGCCCCTTTGATATACAGATTATGATTGCCCCTTTGATATACAGATTCTGATTGCCTCTTTGATATACAGATTCTGATTGCCTCTTTGATATACAGATTCTGATTACCCCTTTGATATACAGATTCTGATTGCCTCTTTGATATACAGATTCTGATTATCACCCTTTGATATCTTACAGATTCTGATTGCCCCTTTGATATACAGATTCTGATTGCCTCTTTGATATACAGATTCTGATTATCACCCTTTGATATCTTACAGATTCTGATTGCCCCTTTGATATACAGATTCTGATTGCCTCTTTGATATACAGATTCTGATTATCACCCTTTGATATCTTACAGATTCTGATTGCCCCTTTGATATACAGATTCTGATTGCCTCTTTGATATACAGATTCTGATTATCACCCTTTGATATCTTACAGATTCTGATTGCCCCTTTGATATACAGATTCTGATTGCCCCTTTGATATACAGATTCTGACTACCTCCCTTTGATATCTTCAAACTCTTCTGATAATAAACCATAACTTATATTTAATTCAATTCATCATCACAAAGCAACAGCTTACATATGATAGACAATTTGGCCTTTTTGTGTGTGTAAATGAAACAATTTTGGATCGAGGGTGGATTTCGCAGATATAGGGTTAAATTTTTCTATTAATTTCTCTTTATTTATTTTTTTGCAGTTTAATTAGTAATAATTGACCAATAATTATTAAATATTATAATATAACATCATGATGATGTTAACTATGATGTTTATCATATATTTTTATTATTTTGATTTTATTTTTATGTTATTATTTTTTTTGTATACAACTAATAAATAAATAATTAACAATTTTTTTTCGAAAAAGACCATCTATTATTATATAATAGCGATTGCGTGGGGCGAATTGACCCGGGGCAAACAGGTAATCGGGGCGAAACGACCCGGTACCGTTCAAAGAGCATCATCAAATAACTAAGATACGTAGTTTTGGTATAAATTGACACAGTGAATTCGAATGCGAAGCGGTAAAATACAGTTATGATAATCTGCAAAAATAAACTCATTATCATTTAACTACATCTAAATTTAGGCACAATCCATTTAAAAATTAAGAGCATTTGACATATTTAAGAAATTTATTATTTCTAGTAACGGCGGCCATCTGTTCTGTTCTGTTCTGTCTTGTAGGTTCCTCCGTTGTAGTTGGAGCACACCTATATTCATAGGTTATTAGTCACAAGTTGTGGTGGTGGTAAAAGCATTAAAATCTGCTATTTCCTAAAATAAAAAAATGTAGGATTTTCCATATAAGAATTGTCTGAATCGTAAACAGTCCTTTATGTTCACTGCTCTACAGTTGTGTAGATCAAACGTCAAATTTCTGGTAATTTCCTCGATTTCACTTATTAGATCTAGTTCTTTCTTCACATCTAGGATTAGTACTGTCCATAATGCATAGCATTAATTTTTCCTGTTCATTGATTGCGAACTGAGTTTTCGCATGGGATATAATTTGCTTTGTATGTTTTTCTCATATTGATCTCATGTACAAAACATCATTATTTGTATAGTACGTAAACAGGTCTCATGTTTATTTACAACCCGAATATCCAACAGATCTATGCATGTAAAACTGAGAACGATACATGTGTTGTGCGTTGTATACGTAACTTTCCGGCCACCTTAGATGTATTGATATAAGACATTTTGCTAATAATAAACAAAATATAAATAAATGAATTTAATTTGGCAAAAGAAAACTCTTTAACCAATCAGATCATTATTATTCTCGCAGCCTCGATTGGAGCATAAACAACAAGAGAAAAGGTGTACTCGATTAGAAAAAACGTTGGCGCCAATTATACATTTTTAATATTGAATTAAAAAATCCACAATTCTGTAAGGCAGGCGTGTAGCAACCAACCCAGCCAAGTGTGGCATAAGTTTGGTCATGTAGTTCAAGTTAGATTAGAAGTTTTTAGGTGATATTTGTTTTAGAAGTTTTGAAGTGATATTTGTTGAAAATAAATCTAATTTGCATAATCATCAAGATATTAAAAAAATATATGTAATACAAAACTCATTATCATATATAGCTGCAGTTCAAATTTCAATTAATTTCATCATAGTATGTAGTTTTAAGATATTACTATATTTAGTAACCATGGTCATCTTTGAATTTCATATTCTAAGAGGACCATCAAAGTTTTATTTAATTTGACCTAATAATATCAGAGGAGAATATTGAGTATTAAAATGTGAGAAGCGAAAGGTTACCGATGAAGGGTGCCACCTGGTGGTAAAAGATCACTTTTTGATATAGATATAAAAAGAATGATTGTCTTTTACAGGATGTTCACAAGCATTTCCTAGACAAAGAAATTACCCAACTGCCTGTATCCAGATATGAAACTAAAACATAACACTGTCTAGTGACATGTGAACTCATATTACACTTTCCACACAGAACTCAGATCATCAACCCAGTTGCCTGTGAACTCATATTACACTATCCACATATGAACTCAGATCATCAACCCAGTTGCCTGTGAACTCATATTACACTATCCACATATGAACTCAGATCATCAACCCAGTTGCCTGTGAACTCATATTACACTATCCACACAGAACTCAGATCATCAACCCAGTTGCCTGTGAACTCATATTACACTATCCACACAGAACTCAGATCATCAACCCAGTTGCCTGTGAACTCATATTACACTATCCACACAGAACTCAGATCATCAACCCAGTTGCCTGTGAACTCATATTACACTATCCACACAGAACTCAGATCATCAACCCAGTTGCCTGTGAACTCATATTACACTATCCACACAGAACTCAGATCATCAACCCAGTTGCCTGTGAACTCATATTACACTATCCACACAGAACTCAGATCATCAACCCAGTTGCCTGTGAACTCATATTACACTATCCACACAGAACTCAGATCATCAACCCAGTTGCCTGTGAACTCATATTACACTATCCACACAGAACTCAGATCATCAACCCAGTTGCCTGTGAACTCATATTACACTATCCACATATGAACTCAGATCATCAACCCAGTTGCCTGTGAACTCATATTACACTATCCACACAGAACTCAGATCATCAACCCAAGGAACTCCACCACATATAAACTGGAAATTTTTGCAATGACATTTGTATGTTTGTAATAGTATAGTAATATGATTTTGTATTATTAGTCTCAATTGTTTTCTTAACCATAGTAGTTGAAAATTAAAGAGGGTTAGTTTTATGGTGTTTAACGCCACTTTCAACAATGTTTCAGTTATATCGTGGAGGTAAGTTTTATTGGTGGAGTAAACCGGAGAAAACCACTGATCTGTTGCAAGTCACTGCATGACAAACTTTATCACATAATTCTGTATCGAGTACACCTTGCACAAGCGGGATTAAAACTCACAACATTAGTGGTGATGGGCACTGATTGCATAGATAGTTAGAAATCCAAGTACCATACGACCACGACCATGACGGCCCCTAACAAAGCAAAGAAATTGCATTAAAGTTACAAGTGATTAAAGTATACACAAAGGTCACAATATCACGAGAATCTTCACCATAAAATACATTGTATATGAACAGAAAGATTCAGGTATGAACTTATATTTGAAAAATGATGACAAACAACAAGGTTCAACCCTCTTGTACATACTACTTACTAAAATATAGCTAGAGGGAATCCAGTGTAAAGGAATCTGTCAAGCACTTTTAATTTTTAAAGACTGAACCGACTGTTGTTTGGGTACCATCTATAAAATAAGCATACACAAAAGCAGAGCAAATAAAAAAGACATTTGGACAGATTATGTACTTTCGATAGTGCTGTGTGGTTAGTACAAGAGTCAAACAATGGTTGGTTGGTTGGTTTATGGTGTTTAATGCCACCTTCAACAATATTTCAGTTATATCGTGGTGGTCAGTTTTAGTGGTGGAGGAAAAGTCGAAGAATGGCGTTCGTTCCTAACACAAAACATATTTGTCTACATTTACAATCGTCCTGCTTAGCAAAGAAACCTGCTCAGTTCCAAAGTTGTTTTATTCGGGTGAGGAAACCATAGTATCCATTCATAATCATTCTGCTAAGCGATGAAATCATTTGCCCACATTCAGTCATAATTGTTCTGATAATGTCCGTATTTTTTTGTGTGTTTTCCTATTATGTGTCTCTATGTTCCAAGTTCCGTGTTGTGATATCTATTACGATTTCCACATAAAAACGATGTTCGGTTCGTCTTTACCTCCAGTTGCTTGTAAGAGGACTCGTGTCTTATTTACTTCATTAGTGTTTGCTTGCGTATAGTGGTGGCCAACACATATTGAGTGTTTTTGTTTTGTTTTTCTTCGTCTTGTGTGCCCTATGTTACCAGTTTCTCTGGATTATCCATTTTTGATTGCCTCTTCAGTATTCTCTAATGTTTATTTATAGTTGCTCTTCTCACCGAACAATCGAGTCATTCACATTCATAATCGTTCTGTTAAAAGAAGAAAGTATTCATCTATATTTATAGTCGTTCAGTTTAGCGAATAAACAATGTATCTGTATTATGTTTATCCTCCAACGTCAAAAAGTTCAAAACAACTGTCACAAAAGGAGCAGAAACAAACATCGTTCTAATCATTTTATTGTGTCCTCTGTGAAGTGTGCGCTTATATACTGTTACCCGTCGCTCAACATGAATCAGGTATCAGAAAAAAACTATATCTTGGTTAGTAATCGTATCCAGTCAATACAATCTGACTGCTCAAATTGAACCAGTGCAGGATAAACTGTCATTCACATTCAATCGTTCTTCTTAGCAAGGAACAATTTGTCCACATCATTAAAAGTTCTCCTTTGGCTAGAAAAAAAAACATCATTCTTACAAGTTCTTCAAAGCATAGTTTTCTAAACCATCGTCCAAATTCATAGTAGTTATGGCGAGCAAAGATACCCATTGTCCATATTTATTAGTCCCCAGGGGTATCATAATTTGAGGTGAGAGGCGGTTGTTCATTTTGCGTTAAGTGTAGAAGATCATGTGTTAAATCCTGGGTAGTCGAAACGAAAACTATAAAATTGGTATTTATTGTTCCTGCATTTATCACACAGCATTAGGTAGTTAGATCAAAGGCTGACTGACTCATTGAATTCCATATTTAATGCAAATAACTGTTCAAATTACAATAATTTTCATAAATACATTAATTTCATTATATAACTTGTATGGATGTATTGTAGATCTCATGTCATGGATATAACGTGCATGACTAAGACTTAAAGGGAGAGTAAAAATATATGACCTTAACCACTCTCTCGACCATATCCCCCCTTCCACTCCCCCATCAGTATATCCACTGAATAAAAAATATATATGCATGTAATATAAATTATTGCCTTTTTTGTTAAATGCAGTATAAAGTAATTTTTCTTCAGCTTAAAAAGAAAAAATACAACCGACAACTGAGAGAAAAAAACATACAACCAACAAGATTTTACTTTATACAATAACATAAACAAAACTGATATTTCTTCATATTAGTTTAATTGACGGAATGTTTCCATTTTTGTTTGTTTTGCTCAAATTTTTTTTTTTTTACTACTGTATAAAAAGAGACATGGACATTTTATATTGTGAGCATAAAATATTGCCATTTTTTTAAATGCAGAATAAAGTTTTTTTTTTATTCGGAAAAACAAAATATGACTAACATTGTTTGTTATTGTCGCTTCTCTAATTCTTTGACTGTTCTTCGTGTTTTTTACCAGTGAGAGAAAAATTTGTTCCATCACGTGTGATTTTTTTTGTTCTCGGTTTCTGATTGGATCTTCGAAAGGTCATGACCCAGACGGACTATTAGTATTTTAGTGCCTTTCAAATACTTTCTTCAATTTTAATTTGTTATTAACTATTGTTTACTTCAAATGAAAAACAGTGTCATTTCAATATTTTGTTTTCTTCAACAAGCGACATCGTTATGAATGACGTATTAATATCAACACTAAAATACGTCATCAAATGGAATGTGATGGGTTCCCCACGGGGTATTTAAAGTGCTATATTTCTAAAACAAAATAATTGACGTATTAAAGAATTAGAGAAACAGAATCTTTCTTTGTGAGCAGTTGATTATCGTATTTCTACAGTCTCGATAGTTAAACTTTAAAATTTCGAGCCTGTGGCGAGAAATTTTAAAGTTTAACTATCGAGACTGTAGAAATACGATAATCAACTGCTCGCAAAGAAAGATTCTATATTTCCAAAGGCCCCTCAATCTGAGGACATGATTATATGTTATTAAACTTCAGTAGATGTATGGTGGAATACACTGCGTGAATGACCCCTGAATAATAATAACTTCAATGTCGTTATGTTCTAAGAAACTATCATTGAAATTATTAAATTTTCTTCACATTAATAGGAACTATATTATTTACATTTTTGTGAAGTTTGTTCGATTGTTTTTAATTAAATTAATTAATTACATCATCTTCAATTGATAAATAAAAAAATATACATTGCAATTATTATACATTGTCTAAGTATTGAGACATATCAGGCACATCTTCAATTACAAAGTCCAGTAACATCTGTCCATATGCTTTACCCTGAAATAAGATAAATAAAATTATTGTTTAATATAGCATGTTGGGGGGGGGGGGGGGGGCGTCGTGGTCATGATCATTTTATTTTATTTGATAAATTGTGGCCATGATGTAGTCAGAGCCACCAATCTTCCATTGTTTAAGGGAAAATAATAATTATGTATTTCTTTCATCTTGCACTGAGGAATTACAAGCAATGAAGATTGCATGTGTCTTATATGTGGTTGTAAGAATAGCATATCAACACCTTACATGCTACTATGCAGGACTTACAAAGTGTACCAGTACTTCACTATTTGCAGGTGGCACATATTAGTAAAATTTGATCATTTTTCATGAATATCTTATACAACACTCCGGAGGTACCAAAGACCATTTTAGGCAGGTAAAAGTACCTGGTACTGCCCTGTACTGAAAGGCCTGACTATGGTGTCAATTTATCAAGATAAGCTTGATTGTCTTCTACTTTCACATTGATATAAAGTGAGCATTATAATTACCTGAGGATCACTTCTTAAAGAGGCCACACCACCTCCTCCTAATACATTAGGTAATACAAAGTTCATGCCATGTATACCAGGTACATCATATCTATAAATAGAAATAAAAATACCAGGCACATCATATCTATAAATAGAAATAAAATTATAACAATAGACTTATCCAAGTTTGTATCACTCACATAGAGATTGTCAATGATATGTAAATTTGACCTTTGATCTTTACACATGATAATATCTTTATCAAGAAACAAGCATGTTACAAATATATTATCATGTAATAATGTTACGCTATAGTGGCGTCATCTTTACAAAACCTCGTCATTTTTACAAATCCTCAATAAACATACCATCCTTGAAATGTTTAGCTTGAAATTGACTTCTCGTCGTACCTCGTATTTCAACCTTCGCCTTCAATGCCATTTTGTTCTGAGAAATCCATTCTCTCAAAAGTAAATTGATGATAGTATATATAAATTACATGGTTTCTTCAATATCACATCTTTATCACCTTAAGATGTGAGTTCAAATCCCACTCATGGTGAGGTGTACTTGATATAACATTATGTGATAAAGTTTGTCAGTGACTTGCGACAGGTCAGTGGTATTCTCCGGTTCCTCTGGTTTCCACCAATAAAACTGAAATATTATTAAAAGTGGCTTTACACACCATAACCCTAACCCCAAAACCCACATTTTTATCAACCCGAGATACCAATAAAATCATGAGAGCTGTTTAGGGATTACATTGATTGAGGGTTTATAAAGTCATGTCATATAGTCAAAACAGACGAAACCAGAGGCTCCCAGGAGCCTGTAATCGCTCACCTGGATCAAAGCTGCTTTCAATAACAACGCAACTGCACTGTGGTTGCCATCTTGGCGGGAGAGCGCAACTGCCTGACACAATTTTGGAAGAGGACCATCCAATGACTATTCCATCAAAGTTTGGTTTTAATTGAGCTACTGGTTCCAGACAAGATGGTTTTTATGTGAATTTCCCATAGGGTCCTATGTTAAACTAAGTACAGCTGTGCAGCCATCTTGGTCAGAGGGCGGGACCACCAGACACAATTTTAGAAGGACCACCCAAGAATCATTTCAGCAAAGTTTGGTTGAGATTAGCCCAATAGTTTCAGAGGAGGTTTTTTTTTAAATTTCATCCCCTCTTTTTTCCAATTTGCACAATCGGTCAAAATCGGCAAAAGTTCAAAGTTCATCAAAAGTCCTGTAATACATGTTAAAAAGCTCATCATTATGCTTATACAGTTTAAATTTGGGCACATTCTGGCTTAAAATAGAGCAGTTTTGGCCTTTTGAAGAAATTTCTATTTTTAGTAACGGTGGCCATCTTGGATACAGGACGGTGCTGACGGGCACAATTTTGAGAGGGACCCACCCAGGGACCATCCCTGCCAGGTTTGGTTTAATTTGGTTCAGCGGTTTCAGAGGAAAAGATTTAAATGTGATCTTTTATCAAAATATGCCTAATTTGCATAATCGGTATATATCGGCTGAAAGAAAAATTTCACAGAAAAACCCGGAATATATGTTAAACTACTCCTTGCCATGTAGCTGCAGTTAAAATTTGAGCTCATTTTGACTTACACTAAAGCATCAATGGACAATTAAAATTTCATCCCCCCTTTTTTCTATTTTTATCTTGGTGGCCATCTTGGTTGGAAGTCTGGATCACTGGACACAATTTTGGAAGGGGGCCATCCAAGGACCATTCCACCAAAGTTTGGTTGCAATTGGCCCAGTGGTTTCTGAGGAGAAGATTAAAATGTAAAATGTTGACGGACGGACGACGGACGGAAAGTGATGACAATAGTTCACATGGCCTAAAGGCCAGGTGAGCTAAAAATGTGTCACCATAACTTATTCATATCGTCACAGGCATAGCATGTGCCAGGATTTTCTACATAATATATTTAAAATTCAGTTTATACAGGATTCCTTTTTTATTCAGGGTTCAGTTTATACAGGATTCCTTTTTTATTCAGGGTTCAGTTTATACAGGATTCCTTTCTTATTCAGGGTTCGGTCTAGACTAGTTTATACAGGATTCCTTTTTTATTCAGGGTTCGGTCTAGACTAGTTTATACAGGATTCCTTTTTTATTCAGGGTTCGGTCTAGACTAGTTTATACAGGATTCCTTTTTATTCAGGTTTAGACAGGTTTCACTGTACAAAGTACATTATTGTTTGAATATTTTAATACATGATCCTGCTGTACCTTAATTATCATGTTTTCAATGCATCTTGGGGGCATGTATGATAAGAGTGGTTAGAGTCATTGACATATTACCAAAAGTCTTACACTATTGATATGAGTTGGTGCCTAGATACCGCCTCAAGTGTGAAAATTTCCGACACCTGTCCAATGCGGGGGTGTCACTAGTCTGTGTGATTTATCTGTCTTGGTTAGAAGTCTGGTAGATTAAATACAGCTGTAAAGTTGCTGAAAGTGACAAACATCAATAACCTCAACCATGGTTACCATGACGATCAACACCAATAACCCTACGATGGTGACCATGACGATAAACACCAATAAGCCTAACCCTGGACAAGTATATCATCAAGGATGTTAATAGTCTTACCGTTGTACATGAGATTTCGTTGAATCTTTCTTATCAAATAAATGCAAAAAATAATTCTCTATGGCTTCTGGAGTTAGTTGTTGTCTGAGGTAGGGTAATATTGCAGGATGTCTGGCAACCACTCCTGTAATTAGTGAAAATTTAATATTGTAAAATAAGAAAAATCTATATTTAGCTGCTACATTATTTACTAGACAAGAAGATAATGTAATTTAAACACTTAAAATAACAAATTATATGACCACTATAGGTGAAATTTTCAAAACTTTTCTACCACCTCCCATTTTCCACTTACAATAGTTGGACTTATTCCTAATATTCTGGACAAGATGAAGGTATAGGAAACAGAAGACAGATTACAATACTGTTTTTACCTTTTTATCTGTATAATTAGGTACCTAAATTATGGGTGTCATTAATTTATTCATCAGGAATATTAGTGTTTTTGGTAGTTACAAGAAAATAACTAAATATAGCACTTTGTACAGGTAGAACAAGCAGCCTAGTTGACCTTGATATTGCTTGTATTTATCCATCAGTGAATATAAAAAAAACTAAATTATCAAAAAATCATGGGGTCCGTGATCGTATGGTCATTGGATTTACAACTACTTGTGCAATCAGTGCCTATCGTCACTAAAAATGTGAGTTCGAACTCCGTTCATGGCGAGGTGCACTCGATATAACATTATGTGATCAAGTTTGTCAGTGACTTGGGACGGGTCAGTGGTTTTCTCCAGGTATTTCGGTTTCCTCCACCAATAAAACTGACTCACGATATAACTGAAATAATGTTGAAAGTGGCGTTAAACACCACAAACCAAACCAAAAGTCTCCACAATTAGTAAATACCTCTAACCTATGTGACTGGTCCCCTGTTAAGACTTACCTATGTTACATGTATTTCCTTTGTCTCCACTCCTTGTAAATGCCAAGTCCTCTAATCTGTATGACTGGTTCCCTTTACTGACTGGTTTCTCCTCCTTGTTGTCCTCAGACTGAGGCTTATATTCAGCAGTAGGAACAGATTCAGGTTGATATTTTTCTTTGTGTTCTCCATTCATATAAATATCAACCTAAAACAAGAAAATATCTCGCATATATATATTATTAAAAGAAAGATAGTTATCTCCCTTATTCATTGTAGAGTTACCTCCCTTATTCATTGTTAATCCTGAAATTCTTGTTACTTAGATTTTATGATTTTTTATTTGATTTTTGGTGTTTTAACGCCACTTTCAGCAATATATCAGCTATATCATGGCGACCAGTTTTAGTGGTGGAAGAAGACGGAGTACCCGGAGAGAACCACCGACCATGGGCAAACAACTGGTAAACTTTATCACTTGCGGCTGCGAGTCGAGTGCACCTTTTTTTGTAATTTACAAAGCCGGGAGCGAACCCACGCAGTATTGGTGATAGGCTTGTATGAGTTGTTAGGTAATCCAACTACCTAACTCATTGAGCCACCCGGGCCCTACTTAGATTTTAACTATGGTCATTAATTTGGGATGGGCTATGGAGCTTAACAACAATATTTCAGCTATGGTCAGTTTTATTGGTGGAGGAAACCGGAGTACCTGGAAAAAACCACCAACCTGCTGCAAGTCACTGACAAACTTGATCACATAATGCATCAAGTACACCTCGCCATGAGCAGAATTTGAACTCACAATGTTAGTGGTGATAGGTACTGATTGCATAGGTAGTTGTAAATCCAACTACCATATCATGACGACCCTTGTAAGTAATTTGACATAATATGTAATGTCAGTAAACATCAAATTCATTAAGAAATAAAAAAGTCTGCATAATAGGCATTTATTTGTAACAACGAATTAATAAACCTCCAACATAACATTGTCTAAATGGGAAATGTGAAGGGATAAACAATTTTTAATTTGTACATTATAGGCCTAATTTTGTTAAAATTATAAACTGGAAATCATATTAATACATGAAAAAAATATTAAAATATTACGTTTATTTCACATGTGACAAAATAAATAGATAAACGGTATTATAATTTGTACCTATTTTTTCTTATTAATACTTACATCAATGTTATCCTTAGGATACAGGAAAGAAAACAGTCTTAAAACTGGTGACCTGTATTACAAAAAATAAATAAATAAAGCAGTCTTAAAACTGGTGACCTGTATTAAAGAAATAAATACATTTCTAAAAATGCTTGAAGACATACATTGTATTTTATGCCAATCTATTGAACCATAGATTACCACAACTTATTGTAGCAATTTTGTGCCTGTCCCAAACCAAAACCTGGATTTCTGTCATATGTTGTGGTCTAATTTTATGTTCAATGAGGTTGGTTGGTTGGTTTATGGTGTTTAATGCCACTTTCAACAATATTTCAGTTATATAGTGAATGTCAGTTTTATTGGTGGAAGAAACTGGAGTACACAGAGAAAACCACTGTCCAAAAGTCACTGACAAACTTTATCACAATGTTGTATCTAGTACACCTCACCATGAACGGGTTTTGAACTCACAGCTTTAGTGGTGATCATTGATTTGAGGAGAGAGGTGTTTGTTTGCTTTGTAGGTAGAACTATTGACCATCACTATTTAAACTTGATTTTCATTATGAAATATCAAAACAACAGCACAACTGATCATGGAACATGTAAAAAAAATAAATAAAAAAAATAACTTACACCCTAGGTCTACCTCCAACCATGCCAGTCAAACCAGGAGCTATAAAAAAGGAAAACAACTCATGAGATGGTAAAATTAGATATTTATAGATATTAGTCTTTAATTTGCCTACAACATCAATTAAATGAGTAATTGCTATACGAGATAAAAATCTATTATTTTATATTATTTTATTATGAACTTCTGAGCTGAGTCAATTATTTTTAGGAATCTGAGAATGTATATTCCCATTTTTTCCCAGAAATTAAGTTATCAAGACACAGAAGAAGATATTATTTTATCAAATAAAATTTATTTAATCTTAAGATGTTTGCGAGATCTTTTTTAATTTATTATTTGATGACCACTAACATCTAACACCATTCTTCATGCAAGGTAAGCTTTCATTGACATTTGGAAGCTCTCTACTCTTTTCACTATACATCAACACTTTACAATGCCAAAAGATTTTGTAGGTCAATGACTGGTCAATTAAAATGTGACCAGATATAGGATGTTGTTTGCTATCATTGAATTTTGGCCAAAAATGGAAGAATATGTCTTTAGGACACGGATGTCCACCCATTCTTTCTAAGGTAAACAGAGGTATAACTCTGGGATCATTAACCAAAATTGAACTTGACCTGTGTGTTGAATCCGGGTCGTTTCGCCCCACTTAATCGCTATTATATTATAATAGATGAAGTCTTTTTCGACAATTTTTTGGTAATTATTTATTTATTAGTTGTATGCAAAAAAAAAAAAATAATTCATTCATTTTGGTCTACTTTAATTATTTATTTATTGGTTGTATTTTGGTCAGTGGAATATTGTTGAACACAAAAGGGAGAATATTTTTCTCAAAAAAGAATCATCATGAAGGGGTTTAGATTCACTTAATATGTGTACAGAATGGCAACAAAATATGACGAAATCGACTAACGAAGACATCAAACTCTCCTTCATATGCTAATTTCTCGGATATTTATAACAATAATAAATATCAGATTTCGTATCAGGTGTCAAACAATGAAAGTGAACAATGAAATTTTACACATTTAATCAGGTGTCAAACAAAGAGTAAAGCAATACATAATATTAAACACGTCAAGAAAGCATGTTACCGTGTAATTATGAGGAAGAAATTACGAGGAAGACAAAAATAAAGTACCCATGAACAAGCCTTACAACATCCAAAATACGAATATTTGCAATGGTATTTTCCATATTTCATTTTTTAAAGCACTATTAATAAATGAGGGCGAAACGACCCGGGGCGAATGGGAATAGAGGCGAAACGACTCAGGGGGCGAACGGGATTCGGGGCGAAACGACCCGGTACCATGTATTGTGGTCAAAACATTGTTCAATAAATTTCTAATTATTTTCTAAAGAGGAATTACAGTTATTGAATGGAAAGCTGGGAAATTAGTAAAAACAAATTGGCATATCAAGTGGCATAACTCCAGAACGAAAAAAGTGTTAAAGTCTTGAATCAAACTTGACATGCTTTTTATGTTTCCTGATCTTGTGCAGTGTTCTAGGATTTTTCTGCAACAGCAACTTTCCATGGGAAAGTGCATACCAATAATTCACTTGCCCACA
This sequence comes from Bathymodiolus septemdierum, assembly GCA_963383655.1. NCBI lineage: Eukaryota > Metazoa > Mollusca > Bivalvia > Mytilida > Modiolidae > Bathymodiolus > Bathymodiolus septemdierum. The sequence goes on from OY726524.1 coordinate 7,586,133, forward strand.
GACCAAATTTACTTTCCCTGATTAATTCATTTTGTAGCTTGATTAAAATGTTATTTAGATGAAATACATTTGATCCAGTAATAAAGCTGTAGTGCTTAGCTAATGTAGGGTAATCTTTGTACAGTAATATGATTAAATTGTTCACACTCACCCATTCCTGTTCCAGCAGCAGCTATTTCTCTGGAGAAGAATTCTAAAGCTTTCTTTTGATGATGATGTACTGCCAACCATAATACTGACTCTCGGCTGCCCTAAAGGAGATTTTTATTGGATTTATTTTTAACATGCTTAAAAATGTAATAACATCATAGTAAAAGAATCACAAATTTCATAATTAATCTGGGGCAGCTGTGGCCGTGATCATTTGGTAGTAAGGAAATCGTAATATGATCAAGTTTCAGCGGACATGAAAATTCTCACTGATGAAAAAAGAGGAATCCGCTATTCAAAGCCAGAATACCTTCATTTTCTAGCTGTTTGGACCAAGTTTGACACATTTTATTTCTAATTCTAATTCAATTATAATGTAACACGTATTTTCATTAGCTATCGAGAGCTGTCAAATCTGCAGTTGACATGCCTGAAGGACCGAATGCACTTGTTTGTAAACAATATGGCTGACCCAGATATTTCCGACTATGAATTTGACGCTGACGACCTATTATTGATGCTGATCATCATTCCACAGTTTGAGTAAAATACAATACAGTTATCTCAATTCTAATGCAATACTGAACATAAAAATGTATTCTTGCATATCCCTAGGTCTAAAAATCACACAAATTAAAATTCTGCGAAATATTGTTGAACGACTTTGGCACATAAACAACGTGACGTCATATGAAGACTTCCCATTTAAAATGTAAAGATCAGACTTATTTGGCTTTGTGTACGCTTGAATTTTGATAGAATTTAACTAAAATAAGTTTTCAAGGTAGGCATTTTAATTATTTTTGTGTAATGTTGTACATATGACATGTAGGATTTCACGTTTTCAAGATTCTTGTTTTTTGTATTAGAAACATTTATTTACGAAATACTCAAATAATAGTAATTCTTATGTGATTTATATTTTTTTGAAGATACTATGTTACAAATATAAAGTTTGTTGGATTCAAAATAGTTGTTTTTTTAAATCACTTGTTGACAGACTATTTTTTTTAGCAAAAGGAATTTGAAAAGTGCATATATTTCGTCATTTATTTGTATGTTTTCAAACTAGTGTGTACACGTTGGGAGAATTTCATAAGAATAGGAAAAACAGTACTGTATTTGAAAAGTTGTCGGTGTCAATTGTGGATTTGACTGTCGCAAATATCCGTTTTACTGGCTCTGCTTCGCGTCGCCAGTAAAACTGCATTTCCGACTGTCAAATCCACAATTGACACCTCCAACTCTTCAAATACAGTACTGTTATTCCTTAAATATGTTGCTCAAAAAAGGGAGAATCTGCCAATCAAAGGAAAACTTTCATCTCTTGAGTTTGTCAATATCTTGCTGTAGGTTTGTAGTTTTCTTCAGAATTTTCTCCATCAATCAAATTGAAATATTGTTGAAAGTGACATTAAACACCATATCCTATAAGCATGGTTAATATCCACCTTCTAAAAAAGTGCTGTGGCCAAGAAAACTGAAAAAAATACACTAAAAGTTTTAAAACCTGCATTAATGAGCGGCCACCAGCTGCAAACAGTCTGACCATATTTACATGCTATTTTAACTCAAATATGTCATGGTCACTCAAAGTTTATCTCATTGTATCAGTTTACTTCTATTAAATGACACCTATCATCCTAAACTTAAATATGTCATGGTCACTCAAACTTTATCTCATTGTATCAGTTTACTTCTATTAAATGACACCTATCATCCTAAACTTAAATATGTCATGGTCACTCAAAGTTTATCTCATTGTATCAGTTTACTTCTATTAAATGACACCTATCATCCTAAACTTAAATATGTCATGGTCACTCAAAGTTTATCTCATTGTATCAGTTTACTTCTATTAAATGACACCTATCATCCTAAACTTAAATACGTCATGGTCACTCAAACTTTATCTCATTGTATCAGTTTACTTCTATTAAATGACACCCATCATCCTAAACTTAAATATGTCATGGTTACTCAAAGTTTATCTCATTGTATCAGTTTACTTCTATTAAATGACACCTATCATCCTAAACTTAAATATGTCATGGTCACTCAAAGTTTATCTCATTGTATCAGTTTACTTCTATTAAATGACACCTATCATCCTAAACTTAAATGTGTCATGGTCACTCAAAGTTTATCTCATTGTATCAGTTTACTTCTATTAAATGACACCTATCATCTTAAACTTAAATATGTCATGGTCACTCAAACTTTATCTCATTGTATCAGTTTACTTCTATTAAATGACACCCATCATCCTAAACTTAAATATGTCATGGTTACTCAAAGTTTATCTCATTGTATCAGTTTACTTCTATTAAATGACACCTATCATCCTAAACTTAAATATGTCATGGTCACTCAAAGTTTATCTCATTGTATCAGTTTACTTCTATTAAATGACACCTATCATCCTAAACTTAAATATGTCATGGTCACTCAAACTTTATCTCATTGTATCAGTTTACTTCTATTAAATGACACCTATCATCCTAAACTTAAATATGTCATGGTCACTCAAAGTTTATCTCATTGTATCAGTTTACTTCTATTAAATGACACCTATCATCCTAAACTTAAATATGTCATGGTCACTCAAACTTTATCTCATTGTATCAGTTTACTTCTATTAAATGACACCTATCATCCTAAACTTAAATATGTCATGGTCACTCAAACTTTATCTCATTGTATCAGTTTACTTCTATTAAATGACACCTATCATCCTAAACTTAAATATGTCATGGTTACTCAAAGTTTATCTCATTGTATCAGTTTACTTCTATTAAATGACACCTATCATCCTAAACTTAAATATGTCATGGTCACTCAAACTTTATCTCATTGTATCAGTTTACTTCTATTAAATGACACCTATCATCCTAAACTTAAAAAATAATCAGCTGTATTTAACATTTGAGGCGTTCTCAATACTAATTTATCAATAAATTGAATTATTAACTAATTGACCGTAAACGTTACAAAAACACAACAGCATTACAAAGTAAACAACCATGTTTTCCAATAAATTACCTTCCGGTAACAGTAATACACAAATCATTACGAACCGTAAGTGACAGTCCAATCGGCCAAATAAGTGGTCAATTGCTTTATGAGGTCATCTTTTTTCCTATGTCCCATAGGTGACCATTGTATACAAGTTTAAACGTATGTGTTTGATTTCGTCTATTGACAGTTTTTCGTCCTATTAGTTTCTGACATTATTTAGATAGGTATAAATCTTTTTCCTTGACTGTTGTGTGCTTGCCCTGTTATAGTTTATAAAGTAAAACATTTATGTGATGTCAGTTATATAGTTTTTATTTGAGGTTTACTTTTTAATTTTACCTGAGGTAGGTTTGACATTGGGCCATAATTCTGTTCGGATCCTATGATTTCTGTATGAACTCTAGTAAAATCCTCCAAGTTCAACTGACCAAATATTCTCCTGCATCTGAAACACAGTTTAAATCAAATTTTAGTTAAGTCAGTTCCATTAAAAATATGCTGATGATTTATCTGTAGTCTTAAACTGACCTAAACACAGACAAAAACAGCCAATCAAAAAAACATTAATCAAATAAATATAATGAAAATCCTTGTTTAAAAAAACCCCAAAAACACTGTACAGTATAAAGTCTACCAATTTACATGAGCAAAATACTCATAATTATTCATTACCTTTTTATGATTTGTTCTGCTACTTTCTCTCCTTTCTGCTTGGTATTAGGACCTCCCATTACAGCCACAGCTGTTGATCTGTAACCATCTGCATATGTTGCACTGGCCTAAATATATGAAGAGCATGATTATTAAATTCTAATTGTCATAAAAACTCTCGATATTAAATTAGAAGTTGGTCTTATACATTCTAGAAATATTGATTGTAAAATGTTACTAATATGTACATTCTGTAAGGAATTTCTTTCAGATTCTGGATATTGTTTACACAAATTTTTGAAACGCTGAATTTTCATTTCTTGCGTTAGTGTCTTAGATTTAATAAAAACTTGGCCCGATTTTTTTCTTCTTCCAGATCGCATCGGTGGTGTAATGATTGTGGGTTCGAGCCCCAAACGGGTCAAACCAAAGACTATTAAAAAAAATTGGTATTTGTTGCTTCTCCGCTAAGCACACAGCATTAAGGAGAAAGAGCAATGACTGGTTGGCTCAGAAACAGGATAATTTGTCCGAGAGGGGCGACATGCCTACCCACAGATTGTTGTTTCAGTGAGCTAGCACTATAAAAATCCAACTTAGCATGTTGGTCTAGTACAAAGTGGACCTCATCATCTTCTCATTGAAAATTAACTTGTTCTCGCCATAACATAGCTGAAAATTGCAGACTTGGCATTAAACAACAATCAGTCAATCACTCCTGATAATTTTTTTCAGCACTATGTACTTTACAGAGTGGAGTCTTAGAGGGAAATTTTGGAGTGGTGTTGTAGCAAAATATAAATGAATTTTCTATTAATAGCTTTTAATAGTCTGTGTCACATGATCCATTTTTCCAAAATATGGTACTTATATTTTATATCCCCATTCCTTACACGTTTGCATTTAAAATCAAATATTATACTTCATCACAAATTAAATGGTCCATGTTTTATATTCTCCCTTGAAAATTTGAATGAATGAATACATCCTACACTTTCTCTACAGAGATTTAACTGTACATGGTCGCCATCTTTGTTTATAAAGGGACGCTGAGTTGTTTATCTCCCTTCACTAATTTAGCTTCTACATTTTCAATAACTACATTCTGTTTATGTTAATCCATATCTGAGTAAAATATCACAACATTGTGGTCTTACTTCGTCCACCAATATTTTGTATTTCTTTTACCCATTTGTTGGCATTAAGACGAATTCCAAGAACATCTGACCAAATGCACCCAAGTTTCACTTCCGGTATAAAAAAAAACAACTAAAAACTGAATGTTAATTCACCTATGACACACAAATAAAACCAGTACATTCAAATTGATTCAAATGAAGAGACAAATCATTGTGGAATTTAAGTTTCACAAAGAATGATCTCTCAGATTCCATTAGTCTAACCCAACACAGTAAGTAGTTTTCATTTCCGAACGTTGCAACAGATGACACAATGCGGTGACACAAAGTATAAATGTTCAATTGATTTGACAGATCTTCATTATAATAGATCTTGATCTGTAACCATAAATAATGTCCTTTTGACATTATTACATGTATAATTCTTTCGGCAGACACTCCATAGTTAAGCTTAACATTGTTAGTGGTCAGTAAGTAATTAGTGAGAACTAGTTGCTGACCTGTGTAGTTATACCTTATACTGATTGGTTGGTGGAGTTCCTCGTACCCCTGTCACAAATACTGCAGCATCATCACTTCCTGCTGTCAAAATAGATGGTTACCATGGTTATATAAACAAACTGAACAAAAAAAAAAGTTTTCAGATTACCAAAGTGTAAATGAAAATTCCTATTTTCAATTTTACTTCAAAAAGATTGCTTGTAATTCAAAATACATATAAAAACTGAGGCTAAATGTATATAACCTGGCCAATAGGAAAATTGTAGTGTTTTAAAAGACAGGGCTAAATACAGATATGTTACGGAACAAACATGAAATGATGCTTATCGTATAAATTGTCCTACAAGTGATGAAGGGGGCATTGGCATAACCAACTGAGTATTAATGACAATGAGACACTAATAGGTTCTTACACAAATCCATGTTGAAAATCAAGGATATCTTCACTAATGTGATAAAATCTGTCATTTACACTGAATGGGAAAAGGGTAAGTAAAAGGCAATATAATTTCTCACACGATCTTCAATTTGGCAGAAGGTAAGAACCTATTTCTTCTGTAAAATACAACTATAAAACTCCACAGACCTATGGATTAAAGCCAAAACTTGCCACTCCTTGAATTTCCAGAGACAAAGACAAATAAGAAAGAAAGAATTAGGGTTAGGGTTATGGTGTTGAAAGCTACTTTCAACAATATTTAAGCTATATTGTGGTGGGCAGAAAGAAAGAAAACACAAACTTTTAAGAGAATCACTTCAAAAACAATCCTACTATGTAACAATTTTATCACATATGTTGCTTCTGACAAAAATATTATTTTAAATTTCAGCCGAGAAGAAAACATAATTGCCCTAGCAGCCATGTTGAATTTCCAATGTAATGAAATACAAATAATATGTAAAACTTACATTTAACTTCATCTAACTGTACATCAGTAAAACTTACATTTAATTTCATCTAATAGTACATCAGTAAAACTTACATTTAACTTCATCTAATAGTACATCAGTAAAACTTACATTTAACTTCATCTAACTGTACATCAGTCAAACTTACATTTAACTTCATCTAACTGTACATCAGTCAAACTTACATTTAACTTCATCTAACAGTACATCAGTAAAACTTACATTTAATTTCATCTAACAGTACATCAGTAAAACTTACATTTAATTTCATCTAATAGTACATTAGTAAAACTTACATTTAACTTCATCTAATAGTACATCAGTAAAACTTACATTTAACTTCATCTAATAGTACATCAGTAAAATTTACATTTAACTTCATCTAACTGTACATCAGTCAAACTTACATTTAACTTCATCTAACTGTACATCAGTAAAACTTACATTTAACTTCATCTAACAGTACATCAGTAAATTTTACATTTAATTTCATCTAACAGTACATCAGTAAAACTTACATTTAATTTCATCTAATAGTACATCAGTAAAACTTACATTTAACTTCATCTAATAGTACATCAGTAAAACTTACATTTAACTTCATCTAATAGTACATCAGTAAAACTTACATTTAACTTCATCTAACTGTACATCAGTAACACTTACATTTAACTTCATCTAACTGTACATCAGTAAAACTTACATTTAACTTCATCTAATAGTACATCAGTAAAACTTACATTTAACTTCATCTAACTGTACATCAGTCAAACTTACATTTAACTTCATCTAATAGTACATCGGTAAAACTTACATTTAACTTCATCTAATAGTACATCGGTAAAACTTACATTTAACTTCATCTAACTGTACATCAGTAAAACTTACATTTAACAGTACATCAGTAAAACTTACATTTAACTTCATCTAATAGTACATCAGTAAAACTTACATTTAACTTCATCTAACAGTACATCAGTAAAACTTACATTTAACTTCTTCTAACAGCACATCAGTAAAACTTACATTTAACTTCATCTAACTGTACATCAGTAAAACTTACATTTAACTTCATCTAACAGTACATCAGTAAAACTTACATTTAACTTCATCTAACAGTACATCAGTAAAACTTACATTTAACTTCATCTAATAGTACATCAGTAAAACTTGCATTTAACTTCATCTAACTGTACATCAGTAAAACTTACATTTAACTTCATCTAATAGTACATCAGTAAAACTTACATTTAACTTCATCTAACTGTACATCAGTAAAACTTACATTTAACTTCATCTAACAGTACATCAGTAAAACTTACATTTAACCTCATCTAACTGTACATCAGTAAAACTTACATTTAACTTCATCTAACAGTACATCAGTAAAACTTACATTTAACTTCATCTAACTGTACATCAGTAAAACTTACATTTAACTTCATCTAACAGTACATCAGTAAAACTTACATTTAACTTCATCTAATAGTACATCAGTAAAACTTGCATTTAACTTCATCTAACTGTACATCAGTAAAACTTACATTTAACTTCATCTAATAGTACATCAGTAAAACTTACATTTAACTTCATCTAACTGTACATCAGTAAAACTTACATTTAACTTCATCTAACAGTACATCAGTAAAACTTACATTTAACTTCATCTAACTGTACATCAGTAAAACTTACATTTAACTTCATCTAACAGTACATCAGTAAAACTTACATTTAACTTCATCTAATAGTACATCAGTAAAACTTGCATTTAACTTCATCTAACTGTACATCAGTAAAACTTACATTTAACTTCATCTAATAGTACATCAGTAAAACTTACATTTAACTTCATCTAACTGTACATCAGTAAAACTTACATTTAACTTCATCTAACTGTACATCAGTAAAACTTACATTTAACTTCATCTAACAGTACATCAGTAAAACTTACATTTAACTTCATCTAATAGTACATCAGTAAAACTTGCATTTAACTTCATCTAATAGTACATCAGTAAAACTTGCATTTAACTTCATCTAACTGTACATCAGTAAAACTTACATTTAACTTCATCTAATAGTACATCAGTAAAACTTACATTTAACTTCATCTAACTGTACATCAGTAAAATTTACATTTAACTTCATCTAACAGTACATCAGTAAAACTTGCATTTAACTTCATCTAACTGTACATCAGTAAAACTTACATTTAACTTCATCTAACAGTACATCAGTAAAACTTACATTTAACTTCATCTAACAGTACATCAGTAAAACTTACATTTAACTTCATCTAACTGTACATCAGTAAAACTTACATTTAACTTCATCTAACTGTACATCAGTAAAACTTACATTTAACTTCATCTAACAGTACATCAGTAAAACTTGCATTTAACTTCATCTAATAGTACATCAGTAAAACTTACATTTAACTTCATCTAACTGTACATCAGTAAAACTTACATTTAACTTCATCTAATAGTACATCAGTAAAACTTACATTTAACTTCATCTAACTGTACATCAATAAAACTTACATTTAACTTCATCTAACTGTACATCAGTAAAACTTACATTTAACTTAATCTAATAGTACATCAGTAAAACTTGCATTTAACTTCATCTAACTGTACATCAGTAAAACTTACATTTAACTTAATCTAATAGTACATCAGTAAAACTTACATTTAACTTCATATAATAGTACATCAGTAAAACTTACATTTAACTTCATCTAACAGCACATCAGTAAAACTTACATTTAACTTCATCTAACTGTACATCAGTAAAACTTACATTTAACTTCATCTAACAGTACACCAGTAAAACTTACATTTAACTTCATCTAACAGTACATCAGTAAAACTTACATTTAACTTCATCTAACAGTACATCAGTAAAACTTACATTTAACTTCATCTAATAGTACATCAGTAAAACTTGCATTTAACTTCATCTAACTGTACATCAGTAAAACTTACATTTTACTTCATCTAATAGTACATCAGTAAAACTTACATTTAACTTCATCTAACTGTACATCAGTAAAACTTACATTTAACTTCATCTAACAGTACATCAGTAAAACTTACATTTAACTTCATCTAACTGTACATCAGTAAAACTTACATTTAACTTCATCTAATAGTACATCAGTAAAACTTACATTTAACTTCATCTAACTGTACATCAGTAAAACTTACATTTAACTTCATCTAACTGTACATCAGTAAAACTTACAATTAACTTCATCTAACAGTACATCAGTAAAACTTACATTTAACTTCATCTAACTGTACATCAATAAAACTTACATTTGACTTCATCTAACTGTACATCAGTAAAACTTACATTTAACTTAATCTAATAGTACATCAGTAAAACTTACATTTAACTTCATCTAACTGTACATCAGTAAAACTTACATTTAACTTAATCTAATAGTACATCAGTAAAACTTACATTTAACTTCATATAATAGTACATCAGTAAAACTTACATTTAACTTCATCTAACAGCACATCAGTAAAACTTACATTTAACTTCATCTAACTGTACATCAGTAAAACTTACATTTAACTTCATCTAACAGTACACCAGTAAAACTTACATTTAACTTCATCTAACAGTACATCAGTAAAACTTACATTTAACTTCATCTAACAGTACATCAGTAAAACTTACATTTAACTTCATCTAATAGTACATCAGTAAAACTTGCATTTAACTTCATCTAACTGTACATCAGTAAAACTTACATTTAACTTCATCTAATAGTACATCAGTAAAACTTACATTTAACTTCATCTAACTGTACATCAGTAAAACTTACATTTAACTTCATCTAACAGTACATCAGTAAAACTTACATTTAACTTCATCTAACTGTACATCAGTAAAACTTACATTTAACTTCATCTAACAGTACATCAGTAAAACTTACATTTAACTTCATCTAATAGTACATCAGTAAAACTTGCATTTAACTTCATCTAACTATACATCAGTAAAACTTACATTTAACTTCATCTAATAGTACATCAGTAAAACTTACATTTAACTTCATCTAACTGTACATCAGTAAAACTTACATTTAACTTCATCTAACAGTACATCAGTAAAACTTACATTTAACTTCATCTAACTGTACATCAGTAAAACTTACATTTAACTTCATCTAACAGCACATCAGTAAAACTTACATTTAACTTCATCTAACTGTACATCAGTAAAACTTACATTTAACTTCATCTAACAGTACATCAGTCAAACTTACATTTAACTTCATCTAACTGTACATCAGTAAAATCACAGACAACATCAGGGAGGTAATAACGAGTAGGATCTCCAATCTCGTACAATAACTGTTCACTAACTGTACCTCGACTGACAAGTCCTCCTGTCCCTTTAGGTTTTGTAACGACAAAATCACCATTAGCGCTACATTCTACTACAGGAAATCCTATGTGTTCCCTGAAATAAACCTCATCTAGTTACATTCTACTACAGGAAATCCTATGTGTTCCCTGAAATAAACCTCATCTAGTTACATTCTACTACAGGAAATCCTATGTGTTCTCTGAAATAAACCTCATCTAGTTACATTCTACTACAGGAAATCCTATGTGTTCCCTGAAATAAACCTCATCTAGTTACATTCTACTACAGGAAATCCTATGTGTTCCCTGAAATAAACCTCATCTAGTTACATTCTACTACAGGAAATCCTATGTGTTCCCTGAAATAAACCTCATCTAGTTACATTCTACTACAGGAAATCCTATGTGTTCTCTGAAATAAACCTCATCTAGTTACATTCTACTACAGGAAATCCTATGTGATCCCTGAAATAAACCTCATCTAGTTACATTCTACTACAGGAAATCCTATGTGTTCCCTGAAATAAACCTCATTTAGTTACATTCTACTACAAGAAATCCAATGTGTTCCCTGAAATAAACCTCATCTAGTTACATTCTACTACAGGAAATCCTATGTGTTCCCTGAAATAAACCTCATCTAGTTACATTCTACTACAGGAAATCCTATGTGTTCCCTGAAATAAACCTCATGTAGTTACATTCTACTACAGGAAATCCTATGTGTTCCCTGAAATAAACCTCATCTCAGCTAGAACTTTTATCTCATATTTTAATCTGAACATCGTGGCATGAAGTAAATGGTATATTTCTGTGATTTTGTAATTTCCTAATTTACTTTAGAGGAACAAAAATTGATCTGCATGCTATTTGTAATAAATTTTAATTCAACATTATTCTGATGTCTGCCACCAGAATGCATATTTGTATTTCAAGGGCTACAACCTCAGATGTACATTAATAATATTTGAGCTTCTGTATCAATTTCATTTAACATCCAAAGTTTGTATTTTTTGTTTTTCAAGGGGCATAACTCCTACAGAGATAGCACTAGCTTCTGTATACATTAATAGATTGATTGTTGTTTTATATCAAGTGAGTTGTATTTCAGCCATATCCATGATGAGAGAAAGTTTTAAACATTAAATCATGTAAACGGTGGCACTAGAATTGGCCTATGGATTGATGTTTTAATTGCTCTGCTCTTCTATTTTCATTTTAAGCCTTTTTTCTTCTTTAGAATGTAATGTAGTAGAAATATTAAATGTCTTAACAAGTAGTTTTATCAATGGTTTTGGCAAGACAGACATGAATTACCAATCAGGAATTTTGGTATTTGTGTCCAGTGCCGACTGGGGTGCAGGTGGCATGGTTTTGTTGAGTTTATGTGGATCGTTGATTCGATCAGGGTTGGATTGTGGATGTATCGTTTGCGGTTCTGCCCGTTTGTCGTGTATCAGGTTGTTTGATGTAGTCCATCATCAGGGATTGCGACTCTCACTTGGAGAGTTCAGAGTGTCTCCGGTTAAGAGTTTGTATGTTGAAGTGAGTGAGCCTTCCCTTGAAGACAGACGTGTCAGGCTTAGTGTGCGGTGTGCAACAGAATTGAGGGCTTATCCTTCAAGTCTTGCATGCGACTGTGTTCTTAGTCCTTTATATGAGGATGTTTGCGATAAGCAGCCCAATGCAGTTCAACCTTTTGGACTCTTGAGTGGAATCATACTTTGAGGGTTCTGATATAGATTTGGATGACGTGGCACCTATTGTGATTCCTGAGGGCCTTCCATTGTTGGATCCAGGACCTATCTTTGGTTTTGAACTTGCACAATACGAGTCTGAAACGGACCCTTTACTGGTTCGGCAACGTTTTGCTGAAGTTGGATCTGTAGTGTCTGAATGCTTTGCAATGTGTACTGATGGTTCAGGGGATGGGGATGGAGTGGCGTCGGCGACTGTTTTCGGACGGCAGGTCTGTCACCGATCTTCAGTACAGAGACTGATGCAGTTCTTCTTGCTTAGAGGTTCGTTGCATCTTCTGAATTCTCTTTCTTGCCTCTTGGCAGTTGAGTTGTGAAACTCGAAGCCCTTTCATTTTAAAACTGGTTGAAATTTTTAAGGGGCCTTGTTGCTATTGGTGAATGTGTTACTTTCGCATGGATTCCTAGTCATGTGGGTGTCCATGGGAGCACAGTCGTCGACCAGGAGGCCAGGGACGCATTGGATGAACCTGTGTCCAATTGTTCTGTTCCATGCACGTATTTTGATCCTTTTATGGCAAAATGTATTTTGGGGTGCTTGCAAGATAGCTGGGATCAGCAAATTCATAATGGGTTGTATGAGGTACATTCACTGGTTGGCTGGACTCCTTGTTCTTGCGGTCAGAGTTGGAAGGAGCAGGTGGTCTTGACCAGATGTCGTGTTGGACATAGTAGATTGGCACATGGTTATCTGTTGAATAATGGGGAGCAACCGGAGGGTGTTCCGTGTGGTTCCGGTTGTTCACTTGAACATGTTCTACTTGACTGCGTGGATGTTGTTGACGTTCGTCAGACTTTCTACAGTATCAACAGTTTATATGATTTGTTTACACAGTTTTGAAGTTTCTGGGAAAAATTGATTTATATGCAAAAATGTAGTTTGGTATCATGTGTTCTCGATGCATGGTTTTATCTTTTTGATGTTTCTTTTATTTGTATATATAGTCCGATTGTTTTGTAGACAGGTGTGTTTTGTGTTTTATTTCTAAGGTTCTTGTAGGTGTTTAAGTCAGAGGTGCTTACTCAATCCGAGGACTATCAGTAGTTTTGAGAGTTTATCAGTAGCATACCATATTATTGTTATTCGTCACATATTTTGTATACTGGTAGACATGTAGCATTTATTAAATTATGGATAAATAGATGCAGTCCCTTGTCATGATGCAGCATTAGATATTTAAATCATGTTTCAATGGCAAAAATGACCAAGTCCAACAATTGGAAACAAAATTGGGCAGCACTACCCCCTAAGAAATGTGCTTTTCACCCCCCCCCCCCTCCCCCCCCCAACCAATGTCCCAGACCAAACAGAGGGGATTTAGAGAGAAAACAAGTGGTGCTGGAGCAGGTTCCATTTATAAGATATGAAATCATACACCATCTTGAGCCTATGACATAATTTTAATACTTAAACATGATTTTACAAACTTTGAATCCGGAAACCTATTTTTTACAGCTTTATTAAGAACGTCAGCCTCTGTTATAGGCAGGTTAAACCCAGTAATTATTTCACACATCATAACCTCACTTCCTCAGCTCAGTAATTATTTCACACATCATAACCTCACTTCCTCAGCCCAGTAATTATTTCACACATCATAACCTCACTTCCTCAGCTCAGTAATTATTTCACACATCATAACCTCACTTCCTCAGCCCAGTAATTATTTCACACATCATAACCTCACTTCCTCAGCTCAGTAATTATTTCACACATCATAACCTCACTTCCTCAGCCCAGTAATTATTTCACACATCATAACCTCACTTCCTCAGCTCAGTAATTATTTCACACATCATAACCTCACTTCCTCAGCCCAGTAATTATTTCACACATCATAACCTCACTTCCTCAGCTCAGTAATTATTTCACACATCATAACCTCACTTCCTCAGCTCAGTAATTATTTCACACATCATAACCTCACTTCCTCAGCTCAGTAATTATTTCACACATCATAACCTCACTTCCTCAGCCCAGTAATTATTTCACACATCATAACCTCACTTCCTCAGCTCAGTAATTATTTCACACATCATAACCTCACTTCCTCAGCTCAGTAATTATTTCACACATCATAACCTCACTTCCTCAGCTCAGTAATTATTTCACACATCATAACCTCACTTCCTCAGCTCGGGTGATCTATCTTTGTTGCTCCACTCCAGTAATTATTTCACACATCATAATCTCACTTCCTCAGCTCAGTAATTATTTCACACATTATAACCTCACTTCCTCAGCCCAGTAATTATTTCACACATCATAACCTCACTTCCTCAGCTCAGTAATTATTTCACACATCATAACCTCACTTCCTCAGTTCAGTAATTATTTCACACATCATAACCTCACTTCCTCAGCTCGGGTGATCAATCTTTGTTGCTCCACTCCAGTAATTATTTCACACATCATAACCTCACTTCCTCAGCCCGGGTGATCAATCTTTGTTGCTCCACTCAGTAATTATTTCACACATCATAACCTCACTTCCTCAGCTCAGTAATTATTTCACACATCATAACCTCACTTCCTCAGCTCAGTAATTATTTCACACATCATAACCTCACTTTCTCAGCTCGGGTGATCTATCTTTGTTGCTCCACTTCAGTAATTATTTCACACATCATAACCTCACTTCCTCAGCTCAGTAATTATTTCACACATCATAACCTCACTTCCTCAGCTCAGTAATTATTTCACACATCATAACCTCACTTTCTCAGCTTGGGTGATCTATCTTTGTTGCTCCACTTCAGTAATTATTTCACACATCATAACCTCACTTCCTCAGCTCAGTAATTATTTCACACATCATAACCTCACTTCCTCAGCTCGGGTGATCTATCTTTGTTGCTCCACTTCAGTAATTATTTCACACATCATAACCTCACTTCCTCAGCCCAGTAATTATTTCACACATCATAACCTCACTTCCTCAGCTCAGTAATTATTTCACACATCATAACCTCACTTCCTCAGCTCAGTAATTATTTCACACATCATAACCTCACTTCCTCAGCTCGGGTGATCTATCTTTGTTGCTCCACTTCAGTAATTATTTCACACATCATAACCTCACTTCCTCAGCTCGGGTGATCAATCTTTGTTGCTCCACTCAGTAATTATTTCACACATCATAACCTCACTTCCTCAGCTCAGTAATTATTTCACACATCATAACCTCACTTCCTCAGCCCAGTAATTATTTCACACATCATAACCTCACTTCCTCAGCTCGGGTGATCAATCTTTGTTGCTCCACTCAGTAATTATTTCACACATCATAACCTCACTTCCTCAGCTCAGTAATTATTTCACACATCATAACCTCACTTCCTCAGCCCAGTAATTATTTCACACATCATAACCTCACTTCCTCAGCTCAGTAATTATTTCACACATCATAACCTCACTTCCTCAGCTCAGTAATTATTTCACACATCATAACCTCACTTCCTCAGCTCAGTAATTATTTCACACATCATAACCTCACTTCCTCAGCTCGGGTGATCTATCTTTGTTGCTCCACTCCAGTAATTATTTCACACATCATAATCTCACTTCCTCAGCTCAGTAATTATTTCACACATTATAACCTCACTTCCTCAGCCCAGTAATTATTTCACACATCATAACCTCACTTCCTCAGCTCAGTAATTATTTCACACATCATAACCTCACTTCCTCAGCTCAGTAATTATTTCACACATCATAACCTCACTTCCTCAGCTCGGGTGATCAATCTTTGTTGCTCCACTCCAGTAATTATTTCACACATCATAACCTCACTTCCTCAGCCCGGGTGATCAATCTTTGTTGCTCCACTCAGTAATTATTTCACACATCATAACCTCACTTCCTCAGCTCAGTAATTATTTCACACATCATAACCTCACTTCCTCAGCTCAGTAATTATTTCACACATCATAACCTCACTTTCTCAGCTCGGGTGATCTATCTTTGTTGCTCCACTTCAGTAATTATTTCACACATCATAACCTCACTTCCTCAGCTCAGTAATTATTTCACACATCATAACCTCACTTCCTCAGCTCAGTAATTATTTCACACATCATAACCTCACTTTCTCAGCTCGGGTGATCTATCTTTGTTGCTCCACTTCAGTAATTATTTCACACATCATAACCTCACTTCCTCAGCTCAGTAATTATTTCACACATCATAACCTCACTTCCTCAGCTCGGGTGATCTATCTTTGTTGCTCCACTTCAGTAATTATTTCACACATCATAACCTCACTTCCTCAGCCCAGTAATTATTTCACACATCATAACCTCACTTCCTCAGCTCAGTAATTATTTCACACATCATAACCTCACTTCCTCAGCTCGGGTGATCTATCTTTGTTGCTCCACTTCAGTAATTATTTCACACATCATAACCTCACTTCCTCAGCTCGGGTGATCAATCTTTGTTGCTCCACTCAGTAATTATTTCACACATCATAACCTCACTTCCTCAGCTCAGTAATTATTTCACACATCATAACCTCACTTCCTCAGCCCAGTAATTATTTCACACATCATAACCTCACTTCCTCAGCTCGGGTGATCAATCTTTGTTGCTCCACTCAGTAATTATTTCACACATCATAACCTCACTTCCTCAGCTCAGTAATTATTTCACACATCATAACCTCACTTCCTCAGCCCAGTAATTATTTCACACATCATAACCTCACTTCCTCAGCTCAGTAATTATTTCACACATCATAACCTCACTTCCTCAGCCCAGTAATTATTTCACACATCATAACCTCACTTCCTCAGCTCGGGTGATCTATCTTTGTTGCTCCACTTCAGTTAATGATTTTACAACAAACAAAGTCATAGACATGTTTGATTTCCTAGTTTTCAATAATTGTTGGTGCGTTTTCAGCTCAAGGTGTCTTTGACAGTCATTTTTGCCAGCGTATCTAAATGAATAGTCGCTTTTGCATATGGAGCGGTGAACCCTGCATTCTACTTCTTGATATGAATAAAGACATGGCCACTGACAGCATTGGTTGTGATAAGAATCCTAGTATTTCTGTTGTGAATTTCTTTTCATCCTCGGGGGAGTGAGGTGGTCATTGTCCCCATCATCAACTAAATTGCTACATGCTGTGGACGCCTCATGGCTGACATTTTTTTTAACGTTTTGAAACAGGCGCCTTTTCTAAGAAATGGCGATAAATTAGAGGTGTTCCGAAATCATATTTCTTAATCATCAGAAAGCTTTAGTCAATCCAGTTTTTACTACAGCTGAAGTGCTTTAAGATTCGGATTCGAGCTACGGTTTTCGTAGTTTCCGGAACAAATCCGTAGCACGTATTTTCAACCGAAGCAGTAAACACCTCTGCTAAGTTATTAATAAAATTTGTTCATGCCACCATATAGCTGAAATATTGCTAATGTTGGTGTTAAACACCAATCAATCAATTAACCAATCAGGAACTTTTTTCCAGTCAATTTTAAGCATTTTTTTTTCTTCATGGAATGTAATGTAGTATAATCATTAAATGTTTAAAAAATTAGTTTGATGAGAGACCTGACCTACCAATCCTGAACTTTTTTCCAGTCTGTGAAGATACCACCTGTAACTTGAGCACCACATTCTATCAAATGACCTGCCAAGCTGAAAAACATACAAGTGTTGTCACAGATTATCGTGTTAGCTCACCAGCGGCTTTATCACATATCTAGTAATAATCACTGATATATTTGAAAAGCAGAATTTCAAAGTAATCTATATAAACCTAAATCCTGTGAAGGTCAGTTCAAATTTAATGTCACCTTATGTCCTGTAATGTATTACAAATTTAATGTCACCTTATGTCCTGTAATGTGTTATAAATTTAATGTCACCTTATGTCCTGTAATGTATTATAAATTTAATGTCACTTATGTCCTGTAATGTATTACAAATTTAATGTCACCTTATGTCCTGTAATGTATTATAAATTTAATGTCACTTATGTCCTGTAATGTATTATAAATTTAATGTCACCTTATGTCCTGTAATGTATTATAAATTTAATGTCACCTTATGTCCTGTAATGTATTACAAATTTAATGTCACCTTATGTCCTGTAATGTATTATAAATTTAATGTCACCTTATGTCCTGTAATGTATTATAAATTTAATGTCACTTATGTCCTGTAATGTATTATAAATTTAATGTCACCTTATGTCCTGTAATGTATTATAAATTTAATGTCACCTTATGTCCTGTAATGTATTACACATTTAATGTCACCTTATGTCCTGTAATGTATTATAAATTTAATGTCGCCTTATGTCCTGTAATGTATTACAAATTTAATGTCACCTTATGTCCTGTAATGTATTATAAATTTAATGTCACCTTATGTCCTGTAATGTATTATAAATTTAATGTCACCTTATGTCCTGTAATGTATTATAAATTTAATGTCACTTATGTCCTGTAATGTATTATAAATTTAATGTCACCTTATGTCCTGTAATGTATTACAAATTTAATGTCACCTTATGTCCTGTAATGTATTATAAATTTAATGTCACTTATGTCCTGTAATGTATTATAAATTTAATGTCACTTATGTCCTGTAATGTATTACAAATTTAATGTCACCTTATGTCCTGTAATGTATTATAAATTTAATGTCACTTATGTCCTGTAATGTATTATAAATTTAATGTCACCTTATGTCCTGTAATGTATTATAAATTTAATGTCACCTTATGTCCTGTAATGTATTACAAATTTAATGTCACCTTATGTCCTGTAATGTATTATAAATTTAATGTCACCTTATGTCCTGCAATGTATTATAAATTTAATGTCACCTTATGTCCTGCAATGTATTATAAATTTAATGTCACCTTATGTCCTGTAATGTATTATAAATTTAATGTCACCTTATGTCCTGTAATGTATTATAAATTTAATGTCACCTTATGTCCTGTAATGTATTACAAATTTAATGTCACCTTATGTCCTGTAATGTATTATAAATTTAATGTCACTTATGTCCTGTAATGTATTCTTGAATCTTGAATTAGTATTTGACTATATCCAAAGGTTCAATCAGTTTTCTTGGTATCAAATCATTCCTTTGCCTGAAAATTATTTCAGATTGGTTAAGTAATTCACATATATCTTCTCTACTCCTGAGTGCCCCTAACCATAATTGATAGTTTTTAAACATAGAAAGATGACTAATTTACCTGCCAGCAGCCAGACGATCAAAATCATCCATTTTCCATTGGAACTACAAATAGAAAACAATGTTGATTTAATTTTAAAATCTAATAAAATTGCAATATTAGTCATTAATTCTGACATTAGGAAAAAAATCTGACTCCAAATTAGCAAATATATATATCTATGATAAAATGTTAACAACAATAAAATAATTTGTATTCTTTAAACATGGGTTTACATGTGTGGTAGTCCTAAACAATAAGGGGCTGTCGTGGTCGCATGGTACTTGGATTTACAACTACCAATGCAATCAGTGTCTATCACCACCAACGTTAAATCCCGCTCATAGTACCGGAGAAAACCACCAACCTGTCGCAAGTCACTGACAAACTTTATCACATAATGTTGTATCGAGTACACCTCGCCATGAACAGTTCGTACTCACAACTTTAGTTTTTGAGTGTGAGGCAAGTTAAAATGGATTACCTCTTACCTGATGTAAGTGGTCCTAGAGCTAAGGGATTACCTCTTACCTGATGTAACAGTGGTCCTAGAGCTAAGAGATTACCTCTTACCTGATGTAACAGTGGTCCTAGAGCTAAGGGATTACCTCTTACCTGATGTAACAGTGGTCCTAGAGCCAAGGGATTACCTCTTACCTGATGTAACAGTGGTCCTAGAGCTAAGGGATTACCTCTTACCTGAGGTAACAGTGGTCCTAGAGCTAAAGGATTACCTCTTACCTGATGTAACAGTGGTCCTAGAGCTAAGGGATTACCTCTTACCTGAGGTAACAGTGGTCCTAGAGCTAAGGGATTACCTCTTACCTGATGTAACAGTGGTCCTAGAGCTAAGGGATAACCTCTTACCTGATGTAACAGTGGTCCTAGAGCTAAGGGATTACCTCTTACCTGATGTAACAGTGGTCCTAGAGCTAAGGGATAACCTCTTACCTGATGTAACAGTGGTCCTAGAGCTAAGGGATTACCTCTTACCTGAGGTAACAGTGGTCCTAGAGCTAAGGGATTACCTCTTACCTGATGTAACAGTGGTCCTAGAGCTAAGAGATTACCTCTTACCTGATGTAACAGTGGTCCTAGAGCTAAGGGATTACCTCTTACCTGATGTAACAGTGGTCCTAGAGCCAAGGGATTACCTCTTACCTGATGTAACAGTGGTCCTAGAGCCAAGGGATTACCTCTTACCTGAGGTAACAGTGGTCCTAGAGCTAAGGGATTACCTCTTACCTGATGTAACAGTGGTCCTAGAGCTAAGGGATTACCTCTTACCTGATGTAACAGACAGTGGTCCTAGAGCTAAGGGATTACCTCTTACCTGATGTAACAGTGATCCTAGAGCTAAGGGATTACCTCTTACCTGATGTAACAGTGGTCCTAGAGCTAAGGGATTACCTCTTACCTGATGTAACAGTGGTCCTAGAGCTAAGGGATAACCTCTTACCTGATGTAACAGTGGTCCTAGAGCTAAGGGATTACCTCTTACCTGATGTAACAGTGGTCCTAGAGCTAAGGGATTACCTCTTACCTGATGTTACAGTGGTTCTAGAGCTAAGGGATTACCTCTTACCTAATGTAACAGTGGTCCTAGAGCTAAGGGATTACCTCTTACCTGATGTAACAGTGGTCCTAGAGCTAAGGGATAACCTCTTACCTGATGTAACAGTGGTCCTAGAGCTAAGGGATTACCTCTTACCTGATGTAACAGTGGTCCTAGAGCTAAGGGATTACCTCTTACCTGATGTAACAGACAGTGGTCCTAGAGCTAAGGGATTACCTCTTACCTGATGTAACAGTGGTCCTAGAGCTAAGGGATTACCTCTTACCTGATGTAACAGACAGTGGTCCTAGAGCTAAGGGATTACCTCTTACCTGATGTAACAGTGATCCTAGAGCTAAGGGATTACCTCTTACCTGATGTAACAGTGGTCCTAGAGCTAAGGGATTACCTCTTACCTGATGTAACAGTGGTCCTAGAGCTAAGGGATAACCTCTTACCTGATGTAACAGTGGTCCTAGAGCTAAGGGATTACCTCTTACCTGATGTAACAGTGGTCCTAGAGCTAAGGGATTACCTCTTACCTGATGTTACAGTGGTTCTAGAGCTAAGGGATTACCTCTTACCTAATGTAACAGTGGTCCTAGAGCTAAGGGATTACCTCTTACCTAATGTAACAGTGGTCCTTGAGCTAAGGGATTACCTCTTACCTGATGTAACAGACAGTGGTCCTAGAGCTAAGGGATTACCTCTTACCTGATGTAACAGTGGTCCTAGAGCTAAGGGATTATCTCTTACCTGATGTAACAGTGGTCCTAGAGCTAAGGGATTACCTCTTACCTGATGTAACAGTGGTCCTAGAGCTAAGGGATTACCTCTTACCTGATGTAACAGTGGTCCTAGAGCTAAGGGATTACCTCTAACTGATGTAACAGTGGTCCTAGAGCTAAGGGATTACCTCTTACCTGATGTAACAGTGGTCCTAGAGCTAAGGGATTACCTCTTACCTGATGTAACAGTGGTCCTAGAGCTAAGGGATTACCTCTTACCTGATGTAACAGTGGTCCTAGAGCTAAGGGATTATCTCTTACCTGATGTTACAGTGGTCCTAGAGCTAAGGGATTACCTCTTACTTGATGTAACAGTGGTCCTAGAGCTAAGGGATTACCTCTTACCTGATGTAACAGTGGTCCTAGAGCTAAGGGATTACCTCTTACCTGATGTAACAGTGGTCCTAGAGCTAAGGGATTACCTCTTACCTGATGTAACAGACAGTGGTCCTAGAGCTAAGGGATTACCTCTTACCTGATGTAACAGACAGTGGTCCTAGAGCTAAGGGATTATCTCTTACCTGATGTTACAGTGGTCCTAGAGCTAAGGGATTACCTCTTACTTGATGTAACAGTGGTCCTAGAGCTAAGGGATTACCTCTTACCTGATGTAACAGTGGTCCTAGAGCTAAGGGATTACCTCTTACCTGATGTAACAGTGGTCCTAGAGCTAAGGGATTACCTCTTACCTGATGTAACAGTGGTCCTAGAGCTAAGAGATTACCTCTTACCTGATGTAACAGTGGTCCTAGAGCTAAGGGATAACCTCTTACCTGATGTAACAGACAGTGGTCCTAGAGCTAAGGGATAACCTCTTACCTGATGTAACAGTGGTCCTAGAGCTAAGGGATTACCTCTTACCTAATGTAACAGTGGTCCTAGAGCTAAGGGATTACCTCTTACCTGATGTAACAGTGGTCCTAGAGCTAAGGGATTACCTCTTACCTGATGTTACAGTGGTCCTAGAGCTAAGGGATTACCTCTTACCTGATGTATCAGTGGTCCTAGAGCTAAGGGATTACCTCTTACCTGATGTAACAGTGGTCCTAGAGCTAAGGGATTACCTCTTACCTAATGTAACAGTGGTCCTAGAGCTAAGGGATTACCTCTTACCTGATGTAACAGTGGTCCTAGAGCTAAGGGATTACCTCTTACCTGATGTAACAGTGGTTCTAGAGCTAAGGGATTACCTCTTACCTGATGTAACAGTGGTCCTAGAGCTAAGGGATTACCTCTTACCTGATGTAACAGTGGTCCTAGAGCTAAGGGATTACCTCTTACCTGATGTAACAGTGGTCCTAGAGCTAAGAGATTACCTCTTACCTGATGTAACAGTGGTCCTAGAGCTAAGGGATTACCTCTTACCTGATGTAACAGTGGTCCTAGAGCTAAGAGATTACCTCTTACCTGATGTAACAGTGGTCCTAGAGCTAAGAGATTACCTCTTACCTGATGTAACAGTGGTCCTAGAGCTAAGGGATTACCTCTTACCTGATGTAACAGTGGTCCTAGAGCTAAGGGATTACCTCTTACCTGATGTAACAGTGGTTCTAGAGCTAAGGGATTACCTCTTACCTGATGTAACAGTGGTCCTAGAGCTAAGGGATTACCTCTTACCTGATGTAACAGTGGTCCTAGAGCTAAGGGATTACCTCTTACCTGATGTAACAGTGGTCCTAGAGCTAAGAGATTACCTCTTACCTGATGTAACAGTGGTCCTAGAGCTAAGGGATTACCTCTTACCTGATGTAACAGTGGTCCTAGAGCTAAGAGATTACCTCTTACCTGATGTAACAGTGGTCCTAGAGCTAAGAGATTACCTCTTACCTGATGTAACAGTGGTCCTAGAGCTAAGGGATTACCTCTTACCTGATGTAACAGTGGTCCTAGAGCTAAGAGATTACCTCTTACCTGATGTAACAGTGGTCCTAGAGCTAAGGGATTACCTCTTACCTGATGTAACAGTGGTCCTAGAGCTAAGAGATTACCTCTTACCTGATGTAACAGTGGTCCTAGAGCTAAGAGATTACCTCTTACCTGATGTAACAGTGGTCCTAGAGCTAAGAGATTACCTCTTACCTGATGTAACAGTGGTCCTAGAGCTAAGGGATTACCTCTTACCTGATGTAACAGTGGTCCTAGAGCTAAGAGATTACCTCTTACCTGATGTAACAGTGGTCCTAGAGCTAAGAGATTACCTCTTACCTGATGTAACAGTGGTCCTAGAGCTAAGAGATTACCTCTTACCTGATGTAACAGTGGTCCTAGAGCTAAGGGATTACCTCTTACCTGATGTAACAGTGGTCCTAGAGCTAAGGGATTACCTCTTACCTGATGTAACAGTGGTCCTAGAGCTAAGGCACTATCTACACATCTTCCTGTGATCACAACATCAGCACCAAGGTCTAAAGCTCTAGCAATCGGTCCAGCTCTTCAAAATATATGTAAAACTGCAAATTACGCATCAATCTCACTCAGTTTGAATGCAAAACATATGTCTATGCATGAAACATCACTGTGATAACCGACAATAAACAAGAAAGACATGATAGCGAATATACAAAATATAAAATATTTACATACAGATGTTTTCTCATGGTTGAGAACCCATGGTTGATTGTGCCTGTTCGTCCTCAATCAACCCTGAGTCAAATTACATAAAAACAGTGGTTTGGGGTTTGTTTCATAACTGATCTGTATCTTAAATCCATGGCAAGTGAACACAAAAGTCCATTTGATCAAAAGCACCAAATATAAACACTACCAATATTGATAATAGGAGATACTGTAACCTAATATAAACACTGCCAATATTGATAATAGGAGATACCGTAACCTAATATAAACACTGCCAATATTGATAATAGGAGATACCGTAACCTAATATAAACACTGCCAATATTGATAATAGGAGATACCGTAACCTAATATAAACACTGCCAATATTGATAATAGGAGATACCGTAACCTAATATAAACACTGCCAATATTGATAATAGGAGATACTGTAACCTAATATAAACACTGCCAATATTGATAATAGGAGATACCGTAACCTAATATAAACACTGCCAATATTGATAATAGGAGATACTGTAACCTAATATAAACACTGCCAATATTGATAATAGGAGATACTGTAACCTAATATAAACACTGCCAATATTGATAATAGGAGATACTGTAACCTAATATAAACACTGCCAATATTGATAATAGGAGATACTGTAACCTAATATAAACACTGCCAATATTGATAATAGGAGATACTGTAACCTAATATAAACACTGCCAATATTGATAATAGGAGATACTGTAACCTAATATAAACACTGCCAATATTGATAATAGGAGATACTGTAACCTAATATAAACACTGCCGATATTGATAATAGGAGATACTGTAACCTAATATAAACACTGCCAATATTGATAATAGGAGATACTGTAACCTAATATAAACACTGCCAATATTGATAATAGGAGATACTGTAACCTAATATAAACACTGCCAATATTGATAATAGGAGATACTGTAACCTAATATAAACACTGCCAATATTGATAATAGGAGATACTGTAACCTAATATAAACACTGCCAATATTGATAATAGGAGATACTGTAACCTAATATAAACACTGCCAATATTGATAATAGGAGATACTGTAACCTAATATAAACACTGCCAATATTGATAATAGGAGATACCGTAACCTAATATAAACACTGCCAATATTGATAATAGGAGATACCGTAACCTAATATAAACACTGCCAATATTGATAATAGGAGATACCGTAACCTAATATAAACACTGCCAATATTGATAATAGGAGATACCGTAACCTAATATAAACACTGCCAATATTGATAATAGGAGATACTGTAACCTAATATAAACACTGCCAATATTGATAATAGGAGATACTGTAACCTAATATAAACACTGCCAATATTGATAATAGGAGATACTGTAACCTAATATAAACACTGCCAATATTGATAATAGGAGATACTGTAACCTAATATAAACACTGCCAATATTGATAATAGGAGATACTGTAACCTAATATAAACACTGCCAATATTGATATTAGGAGATACTGTAACCTAATATAAACACTGCCAATATTGATAATAGGAGATACTGTAACCTAATATAAACACTGCCAATATTGATAATAGGAGATACTGTAACCTTAAGTATTTATATGTGAAGTCACTCAACTATTATACAATTATTGATAATAGGAGATACCGTAACCTTAAGTATTTATATGTGAAGTCACTCAACTATTATACAATTATTGTACTTCATTGAGGGCCATATTACGTATTATGGAGCACTGAAAAGCAATATTGAACAAGGCCCAAGGCCACAGTCAATATTGCTTTTCAGTGCTCCATAACACATCATATTACACAAAATGAAGTGCTGTAGTTGATTTATTACATTTAACATACCAAGTTTTTTTGTGTTCCTGGATCAATTTTTAGGGATTGTTTGTTGTGTTTATTTTCAAATCCAAAAACCCATGAGTTGATCCATTTTATATCATAGATACTTGTACTAATTCAGTGAGTAAAAAATTATATTTGCATTCTGCTTGCATTTGCAAAACTTCTGTGCCACTTTCTGTTTGTGTTTGTGTGACGTCATTGCAACGGACGTAGAAAACGATTGGTTAGTAAATTTTAAAATTTTGCCTGGATTTCGCCCACCGCTAAATAGTTGGTGAATATGAAATCCTGCCGTGCAATATGACGATTTATCACAAAAACTAATTATATTGTTTTATAATACTGTAAAAACCCATAAATGTAATAAAACGTTATATTACAAACCAATCAACACATTAAAAAAGAAAATCATTATAATTGATAACAAAAAACAGAATTAAAATCGGTAACAAACAGTTATATGATTTATTGCTAAAGAAATATTGATTAAAAAATGACAATGTATCTGCATTCAAATTGAAATTCAACAATCATATGCTTAATTGTTAAAATAACATAACGATCTGAACAAAGGCAAGATTAACTAAGAGTATCATGAAATCATAATTAAACATTAATAAAGGACAAAGTCCTTATAACGGTAGGCTGTCCGATTTTTCCTTCTATATTGATAGCCAAATATCTGTTCACCGGAAGTTTAAAAAATAGATCAATTGATAATTTAGAAACGCAAAAGAAATATATTTCAATGAAAAATTCCCAATTCTTTAATTATTTACTCTATGCAAAATCGAAATAAACTTGAAATAAAATTCGAATAAAAAAATCTCTTTCTACGAAACTCCCGACGGAAGAGCGCCGTACAGTAGGTAAAATGAACGGAACAGCCGTAACAAATCGGCTACAAAATTCATTCAAAATAACTTGTCCAGATCATCGTATTATTGAAATTTTAGGACTTCGTTCTTCAAACAGGTTGCCTGTCTCATATTAAACTGAAATATTATTTTGCTTTAATATAATTAGCTCACTGTAGCATGTTCACAATTAATTTTTTAAAATAAATAAAAAAAAAACAAAACAAAAAAAAACAAGGTTCTTTTACGTTAAACTTCCCTTGTTTGTCAACAAGCTTAAAACTCAAATGACAACAAAACAAGGTTCTTTTACGTTAAACTTCCCTTGTTTAAGCCAGTTTGTCAACAAGCTTAAAACTCAAATGACAACAAGACGATAGATGAATAATACTTTATGTGAAAGTGAGTAAAATTCATTACATTTGGAAGTAACCGTCCCGCATGAAGTGAAAATTTATCTACAGTAGCGTGAAATTGATTACTGGTATAGGTGGTAACGGTAAAAACAGTAAAAAAAAAAATTCTTATAACAAAACTGTGAAAGTAAATATCCGTAAATAAATCAGATAAATAAAACCACAAAATTTTGACACTGCAGATTAAAAGCACTATACAGCACTACAACAATATAATGATTTTTAATGTTGTAAGTCTCCTTACCCGAGATAAGCATTCATACTGTGGACTGTTTTCGGGAAAGGTTGCAGGGAGTCCATATCTGTTATACGACTGCTTTCTATTTCTTTTGTCTGAAGAAAAAGAATTGAATACAAATTACACTACCAAGATATAACTGAACAAGATATGATTATAATCTAACGATTATGAAGTCTCCCAAACCGGCCACTGACACTATCTAGCCATATATCAAATTTTGATGATATCGGACAATGTTGAATTTTTACCCCTCATTTTTATGCCGTGTTTTGGCAGCCATTTTGAAAATGGCAGACATCTTGAAAATTTTGAAAACGCACAATTGCTCCTCTAATGGTGACCTATCACTATGTCAAAATTTATGTCTCTATCATTATCCAGTTAGAAGTTATCAACATTAATGTACGAAATTTCAAGTTTCCCATAGGATTCTATAGTAACCCCCACCCCCTTTGAACCCCCAAAAATATGGCTTTGACCCCCTTTACCACAAATCTGAAAACTTTAGGATCAACTAGAAACATATATCTATAACTCCACCAAGTTTCATGAAATTCTGTCCTGTAGTTCCTGAGATCTGCCGTGGACAAGTTCATGGTGCACGGAAAGAAAGGAGAATAACAAGAACAAAAAGAATAATAATAATAATAATAATAAGAAATGGAGCAAAAACAATAAGTCTCCAAACGTTGTTTGGGAGACTTAAATATTGTTGAAAGTGGCATTAAACACCATAAACCAAATTAGACTGATTACAGCGAAGCCTGTCTAAACCAAATCCTAAGTAAAACACAATCCTGTGTAAATCAGCCATTAAATATAAACCCCAATTTATAAAATCTTGTGTGGACAAGATGTCTAGCATTTCTTCATATGACATATGAATTTAAGTCATTTTCATGTAAATATTTGAAATAAAAAAAAAAATAAAAAAAATAACCATACCTGCCAAGTAACCCGTTTTCGTCGGGTCACACCCCAAAATCGAGCTTGTCACCCTCATTTCCCTGAACACCCATCAGGGCATGGATTTCACTACGATGACCCAGAATCACCCGGAATTGGTCCAGATATTAGAAATATTTATTTATTCGGAAAATAGCGGGATTTTACTTATCGAAAGGACAACAATCCGAATGGTCAACTACAATCAACAACAATATACCTTCGAGGTAAGTAATTAGCGATGATTGGGTCTTTTACAACAAAGTTTTAATCCCCTTGTGGAAAGTGTGAGTTGTTTTTACAACAAAAAAGTTAAATAATTTCTGCAAAATGTCTACTGGAAGGAAGAGGTCCTTATCAGGGCCTGCTTATTCTTCACCCGCTAAGCGAAAGAAAAATTTATGCAAATATCAAAAAGCTTGGAAAGCAGAATTTAGTTGGCTCAGTCACAGTGATCGTAGCGTAAATGATGCATATTGCATTCTTTGTAAATCACAGTTATCTATTGGATCCGGTGCAAAGAATGACCTGACAAGGCATGCAAAGTCACAAAACCATATGCAGCTGGAGATGGTTCAAAGGAAATCAAAATCAATGTCTTTGTTTGTAACAATGCCAAACAATTCTTTGAAGAGTAAATCAACTTCTGCTGAAACTCAGTTTTGTAATTTCATATCTGAACACAATATAGTGATTATAACCAGAGCTTAGAGTCTATGACATAGTTTATTGATACAGCTGTTTATTTGTACATACATACATGTATGATCATTAATAATACATATTAAACTAGATATGATATCATACGATTTACAATAATTATGGCCGAAAATGTTGTTACGTGTTATGACCCTCATTTTCATTTAGGAATGAGGGTCATGACCCTGATTTGGTGTTTCAGAGGTTGGCAGGTATGATCTAAACTGGTAACCAGAGACTCATGTGATCCACTATTGGGCCAGCCTTAAAAATATTTTAAGTTTGTTCAAACTCGACTCAAACTGTCTAGGTATATGTAGGTATATAAGGAAATTGTTTTTATTCTTAATCTGATATACCGGTAGGTAGATTTTAATAATGAAAGAAGTAAAAGCAAATACAACCATCTTTTCCTTCACATGTTTATGACGGACAGAGATAATACTTCATAGAACTAGACTGATCTATTGTTTATGAATTTGAGATTTTAATGCTGAGAAAGGAATTGACTCTGCAAATTTGTTGTGGTCTGTCGTGTTTAGGAAAACAAACAATTCTTTAATTTTGACCTTTCTCAATTTATTTTACTACAGCGTGTCTGTCCATAACAAAAGAGAAAAAGATAACAAATATTTTTATTAAATTCTATTTGATATGTACTTATATACTTACTTTAGGTAATAGATCATCACCAGTTACAACAGCAATATTTAAATCTACTCCAACAGACGTACAAATCTTCTGTAACGCATCTGCACATGCTTGAGGGTTAACTCCACCTGCATTACTTATAACTTTTATACCTGTGGTGAATAAAAACATTTGTGAGTTACCTCCCCTACATTACTTTGCCTTTGTGAGTTATCTCCCCCTAGACTACTAGGAGCTTAACATTTATAAGTTAATTCCTCTGTACTTTGGTTTTATTTGCCTGTCATTGATAAAACTACTTGTGGGTGAACTCCCATGTATTAGAAAAAAAATAATCTGACTACTCATAAAGTAATCTGATAAAAAAATTGTTTTAATAAATTATTCACAAATATACCAATAGTGTGACATTTGTATATCAACATGCTGAACTGGATGACAACTTTAATTTGATATGATCATCGTAGATGTGATCATATGGTATTTGAATTACAGTAGGCTAAGGGGCGGAGAGTTGTCAGTTTGTTTTTTGCCCGTGACTTGTGAAAGGTCAGTGGTTTTCTACGAGTACTCCTGTTTCCTCAACAAATAAAACTGACCGCCATGTTTTAACTGAAATATCGCAGACAGTGGCTTAAAAAGCTCATAACTCTTAACCCCTATTTTCTAATATTTGTATATTAACATGCTAAAGTTGATGACAGTCTTTATATTGATACTATTAACTACATCTGTCAAAGTAAATGTGATCCACAATATGATTATTTTCCTGCATTTTTGTCATATGCTACAAATATTTATAGCAGATTTCTAAATTTTTCCTTCCATCTTTACACACAATAATATATTTTAACAAGTGACATATGATACAATTATATTATCACTGGTTTATATGAGTAATAATGTAGAGTTATATTAAGGGCCCAGGTGGTTCAATGAGTTAGGTAGTTGGATTACCTAACAACTCATACAAGCCTATCACCAACACGAAGTGGGTTCGCACCCGGCTTTGTAAATTACAAAAAAGGGTGCACTCGACTCACAGCCACAAGTGATAAACTTAGCAGTTGCTTGCCCATAGTCGGTGGTTCTCTTCTCCGGGTACTCCGGCTTCTTCCACCACTAGAACTGATTGCCATGATATAGCTGAAATATTGCTGAAAATGGCGTTAAAACGCCAATATTGAATCAATCAATCAATCAGAGTTATATTGATGTCACTGACTTCATCTTGACAAATCATCGATAAACATACTATCGTTGATATTTCCTTTTCGAAGTGGATTTCTCATCTTTATGTGATATTGCTCTGAGAAATCCATTCTCCCAAAACAAATGAATGACAGTATATATTTCTTATTACCTTTAGACTTGATATCTTTAATGAATGGAGCCATACAAATGTGTACAAAATCTGGGGCATATCCTAAATCCTGAAATATATCAAAAACAATCAACAATCTTACAGGAAGAAAAATTGTGATATCTTTTATGAATGGTGCCATACAAATGTGTACAAAATCTGGGGCATATCCTAATTCCTGAAATATATCAAAAACAATCTTACAGGAAGAAAAATTGTGATATCTTTTATGAATGGTGCCATACAAATGTGTACAAAATCTGGGGCATATCCTAAATCCTGAAATATATCAAAAACAATCTTACAGGAAGAAAAATTGTGATATCTTTTATGAATGGTGCCATACAAATGTGTACAAAATCTGGGGCATATCCTAAATCCTGAAATATATCAAAAACAATCTTACAGGAAGAAAAATTGTGATATCTTTTATGAATGGTGCCATACAAATGTGTACAAAATCTGGGGCATATCCTAAATCCTGAAATATATCAAAACAATCTACCAGGAAGAAAAATAGTGATATCTTTTATGAATGGTGCCATACAAATGTGTACAAAATCTGGGGCATATCCTAAATCCTGAAATATATCAAAACAATCTTACAGGAAGAAAAATTGTAAAAAGAAGGGGGTTATGGTGTTTAATGACACTTTCAACAATATTTCAGTTATATCGTGGCAGTAGTAAAAAGTAGAAATATATACACTACATACAATGGCAAACATCACTCTTAACATAATAGTGTGAACCCTGAATAAACCAGAATCCTGTATAAACTGAACATTAAATAAATCCCAATTTAGGAAATCTTTGTTAATTAAACCTGCATAAACAGAACATCTGCCTATTCTGAACACAAAGGCTGATCCTAAGGAAGTTTGCTTTAGAGAGGTTCACTGTGTCTTATTTTCTAATTATTTATGTCCTTTTAAGTTGTGAGTTTGATTCTCGTGCATGTGATGATTGATTTTGATTGTTGGTGTTTAACGCCACTTTCAGCAATATTTCAGCTATATCATGGCGACCAGTTTTAGTGGTGGAAGAAGCTGGAGTACCCGGAGAGAACCACTGACCATGGGCAAGCAACTGGTAAACTTGATCATTTGTGGCTGCGAGTCGAGTGCACCCTTTTTGTAAATTACAAAGCTGGGCACGAACCCACGCCGTATTGGTGATAGGCTTGCATGAGTTGTTAGGTAATCCAACTACCTAACTCATTGAGACACCCGGGCCCTTCTCGTGCATGTGACAATGTGTGTACTTTTTAGATATGGTAATATGGCATGGTGTGCATACAATGTGATATGTTAAAGTTTGTCAAATGTTTAACAGCAGGTCTCTGGGTAGTCCAGTTTCCTATCTCAATGAAACTGACAGGCACAATTTAACTGAAATATTGTTGAACATAGCATTAAAAATCAACAACACAATAAATTGTCAAATACCATCTGACAGTGATAATCCAAATTGTGCTTTGCATCTCCAATCTTAAATTGGTTCATACTTCTAGTAAGATGTACCTTTATATAGGCAGTAAATGCACTGAATGCAGCATAACTACATATACTTACTTTCTGTTTATGTTTAGCTGCTATCAATAGAGACATTGTAATCTCTGACAAATAATCAAACACCAAATAATCTATCTTTGTGCCATAAATCAACTGTGGGGCTGCAAGTAAAAACATGAGACAACTGATTTTAACACAAACATATTCAAAGAGTAAACAAGGACTATATAGCGAAAAAATAATACTAAACAGAGGCTCATCTTGTCCTGTATGTTCACCTAGTTGTAAATTACATGATCATTTATGTACTGTATCCAATTATAATGTACAGTGCTCCCTCGTTAAACCACCACCTTCTGTGCAGTCGGTAGTTTGGCGATAAACTGAGGGACATTGCAAACCGGAAGTTATGTGATCATATGAAAAGATAAGCTTTCAACTCGACTGACATGCATTTTGCACTTGTACAAATACATAAGTATAAATAATACATGTTTAATAAATAAATAAATTAGAATAATTATATTCACATCGGAAATGTCCTGTACAGTTTGCAGATCTTTGTCAATATTGACAAATTCTTGAACCGTCATTTGTAGCTCGGGACATTAAGGTCATTATAAACACGTGACAGCCACAATTCATCTTCATTTGTGGGGTTATTGGAAGATCCCATTTAATTGTCAAATTATCGGCAATATGTTGTTATGTTAATTTTTGATTTTCCTTTGCATAAATTATAATTGTACGTTTTTGTTTGTCGTCTTAATTAATTACGCTTTCTCTTCAAGCACGACATTTTTATGACAACTAATTAAATTACAAATTTTACTCAGGATTAAAAGTACAAATGTAATCACTAAAAAAGTAAATACAGGTAATTATTCTAATCAAAACAACTGATCACCTGTTCCGACCCTCAACTATGAGATCAATGACCGTGTCCGATGACCAGTTTTGACATTCCATAATTACCGATTAATACACAGCTGTCAAAGGGTAGTTGTGGGCGGTACTAACGGGGGAATTTAAATTGGTTTTATGACTTTTGTGTCTGAAAACCTGTGGCGGCATAGCTGAGTTTGGCAGTATAACGGGGGATTTTTAATGGGGGAAATCGGGACAGACGAGAATTTTGGCGATAGGCGAGAAAACGGGGGGCGATAGACCGAGGGAGCACTGTAACTATCGGTTTGACCCCACCACATTTTGAACCTGTCCCAAGCCAGAACCTGGTTTCTATAGGTTGTGGTCTTTTTCATGTTCAATTGTTTGAGGTCATTGTTCGTTTTGTTAATAATGGTGGAATTGTTGACCATTACATTGTACTGTTTAAACAGATGATAACCCCTCATTGGATTACAGGAGAGAGGGGCATAGGGAGACATCTGGGATTAACTTTGTCAAAAATTTGTTTCATAGCCATGCTGGTCACCCTGTCCAAATTTAATAAATAGCTTAAAATAAGTTTTTGATTTTTGTTGTCCTGTTTGTAGGACATAATTTCCTAAAGTGTATCTATTTAAAATCACAAATATTTTAATCTGTATTACTTATCTCTTGCATGCTTGTATAAATTTTCATATGTAGACCCCCCCCCCCCCCTTTTTTTTTTTGAAATAAATGTTCTTTGACCTGGTATAACAAAATATATAACAATATTTTTTTTTCCCTTTCCTTAGCAAAAGAAAGATGTTTCGAACAATTTGTCCAAAAGTCCAAGTGCAACCAGGGAATGGACATATTACAGTTTAATAAAAGGTATAGTTTTGAATTAGAGTGGTAAAATGGAATTTAAAAAACTTATTAATAATCTATTTTAATTTGTAACAAGAGTCTAAATAAACAAAGTCAATGGACTTAATCTATTTACCAGATATGACATGCTTTTAATGCAAACAAATAACAGATTAAAACATAAGTCATCGGCTTATAATTATCACCTGTCAAATCAAATACTAGTGATGTCGTGTTTATAAAAGTTATTAAGGTGAATCATTACAAAGAAAAGACAATTTCCTTCATTTTTATTTTTCCATTAGATTCTTCTTTAACATTATTAGACAGTTGAAAATTATGGTAATTTTTATTGAACATTGTTAGATACATTGTATCACAAGTATGGTAGCAAAAGTTCAGTACAATGCGACACTTACTTAGAAAAAGTGACAACTTTTGAACAGCTCAACCAATGTTAATATTTTTTTTTACCAAAATTTCTCATTTTGTATGAACTGTCCTATTAAACTATAATTGGATGATTTTTTTTTTGCATTTCCATTTTTGGCTTGACCCCCCCCCCCCTACTTAGACTTTTTAGTTAGATGGTGTTAATTTGCCAAAATTAACAAATAGCACGATTATTTTGGTCTAAGCTACTTTTGGAGTTTGTAAAAATGTTCAATTGCATCTGACACTTGAGAGAGCGATAATGTAAATAAACCCTCCATGCCGCTCTCCATGTCAATGACAATGATCTATGAACTTTGTCTGAACTTTTATTTTACCAGCAACTGCCGTATCTCCCCAGAAACCGCAAGCACATCCTATTTTGACAGTTTTGCCTTGGAGAAGATGTGAGCTGAATCTATAATTTGGCACTCGAATTTTGTTCTTCACGACAGCAAATCGTGAAATAACACCAGAAATTCTTCTAAGATGTTTGAACCCTGTCATGCTTGTTTGCCTTGGCCTCCAAACCGGAAATTATTTTAGACGCATGCCCACTCGATCACATGATTTATTCATACATCAACTTGTCAATATGGAGGACAGCAAACGTCAGAACAGATTTGTTGTTATTTTGTAATTTAAGTTAATCTAGAGAATGTAGCCGATATCTTATGAGGGTTTTATATTAGAGGTATCAAAATAATACCAACAATATGGCAGAAATAGCTGAAACTGTTTATGGGACAAACGAGGAGGGTCATGTTATGTCGGAAAAGGTTTCAGCTTTGGCCACGAATGTTTACAAAGAGTTTGAACGAATGATTAAAAAATACGACGAAGATGTGGTTAAAGAACTGATGCCTTTAACTGTGGGTCTGTTAGAAGGACTTGATCAAGCTCTTCAAGATAAGCAAGAATGTGACGTGGAGGTTGAGCTTCTGAGAGATGACAATGAGCAGTTGTTGACGCAATATGAAAGGGAAAAGCAACTGAGAAAAGTTGCTGAGCAGGTATAAAATAATAGTTTGAAAAGTACTAATAAAGCAGCAGGTTATGATAAGAGGAGATTACATACAATTTTGTCTTAAAGTTAAGATTCAGTGGTGTGGCTAAGACCCAGGGTACCAGGTCGTTTTGCCCCGAATCCCATTCGCCCTGGGTCGTTTCGCCCCTATTCCCGTTTGCCCCAGGTCGTTTCACCCTCATTTATTAATAGTGCTTTAAAAAATGAAATATGGAAAATACCATTGCAAATATTCGTATTTTGGATGTTGTAAGGCTTGTTCATGGGTACTTTATTTTTGTCTTCCTCATAATTAACATGCTTTCTTGACATGTTTAATATTATATATTACTTCACTCTTTGTTTGACATCTGAATAAATTTATACTATTTTAGCATTTGATGTGTAATTCATCAAAAAAGAGGCAGGGGAATCTGGTATCAAGTAGTTTCACCCAATTTCCTGTTCACTGCGGGATGTTTGACCCCGGATTATGAAATTATGTAAAGGAGGCAGTATAGCTTAACTCCAGATATATCTGACTTTCGTTTTAATATTTGAAGTATATCGATAAGAAAAAAATAAAAATAAATATAGCAAAAGTATAATTTGAGTAATATTAATATCAGTTTTATTTTTTTAGCTCACATGGCCAAAGGTCATGCAGTCTTTTACTATCACTTTGTCAGTATCAATTATCTCATATCTGTTGGCATGACGACTACATCTGTTTCTAGGCATATTCTAACATTTGTCATATATTGTAAAACTTCACATTATAATCTTCTCGTGAAACCACTATATCAAATTAAACCAAACTTTGTTGGGCTGGTCCCTGGACGATAGCCTAATTGTGTCCAACAACCCTGCCTTTCATTCAAGAAGGTGACTGTTATTAAAAATAGACATTTCTTTATTTGTCTATTGCTGCTTTATGTAAGTCGTCATGATGTCGAATGTTATTTGCAGGTGCATGACAACGAGTAGTTTAGCAATTGTTCTGGATTTTTCTGGGAAATTTCTCTATCAGCTGATTGATGCCGAATGTGCAAATTGGGTATATTTTGATAAAGAGCACATTTAAATATTGTCCTCTGAAACCCTGGTACACATTACACCAAATTTAGCTGGGATGGTGCTTATATGGTCCTCTTTCAAGATTGTGTCCAACAGCCCCGCCCTCCATTCAAGATGACAGCCATTACTAAAAATGGCAATTTCTTCCTATAAACAAGACAGCAAGAATTAATCTAACTGTTTTTAAGCTACATGTATTTACGAAATGTATTAAGTTTTGACAGGGTGACTTCATAATGACTACTCCCAATATTCTCCTGAATTCTCTCTGTTGCTTTCCTAGCTTTTTGAAAGAAATCACTTCTCCCTCTAATTTGGAAGTAGTGAAATCCCTGACACAAGAAGCACTTGTTTCTCTCAATGATCCAGTCCCTACATTAAGAAGAACTATGGACTGGACCATTGCATTAAACAAGTATCTGCGATTAATACTGATGAAATTACGTAAAAAGTTAAAACAGCGATGGTCAACAATTCCACTATTATCTTCATACAAAACAAACAATCAATCTCTCACTTCGGACAATTGAACGCAATGGTTAGAAATCCAGCTCCTGGGATGGGAATAAGAATATGATGATTAAACTGGTTAATGGGATCCCAACTTTACTCCTCTGGAATTACTTTTAATCTAACAACCATTAATTTCAATTAGATTGGTTCAAACATTAACCCACCAATAAAACTGACCTCCACAATATAACAGAAATATTGTTGAAAGTGAAGTTAAACACCATAACCACCCCCTCAGACATTAACCATGTGAAAGTTAAAGAACGCAAATACTTACTAGCTTCTTGTTAAAGGTTTAAACTTTATGACATTGACAACTATCTCTTCAATAGACAAAGAAACTTCTTCCTCGAAGTGCGAGAGATCCACCAGTTGGGTTTAACCAAAGACTATAAAATTGATATTTAGTGCTTCTTCGCTAAGCATGCACACAACACAACATTAAGACAAAGAGCAATGACCAGATGGTCCAGAGTTAGTTTAATGAGTCCCAGTGCCGTGACAAGTCAGAATGTTTTTGAGTAACTTGGCACATAAAAATCCAACTTGTTTAATACAAAGTGGACATCATTATCATTTCATCGAAAGTAGCTTATGAAAAGAAAGTTTAAGCAGTGATTGTACAATGTATAAACTTCCACCAATATCTACAAAACAAATAATCAACTCTCACCTCAAATTATTGATCACAAAATTGAGAGAGAAAAAAACAGACATATCATATGTTCTCAATAGGATATAGCTGAAAAATTCCTCACTTGGTGTTAAACAACAATTATCCAATAGACAGTGAAAATGAAAAAAATATGGTACTTTGTACACATGCATTCTGACCATTTTATTTAGTATATCTAACCGCAACAATACAAAGACGCAGAATCACTTCAAATACAGTAATGACCATGACAGAAGCCATGTTATAAAAACTATCCCATTTCATCTTGTCATTTTCATGTCACTAATTAGCGATATCCTTTCTGACATCAATTTTTATTTGTCAAATTTCACATTTGTATGCATTCACTGTTTGTCCGTCACATGTGACATGGACAGGAAAAAATCATTACCACGGGGTATATAACTATAAGATGTCTTTGTTTTGTTACATATAAAAATGCTAGAAAATGTGATTTTAGACTTGTTACTTATAAAATAAACACTATTTTGTTTTTAGTTGTGATAAATCTGGTTGTACAAAGTAATTCCAAATACGAGGACAAAAAGATGTCACTTCTCATTTAGACTACAGGATTCAAACTTATTTTTCTTTATATACTGATAGCTAAATGTATTTAAGAAAAAAACTCTTACAAATTTTCAAACTTGAAATTCCAAGATACATGTAACTCTGTTGGAATAACTTGAAGTTGTGTGTAGCGTTCTAAACTAGTAGTCCAGCGCAGGTTAAAATGGAAAATATTTTTGATTATTTTGACTATTATTGCACTT
This sequence comes from Bathymodiolus septemdierum, assembly GCA_963383655.1. NCBI lineage: Eukaryota > Metazoa > Mollusca > Bivalvia > Mytilida > Modiolidae > Bathymodiolus > Bathymodiolus septemdierum. The sequence continues at coordinate 7,625,545 of OY726524.1, forward strand.
CATAATTACCATTTTTTGGTACGTATAGAACGCGGTCTTATGCTTTAAAATGATAATTTGTAGGTGGTGTGTGTTTTATGCATAAGAGCAAGTATCGGACACTTTTTTTCAGGTCATGCAGAGAGTTGTCGGTAGCATAGCGTTGAGTTCACGGACGGCAATATTCCCAATGATCGATGAATTAATGTTCAAATAACATTAATTGTGTTCATTATATATGTGTTTTTAGTTCACCTGGACCAAAGGTCCAGGTGAACTATTGCCATCACTTGGCGTCCGTCGTCTGTCGTCTGTAAACTTTTCACATTTCAAGCTTCTTCTCCGAAACCACTTGGCCGATTGGAACCGAACTTAGCAGGAATGTTCCTTGGATGGTCCTCTACAAAGTTACTGTTTTTCGTTCCAGTCGAATATTCAATTTGGCTGCCAGGGCCAATAATATGCTCTGATTGGCTGAAATTTCAAAGATCTTCTTCTCTGAAACTAATGAACTGACTGAACCCAAACTGTAAAGGAATGATCATTGGAATGTCCTTTACCAAGTTACTGTTTTTTATGCCGATCGGAAATCCAAGATGGCTGCCATCGCAGGACATAGATTAACATTGGACCCTATGGGAAAATGTTCAAATGCCTTCTTCTCAGAAACTACAAATATGATTAAAGCCAAACTGTACATGAATGTTCATTGGATGGTCCTCTACAATCTTAAGGTTTTTTGTTCCGATATGAAATTCAAAATGGCGGCTACGGCAGGACTTAGTTTAACATTGGACCCTATGGGAAAAATGTTTCAAAATGCTTCTTCTCTGAAACCACTTGGACAGTTGAAAGCAAACTGCCCAGGAATGATCATTGGAAGGTCCTCTACAAATTTTCTGTTTTTTATGCCAATCGGAAATCCAAGATGGCCGCCACTGCAGGACATAGATTAACATTGGACCTTATGGGGAAATGTTCAAATGCCTTCTTCTCAGAAACTGCAAATATGATTAAAGCCAAACTGTACATGAATGTTCATTGGATGATCCTCTACAAACTGTACGTTTTTTGTTCCGATATGGAATTCAAAATGGCGGCTACGGCAGGACTTAGTTTAACATTGGACCCTATGGGGAAAATGTTTCAAAACGCTTCTTCTCTGAAACCACTTGGACAGTTGAAACCAATCTGCCCAGGAATGATCATTGGAAGGTCCTCTACAAATTTTTTGTTTTTTATGCCGATCGGAAATCCAAGATGGCCGCCACCGCAATACATAGATTAACATTGGACCCTATGGGAAAATGTTCAAATGCCTTCTTCTCAGAAACTACAAATATGATTAAAGCCAAACTGTACATGAATGTTCATTGGATGGTCCTCTACAAACTTTACGTTTTTTGTTCCGATAAGAAATTCAAAATGGCGGCTACGGCAGGACTTAGTTTAACATTGGACCCTATGGGAAAAATGTTTCAAAACGCTTCTTCTCTGAAACCACTTGGATAATTGAAACCAAACTGCCCAGGAATGTTCATTGGAAGGTCCTCTACAAAGTTTCTGTTTTTTTATGCCGATCGAAAATTCAAGATGGCCACCACCGCAGGACATAGATTAACATTGGACCCTATGGGAAAATGTTCAAATGCCTTCTTCTCAGAAACTACAAATATGATTAAAGCCAAACTGTACAAGAATGTTCATTAGATGGTCCTCTACAAACTTTACGTTTTTTGTTCCGGTATGAAATTCAAAATGGCGGCTACGGCAGGACTTAGTTTAACATTGGACCCTATGGGGAAAATGTTTCAAAATGCTTCTTCTCTGAAACCACTTGGATAATTGAAACCAAACTGCCCAGGAATGATCATTGGAAGGTCCTCTACAAGGTGTGTGTTTTTTATGCCGATCGGAAATCCAAGATGGCCACCACCGCAGGACATAGATTAACATTGGACCCTATGGGAAAATGTTCAAATGCCTTCTTCTCAGAAACTACAAATATGATTAAAGCCAAACTGTACATGAATGTTCATTGGATGGTCCTCTACAAACTGTACGTTTTTTGTTCTGATATGAAATTCAAAATGGCGGCTATGACAGGACTTAGTTTAACATTGGACCCTATGGGAAATTTTGTTCAAAATGCTTCTTCTCTGAAACCACTTGGACAATTGAAACCAAACTGCCCAGGAATGATCATTGAAAGGTCCTCAGTTTTTTATGCCGATTGGAAATCCAAGATGGCTGCCACCACAGGTCATAGTATTAACACAGAACCATATGGGGAAAATACAGAAATATATTCTTCTCTGAAGCTATTGCACTGATTGAACCTAAACTGTGCATCAATCATTGGAAGGTCCTTTACAAACTTTGTGTTTTTTATGTTGATCGTAATTCCAAGATGACTACCACTGCAGGACATAGTTTTTACATAGGGCCAATTGGTTTTTTTTATTACCAGGTGAACGATACAGGCTCTTGAGAGCCTCTGGTTTAAAATAAAATTGTATAAAAATTATATTTATTGCTTGTTCATTGCCTTTTTGAAAGGTATGTAAATATTCTCGATGTTTGTCAATAATCATACTTGTGCATTGGTGTTGTTGTTTGGAACTAATTGTCCATACGAATGCAAAAATAACTGTCAAATGTTTGCTATCAGACGTGTGATATTTTACATTTTTTCAATCTATTTTTTCCTGAGATGAAATTACCTGTGTTTGGGTATTGAACCTTTGTTTGAATTATCGATTTTTACAGCAGTTGACAAGGTCAAGGACCGTATATTGTATTACAAGGTGTGAAAAAATAATTGAACATACTGGGACACCTGTCAATATTATATAATATATGGTAGCATTGGTACAATATGAGTACACTTCAAAAGAAATTATAATTTCTTTAATCACGTCTTCATTAATGTTATTACTTTTTTAGTTCACCTGGACCAAAGGTCCAGGTGAACTATTGCCATCACTTGGGGTCCGTCGTCTGTTGTCTGTCGTCTGTAAACTGTTCACATTTCAAGCTTCTTCTCCGAAACCACATGGCCGATTGGAACCGCACTTAGCAGGAATGTTCCTTGGATGGTCCTCTACAAAGTTACTGTTTTTCGTTCCAGTCGGATATTCAATATGGCTGCCAGGGCCAATAATATGCTCTGATTGGCTGAAATTTCAAAGATCTTCTTCTCTGAAACTAATGAACTGACTGAACCCAAACTGTAAAGGAATGATCATTGGAATGTCCTTTACAAAATTACTGTTTTTTATGCCGATCGGAAATCCAAGATGGCCGCCATCGCAGGACATAGATTAACATTGGACCCTATGGGAAAATGTTCAAATGCCTTCTTCTCAGAAACTACAAATATGATTAAAGCCAAACTGTACATGAATGTTCATTGGATGGTCCTCTACAATCTTAAGGTTTTTTGTTCCGATATGAAATTCAAAATGGCGGCTACGGCAGGACTTAGTTTAACATTGGACCCTATGGGAAAAATGTTTCAAAATGCTTCTTCTCTGAAACCACTTGGACAGTTGAAACCAAACTGCCCAGGAATGATCATTGGAAGGTCCTCTACAAATTTTCTGTTTTTTATGCCGATTGGAAATCCAAGATGGCCGCCACCGCAGGACATAGATTAACATTGGACCCTATGGGAAAATATTCAAATGCCTTCTTCTCAGAAACTACAAATATGATTAAAGCCAAACTGTACATGAATGTTCATTAGATGGTCCTCTACAAACTTTACGTTTTTTGTTCCGGTATGAAATTCAAAATGGCGGCTACGGCAGGACTTAGTTTAACATTGGACCCTATGGGAAAAATGTTTCAAAACGCTTCTTCTCTGAAACCACTTGGATAATTGAAACCAAACTGCCCAGGAATGATCATTGGAAGGTCCTCTACAAGGTGTGTGTTTTTTATGCCGATCGGAAATCCAAGATGGCTACCACCGCAGGACATAGATTAACATTGGACCCTATGGGAAAATGTTCAAATGCCTTCTTCTCAGAAACTACAAATATGATTAAAGCCAAACTGTACATGAATGTTCATTGGATGATCCTCTACAAATTTACGTTTTTTGTTCTGATATGAAATTCAAAATGGCGGCTACGGCAGGACTTAGTTTAACATTGGACCCTATGGGAAAAATGTTTCAAAATGCTTCTTCTCTGAAACCACTTGGACAGTTGAAACCAAACTGCCCAGGAATGATCATTGGAAGGTCCTCTGTTTTTTATGCCGATCGGAAATCCAAGATGGCTGCCACCACAGGTCATAGTATTAACACAGAACCATATGGGGAAAATACAGAAATATATTCTTCTCTGAAGCTATTGCACTGATTGAACCTAAACTGTGCATCAATCATTGGAAGGTCCTTTACAAACTTTGTGTTTTTTATGTTGATCGTAATTCCAAGATGACTACCACTGCAGGACATAGTTTTTACATAGGACCAATTGTTTTTTTTTATTACCAGGTGAACGATACAGGCTCTTGAGAGCCTCTGGTTTAAAATAAAATTGTATAAAAATTATATTTATTGCTTGTTCATTGCCTTTTTGAAAGGTATGTAAATATTCTCGATGTTTGTCAATAATCATACTTGTGCATTGGTGTTGTTGTTTGGAACTAATTGTCCATACGAATGCAAAAATAACTGTCAATTGTTTGCTATCAGACGTGTGATATTTTACATTTTTTCAATCTATTTTTTCCTGAGGTGAAATTACCTGTGTTTGGGTATTGAACCTTTGTTTGAATTATCGATTTTTACAGCAGTTGACAAGGTCAAGGACCGTATATTGTATAAGTGTGAAAAAATAATTGAACATACTGGGACACCTGTCAATATTATATAATATATGGTAGCATTGGTACGATATGAGTACACTTCAAAAGAAATTATAATTTCTTTAATCACGTCTTCATTAATGTTATTACTTTTTTAGTTCACCTGGACCAAAGGTCCAGGTGAACTATTGCCATCACTTGGGGTCTGTCGTCTGTTGTCTGTCGTCTGTAAACTGTTCACATTTCAAGCTTCTTCTCCGAAACCACTTGGCCGATTGGAACCGAACTTAGCAGGAATGTTCCTTGGATGGTCCTCTACAAAGTTACTGTTTTTCGTTCCAGTCGGATATTCAATATGGCTGCCAGGGCCAATAATATGCTCTGATTGGCTGAAATTTCAAAGATCTTCTTCTCTGAAACTAATGAACTGACTGAACCCAAACTGTAAAGGAATGATCATTGGAATGTCCTTTACAAAGTTACTGTTTTTTATGCCGATCGGAAATCCAAGATGGCCGCCATCGCAGGACATAGATTAACATTGGACCCTATGGGAAAATGTTCAAATGCCTTCTTCTCAGAAACTACAAATATGATTAAAGCCAAACTGTACATGAATGTTCATTGGATGGTCCTCTACAATCTTAAGGTTTTTTGTTCCGATATGAAATTCAAAATGGCGGCTACGGCAGGACTTAGTTTAACATTGGACCCTATGGGAAAAATGTTTCAAAATGCTTCTTCTCTGAAACCACTTGGACAGTTGAAACCAAACTGCCCAGGAATGTTCATTGGAAGGTCCTCTACAAATTTTCTGTTTTTTATGCCGATTGGAAATCCAAGATGGCCGCCACCGCAGGACATATATTAACATTGGACCCTATGGGAAAATATTCAAATGCCTTCTTCTCAGAAACTACAAATATGATTAAAGCCAAACTGTACATGAATGTTCATTAGATGGTCCTCTACAAACTTTACGTTTTTTGTTCTGGTATGAAATTCAAAATGGCGGCTACGGCAGGACTTAGTTTAACATTGGACCCTATGGGAAAAATGTTTCAAAACGCTTCTTATCTGAAACCACTTGGATAATTGAAACCAAACTGCCCAGGAATGATCATTGGAAGGTCCTCTACAAGGTGTGTGTTTTTTATGCCGATCGGAAATCCAAGATGGCCACCACCGCAGGACATAGATTAACATTGGACCCTATGGGAAAATGTTCAAATGCCTTCTTCTCAGAAACTACAAATATGATTAAAGCCAAACTGTACATGAATGTTCATTGGATGATCCTCTACAAATTTACGTTTTTTGTTCTGATATGAAATTCAAAATGGCGGCTACGGCAGTACTTAGTTTAACATTGGACCCTATGGGAAAAATGTTTCAAAATGCTTCTTCTCTGAAACCACTTGGACAGTTGAAACCAAACCAAAAATGGCTCGTAAAATTCAACCCGAATAAAACTGAAACTATGGTTATTTCTAGTAAGAGAAACAAACCATATCACCCCCCTTTACAAATGAATGATCAAGATCTCCACGTAGTTAACTCTCACAAACACTTAGGTGTAATAATTTCAGATAATGGCCAATGGAATGATCACATTGATTACATTGTTAAAAAAACTTATAACAGATTAAATATAATGAGAAAATCTAGAACATTCCTTGATAGATACTCTTTAGAAAAAATTTATATTTCTTTTATAAGACCTTTAATGGAGTACGCTGATGTTATATGGGATAATCAAAAACAAAATTTAATAAATAAATTGGAGAATATTCAATTAGATGCAGCAAGAATAGTAACTGGGGGGACCAGATTAACATCACATGACAGCCTGTATGAAGAAACAAAATGGGAGAAACTAAAAGATAGAAGAAATAATCACAAGCTTGTTCTCTTTCATAAAATGAATTACAACAAAACACCCCAATATTTAGTTGAATTAATTCCAAAAACTGTAGGTACCCGACACACCCATAATACTAGACAAATAAACAATATTGTTAATATAAACTGTCGAACTAGTCTCTATTCTGAATATTTTCTGCCCTCAACTGTAAAAGCATGGAATGATTTACCACTTCCCACCCGTAATTTGGAATCGCTAAATTCATTTAAATCTCTTATCAACACTAAAAACACTAAAGTTCCAGCCCATTATTATGTTGGATGTAGGTTAGGTCAGATATTACATGCGAGACTACGTATGAATTGTAGTGCCTTAAATGCACACCTCTTTATTAGAAACCTTGTTGAATCGCCAAATTGCATCTGTGGAATAACTGAAACTGAATCTCATTTCTTATTAGATTGTCCGCGTCACACGACTCTAAGACAACAACTTTTCTACTCACTTTTGAACATTCCTGAAAAAATTTCACTGAAACTACTTATTTTTGGCTCAGTTAATCTAAATGACGAAGAAAACAAGGCAGTATTTAAATCAGTCCAAACCTTTATCATAAAAAGTAAAAGATTTACACCCTGATATGCTTACATAATATTTTTCACCTTTTCAATCTTATTCAATCTCTTTGTATTATTATTTTCAAGTAAATTGCGTAGCTTTCAACTACATGCTACATACATTTTTTTCTCCCTCAATGTATAAACAATACTCACAAGTTTTAAAATTTAAATCGGCATGCATATATATTTGTTTGTGACACTTGTATGTTTTTCATAGGAAACAGATTTAAAAAAAGCATTTGCTTGTTTCTGAATCCTATTGTAGAATTGCTATTGTTTTGTTTATATATGTCAGTTATACCAATAAAATATGTTTATACCAAACTGCCCAGGAATGATCATTGGAAGGTCCTCTGTTTTTTATGCCGATCGGAAATCCAAGATGGCTGCCACCACAGGTCATAGTATTAACACAGAACCATATGGGGAAAATACAGAAATATATTCTTCTCTGAAACTATTGCACTGATTGAACCTAAACTGTGCATCAATCATTGGAAGGTCCTTTACAAACTTTGTGCTTTTTATGTTGATCGTAATTCCAAGATGACTACCACTGCAGGACATAGTTTTTACATAGGACCAATTGTTTTTTTTTATTACCAGGTGAACGATACAGGCTCTTGAGAGCCTCTGGTTATTGTTTTCTCTTTATTTGAATCGATCGTAATTACTTCCTATTTTAAGCTTGACCCAAGCTTGCCTATCTTTGATCACATGAACGGTTCATTATTTGATGAATTAATACTGATTAAAGATTATACATATTTATTATTTAAAACAACCATAATTCACGTAAAAAACGACAAAAAAATCAACTGCTCCATCCGTATCATTTTCATTGCCATTTTGAACTTGTTTTCAAATTAAACATTACCGATAAACTTCCTGCATTCACAAAACAGCTAATTTTTGCTTGCAACATGTAGAATAATCGGTTTAAACTTTTTTAGCAAAACTAATTTAACATTTCCCTGTCTAAAATTTATCATAAATACATGGATTAACAAATACGTGATCTGTGGTAAGCAGTATTTTTCCATTTGAACAAGGATTTCTGCCATGAATGTTTTACTGAATCTCCCTGCGTTCTATAGATAGGAACTAGAATTTCCCCCAGATTTTTTGGGGAGGAAAGGGGGTGCGTTCTATGCACCAGTGCATTTAATAGACACAAAAAGACGATATACAGAATTTTTTGGAAGATAGGTAAATTTGGTGATAAGTGGAGAAAACTTTTTTCTGTCTATTAAAGATAGGTTAGATGTTTGTAATGTTAGCAAGTTGTACATTAAAGAGAAGGTTAGATGTTTGTAACATTAGCAAGTTGTACATTAAAGATAAGGTTAGATGTTTGTAACGTTAGCAAGTTGTACATTAAAGATAAGGTTAGATGTTTGTAATGTTAACAAGTTGTACATTAAAGATAAGGTTAGATGTTTGTAACATTAACAAGTTGTACATTAAAGATAAGGTTAGATGTTTGTAACATTAACAAGTTGTACATTAAAGATAAGGTTAGATGTTTGTAACATTAGCAAGTTGTACATTAAAGATAAGGTTAGATGTTTGTAACATTAGCAAGTTGTACATTAAAGATAAGGTTAGATGTTTGTAACGTTAACAAGTTGTACATTAAAGATAAGGTTAGATGTTTGTAACGTTAACAAGTTGTACATTAAAGATAAGGTTAGATGTTTGTAACGTTAACAAGTTGTACATTAAAGATAAGGTTAGATGTTTGTAACATTAACAAGTTGTACATTAAAGATAAGGTTAGATGTTTGTAACGTTAACAAGTTGTACATTAAAGATAAGGTTAGATGTTTGTAACGTTAACAAGTTGTACATTAAAGATAAGGTTAGATGTTTGTAACGTTAACAAGTTGTACATTAAAGATAAGGTTAGATGTTTGTAACGTTAACAAGTTGTACATTAAAGATAAGGTTAGATGTTTGTAACATTAACAAGTTGTACATTAAAGATAAGGTTAGATGTTTGTAACATTAACAAGTTGTACATTAAAGATAAGGTTAGATGTTTGTAACATTAACAAGTTGTACATTAAAGATAAGGTTAGATGTTTGTAACGTTAACAAGTTGTACATTAAAGATAAGGTTAGATGTTTGTAACATTAACAAGTTGTACATTAAAGATAAGGTTAGATGTTTGTAACATTAGCAAGTTGTACATTAAAGATAAGGTTAGATGTTTGTAATGATAGCAAGTTGTACATTAAAGATAAGGTTAGATGTTTGTAACGTTAGCAAGTTGTACATTAAAGATAAGGTTAGATGTTTGTAACGTTAACAAGTTGTACATTAAAGATAAGGTTAGATGTTTGTAACATTAACAAGTTGTACATTAAAGATGAGGTTAGATGTTTGTAACATTAACAAGTTGTACATTAAAGATAAGGTTAGATGTTTGTAACGTTAGCAAGTTGTACATTAAAGATAAGGTTAGATGTTTGTAACGTTAACAAGTTGTACATTAAAGATAAGGTTAGATGTTTGTAACATTAACAAGTTGTACATTAAAGATACGGTTAGATGTTTGTAACATTAACAAGTTGTACATTAAAGATAAGGTTATATGTTTGTAACATTAACAAGTTGTACATTAAAGATAAGGTTAGATGTTTGTAACATTAACAAGTTGTACATTAAAGATAAGGTTAGATGTTTGTAACATTAACAAGTTGTACATTAAAGATAAGGTTAGATGTTTGTAACGTTAACAAGTTGTACATTAAAGATACGGTTAGATGTTTGTAACATTAACAAGTTGTACATTAAAGATAAGGTTAGATGTTTGTAACATTAACAAGTTGTACATTAAAGATAAGGTTAGATGTTTGTAACGTTAACAAGTTGTACATTAAAGATAAGGTTAGATGTTTGTAACGTTAACAAGTTGTACATTAAAGATACGGTTAGATGTTTGTAACATTAACAAGTTGTACATTAAAGATAAGGTAAGATGTTTGTAACGTTAGCAAGTTGTACATTAAAGATAAGGTTAGATGTTTGTAACGTTAACAAGTTGTACATTAAAGATAAGGTTAGATGTTTGTAACATTAACAAGTTGTACATTAAAGATAAGGTTAGATGTTTGTAACATTAGCAAGTTGTACATTAAAGATAAGGTTAGATGTTTGTAACGTTAACAAATTGTACATTAAAGATAAGGTTAGATGTTTGTAACATTAACAAGTTGTACATTAAAGATAAGGTTAGATGTTTGTAACGTTAACAAGTTGTACATTAAAGATAAGGTTAGATGTTTGTAACGTTAACAAGTTGTACATTAAAGATAAGGTTAGATGTTTGTAACGTTAACAAGTTGTACATTAAAGATAAGGTTAGATGTTTGTAACGTTAACAAGTTGTACATTAAAGATAAGGTTAGATGTTTGTAACATTAACAAGTTGTACATTAAAGATAAGGTTAGATGTTTGTAACATTAACAAGTTGTACATTAAAGATAAGGTTAGATGTTTGTAACATTAGCAAGTTGTACATTAAAGATAAGGTTAGATGTTTGTAATGTCAGCAAGTTGTACACTAAAGATAAGGTTAGATGTTTGTAACATTAACAAGTTGTACATTAAAGATAAGGTTAGATGTTTGTAACATTAGCAAGTTGTACATTAAAGATAAGGTTAGATGTTTGTAATGTTAGCAAGTTGTACATTAAAGATAAGGTTAGATGTTTGTAATGTTAGCAAGTTGTACATTAAAGATAAGGTTAGATGTTTGTAACATTAACAAGTTGTACATTAAAGATAAGGTTAGATGTTTGTAACATTAACAAGTTGTACATTAAAGATAAGGTTAGATGTTTATAACGTTAACAAGTTGTACATTAAAGATAAGGTTAGATGTTTGTAACATTAACAAGTTGTACATTAAAGATAAGGTTAGATGTTTGTAATGTTAACAAGTTGTACATTAAAGATAAGGTTAGATGTTTGTAACGTTAGCAAGTTGCACATTAAAGATAAGGTTAGATGTTTGTAACATTAACAAGTTGTACATTAAAGATAAGGTTAGATGTTTGTAACATTAGCAAGTTGTACATTAAAGATAAGGTTAGATGTTTGTAACGTTAACAAATTGTACATTAAAGATAAGGTTAGATGTTTGTAACATTAACAAGTTGTACATTAAAGATAAGGTTAGATGTTTGTAACGTTAACAAGTTGTACATTAAAGATAAGGTTAGATGTTTGTAACGTTAACAAGTTGTACATTAAAGATAAGGTTAGATGTTTGTAACATTAACAAGTTGTACATTAAAGATAAGGTTAGATGTTTGTAACATTAGCAAGTTGTACATTAAAGATAAGGTTAGATGTTTGTAACGTTAACAAGTTGTACATTAAAGATAAGGTTAGATGTTTGTAACATTAACAAGTTGTACACTAAAGATAAGGTTAGATGTTTGTAACATTAACAAGTTGTACACTAAAGATAAGGTTAGATGTTTGTAACATTAGCAAGTTGTACATTAAAGATAAGGTTAGATGTTTGTAACATTAACAAGTTGTACATTAAAGATAAGGTTAGATGTTTGTAACATTAGCAAGTTGTACATTAAAGATAAGGTTAGATGTTTGTAACATTAACAAGTTGTACATTAAAGATAAGGTTAGATGTTTGTAACATTAACAAGTTGTACACTAAAGATAAGGTTAGATGTTTGTAACATTAACAAGTTGTACATTAAAGATAAGGTTAGATGTTTGTAACATTAGCAAGTTGTACATTAAAGATAAGGTTAGATGTTTGTAATGTCAGCAAGTTGTACACTAAAGATAAGGTTAGATGTTTGTAACATTAACAAGTTGTACATTAAAGATAAGGTTAGATGTTTGTAACATTAGCAAGTTGTACATTAAAGATAAGGTTAGATGTTTGTAATGTTAGCAAGTTGTACATTAAAGATAAGGTTAGATGTTTGTAATGTTAGCAAGTTGTACATTAAAGATAAGGTTAGATGTTTGTAATGTTAACAAGTTGTACATTAAAGATAAGGTTAGATGTTTGTAACATTAACAAGTTGTACATTAAAGATAAGGTTAGATGTTTGTAACATTAACAAGTTGTACATTAAAGATAAGGTTAGATGTTTGTAACGTTAACAAGTTGTACATTAAAGATAAGGTTAGATGTTTGTAACATTAGCAAGTTGTACATTAAAGATAAGATTAGATGTTTGTAATGTCAGCAAGTTGTACACTAAAGATAAGGTTAGATGTTTGTAACATTAACAAGTTGTACATTAAAGATAAGGTTAGATGTTTGTAACATTAGCAAGTTGTACATTAAAGATAAGGTTAGATGTTTGTAATGTTAGCAAGTTGTACATTAAAGATAAGGTTAGATGTTTGTAATGTTAGCAAGTTGTACATTAAAGATAAGGTTAGATGTTTGTAACATTAACAAGTTGTACACTAAAGATAAGGTTAGATGTTTATAACGTTAACAAGTTGTACATTAAAGATAAGGTTAGATGTTTGTAACATTAACAAGTTGTACATTAAAGATAAGGTTAGATGTTTGTAATGTCAGCAAGTTGTACACTAAAGATAAGGTTAGATGTTTGTAACATTAACAAGTTGTACATTAAAGATAAGGTTAGATGTTTGTAACATTAGCAAGTTGTACATTAAAGATAAGGTTAGATGTTTGTAATGTTAGCAAGTTGTACATTAAAGATAAGGTTAGATGTTTGTAATGTTAGCAAGTTGTACATTAAAGATAAGGTTAGATGTTTGTAACATTAACAAGTTGTACATTAAAGATAAGGTTAGATGTTTGTAACATTAACAAGTTGTACATTAAAGATAAGGTTAGATGTTTGTAACATTAGCAAGTTGTACATTAAAGATAAGGTTAGATGTTTGTAACATTAACAAGTTGTACATTAAAGATAAGGTTAGATGTTTGTAACGTTAGCAAGTTGTACATTAAAGATAAGGTTAGATGTTTGTAACATTAACAAGTTGTACATTAAAGATAAGGTTAGATGTTTGTAATGTTAACAAGTTGTACATTAAAGATAAGGTTAGATGTTTGTAACATTAGCAAGTTGTACATTAAAGATAAGGTTAGATGTTTGTAACATTAGCAAGTTGTACATTAAAGATAAGGTTAGATGTTTGTAACATTAGCAAGTTGTACATTAAAGATAAGGTTAGATGTTTGTAATGTTAACAAGTTGTACATTAAAGATACGGTTAGATGTTTGTAACATTAACAAGTTGCACATTAAAGATAAGGTTAGATGTTTGTAACATTAGCAAGTTGTACATTAAAGATAAGGTTAGATGTTTGTAACATTAACAAGTTGTACATTAAAGATAAGGTTAGATGTTTATAACGTTAACAAGTTGTACATTAAAGATAAGGTTAGATGTTTGTAACATTAACAAGTTGTACATTAAAGATAAGGTTAGATGTTTGTAACATTAGCAAGTTGTACATTAAAGATAAGGTTAGATGTTTGTAACATTAACAAGTTGTACATTAAAGATAAGGTTAGATGTTTGTAACGTTAACAAGTTGTACATTAAAGATAAGGTTAGATGTTTGTAACATTAGCAAGTTGTACATTAAAGATAAGGTTAGATGTTTGTAACGTTAACAAGTTGTACATTAAAGATAAGGTTAGATGTTTGTAACATTAGCAAGTTGTACATTAAAGATAAGGTTAGATGTTTGTAACATTAACAAGTTGTACATTAAAGATAAGGTTAGATGTTTGTAACATTAACAAGTTGTACATTAAAGATAAGGTTAGATGTTTGTAACATTAACAAGTTGTACATTAAAGATAAGGTTAGATGTTTGTAATGTTAACAAGTTGTACATTAAAGATAAGGTTAGATGTTTGTAACATTAGCAAGTTGTACATTAAAGATAAGGTTAGATGTTTGTAACATTAACAAGTTGTACATTAAAGATACGGTTAGATGTTTGTAACATTAACAAGTTGTACATTAAAGATAAGGTTAGATGTTTGTAACATTAACAAGTTGTACATTAAAGATAAGGTTAGATGTTTGTAACGTTAACAAGTTGTACATTAAAGATAAGGTTAGATGTTTGTAACATTAGCAAGTTGTACATTAAAGATAAGGTTAGATGTTTGTAACGTTAACAAGTTGTACATTAAAGATAAGGTTAGATGTTTGTAACATTAGCAAGTTGTACATTAAAGATAAGGTTAGATGTTTGTAACATTAACAAGTTGTACATTAAAGATAAGGTTAGATGTTTGTAATGTTAACAAGTTGTACATTAAAGATAAGGTTAGATGTTTGTAACATTAGCAAGTTGTACATTAAAGATAAGGTTAGATGTTTGTAACATTAGCAAGTTGTACATTAAAGATAAGGTTAGATGTTTGTAATGTTAACAAGTTGTACATTAAAGATAAGGTTAGATGTTTGTAACATTAGCAAGTTGTACATTAAAGATAAGGTTAGATGTTTGTAATGTTAACAAGTTGTACATTAAAGATAAGGTTAGATGTTTGTAATGTTAACAAGTTGTACATTAAAGATAAGGTTAGATGTTTGTAACGTTAACAAGTTGTACATTAAAGATAAGGTTAGATGTTTGTAACATTAACAAGTTGTACATTAAAGATAAGGTTAGATGTTTGTAACGTTAGCAAGTTGTACATTAAAGATAAGGTTAGATGTTTGTAACATTAACAAGTTGTACATTAAAGATAAGGTTAGATGTTTGTAACATTAACAAGTTGTACATTAAAGATAAGGTTAGATGTTTGTAACATTAACAAGTTGTACATTAAAGATAAGGTTAGATGTTTGTAACATTAACAAGTTGTACATTAAATATAAGATTAGATGTTTGTAACATTAGCAAGTTGTACATTAAAGATAAGGTTAGATGTTTGTAACATTAACAAGTTGTACACTAAAGATAAGGTTAGATGTTTGTAACATTAACAAGTTGTACATTAAAGATAAGGTTAGATGTTTGTAACATTAACAAGTTGTACATTAAAGATAAGGTTAGATGTTTGTAACATTAACAAGTTGTACATTAAAGATAAGGTAAGATGTTTGTAACGTTAGCAAGTTGTACATTAAAGATAAGGTTAGATGTTTGTAACATTAACAAGTTGTACATTAAAGATAAGGTTAGATGTTTATAACGTTAACAAGTTGTACATTAAAGATAAGGTTAGATGTTTGTAACGTTAGCAAGTTGCACATTAAAGATAAGGTTAGATGTTTGTAACGTTAGCAAGTTGTATCTTATCAATTTTTCATTTCCCGTTTGATAACTAATTATGGAATATTTCCCAATGTTTCAAATGGTGGTGATGTTTGGTCAAGTAATTTTTATGTTTTGTATGGGTATATCTTATTTTTTTTTAATGTATATGCTTAAAAAAATAAGACGTTGTAATTCTAAGACATAATATTTTAAAATTGATGTGTATAATGATAATTTTCATCTATGTCATGATGGCATAATAATAATGAATGAAATCTGTCATTTTAGTATATTCCCATCAAATTAAACTGCTGATGTCTCAAACACAACAGCTCTCTCTATATCCAGAGAAAAGCCCATGTAAATATACAAGATCTCAGGATGATTAGTTAATACAACAAAATGTAGATCAATCATTCAGTCCAGAGATATAATTAGTGTTTAAATTTAATTAAGATTTATGTAGTATATCACATGTGTTGACATTGTGGTTCAAGTTGGTAAAGCTGTCAATCAATAGTGTGTAACCATTTTATTTTCAGAAATCAATTTTCAATAGGTTTTTTGTGTGTGATCAAAATGTTGTTTTTTTTACCATCACAGAACTACATTCCTGAAACAATTTAAAAAGTAGATTTTTTGTATACATTTGTATTTGAAAATCTATTGTAAATATGGCTTTGTTTTAATTTGTACATTTTAATACATATGTACAATTGGAGATACTTTCAACTTGTCTATGTGAGTCCTGGACTCGTCAGTTGCGGTTGGGACTCGTTATCTTTTGCAAGAAATAACACAGAATGCACCAGTCAGTCTAGTGGAACTCATGACATTTTGGTTAGGACTTACCAACATTTTATCGTACATGGATCTCTGTACATTTGAATAGAAAGATTGCCTATTATTGCATAGATTTAAACTATCTTGATTATAAAGGAGATCTTTTATCATTTAATCTTGTAGAAATATCTTGAGGTGGAAGACTCGGTGGAAGGAGAGAAGAAAGAATTACAAGAAAAGACAGAAAGTCTGGAGTCTATTGTTAGAATGATAGAACTAAAGGCTAAAAACTCTGCTGATCATGGTAACATTTATATATTATATAAAAATTTAAGAGTCCATTGTTAAAATGACAAAACTAAAGGCTAAAAACTCTGCTGATCATGGTAACATTTATATATTATATGTATGTTTTGTAATTAAAATTAGATATTTAAAAGAAAACAAATATGATCCGGAATATGCATCAAATTTTACAGAGACATGCAAAATGTAGTTGAGTTGGAGAGGAACATGTTAAAAGTAGTTCCTGTCTTACATGTATTGTTGAGTAGAACATGGTTGATGAAGGCATCTGCTATATGGACGGTTAAAAAGCACTACCTTTTTAATTGATTGACATTTTCAATGTTTTAAGAACCGCATCAGTGGTGTAATGGTTAGCGTGTTGCCTCCAGTGCTGTAGATCGTGGGTTTGAGCCTCAATCGGGTAAAGCCAAAGACTATAAAATTGGTATTTGTTGCTAACAGCTTCTCAGCTCATCACGCAGCAAAGACTGGTTAGCTCGGAATCAGGATAATGTGTCAGAGTATGGCGACATGTCTATCCCCGTGCTGTTGTTTCAGTGAGCTAGCACTAAAAATCCAACTAAGCGTGTTGGTCTAGTACAAAGCGGACCTCGCCATTATCTCAATGAAAATTGACTTGTTCTCGCCACGAGATAGCTGAAAAATGGCTGAGTTGGTGTTAAACAACGATCACTCCCTCACTCAATGTTTTAAGACAGATGATTTAATTGCTGTTATTAATTATCATTATGTGTATTGTAGCGCTAGTGTTTTTTTTTTTTTATTTATTAAACTATTAATAGTAATTTGTAATTACCATGGAAACATTTTTATTTTAGAACAAAGTATATGATACCATCACAGCTTATCAACATGGAATATGATTTTAGAATTTTTCCATTTTTAGAACAAAAATTGTTTTAATTTCAAAGTAGTGCAAGTAGCATTTCTTTATTTGTTTTTCAGTTTTAAGACTAGAAGAAAAAGAGTCTGAATTTAAAAAAGAATACAATAAACTCCATGAAAGATATACAGAGGTAAAGAAAATAGTTTGTGACAGTTATTATTAATATAATTTATAGTCTTCTCAAAAATAAACACATGATAATTTATCTCTCATTTTTCTTTTTAAATGATTGAAATTGGTAGGCTCATTGATGATTGGTCAGTTGAAAATTGAACCCTGACATGACCCCACATGGGCTGTCTTGATGTTTGTGTATCACCAAATTTAAACTGGGGCCATGTTCGGCCGTGATTGTTGGATTTATAGCCAACGTTGCGAGTTCAAATCCAGCTCAGACGAGGTGTACTGGATACAACATTATGTAATAAAGTTTGTCAGTGACTTGCAACAGATCGGTGGTTTTCTCCAAGTACTCTGGTTTCCTCTACCAATAAAACTGACCGCCACGATATAACTGAAATATTGTTGAAAGTGGCAGTGAACACCATAAAACCAACCAACCAAATTAACCAAAAAAGATACAACAAACATCTAATTTGAGTTACCAGTGATCTGTGAGAAACCTCAAACTACTGAACATTGACTTTGAATGATAACAATGGAAACTGATTAAAAGCTAGGCCTAGCGTGAGACAGACAAAAATATGATATGGTTGATGGGATTGTAATCCTTCCTTCTTGGTATACAGTAAATAAAACCTGTAGAAACCGAACCGCTTTGGGACTGAAGAATTTGTTCATTTTAGACAGGTGTTTGTCTTACACAGGTTCAAATTACATAGACATTTAGTAGATGGGTCTGTAAAGTCTGTCTGGTTTACTCAGGGTTCAGTATATAGGACTGTAAAGTCTGTCTGGTTTACTCAGGGTTCAGTATATAGGACTGTAAAGTCTGTCTGGTTTACTCAGGGTTCAGTATATAGGACTGTAAAGTCTGTCTGGTTTACTCAGGGTTCAGTATATAGGACTGTAAAGTCTGTCTGGTTTACTCAGGGTTCAGTATATAGGACTGTAAAGTCTGTCTGATTTACTCAGGATTCAGTATACAGGACTGTAAAGTCTGTCTGATTTACTCAGGGTTAAGTATATAGGACTGTAAAGTCTGTCTGGTTTACTCAGGGTTCATTCAGTATATAGGACTGTAAAGTCTGTCTGGTTTACTCAGGGTTCAGTATATAGGACTGTAAAGTCTGTCTGGTTTACTCAGGGTTCAGTATATAGGACTGTAAAGTCTGTCTGGTTTACTCAGGGTTCAGTATATAGGACTGTAAAGTCTGTCTGGTTTACTCAGGGTTCAGTATATAGGACTGTAAAGTCTGTCTGGTTTACTCAGGGTTCAGTATATAGGACTGTAAAGTCTGTCTGGTTTACTCAGGGTTCAGTATATAGGACTGTAAAGTCTGTCTGGTTTACTCAGGGTTCATTCAGTATATAGGACTGTAAAGTCTGTCTGGTTTACTCAGGGTTCAGTATATAGGACTGTAAAGTCTGTCTGGTTTACTCAGGGTTCAGTATATAAGACTGTAAAGTCTGTCTGGTTTACTCAGGGTTCAGTATATAGGACTGTAAAGTCTGTCTGGTTTACTCAGGGTTCAGTATATAGGACTGTAAAGTCTGTCTGGTTTACTCAGGGTTCAGTATATAGGACTGTAAAGTCTGTCTGGTTTACTCAGGGTTCGGTTTAGACAGGTTTCACTGTATATACAATTTATATATTTCTACTTTCAGTTATTTAGGACACACATGGATTATATGGAAAGAACAAAAATTCTGTTGGGTACTGATCGACCAGAACTTTCAAACAGTCCAAGAAATAAGTATGTACCTGTAATTAAGTTATATGACTATTCAGTTAAAGGAATTTATTTTAAAAATTCTGTCAAAATATTTATTGAATCTATTAAGAATATAAAAGTTTTCTAGGTAACATCATATTGTAGTCCATAAAATTAAGTTTTCTAGCTAACATCATATTTTAGTTCAATACTAATGGTTATAAAAGTAAGTTTTCTAGCTAACATCATATTTTAGTTCAAGACTAATGGTTATAAAAGTAAGTTTTCTAGCTAGCATCATAGTTTAGTTCAAGACTAATGGTTATAAAAGTAAGTTTTCTAGCTAACATCATATTTTAGTTCAAGACTAAGGTTATAAAACTTTGAAGAACGAGTTTTGTACTCGTACTAAAAAAACAGCCAATCAGAGCACTATCAAATATATCTAGTGTTCTGATTGGATGATTTTTAAGTATGAGTTCGAAATTACTTCTTGAAAGTTTTATGACCATCGGGTCTTCATTTACGATCATAAATGTTTCAATTACTAGTTTTGTACTACTACAAGAAAAACTAACCAGTTTATACAGTGTTCTGATGGAGGAAAATTGTACTTGATATGACCGTTAGTCCAGATCTATCATTCACCAAAAAAGGACAAGAACTTTATAAAAGTCGAAGACCTTAATTTGAAAAGCAAACAGATATATGAGATGATAAACCAAGTTCTGATTTGAGATAAACAGATATATGAGATGATAAACCAAGTTCTGATTTGAGAAAACAAACAGATATATGAGATGATAAGCCAAGTTCTGATTTGAGAAAACAAGCAAATCTTAAATTTTTAGGTGACAAAATAAATATCACTGTTTTTTAATGCACTTAGTATGAATTGTACAGGATATTTGTTAGATGTTGTTATTCAAGGATAATTTTATTTCCACTTTAACATTTCATATTTCTGGAATAACTTTCATCAGATAATAATCACACATAAAAATAAAACATTTTCTTCACCCAGACAGCTTGTTACGTCTTAGACTAAAAAATGTTACCTACACCCAGACAGCATGCTATGTTTTAAACTGAAAAACGTTACCTACACACAGATAGCTTGCTATGTTTTAAGCTAAAATGATTTCTTTTTCTTGTTATTTATTATTGAAATTTTAAAAATTATTTATATTGCACATCTTTTACCTAAGATTTTAATGTTAACATTTTTCAGGACTTTTAATGCATCAAACTTACGACCTGTCAGTATGTTTCTTCCTGGTCAGTCGGCGAATCCCGTCAGATCCGTCAGTAGCCCGACACAAAGTATAGACATCACATCACCACAGAGTACTGCGGATTCTAGTGTTAGTCTAAAGAGTGAACTAGGAGAACTGGACTCTCCTGATAAAAAGGCAAAGCTTCATCGAGTGTCTACGTGTGATAAAGAACAAATAACAGATACTGTGGAAGTCAAAGAATGTTCAACGGGAATGAGTCAGTATCAATTATCTGTTGGCATGACGACTACATCTGTTTCTAGACATATCCATTCTGTCAATTCCTGGGAATGGTTTTTAATGTAGATAGTCAATCCTGCCTTATGTGACCGTTTAAGGGTCAATTAAGACATGTAGTCGCTAAATAGAAGTTTGATAAATATGAAATGCACTGTGAAAGGAAATCAAAATTAAGGTCACATAATAGAAGTTATTGCTTAATAGAGGTGGTCACTAAAGCAGGTTTGACTGTATTTATATTTCAACAACAGAATTGTTTTGGGTGTTTTATTTAGATAAAGTGAAGTATTTCACTCTAATAAAATAACCAGCTCTATGGTATTTAGTAAGACTATTTCTAATGAAAAGATATACTGTTGCCTTGCATTGCTATAGATTTCAGTAATATCATGTGACATCCCTCCCCCTTTTTATATAGAAGTTTAAACTTTGACAGAATGAACATGACTTGAAACATGCATTAATTACTGTTTACCTTTTAAGTTGCATTATTTAAACACTTTTTTCGAGAGAAAAAATAGATATTTTTTGGTTTTCAGATTTGACTTACATTTCATTAGTAACTTTACTTGATGTTTGTTATGTGATGAAGTTACTGTTCTATATATATATATATATATATGCTAGGACATCATACTGTACGGTGTTTTATGTAATCTTTATATGAAACTTCAATGGGTTAATGCCTTGCAGTCATAAGACTTTCGAGTATGATTTCCATGCTCACACTTCAGTATTGTCCAATTAGAATAAAGTATTTATTTGATACAGTATTTTCATTGGCTGTTTTTTTCGAGTGTGAGTACAAGCTCATTATCAAAAGTTTTATGGTCGTAAGGTTGTGATCTTGCAATTGAAAAAGTATGAGGTAAAATTGCTTTAAATATAACATGTATTAACGACAACAATACCATTTAACTTGTTTTTCTTTAATATTTATTAGTTTAGAGAAAGTTTATGAAAAATGACAATTTATCAAGAATTTTAATTAGATATGAACAGTTTCGGCAAGATTAACTACACATATGAAACAAATTATAAATTGTATCCGTAACATCTTTTTGATAAATCTATATAGAACAGACAATATATACATATATTTCAAGCTTTGTTCTAAATCATTTGCAGTTAGATTATTTTTAGTTTGATTTTTTTTTCTTCAATTTTTCTTTGAAGAAACAAAAAATTATTCCAGGAACATTTTTTTTTTTTAATATTTGATCTTTATTTAAGGTAAAAATAGAAATTTTCTAAATAAACTACACATTTGTATAATTATGGTTGGAAATCAATATTTATGAGAATAACTAATAGCATTGTTTATCTACTTGTTAAAGTTAATCCTTTTATAGTGATATATTGTTTTGTGGACTTAAAAAAACAAAGATCATATGGTAGCAAAATATAAAATTATTTATCCAAGATGAAATCTGACTGAATTTAGACTTAGTTTCTTTTGACATTAGGTTTGTAATTATATTTTTTCTGTTTTTAAAGTATATTTGAGATTAAGTGTACTTTGTGCATGTCCACAAAGCATCTTATAAATAAACAAAATTATCAGTATTTAAAATGTTTACCTGGAATGATATTGACAATGCAGTGCTATGCTGCATGTTTATGTTGATTTTGTTTATTTCTGTTTATTTACGTTTTTGCATGTTTTTGTTTGTTTGTTGTTTTATTAGAGTCTGATGGAAATGAGAAGGAAACGGTACACACCAGAACAGAAAGTGAAAGTAACAAGGAAGATAATTCACAAACTCAAGAAAAAACAAATTCACAAAGTGAAAGTGAAAGATCTCAAAATAACATATCAACTGACACAGTTGAAAATATTCCAAATCAGGAACATATACATTCAGAAAATTTACAAAGTGATGATCATGTGACAAAGTTAGATAACTCTGCAACAAACAATGTGATTGATTCTCATAGTAACAATATCGTAACATCTACACCTAATCCTAAACATAGAGTACACTATGATAGCATGGACGAACCTGATTTTGAAGAAGATAAAATTTTTGGTGAGTTTGGAACGATTTATTTACATTGTGTGAATATAGAAGGAAGAATGAGGATAAGAAAATATTACATATCTCGATATATTTGATCTAAAAATCAAATCTTTTCAGTATAAATTTTTCAGTTTTAACTGTTCGAAATGCATATGTAGTTTCTCTCGTGTACCTTGTAGGCCATGGGCTGAGATAACCTACCGTGCACCTCCTCCCACCTTCGAACCCCACTAAATTTTTTTTTGTCCTTTGATATGTCCTTTTGAAAAAAAAACATGTTAACATTGAATATTTTGGGATGAACTTACATTTTTGAGCCCTTTTTTACATCCTTTCGACAATTTTGCCGGATTTTCAGAATTTTTCATTCTTCACTGTTGCTGAGGTCTTGTAGCTTATGAACAACTATTAGAATATAAAAACTGGGGTTTGGTGGATAGCTGATTATATTATCGTTCAAATGAATACAAGTTATTAATATTTTATGAAGTTCAGTAATCGTAGGAGCAGAGCTCCAGATAAGGTTTCTTAAATTGGGTTTTTAACTCACCTGTTTAGCATTTCCATTGAGTGTTCTATTTTTTAAATGCTTTACTTCAAATTTTTCACTCATCAGAATAAGATTCAATTGAGTTTTTTACCCACCATGAATAAATTGAATTGGGTCTTTGTACATGACATGCATTGCTTTTTTATTGCAGGTATATCAGGCATTCATCCAGTTTTATTCTCCTGATGTACATTATACTGTATTCTTTATATATTTTTCATTGGTGTAGATGATATGTACATGTAAAGAAAGGGGGTCTTGTCCCGCATTCCCGTTAAAATAAATAGACTATCCCGTTATGTCGAGTTACTGCAGAAAACTGGAAGTTAGGGGTACCCTCATGTCCCCACACACTACTGATTTTAATACCCTTGGAAGCAGCTGATATGCATTCTATGCATTGCAAATATGGAATACCGTTTTTCTCTACTTTACATACAGTAGCCATGGAAATTTTTCTTTCCAAGTGACAAAAGTTTTGTCTGTGACTGAATGTTTCCGTTTTGTTGAATTGTTGTCAGTCTTTACTGCCCCTTTCAAAATATCGTCAATGATTTCTGTTGCAATAATTTTACTATGATTTACAGCATTTTCAGTCAGCATATCTAAAATTCATGTAACCATGGCTTTTGAATCTATCTTTAAATAATTAGTGATAGAATAATTCGCCCGTAAAGGGGCTTTCTTCCTCCCTCGACGATTCATAATAATAGACTGAAACCGCTACAAAATTAATTTCAAGGCAAACAAGACTAAATTCTAGCAGGGAACCGGAATTTATTTCCTCCGAATTCTGCGAAGCACCTTAAGTGGAGTGAATATTTGGAACTCCTCGCACCCTTAGATAGAAGTAACGGATCCCATCAGAACTATATATCGGCAAACCTTGGGAGATTTGTAATCTTACAAGTGTTGACAAGTGAAAGAGAAAGTAAAATGTCACGCAACAGAAATCATACGATATGCTTTACTTACGCAACTACATAAAAATGAATGAGTGAAGTAAGCACTCATTAAACGAAGAATTGGGTTATATCTGGATGGAATTGGGTTCAATAATGCAAAGGAAATAGAAAAATTTTGTTTTTGTTAATTTTATTTGTGTAATCACACAAAAACGCAACTTATCTGGAGCTCTGGTAGGAGGCAAAAAATCTATCCCTACCCCTGATCAAATTGCGTAAAAACCGAGATTTTCGCCTTTTGTTTTGAATAGACAAAATATTACACAACTTTGATGATATTTTTATATTGAATTTATTAAAACTATTGCATTTACGGAAAATTAAACCCATTACGTCATCAAAAAACATGTTTTGTGGTGTACATGGAAAAATGGAATATTATGATTTTTGCCGATTTTAGCTCTATTCAGCCCAAAGCACGTAATATCTTTTTCATGGTATAAATTGACAACCAGCTATTTTTTTTGTTAATCAGTAGGTAGAAGGAACATAATTATTCCCTTTTGACATTGTTATAGTACCTAGATACAAAATTCAACCGTCATTATGATGTGGTATCCTTTGTTTTATTAGTAAAATTAAGATATATGTAGAATCCTGTGAAAATCTGCAAAATTGAAAATATCCCATTTTTCAAGTATTTTGACCACAAAAATCACTTCATAAAGGATTGCTAGTGCTTGATTTATTAAATGTGATATATTTGTTTGGTTTAGTATAAAAAAGATCACAGTTCACGTCTGACAAAATTTGATAGCCACAAAGTGTATATATCTTGTATTCAATTGAAATGTAATACTATAAGCTTTCATTTGATACCATATTGATATACTTTCAAGACTGTTTAGTATACATTTAATGCTCACAAAGATTGTAAAAAAATCAAAAAATCCTCAAAAAGCTGCGACAGGGTGTAAATATTAGCCTCAAACGGCAAGTTCGTCCCAAAATTTTCAATGTTAACATGTTTTTTCTTCAAGAGGATATATAGGAGGACTTAAAAAAATATGTTAACTTGGGGGGGGGGGGGGGGGGGGGGCTGCACGGGGGGTTATGCTAGCCCACGGACTATTGCATTAGGAAATCTTTATTTAATGAAAATATATGTACCAGTGAATTTTGATTGTACATACATGTAGTCTGTATAGAACAAACAATTAATAGTTTACTAGTCATGTGATTGTACATACATGTAGTCTGTATAGAACAAACAATTAATAGTTTACTAGTCATGTGATTGTACATACATGTAGTCTGTATAGAACAAACAATTAATAGTTTACTAGTCATGTGATTGTTCATACATGTAGTCTGTATAGAACAAACAATTAATAGTTTACTAGTCATGTGATTGTTTATACATGTAGTCTGTATAGAACAAACAATTAATAGTTTACTAGTCATGTGATTGTTCATACATGTAGTCTGTATAGAACAAACAATTAATAGTTTACTAGTCATGTGATTGTACATACATGTAGTCTGTATAGAACAAACAATTAATAGTTTACTAGTCATGTGATTGTTCATACATGTAGTCTGTATAGAACAAACAATTAATAGTTTACTAGTCATGTGATTGTTCATACATGTAGTCTGTATAGAACAAACAATTAATAGTTTACTAGTCATGTGATTGTACATACATGTAGTCTGTATAGAACAAACAATTAATAGTTTACTAGTCATGTGATTGTTCACATGATACTAGTCATGTAATTGTACATACATGTAGTCTGTATAGAACAAACAATTAATAGTTTACTAGTCATGTGATTGTTCATACATGTAGTCTGTATAGAACAAACAATTAATAGTTTACTAGTCATGTGATTGTTCACATGATACTAGTCATGTGATTGTTCACATGATACTAGTCATGTGATTGTTCACATGATAATTAGTATATAGGAGAACCACAATATTTCTATTAGTTATGTGTTTTTGTTTGTTTTTTTTCCACATGCTTACATTTGATCCTGTGTGTATATATATAAATATATATTTGGTAAGTAAATTAACAAGACTTATTACAACTGATATGAAATTTGTCCTCTAATTAGTGGATTTCCTCTTTTTTAAGCAATATATTTGGAAATAAAATTTCAAACAGCTCCATAATGAAGATGTAGGGCCACTGTGTAGGGAGTACAAATTGAAGATGTAGGGCCACTGTGTAGGGAGTACAAATTGAAGATGTAGGGTCACTGTGTAGGGAGTACAAATTGAAGATGTAGGGCCACTGTGTAGGGAGTACAAATTGAAGATGTAGGGCCACTGTGTAGGGAGTACAAATTGAAGATGTAGGGCCACTGTGTAGGGAGTACAAATTGAAGATGTAGGGCCACTGTGTAGGGAGTACAAATTGAAGATGTAGGGCCACTGTGTAGGGAGTACAAATTGAAGATGTAGGGCCACTGTGTAGGGAGTACATAATGAAGATGTAGGGCCACTGTGTAGAGAGTACAAATTGAAGATGTAGGGCCACTGTGTAGGGAGTACATAATGAAGATGTAGGGCCACTGTGTAGGGAGTACATAATGAAGATGTAGGGCCACTGTGTAGGGAGTACATAATGAAGATGTAGGGCCACTGTGTAGGGAGTACAAATTGAAGATGTAGGGCCACTGTGTAGGGAGTACATAATGAAGATGTAGGACCACTGTGTAGGGAGTACATAATGAAGATGTAGGGCCACTGTGTAGGGAGTACATAATGAAGATGTAGGGCCACTGTGTAGGGAGTACATAATGAAGATGTAGGGCCACTGTGTAGGGAGTACATAATGAAGATGTAGGGCCACTGTGTAGGGAGTACATAATGAAGATGTAGGGCCACTGTGTAGGGAGTACATAATGAAGATGTAGGGCCACTGTGTAGAGAGTACATAATGAAGATGTAGGGCCACTGTGTAGGGAGTACATAATGAAGATGTAGGGCCACTGTGTAGAGAGTACAAATTGAAGATGTAGGGCCACTGTGTAGGGAGTACATAATGAAGATGTAGGACCACTGTGTAGGGAGTACATAATGAAGATGTAGGGCCACTGTGTAGGGAGTACATAATGAAGATGTAGGGCCACTGTGTAGAGAGTACAAATTGAAGATGTAGGGCCACTGTGTAGGGAGTACATAATGAAGATGTAGGGCCACTGTGTAGGGAGTACATAATGAAGATGTAGGGCCACTGTGTAGGGAGTACATAATGAAGATGTAGGGCCACTGTGTAGGGAGTACATAATGAAGATGTAGGACCACTGTGTAGGGAGTACATAATGAAGATGTAGGGCCACTGTGTAGGGAGTACATAATGAAGATGTAGGGCCACTGTGTAGGGAGTACAAATTGAAGATGTAGGGCCACTGTGTAGAGAGTACAAATTGAAGATGTAGGGCCACTGTGTAGGGAGTACATAATGAAGATGTAGGGCCACTGTGTAGGGAGTACATAATGAAGATGTAGGGCCACTGTGTAGGGAGTACATAATGAAGATGTAGGGACCACTGTGTAGGGAGTACATAATGAAGATGTAGGACCACTGTGTAGGGAGTACATAATGAAGATGTAGGGCCACTGTGTAGGGAGTACATAATGAAGATGTAGGGCCACTGTGTAGGGAGTACATAATGAAGATGTAGGGCCACTGTGTAGGGAGTACATAATGAAGATGTAGGACCACTGTGTAGGGAGTACATAATGAAGATGTAGGACCACTGTGTAGGGAGTACATAATGAAGATGTAGGGCCACTGTGTAGGGAGTACATAATGAAGATGTAGGGCCACTGTGTAGGGAGTACATAATGAAGATGTAGGACCACTGTGTAGGGAGTACATAATGAAGATGTAGGACCACTGTGTAGGGAGTACATAATGAAGATGTAGGGCCACTGTGTAGGGAGTACATAATGAAGATGTAGGGCCACTGTGTAGAGAGTACAAATTGAAGATGTAGGGCCACTGTGTAGGGAGTACATAATGAAGATGTAGGGCCACTGTGTAGGGAGTACATAATGAAGATGTAGGGCCACTGTGTAGGGAGTACATAATGAAGATGTAGGGCCACTGTGTAGGGAGTACATAATGAAGATGTAGGGCCACTGTGTAGGGAGTACATAATGAAGATGTAGGGCCACTGTGTAGGGAGTACATAATGAAGATGTAGGGCCACTGTGTAGGGAGTACATAATGAAGATGTAGGACCACTGTGTAGGGAGTACATAATGAAGATGTAGGACCACTGTGTAGGGAGTACATAATGAAGATGTAGGGCCACTGTGTAGGGAGTACATAATGAAGATGTAGGGCCACTGTGTAGAGAGTACAAATTGAAGATGTAGGGCCACTGTGTAGGGAGTACATAATGAAGATGTAGGGCCACTGTGTAGAGAGTACAAATTGAAGATGTAGGACCACTGTGTAGGGAGTACATAATGAAGATGTAGGGCCACTGTGTAGGGAGTACATAATGAAGATGTAGGACCACTGTGTAGGGAGTACATAATGAAGATGTAGGACCACTGTGTAGGGAGTACATAATGAAGATGTAGGGCCACTGTGTAGGGAGTACATAATGAAGATGTAGGGCCACTGTGTAGAGAGTACATAATGAAGATGTAGGGCCACTGTGTAGGGAGTACATAATGAAGATGTAGGGCCACTGTGTAGAGAGTACAAATTGAAGATGTAGGACCACTGTGTAGGGAGTACATAATGAAGATGTAGGGCCACTGTGTAGGGAGTACATAATGAAGATGTAGGACCACTGTGTAGGGAGTACATAATGAAGATGTAGGGCCACTGTGTAGGGAGTACATAATGAAGATGTAGGGCCACTGTGTAGAGAGTACAAATTGAAGATGTAGGGCCACTGTGTAGGGAGTACATAATGAAGATGTAGGGCCACTGTGTAGAGAGTACAAATTGAAGATGTAGGACCACTGTGTAGGGAGTACATAATGAAGATGTAGGGCCACTGTGTAGGGAGTACATAATGAAGATGTAGGACCACTGTGTAGGGAGTACATAATGAAGATGTAGGACCACTGTGTAGGGAGTACATAATGAAGATGTAGGACCACTGTGTAGGGAGTACATAATGAAGATGTAGGACCACTGTGTAGGGAGTACATAATGAAGATGTAGGGCCACTGTGTAGGGAGTACATAATGAAGATGTAGGGCCACTGTGTAGAGAGTACAAATTGAAGATGTAGGGCCACTGTGTAGGGAGTACATAATGAAGATGTAGGGCCACTGTGTAGAGAGTACAAATTGAAGATGTAGGACCACTGTGTAGGGAGTACATAATGAAGATGTAGGGCCACTGTGTAGGGAGTACATAATGAAGATGTAGGACCACTGTGTAGGGAGTACATAATGAAGATGTAGGACCACTGTGTAGGGAGTACATAATGAAGATGTAGGGCCACTGTGTAGGGAGTACATAATGAAGATGTAGGGCCACTGTGTAGAGAGTACAAATTGAAGATGTAGGGCCACTGTGTAGGGAGTACAAATTGAAGATGTAGGACCACTGTGTAGGGAGTACATAATGAAGATGTAGGGCCACTGTGTAGGGAGTACATAATGAAGATGTAGGGCCACTGTGTAGAGAGTACAAATTGAAGATGTAGGACCACTGTGTAGGGAGTACATAATGAAGATGTAGGGCCACTGTGTAGGGAGTACATAATGAAGATGTAGGACCACTGTGTAGGGAGTACATAATGAAGATGTAGGGCCACTGTGTAGGAGTACAAATTGAAGATGTAGGACCACTGTGTAGGGAGTACATAATGAAGATGTAGGACCACTGTGTAGGGAGTACATAATGAAGATGTAGGACCACTGTGTAGGGAGTACATAATGAAGATGTAGGGCCACTGTGTAGAGAGTACAAATTGAAGATGTAGGACCACTGTGTAGGGAGTACATAATGAAGATGTAGGGCCACTGTGTAGGGAGTACATAATGAAGATGTAGGACCACTGTGTAGGGAGTACATAATGAAGATGTAGGGCCACTGTGTAGAGAGTACAAATTGAAGATGTAGGGCCACTGTGTAGGGAGTACATAATGAAGATGTAGGGCCACTGTGTAGGGAGTACATAATGAAGATGTAGGACCACTGTGTAGGGAGTACATAATGAAGATGTAGGACCACTGTGTAGGGAGTACATAATGAAGATGTAGGGCCACTGTGTAGGGAGTACATAATGAAGATGTAGGGCCACTGTGTAGAGAGTACAAATTGAAGATGTAGGACCACTGTGTAGGGAGTACATAATGAAGATGTAGGGCCACTGTGTAGGGAGTACATAATGAAGATGTAGGACCACTGTGTAGGGAGTACATAATGAAGATGTAGGGCCACTGTGTAGGGAGTACATAATGAAGATGTAGGGCCACTGTGTAGAGAGTACAAATTGAAGATGTAGGGCCACTGTGTAGGGAGTACATAATGAAGATGTAGGGCCACTGTGTAGGGAGTACATAATGAAGATGTAGGACCACTGTGTAGGGAGTACATAATGAAGATGTAGGACCACTGTGTAGGGAGTACATAATGAAGATGTAGGGCCACTGTGTAGGGAGTACATAATGAAGATGTAGGGCCACTGTGTAGGGAGTACATAATGAAGATGTAGGGCCACTGTGTAGGGAGTACATAATGAAGATGTAGGACCACTGTGTAGGGAGTACATAATGAAGATGTAGGGCCACTGTGTAGGGAGTACATAATGAAGATGTAGGGCCACTGTGTAGGGAGTACATAATGAAGATGTAGGGCCACTGTGTAGGGAGTACATAATGAAGATGTAGGGCCACTGTGTAGAGAGTACAAATTGAAGATGTAGGGCCACTGTGTAGGGAGTACATAATGAAGATGTAGGACCACTGTGTAGGGAGTACATAATGAAGATGTAGGGCCACTGTGTAGGGAGTACATAATGAAGATGTAGGGCCACTGTGTAGAGAGTACAAATTGAAGATGTAGGGCCACTGTGTAGGGAGTACATAATGAAGATGTAGGACCACTGTGTAGGGAGTACATAATGAAGATGTAGGGCCACTGTGTAGGGAGTACATAATGAAGATGTAGGGCCACTGTGTAGGGAGTACATAATGAAGATGTAGGGCCACTGTGTAGAGAGTACAAATTGAAGATGTAGGGCCACTGTGTAGGGAGTACATAATGAAGATGTAGGGCCACTGTGTAGGGAGTACAAATTGAAGATGTAGGGTCACTGTGTAGGGAGTACAAATTGAAGATGTAGGGCCACTGTGTAGGGAGTACATAATGAAGATGTAGGGCCACTGTGTAGGGAGTACAAATTGAAGATGTAGGGCCACTGTGTAGGGAGTACATAATGAAGATGTAGGACCACTGTGTAGGGAGTACATAATGAAGATGTAGGGCCACTGTGTAGGGAGTACAAATTGAAGATGTAGGGCCACTGTGTAGGGAGTACATAATGAAGATGTAGGACCACTGTGTAGGGAGTACATAATGAAGATGTAGGGCCACTGTGTAGGGAGTACAAATTGAAGATGTAGGGCCACTGTGTAGGGAGTACATAATGAAGATGTAGGGCCACTGTGTAGGGAGTACAAATTGAAGATGTAGGGCCACTGTGTAGAGAGTACAAATTGAAGATGTAGGGCCACTGTGTAGGGAGTACATAATGAAGATGTAGGGCCACTGTGTAGGGAGTACATAATGAAGATGTAGGGCCACTGTGTAGGGAGTACATAATGAAGATGTAGGGCCACTGTGTAGGGAGTACAAATTGAAGATGTAGGGCCACTGTGTAGGGAGTACATAATGAAGATGTAGGACCACTGTGTAGGGAGTACATAATGAAGATGTAGGACCACTGTGTAGGGAGTACATAATGAAGATGTAGGGCCACTGTGTAGGGAGTACATAATGAAGATGTAGGGCCACTGTGTAGGGAGTACATAATGAAGATGTAGGGCCACTGTGTAGAGAGTACAAATTGAAGATGTAGGGCCACTGTGTAGGGAGTACATAATGAAGATGTAGGGCCACTGTGTAGGGAGTACATAATGAAGATGTAGGACCACTGTGTAGGGAGTACATAATGAAGATGTAGGGCCACTGTGTAGGGAGTACATAATGAAGATGTAGGGCCACTGTGTAGGGAGTACATAATGAAGATGTAGGGCCACTGTGTAGGGAGTACATAATGAAGATGTAGGGCCACTGTGTAGGGAGTACATAATGAAGATGTAGGGCCACTGTGTAGAGAGTACAAATTGAAGATGTAGGGCCACTGTGTAGGGAGTACATAATGAAGATGTAGGGCCACTGTGTAGGGAGTACATAATGAAGATGTAGGGCCACTGTGTAGGGAGTACATAATGAAGATGTAGGACCACTGTGTAGGGAGTACATAATGAAGATGTAGGACCACTGTGTAGGGAGTACATAATGAAGATGTAGGGCCACTGTGTAGGGAGTACATAATGAAGATGTAGGGCCACTGTGTAGAGAGTACAAATTGAAGATGTAGGGCCACTGTGTAGGGAGTACATAATGAAGATGTAGGGCCACTGTGTAGGGAGTACATAATGAAGATGTAGGGCCACTGTGTAGGGAGTACATAATGAAGATGTAGGACCACTGTGTAGGGAGTACATAATGAAGATGTAGGGCCACTGTGTAGGGAGTACATAATGAAGATGTAGGGCCACTGTGTAGAGAGTACAAATTGAAGATGTAGGACCACTGTGTAGGGAGTACATAATGAAGATGTAGGGCCACTGTGTAGGGAGTACAAATTGAAGATGTAGGGCCACTGTGTAGGGAGTACATAATGAAGATGTAGGACCACTGTGTAGGGAGTACATAATGAAGATGTAGGGCCACTGTGTAGGGAGTACATAATGAAGATGTAGGGCCACTGTGTAGGGAGTACATAATGAAGATGTAGGGCCACTGTGTAGAGAGTACAAATTGAAGATGTAGGGCCACTGTGTAGGGAGTACATAATGAAGATGTAGGACCACTGTGTAGGGAGTACATAATGAAGATGTAGGGCCACTGTGTAGGGAGTACATAATGAAGATGTAGGACCACTGTGTAGGGAGTACATAATGAAGATGTAGGACCACTGTGTAGGGAGTACAAATTGAAGATGTAGGGCCACTGTATAGGGAGTACATAATGAAGATGTAGGGCCACTGTGTAGGGAGTACATAATGAAGATGTAGGGCCACTGTGTAGGGAGTACATAATGAAGATGTAGGACCACTGTGTAGGGAGTACATAATGAAGATGTAGGGCCACTGTGTAGAGAGTACAAATTGAAGATGTAGGACCACTGTGTAGGGAGTACATAATGAAGATGTAGGGCCACTGTGTAGGGAGTACATAATGAAGATGTAGGGCCACTGTGTAGGGAGTACAAATTGAAGATGTAGGGCCACTGTGTAGGGAGTACATAATGAAGATGTAGGGCCACTGTGTAGGGAGTACAAATTGAAGATGTAGGGCCACTGTGTAGGGAGTACATAATGAAGATGTAGGGCCACTGTGTAGGGAGTACATAATGAAGATGTAGGACCACTGTGTAGGGAGTACATAATGAAGATGTAGGGCCACTGTGTAGGGAGTACATAATGAAGATGTAGGACCACTGTGTAGGGAGTACATAATGAAGATGTAGGGCCACTGTGTAGGGAGTACAAATTGAAGATGTAGGGCCACTGTGTAGGGAGTACATAATGAAGATGTAGGGCCACTGTGTAGGGAGTACAAATTGAAGATGTAGGGCCACTGTGTAGGGAGTACATAATGAAGATGTAGGGCCACTGTGTAGGAGTACAAATTGAAGATGTAGGGCCACTGTGTAGGGAGTACATAATGAAGATGTAGGACCACTGTGTAGGGAGTACATAATGAAGATGTAGGACCACTGTGTAGGGAGTACATAATGAAGATGTAGGGCCACTGTGTAGGGAGTACATAATGAAGATGTAGGGCCACTGTGTAGGGAGTACATAATGAAGATGTAGGGCCACTGTGTAGGGAGTACAAATTGAAGATGTAGGGCCACTGTGTAGGGAGTACAAATTGAAGATGTAGGACCACTGTGTAGGGAGTACATAATGAAGATGTAGGGCCACTGTGTAGGGAGTACATAATGAAGATGTAGGGCCACTGTGTAGGGAGTACATAATGAAGATGTAGGGCCACTGTGTAGGGAGTACATAATGACGCTGTAGGACCACTGTGTAGGGAGTACATAATGAAGATGTAGGGCCACTGTGTAGGGAGTACATAATGAAGATGTAGGGCCACTGTGTAGAGAGTACAAATTGAAGATGTAGGACCACTGTGTAGGGAGTACATAATGAAGATGTAGGGCCACTGTGTAGGGAGTACATAATGAAGATGTAGGACCACTGTGTAGGGAGTACATAATGAAGATGTAGGGCCACTGTGTAGGGAGTACATAATGAAGATGTAGGACCACTGTGTAGGGAGTACATAATGAAGATGTAGGACCACTGTGTAGGGAGTACAAATTGAAGATGTAGGGCCACTGTGTAGGGAGTACATAATGAAGATGTAGGACCACTGTGTAGGGAGTACATAATGAAGATGTAGGGCCACTGTGTAGGGAGTACATAATGAAGATGTAGGACCACTGTGTAGAGAGTACAAATTGAAGATGTAGGACCACTGTGTAGGGAGTACATAATGAAGATGTAGGGCCACTGTGTAGGGAGTACATAATGAAGATGTAGGGCCACTGTGTAGGGAGTACATAATGAAGATGTAGGGCCACTGTGTAGGGAGTACATAATGAAGATGTAGGACCACTGTGTAGGGAGTACATAATGAAGATGTAGGGCCACTGTGTAGGGAGTACATAATGAAGATGTAGGGCCACTGTGTAGGGAGTACATAATGAAGATGTAGGACCACTGTGTAGGGAGTACATAATGAAGATGTAGGGCCACTGTGTAGGGAGTACATAATGAAGATGTAGGGCCACTGTGTAGGGAGTACATAATGAAGATGTAGGACCACTGTGTAGGGAGTACATAATGAAGATGTAGGGCCACTGTGTAGGGAGTACATAATGAAGATGTAGGGCCACTGTGTAGGGAGTACATAATGAAGATGTAGGACCACTGTGTAGGGAGTACATAATGAAGATGTAGGGCCACTGTGTAGGGAGTACATAATGAAGATGTAGGGCCACTGTGTAGAGAGTACAAAATGAAGATGTAGGGCCACTGTGTAGGGAGTACATAATGAAGATGTAGGGCCACTGTGTAGGGAGTACATAATGAAGATGTAGGGCCACTGTGTAGGGAGTACATAATGAAGATGTAGGGCCACTGTGTAGGGAGTACATAATGAAGATGTAGGGCCACTGTGTTGGGAGTTTCTTCCTTTTTCATCCATGAACACTTTCATCTCTGCTACAAACAACTAAAACGTGTTTGAACAAAACCCAGTATAAACCAGAACCTTGTGTGAACTGAATAGAAACATGTTTAAATAAAACCCAGTATAAACCAGAACCTTGTGTGAACTGAATAGAAACATGTTTAAACAAATCCCAGTATAAACCAGAACCTTGTGTGAACTGAATAGAAACATGTTTAAACAAAACCCAGTATAAACCAGAACCTTGTGTGAACTGAATAGAAACATGTTTGAACAAAACCCAGTATAAACCAGAACCTTGTGTGAACTGAATAGAAACATGTTTAAATAAAACCCAGTATAAACCAGAACCTTGTGTGAACTGAATATCAGATTCATTTGAAGATAAACACATTTATTGCACAAAAAACTGATTTCGTGAGGAAATTAAACAAAAAAATCGTCTACAGTATTAAAAAAAACCATATTATCTTGTAAAATCACATACGGTAGTTTATATTCAGTCCTTAGTCAATTCATGCTCTGGATATGGGCTTGTTTTGGACCTAGTATTTCCATTATTCTGTATAAAAGTTTTGTCAGTTACAAACTAAAGGTACATGTAATTGGTTTTCTCTAGTAAAAGTGATGCACCATGTATTTTATTTTATAAAAGTTTTGTCAGTTACAAACTAAAGGTACATGTAATTGGTTTTCTCTAGTAAAAGTGATGCACCATATATTTTATTTTATAAAAGTTTGTCAGTTACAAACTAAAGGTACATGTAATTGGTTTTCTCTAGTAAAAGTGATGCACCATGTATTTTATTTTATAAAAGTTTTGTTAGTTACAAACTAAAGGTACATGTAATTGGTTTTCTCTAGTAAAAGTGATGCACCATGTATTTTATTTTATAAAAGTTTTGTCAGTTACAAACTAAAGGTACATGTAATTGGTTTTCTCTAGTAAAAGTGATGCACCATGTATTTTATTTTATAAAAGTTTTGTCAGTTACAAACTAAAGGTACATGTAATTGGTTTTCTCTAGTAAAAGTGATGCACCATGTATTTTATTTTATAAAAGTTTTGTCAGTTACAAACTAAAGGTACATGTAATTGGTTTTCTCTAGTAAAAGTGATGCACCATGTATTTTATTTTATAAAAGTTTTGTTAGTTACAAACTAAAGGTACATGTAATTGGTTTTCTCTAGTAAAAGTGATGCACCATGTATTTTATTTTATAAAAGTTTGTCAGTTACAAACTAAAGGTACATGTAATTGGTTTTCTCTAGTAAAAGTGATGCACCATGTATTTTATTTTATAAAAGTTTTGTTAGTTACAAACTAAAGGTACATGTAATTGGTTTTCTCTAGTAAAAGTGATGCACCATGTATTTTATTTTATAAAAGTTTTGTCAGTTACAAACTAAAGGTACATGTAATTGGTTTTCTCTAGTAAAAGTGATGCACCATGTATTTTATTTTATAAAAGTTTGTCAGTTACAAACTAAAGGTACATGTAATTGGTTTTCTCTAGTAAAAGTGATGCACCATATATTTTATTTTATAAAAGTTTGTCAGTTACAAACTAAAGGTACATGTAATTGGTTTTCTCTAGTAAAAGTGATGCACCATGTATTTTATTTTATAAAAGTTTTGTCAGTTACAAACTAAAGGTACATGTAATTGGTTTTCTCTAGTAAAAGTGATGCACCATGTATTTTATTTTATAAAAGTTTTGTCAGTTACAAACTAAAGGTACATGTAATTGGTTTTCTATAGTAAAAGTGATGCACCATGTATTTTATTTTATAAAAGTTTGTCAGTTACAAACTAAAGGTACATGTAATTGGTTTTCTCTAGTAAAAGTGATGCACCATGTATTTTATTTTATAAAAGTTTTGTCAGTTACAAACTAAAGGTACATGTAATTGGTTTTCTATAGTAAAAGTGATGCACCATGTATTTTATTTTATAAAAGTTTGTCAGTTTACAAACTAAAGGTACATGTAATTGGTTTTCTCTAGTAAAAGTGATGCACCATGTATTTTATTTTATAAAAGTTTTGTCAGTTTACAACAAAAGGTTGTTGGTTTTATTAGTAGTTATTTACATATAAACGTAAGGTATAAATTTAATGTTGAAATGACATTGTAGTCATCAGAAATGTTTGTATGTTTCTATAAGAAAAACAGCCCTCACGATGAGTATTGGTCTTCGT
This sequence comes from Bathymodiolus septemdierum, assembly GCA_963383655.1. NCBI lineage: Eukaryota > Metazoa > Mollusca > Bivalvia > Mytilida > Modiolidae > Bathymodiolus > Bathymodiolus septemdierum. The sequence goes on from OY726524.1 coordinate 7,663,587, forward strand.
CCCAAGACCAGTAAAACTTTATTCGGATCAGTAAATGTTTCAGTTTTTTTTAAGAACTATATAAAAATAAATTCAAGGATTTGATTCTGACCAGTAAATTCAAATTTTCACTTCGAGGACTGGAAAAAGTATGTTGTTTAACCAAAAATCTATTTGTATTATTATTTTTGATTGTGATAGAAGTGTTTGATTTGAATCAATATGTAGACAGTATTATTTATAGGTTTGGATCATACTTTGGCTCATATAGTTGCTACAACACCAGAATTACAAGAATTAGAAGAATCTTCAAGTAGTCATAGAAGTAACAATAATAGTCTTAAAAATATGCAGTAAGTCAAATATTTACCTAATACTACACAGAAATACTTATAAATAGTTTTGGGTTATATTATAAACAGATATAGCATGTTTCGAATTGATATTTGCAAGAGAGAAAAAAAACAGCCAGCCGACAGGCATGGGAAATTTAGTCTCAAGATGTGTATTAGCAAAGACATTAATTGTTTTCATTTCATTTTGGTATTAAGTTTTATTTACAAGGGTTTAAATAGGTGATACTAAAACAAGAATTAATTGTTTTCATTACATTTTGGTATTTAGTTTTATTTACAAGGGTTTAAATAGGTGATACTAAAACAAGAATTTAATTGTTTTCATTTCATTTTGGTATTAAGTTTTATTTACAAGGGTTTAAATAGGTGATACTAAAACAAGAATTTAATTGTTTTCATTACATTTTGGTATTTAGTTTTATTTACAAGGGTTTAAATAGGTGATACTATAACAAGAATTAATTGTTTTCATTACATTTTGGTATTAAGTTTTATTTACAAGGGTTTAAATAGGTGATACTAAAACAAGAATTTAATTGTTTTCATTACATTTTGGTATTTAGTTTTATTTACAAGGGTTTAAATATGTGATACTATAACAAGAATTAATTGTTTTCATTACATTTTGGTATTAAGTTTTATTTACAAGGGTTTAAATAGGTGATACTATAACAAGAATTAATTGTTTTCATTACATTTTGGTATTAAGTTTTATTTACAAGGGTTTAAATAGGTGATACTAAAACAAGAATTAATTGTTTTCATTACATTTTGGTATTTAGTTTTATTTACAAGGGTTTAAATAGGTGATACTAAAACAAGAATTTAATTGTTTTCATTTCATTTTGGTATTAAGTTTTATTTACAAGGGTTTAAATAGGTGATACTAAAACAAGAATTTAATTGTTTTCATTACATTTTGGTATTTAGTTTTATTTACAAGGGTTTAAATAGGTGATACTATAACAAGAATTAATTGTTTTCATTACATTTTGGTATTAAGTTTTATTTACAAGGGTTTAAATAGGTGATACTAAAACAAGAATTAATTGTTTTCATTACATTTTGGTATTTAGTTTTATTTACAAGGGTTTAAATAGGTGATACTATAACAAGAATTAATTGTTTTCATTACATTTTGGTATTTAGTTTTATTTACAAGGGTTTAAATAGGTGATACTATAACAAGAATTAATTGTTTTCATTTCATTTTGGTATTAAGTTTTATTTACAAGGGTTTAAATAGGTGATACTATAACAAGAATTAATTGTTTTCATTACATTTTGGTATTTAGTTTTATTTACAAGGGTTTAAATAGGTGATACTATAACAAGAATTAATTGTTTTCATTACATTTTGGTATTAAGTTTTATTTACAAGGGTTTAAATAGGTGATACTATAACAAGAATTAATTGTTTTCATTTCATTTTGGTATTAAGTTTTATTTACAAGGGTTTAAATAGGTGATACTATAACAAGAATTAATTGTTTTCATTACATTTTGGTATTAAGTTTTATTTACAAGGGTTTAAATAGGTGATACTATAACAAGAATTAATTGTTTTCATTTCATTTTGGTATTAAGTTTTATTTACAAGGGTTTAAATAGGTGATACTATAACAAGAATTAATTGTTTTCATTTCATTTTGGTATTAAGTTTTATTTACAAGGGTTTAAATAGGTGATACTAAAACAAGAATTAATTGTTTTCATTTCATTTTGGTATTTAGTTTTATTTACAAGGGTTTAAATAGGTGATACTAAAACAAGAATTTAATTGTTTTCATTTCATTTTGGTATTAAGTTTTATTTACAAGGGTTTAAATAGGTGATACTAAAACAAGAATTAATTGTTTTCATTTCATTTTGGTATTAAGTTTTATTTACAAGGGTTTAAATAGGTGATACTATAACAAGAATTAATTGTTTTATGGTTGTTTAATGTCAAGTATTTCAGCTAAGGGTTAGGGTTATGGTGTTTAATGTCAAGTATTTCAGCTAAGGGTTAGGGTTATGGTGTTTAATGTCAAGTATTTCAGCTAAGGGTTAGGGTTATGGTATTTAATGTCAAGTATTTCATCTAAGGGTTAGGGTTATGGTGTTTAATGTCAAGTATTTCATCTAAGGGTTAGGGGTTATGGTGTTTAATGTCAAGTATTTCAGCTAAGGGTTAGGGTTATGGTGTTTAATGTCAAGTATTTCAGCTAAGGGTTAGGGTTATGGTGTTTAATGTCAAGTATTTCAGCTAAGGGTTAGGGTTATGGTATTTAATGTCAAGTATTTCAGCTAAGGGTTAGGGTGTTTAATGTCAAGTATTTCAGCTAAGGGTTAGGGTGTTTAATGTCAAGTATTTCAGCTAAGGGTTAGGGTTATGGTGTTTAATGTCAAGTATTTCAGCTAAGGGTTAGGGTTATGGTGTTTAATGTCAAGTATTTCAGCTAAGGGTTAGGGTTATGGTATTTAATGTCAAGTATTTCAGCTAAGGGTTAGGGTGTTTAATGTCAAGTATTTCAGCTAAGGGTTATGGTGTTTAATGTCAAGTATTTCAGCTAAGGGTTAGGGTTATGGTGTTTAATGTCAAGTATTTCAGCTAAGGGTTAGGGTTATGGTGTTTAATGTCAAGTATTTCAGCTAAGGGTTAGGGTTATGGTGTTTAATGTCAAGTATTTCAGCTAAGGGTTAGGGGTTATGGTGTTTAATGTCAAGTATTTCAGCTAAGGGTTAGGGTTTTGGTGTTTAATGTCACTTTCAACAATATTTCAGTTATATCGTGGTGGTGTGTTTTATTTGTGGAGAAAACCGGAGTACCCAAAGAAAACCATCGACCTACCGCAAGTCACTGACAAACTTTATCACATAATGTTGTATCGAGTACACCTCACCTGAGCGGCATTTGAACCTACAACATTACTGGTGATAGGCACTGATTGCATAGGTAGTTATAAATCCAACTGCCATACGATCATAACCATGACAGCCCCTAGTATTTCAGCTAAAGACATGACAAGAATAAGATTAAGAACAATCATGTTGGTTAAAAGATGGGGATGATATTGAACAATAGATGGAAATGACAAAAAAAAAGGATAAATATTGGATAGGGTTTAAAAAAAATGCCTTGGGATTGGCAAAAAACGACTAATTCTAACTAGCTGTTGCCAATTAAGTGTAAGAAATGTGATATTTTCCATACATGACTCCATGAGGCACTCATATAAGTCTCATCATAAGGATGTGTAATGATTTCGTCTAACATAACTATCAAACATCCCTTTACGATAGGTTATATAAACTCTACAGCCAAGAAACTAGATCCTATTTCTACACCCAGATGTTTCCCTTTGGAATCTCAAGAATATGAGAATGATTTTTTAAATTCAAAATAAATTTATTGTTCAATTTTGTGTTGAATCTTCTGGTAGGTATAATTCTCAGGTAAATGTTTTATGACTTCTACAAATCAAGAAGCTTGGAATTTGTACATAAAAAACAATATTTAATTTTTATTTTTTTTAGTCGGAACAATGACTCCATATTTGATGAGTTATCTTGCCAGGATGCAGACATAATTGGTGACGTTGACTTTGGTGCTGATATTACAGGTAAAATACATGTGTTTACAGTGGGGTGTTACAGATTAACCAGGTGTTTTGTATATGACCTGTATTTACAAGTCTTTTAAATGCTGCATGATTATGTTGGGATGTATTGAGCTTTATTAATAAATTTTAATCTTTTAACAAAATTAATCATAATAAAGAAAAATATGAAACTTATTTCTTAAGACAGGAATCTTTTAATTTAAGTTTCAAAGATATTTTTCTAAACATATGGAGTGTTTGTTACAAGATAGTGAAAATAATTTATGAAACATGCAAGCAGTTTTAACCTTTTTCAATTGTCATGTGCAACCTCTGGCATGATTTTCAACTTGTTAAAGGTGGTCAGTATTTGGTAGAAGTAGAAATGGCAAGTGAGACTGCATATAAACATGAAAAATTAAAAATACCACACTGTCAGAAAGTTTCAAAATATATTTGATTACAATAGACATGGGTGTATTAATGAGCATGGAACATGCATAATTTAAGAAATAATTCATGGAAGCCATATGTATATATTGTTTTTACCATGGGTAGGCCTTAATGTCACAAAGTTTTACCCAGAGCATTAGCGAGGGGTAAAAAGCTGACATAAAGGCCTACCCGTGGTAAAAACAATATATACATATGGTTTCCATGAATTATTTCGATTCTAATATGTAAAAATTGGTAAAATATCTTATAAATTGTCGAGGACGTCATAAATTACAATGGGTGTAGGTATATATTATTTTTGCCACGGATTTGGACTCAAAGCATTTGAAGGACGTCATATTAGAATATGAGATATTTCCTAATTTCTTATAATAATTAGAGATACATTTGTATTTTATTTTAATAAGTACAGTGAGAAGCAAATTAAACTGTTAAAGTTGAAAAAAAACAGCAATATGTAAATATTGATTTAGTTATAAAGGGAGATAATTTAAAATTTGTGTAAATATTTATTTAGTTACAAGGGGAGATAATTTAAATTTTGCATTTCTGTGGATAAAGGGAGATAATTTAAAATTTGTGTTATTTTGTGAGTTAAGGGAGATAATTTAAATTTTGTGTATATTTGTACATAAAGGGAGAGAAGTGAACCCTGGTGATTATGCCTCGTCAGGTAAACTACTAACAACTTATCTATGTATGTATCTGTGTATTATGTGTACACTGTATTGCTGTCTTTCTTTCTCTTCGTCTTGCATGTATAATTTATTTATAGAAATGTGTAGTCTGAAATTAAATTAATCATGCAAGATATTTTCTGATATATATATATATAAATTTTGCTTACTAGAAGAATATAATACTAAGCTACTGTACTTTTAGTATTAAAATTTAAATCATGTACTTATAACATTATAAAGGAGGAATGTATAGACACTTGGTGCTGTCTGTATTTTTATATTTAAATCATGTTCTTAGAACATAGCATTTGGAAGGATTTTATATTTTAATATACATACTCTTTTTATCCTTTATAATATTGACATGTTCTTGTCATATCAAGAAAATCAAAATGAACAAAGGCAAGATTGTTTAATTCCATATTTACATTTTAACATTTCCTGAATTATAAGTTTTGTTTGCATTTTTGAATAGATTTGTGCATTTTGAGTAATTATACTGTTTTATTATATAGATAGGTGTGAATTATGGGGATTTATCCGTGAAATAAATTCTGGTATCTCACATGTGAGATATCAGTTTTTTCCTGCCGGAACTACTTTTACACAACTATAAGTTTGGTGGTTACGTCCTTGTTGTGTTACGGTGAAGACACACACGATTGTAAACTGAAACAATTCCGCAAAATGTTATTGATGACTTTGTCACATAAACAAAATGACGTCATTGGCGTCATATGAAGTCTTCCAGTTTGAAACGTAAAGATTAGATGTTATTTGGCTTTGTGTACGCTTCAATTTTAATCACATTTAACTAAAATAAGTTTTCAAGGTAAGCATTTTAATTATTTTTGTGCATTGTTGTAAATATGACATGTAGGATTTCACATTTTCAAGATTATGGATACTTCCAGCTGAACCCCTTAGTTACGACTTGTAGATTGAGAATTTTACACTATCATTGCTCGTAGATACATATGTGTGTAATGAAATATACAAATAAAAAAAATAATGTATAAGAAATTTTGGAAGTCTATATAATAAACAGTATAACTAAATCATACATTTTGAATATCAAAATAAGACCACTCGTGACCGAATATGCATTAAGTATTAAACTTGTGGGCGGAACAAATTCCGCCAACTCGTTTAATCCTTATGCGTAGTTCGGTCACTCGTGGTTGTATTTTGATATTCAAAATCTACAATTAGTTATGCTATATTTATCCTTAACTTTTTCTGAATATTTAGTACTCATTTGACAATGCTAAAAATGTATTATTCCATATTTACAAGAAGCTTGACTATTATAGGTTCTAAATATATTGTGAACGACCTCCTTAATTTAACGGGGAAATATTTATGATAACTTTATGGATGAGGGAATTTACTTTTTTTTTTTTTGCCATTTCAATTTTTTTTTAGGTTTTATGATAAAAAAAAATGTTCAGACTTCATGATATTCAAACTTCTGACTGAAAAAGATTTCACAATATTCAAGCTTCTTACTGAAATTGATTTTTTTTAAATCTTCAGAAGAAAAGTTAGTATTAAAATATGTATGTTGTGCATTTTGTTGTTGCATGTATTTTAATGTTGTTTATTTTGTGTGTATATACAGATAGTGAAAATGAAGATGACCAGAACGAGAGACATTCTATTGGTACGATAATTTTATCTTTAAAAGCAAAACAGTTTTATTATTCAGTGCAAAATTTATTACTAACAAATGTTAATTCCTCAGTTTTAATTATTGCTATCACTTGTATATAAGATAAATGTAATGTACCACTTAATTTACATTCACTAGTGGTCTAATTTGATAAGTTAAATATTTTCTCAATAGTGTGAAGGGCTGTTCCTTTTATACATACATGTTACCAAGGGATGGCACTTAGGGTAAGCTACCTATATTATCAGTTTGACCTTTTCTACTACATTTTTATTTTGTGAAAATGTTTCAGACACCTCCCCCTCCCCATAAGTACCATCCCTGACTATGGTACCATGTATGTGTTAATATAACAGCCCTAATTCATATTGGATGGAATTACCTCAAAATGTCCAAAATACAAAACCAAAAATGACCAGAAAAAACAAAATTGGATGGCCACAAGATGAGAAAATCTTGATTGTCAACATCTAAATAATTAAAAGGTTGTGTTTTGAATGTATTGACTTAGAATGATATGACTTGAATAATAATTGGCATTTATCATTAAAAAAAGATAAATTCCTCCTTTTCCAAAAATACCTAGAAAGTTGTGCTGCGGCATAATTATAAACATGCTTACTAGACATTGTCTAAGAGGAAAACCATGGCTAATCTGATTCATTTTTTGTGGCATGTTTAAAGTCTAGTGCTTTATATGAAGAATGAGTATTTTACACAGAATAAGTTATGCATTCAATACTTATATAGTCAAGAATTATACACTATTCAAGTGACACTTTAAAGTGTTGTGTGAATAGCACAATATAGGGATCTCTTTGTCTGTTGTCTGTGTCACACTTGTGATAAATACTTCCTTTATAACATAATACAAAAGAATTTCTCATGTGGCATTCTTGATCACCACCTCATGGAGATGCACAAATTGAACTTTTTTATGGCTTCTGTTTATTTAAGCTTGCATGAAGGAATTTCTGACTTTGTCATCTTGAGGCTCAATCTTAACTTTATGATCAAAACATTACTTACTGGTACAATTGAATTCTGATGGCTTTTTAATTTATAATCTTTAATTACCACCAAATAGTGATTGATGTATGTGCATTTCCAAATTTGTGCTGTTTGAAAATTGTAATCTGGAGTTATATCCCTTTAAAGAAAATTGTTTAGGTTTACAGGACTTTCATATTTTTCAAGTGTACTGTGTATCAGTTTTACAATTTACATGTGGTACATTTTATTAAAATTTGAACAATTTTCATGAATATCTTTATATAACACTCTTTAAAATCAGGAGGTACTAAAGACCATTTTAAGCAGGTAAAAGTACCTGGTATTGCCCCTAATTGAAAGGCCTGGTTTTAAATATTAGTCCACACACATCTGGCATATAAGATCCTGTTGTTAGTTTCATTATTTATATTTTAAATATCTAAGTAAGAATGCTGAGTGGCATGATGAATAGATGTAACAGGTGTTTGGTAATGAATTAATTGAGTGATGATGAATAGATGTAACATGTGTTTGGTAATGAATTAATTGAGTGATCAAACTACAAAGTTATCACATGATTTAGCATGGTATCCAATCAAAATTCTTGATTCCATTCACATCTACAGTCTACAGTCACAGGTCAATAGTATCCACACTAAAATTATTGTGCAGTCATTTCTTACTTGATTTTCATGAAATTTTCAGCATTAAAAGCAGAATTTGTTATTGTTTCTTCTTATGGTTTTCCTTATGATATGATTTAAACACAAAGTCTAAGTATTACTTTATAACTTAGAAAGTTGTGACATCAACAATTTACATTCATGTCTATATCATGTATGCTTTATAAAAGTTCTCAAAATTAGATGAAAATGTTAGAATCAGTTTGAATTAATCCTTCATTTAGCATGTTTATTAAAGGTAAAAAATCAAGATAATTGGATAAGAAATTAATATAAGGGAGATTTTTTAAAATAAGTATTTTCATCTTAAATATAGAAGTACTGAAAAATGTTTCACCTGTGAATGTAGACTTGATGTAATTATTATTTCATATGGTTAAGATTTAAGTTGTTTGATCACATAAATGTTTGTTCTTTACTAACATTGTTTGTTTATTTTTATTTACCAACAGTCAGTGACAATTTCTTTGGTAAGCAAGCTAGTTACATGTGTACAAATTGTATTGCTTGGTCGTGCTCTAACTGATAACTAAATGTGCTAATATTCATATATTTATCTCAAATTTTTATTTTTATATACATATATATAATTACATACATAAATATATTCATGTAGGATTTTAATAATTATTTGTTTTTATTAAGTTTAGATAAATCCTTTTTTTTTGACAGATATGTTTAATTTTTGTAGTTTTAAAAAAAATTGAGATGTTCATTGAATCTTTTTTGATCCACTTACTTGCAGTATCAATTACAGACATTTAAAATGTAATACTGGACATAAAAGCAGTGTTTTCATTTGAAGCCGGGTACCGTTGCATTTCACTGGCTATTGCTATTAAATCCCTGGTTATTAACTTGGGTTTAATGTTTAAAAAAAAATCGAGTTGTCTTTTCTATTTTAATTCTGCAATTTGTCAGTTGCAGGCATGTACTATCAGAGTGAATGAAAACTAATCAGTGTTTGAACTTGGTTACCATTTGATCTTAATTTCGTGTATGAAAAAACGCTGCTGTGACAAAGAATCGAGTCGATAGCCAATTTTTCTTTCGGCCTCGAATCCTCATCCCATTTATGATATTTCAAGTACTTCTGGTTTTTATCTAATGCTTTCGTTTTCTTCAGAAGATAAATATTTTATGAATAAAGGCTAAAGAAGTGAATAATTTTTTTTTTTCTTTATGTTAAAACATTACAATTCACAGTAGGAATAATAAATAAAAGTTTGATAATTCCAATGCAAGATTGGAGGCCAACTAGCTTTGGTCTGAATGAGTATTGACAACACAACCTTGACAGAGCATGACACAAAATCATGTCGACAAAATGACAAAAATCCATTTAAAAAAAAGCTTTATTGCATTTTTCTCAAGGTTAGTCAGTGTAAATTTAAGCAAAAAGAAAGAATTTTAAAGCTAGGAAAAACCTTCAAAAGCAAGTCAAAATTTACTAAATACATTTTCGATTTAAAATGTAATCAAAGGAAAAAATGACCAATTTACTGATAACATGTAATCCCAGACATTTGTTACAGTTAGAGCACATTTTGTTTTTCTTATTTTTATTTGCTTTAGCCTCTTTCATTTGCACAATATCATGAAAAATGGATATAAGCACTTCCTGATATAAATATAAAGAAAAGTTTTAGACAGATTCACTTCTGATTGATTTGAAAAAATTACCTGCATTCTTTGTGTACATCATGTATGCATATGTTAACACTGTCCTTGTGTGATAACAAGGTACACCCACAGTGTGATTAAAAGGGGGGGGGGGGAGAGGCACAGAGTCCTTTGATCTTTTTCATTTTAGTATGTAAAATAGATAAACTGCATTATATAACTAGGCATGATGTATGGTCCTTTGGTTACCTGCAGGGTAGCCTAAAAGAATATGTATTTCTGGTTCCACAAATCTGATTTTTTATACCCCCCGCAAACAAAGTTTGGGGGGGTATATAGGAATCACCTTGTCCGTCCGTCACGTCCGTCCATGTACCTTGCAAGCGCAACTCCTCCTAAAAGGAGAGATAATTCAACTTATACTTTCACGAAAAGGGGGGTCGTGTACCTTGTAAGTGCAACTCCTCCTAAACCTCTTATTGGATTTTTATGAAACTTTGCACATTTGTAGTACACTACCTGCAGATGTGCATGAAGGAATATGGTTGCTGTCCAAAATTTAAAAGGAGAGATAATTCAACTTATACTTTCATGAAAAGGGGGGTTGTGTACCTTGTAAAGCGCAACTCCTCCTAAACCGCTTATTGGATTTTTATGAAACTTTACACATTTGTAGTACACTACCTGCAGATGTGCATGAAGGAATATGGTTGTTGTCCAAAATTTAAAAGGAGAGATTATTCAACTTATACCTTCACGAAAAGGGAGGTTGTGTACCTTGTAAACGCAACTCCTCCTAAACCGCTCATTGGATTTTTATGAAACTTTACACATTTGTAGTACACTACCTGCAGATGTGCATGAAGGAATATGGTTGCTGTCCAAAATTTAGAAGGGGAGATAATTCAACTTATACTTTCACGAAAAGGGGGAGGGAATGTACCTTGTAAGCGCAACTCCTACTAAACTGCTTATTGAATTTTTATGAAACTTTACACAGTTGTAGTACACAACTTGCAGATGTGCATAAAGGAATACCGTTGCTGTCTAAAATTTGGAAGGGGAGATAATTCAACTTATACTTTCACGAAAGGGGGGTCGTGTACCTTGTAAGCGCAACGCCTCCTAAACGGCTTATTGGATTTTTATGAAACTTTACACATTTGTAGTACACTACCTGCAGATGTGCATGAAGGAATATGGTTGCTGTCCAAAATTTAAAAGGGGAGATAATTCAACTTATACTTTCATGAAAAGGGGAGGGGGACATGTACCTTGTAAGCACAACTCCTACTAAACTGCCCATTAAATTTTTATGAAACTTTACACAGTTGTAGTACACAACCTGCAGATGTGCATGAAGGAATACCGTTGCTGTCTAAAATTTAGAAGGGGAGAAAAGGGGAGTCGTGTACTTGTGGTGACCCTTAGATGTATGTTCTTGGTTAGTTTATTTTGGAGATGGGATGTTGTCTCCTTGACATAACTCCATATCCGTTCATTTTTCATAGGTAACTTGCTAATATACCTGTATTCCAAAGTTTGAACATCATAGTATTGCAAGCGGGGGGTATCACTCAGTGAGGTCACTCACAGTTCTAGTTTAATATAGTTATGACATTTTTCTCACAACATCACAAAAAATTAGTTAACTGATTTGTGTCAGTATATGAAAGTTTTATTTTAAATAAAAAAAAGAATGAAATGAAGATCCCAAATTATTTGCTTAACTTTGTTCCTTTGATGGAAATGTAATTAAACTGCTTTTTATGATAATCAGCTTAGTTATTAACTTATTTAGAAATTAAAAGTTGTTATTTTTTTTCAGTTGCAATCTAACGAACCTAATTAATATATTATTTTAAAATCAAATGAACCAGAATATTTATTTTGTCTTGTATTAAAAAAAGTCAAACAAACAAACAACAGAACCTTATCAATTTATCTGACAATAAATTTACATTAAAGAATGTCCTGCTATTAATCTATGGAGAGATCATGCTACTTCAATTATAGTCCACATCCACTTATTGTCTAGAAAATAGGGTACCAGTAAATACCATAGAAATCTTGCACTCCTCTTTTCCTTGCATTTTATTTCTTTATTTTTTTCTTTATTGTATGAAATTGTCTTCTTTTATTTCATGCATGGAATTGCCAACGTTTTTGTCGGAAATGTGTCGTGTAACATTTTAAAATCCATGATGTTATTTTCTGGACCTTAGATTTAATTTAGTATATTCTCTGTAGCCATATACATGTAATGGTAAATTAAAAAAAAACTTGACCCATATATCTGAAAAAAACAAACTTATTTTGTTCTCTTCCAAGAATTATGCAAATGAAGTAACACCATATACTAGTACATTTGTGTATATATATATATATATTTATAATTAAATGCATGTATATAGATATAATTGGTTCATACATAATCAGAATTATTAGGGAAATGAACTAAATCAAATTCTATGTATGTTTTCAGTTTCTTGTACCGTATGTCTATCTGTTTATTCGTTGGTTTGTGTAAAGTTTTACAAAAATAATTTGCATTTTGTGGATTTTGCTAATCAAGAACAAATTTCTATCATATCGTCATTTGGCTTTTTATTTTTGCTTAAATTGATTAAAACCCATGAAAATAATCTGTTATGCTATATATGTTGTATGTCATGTCTTGTGTTTGTATAAACTAACACTATTGCCTGACTGCATCACATCTCTATTTATATTGTGGTTCTATGGTACTGTGTTAGTTAAATTAAAAAGATGGCTGCAAAACTGTTTAATATTGCATGTGAATACACGGTACCAGATTGTAGGTGTTATTTGAACTTCTAAACTTAATTTGATTGGTGCTGCATTGTATGACTCTTTTGTGTAGGTTTTGGTCAAAAACTTTTATAGTGGTGTAGGAACCAGTATTGTTAATAAAAAATTGAAATTATAAAATGCCGGACTTGTTGGTAAATTCATTTTGAGGTATGTAGACATTTATAATAGAAATATTTACAACAATGAAATATGTCTGTAAAATTTAGAATATGAAAGTTGTACTATATATATATATATATATTTGATGTATTATTTTCATAAATTGATTTGTGTTTCTTTATTTATTGTAGGAATGGGGAAGGAATTAGAAAATATTATTTTAGAAAACACAGAATTGTTAGAAACAAAGTAAGTATAACAAAATAGAATAAAATAAAAAGTGGTTTTGTATTACTGAACAAGACCATTCTATATTGGGATGTTGATTTTGTTTGTTTAAGGGCAAATAAACTTGTTCTGTAATATGTATCAAGGTGATGTCAGTGATTACACAAAGAAGTAAACGATACTTTTCTCATATCAAACAACTGTGTTGATAAAACATTTATCAAAGTATCGTAAGTAAAAGATCAAAGAAGAAATCAGTAAATATTGATAAAACAAAATAAAAGTGTAGACAACACATACTCGGCAAAAACAAATAAACAAGTGGTGATACAAGGTTTAGGGTCATAAAACATTCCTGTACTGGTACATGTACTAGAAAAACAGCCAATCAGAACAATGTATCCAATATATACAGTGTTCTGATTGGACGATTTTAGCAAAACAGTCGATCAGAACAATGTATCCAATATATACAGTGTTCTGATTGGACGATTTTAGAAAAACAGTCAATCAGAACAATGTATCCAATATATACAGTGTTCTGATTGGACGATTTTAGCAAAACAGTCGATCAGAACAATGTATCCAATATATACAGTGTTCTGATTGGACGATTTTGGTGTACGAGTATGAAACTCGTACTCTAAAAAGTTGTATGAATGTAATCACTGGTTCTCTTGAAACTCATCGTCTTGTTCTGCACTAATTATAGCATATATTGTTTTTGTATAGATAAAAAATATCTTAGTTGGGATGAAAACCTTCATCACTGTTACACATGTAAAGTGAATTTACTTCATGTTGTAAAAATTTGTTTATTGTTAAAAAGTTATCTTTATTTTTTTTTGTAGGAATGCTTTGAATATTGTGAAAGATGATTTAATTGCCAAAGTAGATGAGTTGTCAAGGTAATTATCATGTTGGTTTTTGTTGTAGACAATTGTTTTTATTGTCAGTGAACTAGTGATGTGATTTTCCTATTTTGGTTCAGTTCTTATTATTAGTTAACTAATAAAGTGATTTGTTTCATATTTTTCACTCTTTTGATAAAACCGCATCTGTGGTGTAATGATGAGCGTGCTCATGCTCGCCTTGAGTTCAGTAGATCATGAGTTTGAACCTTGGTTGGGTCAAACCAAAGACTATAAAATTGTTATTTGTTGCTTCTCCGCTAAGCACTCAGCGTAAAGGAATAAAAGCGAAGAATGGTTGGCTCGAATCAGGATAATGTGTCAGAATAGAGCAACATGTCTACCCACAAATTGTTTCAGTGAGCTAGCACTGTAAGAATCCAACTAAGTGTGTTGATCTAGTAAAAAGCATCGAAACGTAACTTGTTCTTGTCATTGATATTGATGAAAATTTGCTCATTTGGCAAAAAAGAAGAAATGAATAGGAAAAGAAATAGAATTTATATATGAAATACACAGGATATTCAGTATCACACCATGTGTGACCCATATGTTATTTATGATTTGATTTGATATTTTGGTGTTTTAATGCCACTTTCAGCAAAATCTCAGCTATATCAGGCGATCAGTTTTAATAGTGGAAGAAGACGGAGTATTATGAGAGAACCACCGACCATTGTGCAAGCAACTGGTAAACTTTATCACTTGCGGCTGCGAGTCGAGTGTACCCTTTGTTGTAATTTACAAAGCCGGGTGCGAACCCACGCTGTATTGGTGATAGGCTTGTATGAGTTGTTAGCTAATGTTATTTATAATAATGGTGCAATTCAATGAAAAAAGAAAAGAAAATATAATTCTTTTGTAAAATAAATACTGATCATGGGTTACATGTATTTAACACTCATTTTATGTATTAAAAATTGTGCTGTTTATTTTGCTAATGTTTATTTCGTTGTTTCAGTGAAATGGAAATACTTCGAGAGGAAATTTCTTCATTACAAACTGTTAAATCTAAATTACAAGAGAAGGTCAAAGATCAGGAAGTTGACATCAAGAAAATGAGGGAAGAACTTGAGAAGAAAAATAATTCTACAAAAGACGAAGAAGAAGTATTCAAATATATATTGAATTTTCTTGGTATTCTGGAGGGGGGGGGGGTCTAAGTGTAGGATTTTTTATTCAAAATTCAAATTGTTCAAGCGCATTGTCTTTATTACAAATTTGTATGAGTTTCATTTATGTTATGTCAGATTTGTAGGAATATTGTCATCAGTGTTTTTTACTTATTAATAAGACTGTTTTCAAACTATGAAAGGGAGGTAATTATTTATTTAAACTGACAATTTGAAAAATGTTGCCAAACAAGGGAAGTGAAGCAATATTTGCAGCCTCATTTTATCAAAGCATATCTTGTTCTCACTATAATGTAGGTGATAAAATGCTTACCAGGCATTAAGCAACAAACACATGCTCACATTTGACTGATGCAAATTCTAAGCCTGTTGGTTGCCTGTCGTCAAATTATAAATTATAAATGTTTTACTGACAGTACATTCAGTAAAATGAACGAAATCTCAATTTAAAAATAAATATGCTGTGCAAATCTTTATTTCCCCCAATAAAAATTCATGATAATAAGAGTTTAAAAGATTAAGATCAGGTAATATTTTCAGAATCATTGGATGAATTATGTTTATGTTTTTCATGTCGATTATGAGATAGGGTAAATATGCATAGTAATATGTTTTTATATGCCATTGGAGTGCACCATATCATCATTGAGATATCTGAGAATATAATATATAGGAACATTTGATAATTAAAGTGACCTATTTATTGCCAGGATGATGTTCCTATGGCTCAAAGGAAGAGGTTTACAAGAGTAGAAATGGCTAGAGTTCTGATGGAGAGAAATCAGTACAAAGAAAGACTAATGGAATTACAGGAGGCTGTCCGGTGGACGGAGATGATCCGGGCATCCAGGGAACATCCAGAAATGGGCACTCCGCAAAAACAGAAAAAGTCTTCTATATGGAACTTGTAAGTACCTTACATGTTGTGTTTAGTTTTCAGGACACATGGACGTCACAAATTCAAAGCAGATAGTGTTGGTTTGGAATTGAGACATGAAGGGGGTGGGGCTGTAATTGAGACCGGAAAAGGTGCATGCAAACTATCACAAGTGTTCATTGAATTGGAAGACAATAAGTATGAATAAAGAGCTTAACAACAATTTTTTTTATTGATCAAAATTTTGATAAAAGGAGTGATTGATATAGATACTACATTTAATTGCTTCCTTTCACCAGGGTTAGGTTGAAGGTTTGCAATCTCTGATATAATCTTAAACATTTTGAAAGTGGTCAATATATGGTAGAAGTAGAAGTAATATCACTCAACTGGCTAAATAATAGAGATATTGAAAATTATCTCCCTTAGATATATAAAGATACAAAGGGAGATAATTTTATTACCTCCCTTGCTAAACTTATAGAAGGGAGATATCGTTGATGTGAAAATTGGTCATTAATGCAAATTTCTTCTTCTTGAAGAATATTTCTACAAAAGTGATGAATCATGATTTACAAGGGGGAAAATAACAATAGATATATATTTACCTGCTAATATCAAGGTGATAAAAACTTTAAGATTGGAGGCGAGAGATGTATTAACTCTGAAATAGAAAAGTAATATAACCCAGCTGAGACCTAATATATCAATTGACCTACAAGATAAAGGTAAAAGGAGGGTGCCTTTAAACTCATCAATGCAAATTTTAAATGGATAAATATTTGTACACATATGTCACATTTTATCTGTTGTGGGATGGAACCTACTTGGTTTATATTTACACTGCCTTTACTTTTCAGTTTTGGTCAGCTTGTAGCTCCCGATCCTGTACCAGTCAGCAATTCTCAAAAGAAGGCAAAGTCCAAAACACAAATTGTTTGATTTTGATATACCATATTCAATCAAAACTATTTTCTCTTACAACGATTGTCTTCAGTGATACATTGATAATTTTTCAGATTCACATACTTTAGTGTTGAAATTCATTCTTTAAGTCCTTTATTTTGTTTTTATGTAGATAAAATAAAATGATTGAATATGGTATTTCTTGGAATATGGCTAACAGTTTTCACTAGGAATATTTTGATTTTTTTAATCTCCTCTTAGCATGAATAGGAAACAGAAATAAATTAACTTCATTAACCAAATTAGGCAGGAGAGACCATGAAATGACCTCTCTTTGTTCTGGACGTAAGTCAGATCATTTTTAATAAGCTTTATATCATCTAGTCATTGTTAACCATATTCCATATGTTTCTTTTGAAACCTAATTTTTTTTTATGGTGCCTTATATTCTGTTGAAAGTGAAACTTCATTTAAAAACACAAGTTGAAAAACTTATATTTGAGTTGTCTCCCTTTGCTAAGTAAGGGAACTAACTCAGTATTGTTTCTCTTCATGATACATTACAGCTGATCTCATTTTTCATTCATTTTCAATTAGTAAGTTGTGACAAAGTTGAACTCGACCATTGGTTTGACATTTAATTTCTTTTGAATTGTTTTAGTATGTGACTTATTTTACTTATATAATTTTATATTTTATGCTGGCAATGTTTTTTATTGTCATCATAATACGGCATGATTTCGTACTTGACTTTAGATCTTGCATTCTTTTGTTTTACGCTTTTTACGCAAATTATTTAAAGGCATTTTAAAAAATGATTTCTTCTTATGATGTCCTAAATTATATTTTGCTGATGTTGTTTTTTAATTGTTCAATTATACCTAAATTTTTATTTCATTTTTAAATGGGTTTCTTAGGAAAAATATAAGTGCTTTTTTTTATAGATATATATAACCTAGGAATGTAATTGCATTTTTAGCTCACCTTGCGAAAGGCAATGTGAGCTTTTGCCATCACTTGGCGTCCGTCGTCTGTTAGCTTTTCACATTTTAATCTTCTCCTCTGAAACCCCTTAGCCAAATGAACTGAAATTTGGTAGGAAGCATCTATGGAAGATCCTCTATAAAGTTTGCTCATTTCGTCTCGATCCATTAACAAACATGGATGGCTACCACAGGCAATTCTTGTTTCTGATTGGCCGATTTTTTAAAATCTTCTCCTCTGAAATCGCTTGTCCAAATGAACCGAAACATGATAGGAAGTATATGGAAGGTCCTCTGGAGAGATTGCTCATTTCGTCCCGATTCGTTAGCAAACATGGCCGCCACAGGCGACTCTTATTTCTGATTGGCTGATTTTTAAAATTCTTCTCCTCTGAAACCATTTTGCCAAATGAACCGAAACTTGGTAGGAAGCATCTTTGGAAGGTCCTCTGTGAAGATTGCTCATTTCGTCCTGAACCGTTAACAAACATGGCCACCACAGACAATTCTTGTTTCTGATTGGTTGATTTCTAAAAAATCTTCTCCGCTGAAACCGCTTAGCCAAATGAACTGAAACTTGGTAGGTATCATCTATGGGCGGTCCTCTATAAAGAATGCTCATTTCCTCCCTATCCATTAACAAAAATGGCTGCCACAGGCAATTCTTGTTTCTGATTGGTCGATTTCTAAAAATCTTCTTCTCTGAAACCACTTTGCCAAATGAACCGAAACTTGGTAGGAAGCATCTATGGAAGGTCCTCTATAAATTTTATTCATTTCGTCCCGATCTATTAACAAACATGGCCACCACAGGCGATTCTTGTTTCTAATTGGCTGATTTTTAAAATTCTTCTCCTCTGAAACCGTTATGCCAAATGAACCGAAACTTGATAGGAAGCATCTATGGAAGGTCCTCTATGAAGATTGCTCATTTCGTTCCGATCCGTTAACAAACATGGCTACCACAGGCAATTCTTGTTTCTGAATGGTTGATTTCTAATAATCTTCTCCTCTGAAACCGCTTAGCCAAAGGAACTGAGGTTTGGTAGGTAGCATCTGTGGGCGGTCCTCTTCTCATTTTCTCCTGATCCATTAACAAACATGGCTGCCACAGGCAATTCTTGTTTCTGATTGGCTGATATTTAAAACTCTTCTGCTCTGAAACCGTTTTGCCAAATGAACCGAAACTTGGTAGGAAGCATCTATGGAAGGTCCTCTATGAAGAATGCTCATTTCGTCCCGATCCGTTAACAAACATGGCGCCACAGGCAATTCTTGTTTCTGATTGGTCGATTTCTAAAAATCTTCTCCTCTGAAACCGCTTAGCGAAATGAATCGAAACTTGATAGGAAGCATCTATGGGGATTACTCATTTCGTTTTGATCCGTAGATAAACATGACCGCCATAGGCAATGCTTGTTTCTGATTGGTCGATTTCTAAAAATCTTCTCCTCTGAAACTGCTTAGCCAAATGAACCGAAACTTTGTAGGAAACATATATGGAAGGTGCTCTATAAAGATTGCTAATTTTGTCCTGATCCGTTAACAAACATGGCTGCCATAGGCAATTCTTGTTTCTGGTTGATCGATTCCTAAAAATCATCTTCTCTGTAACTGCTTAGCCAAATGAACCAAAATTTGGTGGGAAGCACCTGTGGAAGGTTCTGTATTAAGTTTCCTCAAAGCACAATGAAAGGTGAGCGATACAGGCTCAGCCCACTGAGCCTCTATTTCTTATTTGCAGACATTAATTTTGATATTTATAGTATCCGGACAAGTACTTCAACACATTCCCAAATATGTCCTCATGTGATTGAAAGAGATGTAAATTCATTTATACCCTTTATGGTAAAAAATGAGACATACTTCAGACTTTCTTTGTTACATCCTTACTTAGCTTTACAAAAAGCAGACCTCAATATGATTTTCGTAATTAAATATATAATTTATTTTCTCCCAACTGACCAAATAGGCAGTAGTAAAAAAATATGACAATTTAAAAAGTAGGGAAATCTCCAAAAACAAAAATATTAAAATTTTAGACAGAAAAATTAGAGAAATTAAGAAATGAAAACTAGATGGAATTGTTTATTGAAACTTCCTTTAATCATTAAGAAATAACTAAATAAATGTTTTCTGTAGAAGAAATATACACTACAGGCAATGTGTTATCAGAAGCCATTTTCTTTTCTCGAATTCAGTCCCCAAAAAAACCAAAGTTGTTTGACAGCGTAAAATAGAAGAAATATACACTACAGGCAAGGTGTTTCTTCCACTTTCCACCTTCCCACAGTAGACAAAAGCATGTTCCCCATTTTGTGACCAACACACCATATGCATTTCTTTTCAAAGTTTTTTTTAATGCCACTCAACATTAGAAGTCAAAAGTACACAATGAAGGTCTTATAGATAATCAGATTTTGCAATTGGGGAAATTATGGCTATTTATTGTATGTTCTTCTCATATCTATAGTGATTAGGAAGAAAGTGGAAGAAACACATTATATGCATTATACCTTGTATTACTAAGTTTTTAAATCTTCTCAAAAGTGGCGAAATCTAATCCTCTCATTACATTGTTTACACTGATGTATGCCTTTATCATGTGATATGTATGAGTCTCCATGTGTCATGTGATTTGCATGGGTGTCCATGTATCATGTGATTTGTATGAGTGTCCATGTATCATGTGATTTGTATGACTGTCCGTGTGTCATGTGATTTCTCAGGGTAATTATGAAGTGGTAATAATTTGTAAATCAATAGGGATCAATAAGAGATCAATATATTTTATTTAATCCTTGTCTTAATTTCTTATTCATCCTTATTGTCTAATTATAGATATATCATATCATACTTTTATCTTTAAGTATCCACGGTAAAGATCTGAAAAATTGATAAAACATCAATTGATTCTTCACAGTCCCATTTTATTGTTGTATCTTTTACATGGTGTTTTTTGTTAAGACTTTGATCCATATTGATCCCTACTGATATAAAACTTAAGTTAGTGGAAGAAAATGTTTGTTAAATATTTTATTATTTAATTATTTTGGAGAAAATAACATTGTATTTGATTGAACTGTTTGATGATTTTGTTATGTGTTTGTTAATATTAAAACAGTTTTAAATTATTTATCTTACTTTATCAATATGGATCAAAGTCACCAATACTTCTTACTCCTAAGATAAAATTATTTATCTTTCTTTATCAATATGGATCAAAGTCACCAATACTTCTTACTCCTAAGATAAAATTATTTATCATACTTTATCAATATGGATCAAAGTCACCAATACTTCTTACTCCTAAGATAAAATTATTTATCTTTCTTTATCAATATGGATCAAAGTCACCAATATTTCTTACTCCTAAGATAAAATTATTTATCTTTCTTTATCAATATGGATCAAAGTCACCAATACTACTTGCTCCTAAGATAAAATTATTTATCATACTTTATCAATATGGATCAAAGTCACCAATACTTCTTACTCCTAAGATAAAATTATTTATCATACTTTATCAATATGGATCAAAGTCACCAATACTTCTTACTCCTAAGATAAAATTATTTATCTTACTTTATCAATATGAATCAAAGTCACCAATATTTCTTACTCCTAGGATAAAATTATTTATCATACTTTATCAATATGGATCAAAGTCACCAATACTTCTTACTCCTAAGATAAAATTATTTATCTTTCTTTATCAATATGGATCAAAGTCACCAATACTTCTTACTCCTAAGATAAAATTATTTATCATACTTTATCAATATGGATCAAAGTCACCAATACTTCTTACTCCTAAGATAAAATTATTTATCATACTTTATCAATATGGATCAAAGTCACCAATACTTCCTACTCCTAAGATAAAATTATTTATCTTTCTTTATCAATATGGATCAAAGTCACCAATACTACTTACTCCTAAGATAAAATTATTTATCATACTTTATCAATATGGATCAAAGTCACCAATACTTCTTACTCCTAAGATAAAATTATTTATCATACTTTATCAATATGGATAAAAGTCACCAATACTTCTTACTCCTAAGATAAAATTATTTATCTTACTTTATCAATATGGATCAAAGTTACAAATAATTCTTAATCCTTAGATAAAAAAAAATCTTTATCTTACATTCATTTTAACCAAGAAAAAATGTCTTGTTTGCAAAAAAGGTGCAAATCCTCCAACATTTTATATGAGATTATTATTAAAGACTGCATATTTGATCGGACCATTTTTGATGGATTGTTGCCCTTTTTGACATACAGTATTTAATCAAAAAGTTTATACTTGGATATCCTACATTTAAATGAGAATTACAAGTTATCTTTCTCAAAAGTTGAAAGAATATGAGGGAGACATTTGTTTTTGTGTCAAAAATAACCTTTCATTGTTATTTTACTCACAATTTCTTGTCAGATGACACAATAAAATGGTTGACCCAGCAAACCATTTGTTTTTTTGTGTGAGATTTTTCAGAATTTCAGTCAGTAGGATATTTAGACAGAAAGTCAGAATTCTTGTGTTTTGGTCAAATTAAGAAAAAATCAATATTTTCCTGGATTTCCAATAGAAATTAAGAACTAAAACATTAACTCGAACCATTAATGAGGCTTCAATAGTCTTTTGAAACCTGTAGAAAACTAAATGGCTACAGCAGTGACCTTTGGGATTTTATAATTTGGTGTGTGATCATGGTACAAGACAATTTTACTCATTATTGTCTCATGATTTGAAGTGGTAATTCAAAATCTGAATAAGTATTTGAATATTTTGTTGGAAATATTCGTCTAACAAGAAAATTTTAGTCACAATTATTTATTGTCTATCACAAATTCTGGGCCAACCAGAAACAGTAGACCAGTAGACCAGGAGACAGTGCTATCTTACAACAAGGAAAACTATTTGTCAATAACACTGACCAATCAGGAGACCACCGTCATCGTCACCATGCTTAAACTATTTGTCAAAAATGTGTCAGATATATCAAAATTCCAAGAACAGGTTTTGGAGAATATTGACCCAAACATTTTTTTTTTATCTGAAACACAAGAAAAAAACAAAACCAAGAAAACTATCAAGCTGATTTATGCAGAAAAAAACTTACTTTGTTATGAACACAATAAACAATAAACAAAAATATAATTGCCTACTAAGTCAAAATAAAACAATAAAAACAAACTTTTAAAAAGACAAAAACAAAACATGTGCATTTAAAATGTACAAACCAACCAATTACAAAACAAACAACTAAAATGTTTTTGCATGACTACTAATTGATTATGTGAACTAATGATATCTTAATAACAGCATGTTGTTATTCACCTTTGAACTTTAGTGTAAAGGTCAAAATCAGTTAATTGTAAAATCAGTTAATTGTAAATATTGTCATCACAGAACTTTCAATCCCTGATTTTATTCAGCCAAATTTTAAATACTGGTAATTTTTTTTAGTAAATGTATGTACACTGTATATGTACTTACTTCTATTCTCACAAAAATTTGATCTTTAAGAACAAAAGATAGAATGAGATTGTTACAAAGGTTGGGGGGATTTCTTTTGATGACACCATTTTGAAATTGTTATCAGGGCTTCCATTATTTTTCAAGTGTACCAGTACTTCACTATTTACAGATGATACCTTTTCTTAAAATTTGAACATTTTTCATGACTATCTTATTCAACAGTCTTTAAAATTATGAGGTACCAATTACAATTTTAAGTGGGTAAAAGTACCTGGTACCATCCCTTACTGAAAGGCCTGTGTTGTGTTTAAAACTTTTATAAAATATGAAATATTAAAAAATGAATTGATTCAAAAGTTTAAAAAAAATATCTTTGTTGTGTTTTTGTATTTACTACATGTATTTATATTGATGTCATTATATTTAACCTTAAACTATAAAATCTATATCTTTTGTTTTTTATTTCTTTAAATTGACAAGACCAGAACATAACATATATTTATTCCTTGAGAGTCCTTGACTTATTTAAATAGAACATAACAGATATTTATTCCTTGAGAGTCCTTGACTTATTTAAATAGAACATAACAGATATTTATTCCTTGAGAGTCTTTGACTTATTTAAATAGTACATTATTCTCTCAGTTCTACATATTTGCAACCATATTTTTTTCTCAACTCTTTGAGGTTCATTTACATATTTCCATGGAAACAAAATGAATTAAAGTTAAAACCTTACTATTTAAGAAATTTATAATAATTTGATATTCAGATCATTTTGATTATCCTCTTTTCAAGATGGTCCCTCCATGTTTGGATTAAGATAATAGATATGCAGTCAATACTGCCTTAAAGGACACCTTTATATAGCAAATTACTGTCTGTAAAAGGACAGATTCATTTTCCCCTTTAATGAATAATGCATATAATTTTAGCCTGTATATAAAGGGCAACTGCTGATGAAGGACACAGTTTCAGGTTCCCCTGAGTGTCCTTTATAGACAGGTTTGACTGTATTGTATATATAAAGACATCAATATATTTATGTACTTTGTTGTACCTACAATTGAACCTCTTTATGTAGAAGTCAAACAGACCATTCATTTTACTTCAAGATATTTGAGTTGTTCAGGATAAATTAAGCTACACCAAAACTACTATGATTGGACAAAATTTTTACTTTGAGCAAATAAATTAAGCCAATGTTTCAAATTCTTGATAAAGAGGTTCAATTGTTATTATATGTTGTTATACTGTGCATCTACAGAATGTTTAACATTCACTAAAACTCTTATGCAAGTCTTAAAATCAAATATTTATCTTTATTAAACTTAAGAAAAGACTTCTGTCTTTAACCTATAAAATCTGTTTCTTTTCAGTTTTATGTCCAGTTAGAGTGATCTAGGAAGATGGTGCTAGTTGTTATCTGATCTTAGTCTTACAAGTGTTTTAATGATCAACAGTAATAATAGACTTGTCTAAACATATAAGAGATTCAGACAATTTTATTGTTTTAACTGAAATGCATTTCAACAATTGCTCTAAAACAGTTATACACCGGTGCCAAAATATCGTTACATATTTTATGGATAACATTTTATCATAATGAAAATATTTGATTTTAAAAACTGCATGAATGGCATGATTTAGTGAATGTGATTAAAATATATATATATTCTTCTTTGTGTGTGATTTTCTTCTTTTCTGCTTTACTATTAATAGTTAAAAGTTAATTGATACAGCCTATCAGTTTCAAGCTAATAAAGTTTCACTTGAAAGTGACATCAACTGGACTGAACAAATAAGCAACAGGCAATACCAGAATTTTCAAGCTTATGGTTTCACTTGAAAGCGACTTCAACTGGACTGAACAAATTAGCAACAGGCAAAACCAGAAGTAATGAAAAAATATATAAAATGTAATAAATCTTGGGAAGCAAAAACATGTTATTGACCGGTTAGCAATTCATTCAGTCCAGGTGACATTTGTTTTGGAAGCAAAAACATGTTATCAATTCATTCAGTCCAGGTGACGGTTTTTTTGGAAGCAAAAACATATTATTGACACGTTATCGATTCATTCAGTCCAGGTGATGTTTGTTTTGGAAGCAAAAACATATTATTTACATGTTATCAATTCATTCAGTCCAGGTGATGTTTGTTTTGGAAGCAAAACATATTGACACGTTATCGATTCATTCAGTCCAGGTGACGTTTGTTTTGGAAGCAAAAACATATTATTTACATGTTATCAATTCATTCAGTCCAGGTGATGTTTGTTTTTGGAAGCAAAAACATGTTATTGACACGTTATTGATTCATTCAGTCCAGGTGACGTTTGTTTTGCGAAGCATAAACATATTATTTACATGTTATCGATTCATTCAGTCCAGGTGACGTTTGTTTTTGGAAGCATAAACATATTATTGACATGTTATCAATTCATTCAGTCCAGGTGACGTTTGTTTTGGAAGCATAAACATATTATTGACACGTTATCGATTCATTCAGTCCAGGTGATGTTTGTTTTTGGAAGCATAAACATATTATTGACATGTTATCAATTCATTCAGTCCAGGTGACGTTTGTTTTTGGAAGCATAAACATATTATTGACATGTTATCAATTCATTCAGTCCAGGTGACGTTTGTTTTGGAAGCATAAACATATTATTGACACGTTATCGATTCATTTAGTCCAGGTGATGTTTGTTTTTGGAAGCATAAACATATTATTGACATGTTATCAATTCATTCAGTCCAGGTGACGTTTGTTTTTGGAAGCAAAAACATGTTATTGACACGTTATTGATTCATTCAGTCCAGGTGACGTTTGTTTTGCGAAGCATAAACATATTATTTACATGTTATCGATTCATTCAGTCCAGGTGACGTTTGTTTTTGGAAGCATAAACATATTATTGACACGTTATCAATTC
This sequence comes from Bathymodiolus septemdierum, assembly GCA_963383655.1. Taxonomy (NCBI): domain Eukaryota; kingdom Metazoa; phylum Mollusca; class Bivalvia; order Mytilida; family Modiolidae; genus Bathymodiolus; species Bathymodiolus septemdierum. The sequence goes on from OY726524.1 coordinate 7,690,014, forward strand.
ATTCAGTTCAGGTGACGTTTGTTTTGGAAGCATAAACATATTATTGACATGTTATCAATTCATTCAGTCCAGGTGATGTTTGTTTTGGAAGCATAAATATATTATTGACATGCTATTGATTCATTCAGTCCAGGTGATGTTTGTTTTTGGAAGCAAAAACATGTTATTGACACGTTATTGATTCATTCAGTCCAGGTGACGTTTGTTTTGCGAAGCATAAACATATTATTTACATGTTATCGATTCATTCAGTCCAGGTGACGTTTGTTTTTGGAAGCATAAACATATTATTGACACGTTATCAATTCATTCAGTTCAGGTGACGTTTGTTTTGGAAGCATAAACATATTATTGACATGTTATCAATTCATTCAGTCCAGGTGATGTTTGTTTTGGAAGCAAAAACATGTTATTGACACATTATTGATTCATTCAGTCCGGGTGATGTTTGTTTTGGGAAGCATAAACATATTATTTACATGTTATCGATTCATTCAGTCCAGGTGATGTTTGTTTTGGGAAGCAAAAACATATTATTGACACGTTATCGCTTCATTCAGTCCAGGTGACGTTTATTTTGGGAAGCAAAAACATGTTATTGACATGTTATTGATTCATTCAGTCCAGGTGATGTTTGTTTTGGGAAGCATAAACATATTATTTACATGTTATCGATTCATTCAGTCCAGGTGATGTTTGTTTTGGGAAGCAAAAACATATTATTGACACGTTATCGCTTCATTCAGTCCAGATGATGTTTGTTTTGGGAAGCAAAAACATATTATTGACATGTTATTGATTCATTCAGTCCAGGTGACGTTTGTTTTTGGAAACAAAAACATATTATTGACACGTTATCGATTCATTCAGTCCAGGTGACGTTTGTTTTTGGAAGCAAAAACATGTTATTGACATGTTATTGATTCATTCAGTCCAGGTGACGTTTGTTTTGGAAGCAAAAACATGTTATTGACACGTTATCGATTCATTCAGTCCAGGTGACGTTTGTTTTGGGAAGCAAAAACATGTTATTGATTCATTCAGTCCAGGTGACGTTTGTTTTGGGAAGCAAAAACATGTTATTGACACGTTATTGATTCATTCAGTCCAGGTGACGTTTGTTTTGGAAGCAAAAACATATTATTTACATGTTATCGATTCATTCAGTCCAGGTGATGTTTGTTTTGAGAAGCATAAACATATTATTGACATGTTATCGATTCATTCAGTCCAGGTGATGTTTGTTATGGGAAGCAAAAACATATTATTGACATGTTATCGATTCATTCAGTCCAGGTGACGTTTGTATTGGGAAGCATAAACATATTATTGACATGTTATCATTTCATTCAGTCCAGGTGACGTTTGTTTATCCATCAAAAGTAAAAGCTTGAAATGTATGGGCTGTATATAATACTGTATAAATTATGGATCAGCATAAAATAAAAGATGGTATTATCTGTAGGTCACTTTACTACTATCATCATTTTTATGTTTTTTTTGTTTTTTTTTTTAACTTTCCCATTTTCTCAACAGAATATTAAACCTCAATGAAAGTTTGGTGCAAAACACTGATTTTATGAAATGTCCCATGTCTTGCTTTGGTTCATAACAAAGTCCCACTTTGAACCAAATAATACCCTCTTAGATGTATGCTGATCCATACTTTAATTACTAACAAATCCCTTCAGAAAACAGGAATGATACCATCTTAGATGTATGCTGATCCATACTTTAATTACTAACAAGTCCCTTCAGAAAACAGGAATGATACCATCTTAGATGTATGCTGATCCATACTTTAATTACTAACAAGTCCCTTCAGAAAACAGGAATGATACCATCTTAGATGTATGCTGATCCATACTTTAATTACTAACAAATCCCTTCAGAAAACAGGAATGATACCATCTTAGATGTATGCTGATCCATACTTTAATTACTAACAAGTCCCTTCAGAAAACAGGAATGATACCATCTTAGATGTATGCTGATCCATACTTTAATTACTAACAAGTCCCTTCAGAAAACAGGAATGATACCATCTTAGATGTATGCTGATCCATACTTTAATTACTAACAAGTCCCTTCAGAAAACAGGAATGATACCATCTTAGATGTATGCTGATCCATACTTTAATTACTAACAAATCCCTTCAGAAAACAGGAATGATACCATCTTAGATGTATGCTGATCCATACTTTAATTACTAACAAGTCCCTTCAGAAAACAGGAATGATACCATCTTAGATGTATGCTGATCCATACTTTAATTACTAACAAGTCCCTTCAGAAAACAGGAATGATACCATCTTAGATGTATGCTGATCCATACTTTAATTACTAACAAGTCCCTTCAGAAAACAGGAATGATACCATCTTAGATGTATGCTGATCCATACTTTAATTACTAACAAGTCCCTTCAGAAAACAGGAATGATACCATCTTAGATGTATGCTGATCCATACTTTAATTACTAACAAATCCCTTCAGAAAACAGGAATGATACCATCTTAGATGTATGCTGATCCATACTTTAATTACTAACAAGTCCCTTCAGAAAACAGGAATGATACCATCTTAGATGTATGCTGATCCATACTTTAATTACTAACAAGTCCCTTCAGAAAACAGGAATGATACCATCTTAGATGTATGCTGATCCATACTTTAATTACTAACAAATCCCTTCAGAAAACAGGAATGATACCATCTTAGATGTATGCTGATCCATACTTTAATTACTAACAAGTCCCTTCAGAAAACAGGAATGATACCATCTTAGATGTATGCTGATCCATACTTTAATTACTAACAAGTCCCTTCAGAAAACAGGAATGATATCATCTTAGATGTATGCTGATCCATACTTTAATTACTAACAAATCCCTTCAGAAAACAGGAATGATACCATCTTAGATGTATGCTGATCCATACTTTAATTACTAACAAATCCCTTCAGAAAACAGGAATGATACCATCTTAGATGTATGCTGATCCATACTTTAATTACTAACAAATCCCTTCAGAAAACAGGAATGATACCATCTTAGATGTATGCTGATCCATACTTTAATTACTAACAAATCCCTTCAGAAAACAGGAATGATACCATCTTAGATGTATGCTGATCCATACTTTAATTACTAACAAATCCCTTCAGAAAACAGGAATGATACCATCTTAGATGTATGCTGATCCATACTTTAATTACTAACAAATCCCTTCAGAAAACAGGAATGATACCCTCTTAGATGTATGCTGATCCATACTTTAATTACTAACAAATCCCTTCAGAAAACATGACAAATCATCATTCATACTACATACAGTACATGTACTTTAAGACATCAAATTCCAAATAGGCTAAAAAGTACATTTAAAGTTGATGACTTTGTGCTTACAAGAGCTCCGTGACAAAGCAGATTATGGTTTCCAGACTTACATAACACACAGTCAATTATTTGTTTGTTATAATTATATAATTTAATTTGATGTGGATACTGCAATCTGAGCAGAAAGGCTGATCCGGCTAGAGCAACATTGGTAATACATGTACTTGATAACATGGGTTGATATTGTGATGTCGCCAACATATTCATTTGCCAATGATAAATTCAAATAGTTAGTACCATGAAATAATCATAATTAAAATCAAGGAATCATTAAATTTTGTTGTAAAGATTGAAGATATTCCTTAAATAACATGGCAATATTTTTCTTGAGTAACTTTATTACTGGTAACATTGACAGTGATAATTCAGATCATGTTGTGTGGACGTTTGTTACCACAACAACATTGATTGTGACTGTTGTACCTATCAACATAGTCCACAAAATTTTACCGTTGATAAATAATATAGATTTCATTAAATATGATCTGTATTATAAACCATGGTGTCTGAAAATCTTTAAATGCTGTCGATGTTTGGGTTAGAAAATTAGCATACAAATTATTGGGCAAAATTAGTTTTCCTTTTAAGAAAAGTTTAAAGGTACCTAATGTGTAATGAAAAGCAGTAAGGACAGACAATGACCAAAAGAATATAGACTAAAAGAAGCAATGGTTGACAAAATGAGCAATACAAACTCCACTGAAAAACACGGAAAGCTCAGGTGCCATGAAAGTGTAGACAGTTCCTGCTCCACTAGTTGCACCCATCATGTTACTCTTGCTAAAATGCTGGTGATAAGTCATGAATGAAGAATGAACGGGATTGTGATTATGATAAGTGTAACATATACATGGTCATTTGTGACATATAACACGTCGGTGGTGAATGGTTGGGATGAGTGCAGTAGATCATCATCAAGTGTTCAGGTCAAACCAAAGACTATAAAATTGGCATATGCTGCTTCTGCACAAAGAGCATTGTATTAAGGAGTAAAAACAAAAACTAGGGAATCAGAATAATGTCTTGTGTCCTAGTGGATCAACATGTATACCCCCTGATTGTTGTTTCCATGAGCTAGCACTATAAAGATCAAACTAAGCGTGTTGGTCTAGTCCAAAGTGGACATTATTTCATTTAATGTAACTTGTGTCACCATGATAATCGTATAACTGAAACATTGCTCATTTGGTATTAAACAACAATCGCTCACTAACTCATTTGTGACATAGATATTCTGCAATAATTAACCAAGCCAAGGTTAATTCTGCTTACCGGTATCTGATAGTTAGCAAAATGACATGAATTGCAGGGTGACTGAGGTATTTGTGTCCATTTTCTGTTTAATGTCGGAGTCATTAACATTTCACATTTTAATCATCCTGTGAAACTACTGGGTCGGTTGGAACCAAACTTTGTCATCGTCCTGCAAAAAAACTTAGCTGCCATGGATAAATCTTATTTTTGATTGTCTGAAACATGGAAAATCTTCTCAGTAACTGGCCATGATCATATGGTACATCAGTAGTTGGATTTACATCAAACTATGCAGTCGGTGCCAATCACCACTGAAGTTGAGAGTTTGAATCCTGCTCTCTGTGGGGTGTGCTCCATACAACATTATGTGATCAAGTTTGTCGGTGACCTGTGACATGTTAATGATTTTCTCCAGCAGGAACTCCGGTTTCCTCCTCCAATAAAACTCATCATCACAATTTTTTTTAAATATTGATGAAAGTTGCCTTAATCTATCATAACTCCATATTATGTATATACAATAGAACATTTATTTATCTTGCAATCGTGTGATTTTGAGAACTAATGAAAGGGTCAAATAAACTTCAGTGTTATGTTTATGATGGACTTAATAAAGCTGGTACCTGATTCATATAGAGGGAACGGTAGGAAAAGGTAACAGTATAGTGTGGATGTGACATAGGACACCATTGAAAACGATTAAAACGACGATTGTTTCTGCTCTTTTTATCAGAGTTAGTACCCGGTAGTTGTTTTAAGACTTTTTGACATTGCAGGATGAACACAATCAATACATGTACATTATCTGTCAAAATGGAATCTATTTGCACTATTTCAGTATTTGCAAGACGGACCAATAAAAGCTCGCCACAGACCTTCTATTCTACCTGTTTCTAAAGCTTATACATATCATCATTATCTTTTTCGACAATATACATACATTGTATACATCTTATTTACAGCTGGTATTCAGCACTATAGTTTGACCTTTGATCTAATAGTTGTGTTAATATTGTCAGTTATATATGTATTCCTCCTCCTGCCTGTACATTGTGCAAAACTTACTTGACCTTTGACCTCCTGATGGGTTTTTTAAGTAATAATTGCCATGTCTGAATTCCTGATCTTGAGTTGTACAATATGTGCTTAATATTGACTGTGTTGCTTATGTTGTACATACATGTAATGTTCTTGACCTTGTAGAAAAGAAGGATTTGCTATGTCTGTATTTCGTCTTATATGATGTACAGTATGTGTATGAACCACTTCTGTGGTGTAATTGTTAGTGTGCTCGCCTCGGGTGTGGTAGATCATGGATTCAAGCCCAAGTGCTATTCCGTAACTAAAGAAGAAGAAGAAGAATATGTCCGAGTGGACTGTTGTTTCATTGAGCTAGTACAATCAAGATCCAATTAACATGTTGGTCTAGTACAAACCATACATGATCATTATTTCATTGTAACTTGTTTTTGACACGATATAGCTGACCAATTGAATGTAACTTGTTCTTGACATGATATAGCTGACCAATTGAATGTAACTTGTTCTTGACATGATATAGCTGACCAATTGAATGTAACTTGTTCTTGACATGATATAGCTGACCAATTGAATGTAACTTGTTCTTGACATGATATAGCTGACCAATTGAATGTAACTTGTTCTTGACATGATATAGCTGACCAATTGAATGTAACTTGTTCTTGACATGATATAGCTGACCAATTGAATGTAACTTGTTCTTGACATGATATAGCTGACCAATTGAATGTAACTTGTTCTTGACATGATATAGCTGACCAATTGAATGTAACTTGTTCTTGACATGATATAGCTGACCAATTGAATGTAACTTGTTCTTGACATGATATAGCTGACCAATTGAATGTAACTTGTTCTTGACATGATATAGCTGACCAATTGAATGTAACTTGTTCTTGACATGATATAGCTGACCAATTGAATGTAACTTGTTCTTGACATGATATAGCTGACCAATTGAATGTAACTTGTTCTTGACATGATATAGCTGACCAATTGAATGTAACTTGTTCTTGACATGATATAGCTGACCAATTGAATGTAACTTGTTGTTGACACGATATAGCTGACCAATTGAATGTAACTTGTTCTTGACATGATATAGCTGACCAATTGAATGTAACTTGTTTTTGACACGATATAGCTGACCAATTGAATGTAACTTGTTCTTGACATGATATAGCTGACCAATTGAATGTAACTTGTTTTTGACACGATATAGCTGACCAATTGAATGTAACTTGTTCTTGACATGATATAGCTGACCAATTGAATGTAACTTGTTTTTGACATGATATAGCTGACCAATTGAATGTAACTTGTTCTTGACATGATATAGCTGACAACATATAACTTGTTCTTGACATGATATAACTGACAAAATCTAACTTGTTCTTGACACGATATAGCTGACAACATATAACTTGTTCTTGACATGATATAACTGACAAAATATGACTTGTTCTTGACATGATATAGCTGACAAAATATAACTTGTTCTTGACATGATATAACTGACAAAATATAACTTGTTCTTGACATGATATAGCTGACATAATATAACTTGTTCTTGACACGATATAACTGACATAATATAACTTGTTCTTGACATGATATAACTGACAAAATATAACTTGTTCTTGACACGATATAGCTGACAAAATATGACTTGTTCTTGACACGATATAACTGACAAAATATAACTTGTTCTTGACATGATATAGCTGACAAAATATAACTTGTTCTTGACATGATATAACTGACAAAATATAACTTGTTCTTGACATGATATAGCTGACATAATATAACTTGTTCTTGACACGATATAACTGACATAATATAACTTGTTCTTGACATGATATAACTGACAAAATATAACTTGTTCTTGACACGATATAGCTGACAAAATATGACTTGTTCTTGACACGATATAACTGACAAAATATAACTTGTTCTTGACATGATATAGCTGACAAAATATAACTTGTTCTTGACATGATATCAGCTGACCAATTGCTCCTTTGGAGTTAAACAACCATCACTCACTCAATACTTGTATGACCTTTCACCTATTATTTGTATATTGCACGGTAACTATTGCCTACCACATCTGAACTCTACTTATGTGTTGTAGAATAAAATAATGACATCCATTTTTGTATTCCAGCATGTTTGTGCAAAAAGATATACAGTGAAATCTGTCTAAATGGAATCCTGTATAAACTGAACTTTAAATAAAATCTCAAGGTTGGAAATCTTTGTTCATTCAACCTGAATAAACTGAACATCTGTCTATTCTGAATAAGTAAGGATCAGTTTAGACAGGCTTCACTGTATAACAGTCATCTGAATAAATAAGGATCAGTTTAGACAGGCTTCACTGTATAACAGTCATCTGAATAAGTAAGGATCAGTTTAGACAAGCTTCACTGTGTAACAGTCATCTGAATAAATAAGGATCAGTTTAGACAGGCTTCACTGTATAACAGTCATCTAAATAAATAAGGATCAGTTTAGACAGGCTTCACTGTATAACAGTCATCTAAATAAATAAGGATCAGTTTAGACAGGCTTCACTGTATAACAGTCATCTGAATAAGTAAGGATCAGTTTAGACAGGCTTCACTGTATAACAGTCATCTAAATAAATAAGAATCAGTTTAGACAGGCTTCACTGTATAACAGTCATCTAAATAAATAAGGATCAGTTTAGACAGGCTTCACTGTATAACAGTCATCTAAATAAATAAGGATCAGTTTAGACAGGCTTCACTGTATAACAGTCATCTAAATAAATAAGGATCAGTTTAGACAGGCTTCACTGTATAACAGTCATTTCTAATGTCTGTCTGACATGTGGTAATGTCTAGTAATAAATAAGGATCAGTTTAGACAGGCTTCACTGTATAACAGTCATTTCTAAGGTCTGTCGGACATGTGGCAATGTCTAGTAAAAATTGGTTTGGTCCAGTAAAAGGTTATTCATTACTGGACCAAATGACCAGTAAGGATCTGAGCACCTCCTCTGTGGAGTATGTGAATTTCCAGTAAACTTGATGCGGGGTCCAGTAATTCATACTCCTTTACTGGACTAATTGTCCATTCAACTTCAATTTACCTTGGGAAACACTGTATAAATTTGACCTTCCTGCTGATAATTTGTATGAAAAGTAATACACAATGTACATTCAGTATTTGTATTCCTGCTTTTGTGTTGTGTAATGTTATCAGTAAATAAATAATGTATATTACTTGTGAGTTAAATGAATGTTATATTTTCCCTGCTTGTATGATGTCTAAAGCTAAATTAATGTTATATTTTCCCTGTTTGTATATTGTCTAAAGCTAAATGAATGACATACTTTTCCTGCTTGTGTGCAAATAAATTAAAATTAGATGTTTGTTGTATCTTTTTTTAACTTTTTTCCATCACATCTCGTTTGGGGTCATGTCAGATAAACCTTCATTTGTCTTTGACCATCCAATCATATACAAGACACTTAAAAATATTGTCTGATTAGACAACATCTATTGGTGTGTACTTGGTTTTAAAAAGAGGCTCATTGCTGATTGGTCGGTTGACAATATGAACCCTGACATGACCTAAATTGGATGTCATTAGATATTAGTGTATCTCCAAAAACTATTTTTTAAGGATACAAGCATATAATCTGTGTTGTATAAAGCTGAATTAATACCCTGCTTTTCCTGCTTGTGTGTTGTTATCAAGTAAAATGAATGACATATTTTTCCCCTTGTTACATTGTATAGGTCAGATTTCTCTAAGAAACTTAACAGGTATGTAACTTCCTATAGTTATTATAACATAGCATGTTCTCCTGCCAATAACCTGCAATTATAACCTTCTACAAAATATTAACTTGTCTAACAACATTAACAACCTACAAACTATTAATTATGTGAAGTTATGTGTACCGACAACCGAAGCTTTAACCAAAATAATTATTGGAGGTGATGGATGTTTACCAATAGATGCCATTGGTTGGTTGTATATCTTTTCCTGAAAACTAAACTGAAGATTGTTTTATGATGAGGTGACAATTTCAAGTCAATGGTTATTCATATTTGATCAGATGACATATGATGTTGACCTTTTCATAGATCAGCCATTTTTTGTTGAAAAAAAAAGTTATTGAAATCAAGTAATTTTTTACCTCAACAATCCCAATTTAACTTTTAAGTTTTTACTGCTTTTGCACATTATGCTCATTTTCTGTGATTCATATTTAACTTTTCTAACAATGATATAATAACAATAATATGTGGTTTATCAACATTGTGTGTTATTAGAAGAAGTTTTAGAATACAGATTATACTCCAAGCTAAAAAAAAAAAAAAGGTTTGCAATTGTGTATATTTGCACATATATTTGAACTCTTCATCATATAAGTAGACAATATAGTACATTGTCAGCAGACGTAATATTTATTTGTACTTGTACCAGCTTTAGAAACAGGGAAAGAAGAAATGCTCTGTTGAGGAGAGTACAAATAAATTTTCTATTTTCTGACAATGTACATATATTGTATTTATACTGCAATGTCCTGTATGCAAAAAAATGTTAAATTTACACATAAGAAGTCAAAAACATTTTGGACATTTTAGTTGAATTTCTTATAGTGTTCTACAGAGCGATTCGTGTTCAATCAGTGTCTGTTGTGCTTTGCTCTACATAAGACACAGGGTACCAGGAGACTTGATACGTCTAGTAGACTAATGCAAGAAAGATTTATACATACACCTTCATATAGACAGGAAATGCACTGAATGCAGTATAAATATATTTAATAAATTAGAATGGGATAAAGGTAAAATACTATAAATAGTTTTGAATGTGTTTTATAGATGTGAAGGTTTAATGTCATAATGGCTGGTACAGTAGTCCCCCCTCTTATATAACCACTCTTACCAAAGGACAGCCCTCTTATATAACCACTCATTGAAGGACAGCCCTCTTTTATAACCACTCTCATTGAAGGACAGCCCTCTTACATAACCACTCTCATTGAAGGACAGCCCTCTTTTATAACCACTCTCATTGAAGGACAGCCCTCTTACATAACCACTCTCATTGAAGGACAGGCCTCTTATATAACCACTCTTACCAAAGGACATCCCTCTTATAAAACCACTCTTACCAAAGGACAGCCCTCTTATATAACCACTCTCATTGAAGGACAGCCCTCTTATATAACCACTCTCATTGAAGGACAGCCCTCTTATATAACCACTCTCATTGAGGGATAGCCCTCTTATATAACCACTCTTATTGAAGGATAGCCCTCTTATATAACCACTCTCATTGAAGGACAGCCCTCTTATATAACCACTCTTATTGAAGGACAGCCCTCTTATATAACCACTCTCATTCAAGGACAGCCCTCTTATATAACCACTCTTATTGAAGGACAGCCCTCTTATATAACCACTCTTATTGAAGGACAGCCCTCTTATATAACCACTCTTATTGAAGGACAGCCCTCTTATATAACCACTCTTATTGAAGGACAGCCCTCTTATATAACCACTCTCATTGAAGGACAGCCCTCTTATATAACCACTCTTACCAAAGGACAGCCCTCTTATAAAACCACTCTTACCAAAGCACAGCCCTCTTATATAACCACTCTTACCAAAGGACAGCCCTCTTATATAACCACTCTCATTGAAGGACAGCCCTCTTATATAACCACTTACCAAAGGACAGCCCTCTTATAAAACCACTCTCATTGAAGGACAGCCCTCTTATATAACCACTCCTACCAAAGGACAGCCCTCTTATAAAACCACTCTTACCAAAGGACAGCCCTCTTATATAACCACTCTCATTGAAGGACAGCCCTCTTATATAACCACTCTCATTGAAGGACAGCCCTCTTATATAACCACTCATTGAAGGATAGCCCTCTTATATAACCACTCTTATTGAAGGACAGTCCTCTTATATAACCACTCTCATTGAAGGACAGCCCTCTTATATAACCACTCTTATTGAAGGACAGCCCTCTTATATAACCACTCTTATTGAAGGACAGCCCTCTTATGCAACCACTCTTATTGAAGGACAGCCCTCTTATATAACCACTCTCATTGAAGGACAGCCCTCTTATATAACCACTCTTATTGAAGGACAGCCCTCTTATATAACCACTCTTATTGAAGGACAGCCCTCTTATGCAACCACTCTTATTGAAGGACAGCCCTCTTATAAAACCACTCTTACCAAAGGACAGCCCTCTTATAAAACCACTCTTACCAAAGGACAGCCCTCTTATATAACCACTCTCATTGAAGGACAACCCTCTTTTATAACCACTCTTACCAAAGGACAGCCCTCTTATAAAACCACTCTCATTGAAGGACAGCCCTCTTATATAACCACTCTTACCAAAGGACAGCCCTCTTATAAAACCACTCTTACCAAAGGACAGCCCTCTTATATAACCACTTACCAAAGGACAGCCCTCTTATATAACCACTCTTACCAAAGGACAGCCCTCTTATATAACCACTCTTACCAAAGGACAGCCCTCTTATAAAACCACTCTCATTGAAGGACAGCCCTCTTATATAACCACTCTTACCAAAGGACAGCACTATTATAAAACCACTCTTACCAAAGGACAGCCCTCTTATAAATCCACTCTTACCAAAGGACAGCACTATTATAAAACCACTCATTGAAGGACAGCCCTCTTATATAACCACTTTTACCAAAGGACAGCCCTCTTATAAAACCACTCTCATTGAAGGACAGCCCTCTTATATAACCACTCTTACCAAAGGACAGCCCTCTTATAAAACCACTCTTACCAAAGGACAGCACTATTATAAAACCACTCTTACCAAAGGACAGCCCTCTTATAAAACCACTCTTAACAAAGGACAGCACTATTATAAAACCACTCATTGAAGGACAGCCCTCTTATAAAACCACTCTCATTGAAGGACAACCCTCTTATAAAACCACTCTCATTGAAGGACGGCCCTCTTATCAGTCCAGATTTAAGATGCACTGAGATATTAAAATACTATGAAATTCACCCTCTTGACTTCAAGAGAGCCCCCCCCCCCCTCTTATAGGGCAACATTTATTTATTACAAACAGGGTGCTGTGTAGGAGGGGTCTGTCATTTGTCAAGCAGGGTGCTGTATAGGAGGGGGTCTATTATTTGTTAAGCAGGGTGCTGTATAGTAGGGGTCTATTATTTGTCAAACAGGGTGCTGTATAGGAGAGGTCTATTATTTGTCAAACAGGATGCTGTATAGGAGGGGTCTATTATTTGTCAAACAGGGTGCTGTATAGGAGGGGTCTATTATTTGTCAAACAGGGTGCTGTATAGGAGGGGTCTATTATTTGTCAAACTGGGTGCTGTATAGGAGGGGTCTATTATTTGTCAAACAGGGTGCTGTATAGGAGGGGGTCTATTATTTGTCACACCGGGTGCTGTATAGGAGGGGTCTATTATTTGTCAAACAGGGTGCTTTATAGGAGGGGTCTATTATTTGTCAAACAGGGTGCTGTATAGGAGTGGTCTATTATTTGTCAAACAGGGTGCTGTATAGGAGGGGTCTATTATTTGTCAAACAGGGTGCTGTATAGGAGGGGTCTATTATTTGTCACACAGGGTGCTGTATAGAAGGGGTCTATTATTTGTCAAACAGGGTGCTGTATAGGAGGGGTCTATTATTTGTCAAACAGGGTGCTGTATAGGAGGGGTCTATCATTTGTCAAACAGGGTGCTGTATAGGAGGGGTCTATTATTTGTCAAACAGGATGCTGTATAGTAGGGGTCTATTATTTGTCAAACAGGGTGCTGTATAGGAGGGGTCTATTATTCGTCAAACAGGATGCTGTATAGGAGGGGTCTATTATTTGTCAAACAGGGTGCTGTATAGGAGGGGTCTATTATTTGTCAAACTGGGTGCTGTATAGGAGGGGGTCTATTATTTGTCAAGCAGGGTGCTGTATAGTAGGGATCTATTATTTGTCAAACAGGGTGCTGTATAGGAGGGGTCTATTATTAGTCAAACAGGGTGCTGTATAGTAGGGGTCTATTATTTGTCAAACAGGGTGCTGTATAGTAGGGGTCTATTATTTGTCAAACAGGGTGCTGTATAAGAGGGGATCTATTATTTGTCACACCGGGTGCTGTATAGGAGGGGGTCTATTATTAGTCAAACAGGGTGCTGTATAGTAGGGGTCTATTATTTGTCAAACAGGGTGCTGTATAGGAGGGGTCTATTATTTGTCAAACAGGATGCTGTATAGGAGAGGTCTATTATTTGTCAAACAGGGTGCTGTATAGGAGGGGTCTATTATTTGTCAAACAGGGTGCTGTATAGGAGGGGTCTATTATTTGTCAAACAGGGTGCTGTATAGGAGGGGGTCTATTATTTGTCACACCGGGTGCTGTATAGGAGGGGTCTATTATTTGTCAAACAGGGTGCTTTATAGGAGGGGTCTATTATTCGTCAAACAGGGTGCTGTATAGGAGGGGGTCTATTATTTGTCAAACAGGGTGCTGTATAGGAGGGGTCTATTATTTGTCAAACTGGGTGCTGTATAGGAGGGGGTCTATTATTTGTCAAACAGGATGCTGTATAGGAGGGGTCTATTATTTGTCAAGCAGGGTACTGTATAGGAGAGGTCTATTATTTGTCAAACTGGGTGCTGTATAGGAGGGGTCTATTATTCATCAAACAGGGTGCTGTATAGGAGGGGTCTATTATTTGTCAAACAGGATGCTGTATAGGAGGGATCTATTATTTGTCAAACAGGGTGCTGTATAGGAGGGGTCTATTATTTGTCACACAGGGTGCTGTATAGGAGGGGTCTATTATTTGTCACACCGGGTACTGTATAGGAGGGGTCTATTATTTGTCAAACAGGGTGCTGTATAGGAGGGGTCTATTATTTGTCAAGCAGGGTACTGTATAGGAGGGATCTATTATTTGTCAAACAGGGTGCTGTATAGGAGGGGTCCATTATTTGTCAAACAGGGTGCTGTATAGGAGGGGTCTATTATTTGTCAAGCAGGGTACTGTATAGGAGGGATCTATTATTTGTCAAACAGGGTGCTGTATAGGAGGGGTCTATTATTTGTCAAACAGGGTGCTGTATAGGAGGGGTCTATTATTTGTCAAACAGGATGCTGTATAGGAGGGGTCTATTATTTGTCAAGCAGGGTATTGTATAGGAGGGATCTATTATTTGTCAAACAGGGTGCTGTATAGGAGGGGTCTATTATTCGTCAAACAGGGTGCTGTATAGTAGGGGTCTATTATTTGTCAAACAGGGTGCTGTATATAGGAGGGGTCTATTATTTGTCAAACAGGGTGCTGTATAGGAGGGGTCTATTATTTGTCAAACAGGGTGCTGTATAGGAGGGGTCTATTATTTGTCACACCGGGTGCTGTATAGGAGGGGTCTATTATTTGTCAAACAGGGTGCTGTATAGGAGGGGTCTATTATTTGTCAAACAGGCTGCTGTATAGGAGGGGTCTATTATTTGTCAAACAGGGTGCTGTATAGGAGGGGTCTATTATTTGTCAAACAGGGTGCTGTATAGGAGGGGTCTATTATTTGTCAAACAGGGTGCTGTATAGGAGGGGTCTATTATTTGTCAAACAGGGTGCTGTATAGGAGGGGTCTATTATTTGTCAAACAGGGTGCTGTATAGGAGGGGTCTATTATTTGTCAAACAGGGTGCTGTATAGGAGGGGGTCTATTATTTGTCACACCGGGTGCTGTATAGGAGGGGTCTATTATTTGTCAAACAGGGTGCTTTATAGGAGGGGTCTATTATTCGTCAAACAGGGTGCTGTATAGGAGGGGGTCTATTATTTGTCAAACAGGGTGCTGTATAGGAGGGGTCTATTATTTGTCAAACTGGGTGCTGTATAGGAGGGGGTCTATTATTTGTCAAACAGGATGCTGTATAGTAGGGGTCTATTATTTGTCAAGCAGGGTACTGTATAGGAGAGGTCTATTATTTGTCAAACTGGGTGCTGTATAGGAGGGGTCTATTATTCATCAAACAGGGTGCTGTATAGGAGGGGTCTATTATTTGTCAAACAGGATGCTGTATAGGAGGGATCTATTATTTGTCAAACAGGGTGCTGTATAGGAGGGGTCTATTATTTGTCAAACAGGGTGCTGTATAGGAGGGGTCTATTATTTGTCACACCGGGTGCTGTATAGGAGGGGTCTATTATTTGTCAAACAGGGTGCTGTATAGGAGGGGTCTATTATTTGTCAAACAGGGTGCTGTATAGGAGGGGTCTATTATTTGTCAAACAGGATGCTGTATAGGAGGGGTCTATTATTTGTCAAGCAGGATACTGTATAGGAGGGATCTATTATTTGTCAAACAGGGTGCTGTATAGGAGGGGTCTATTATTCGTCAAACAGGGTGCTGTATAGGAGGGGTCTATTATTTGTCAAACAGGGTGCTGTATATAGGAGGGGTCTATTATTTGTCAAACAGGGTGCTGTATAGGAGGGGTCTATTATTTGTCACACCGGGTGCTGTATAGGAGGGGTCTATTATTTGTCAAACAGGGTGCTGTATAGGAGGGGTCTATTATTTGTCAAACAGGGTGCTGTATAGGAGGGGTCTATTATTTGTCAAACAGGGTGCTGTATAGGAGGGGTCTATTATTTGTCAAACAGGGTGCTGTATAGGAGGGGTCTATTATTTGTCAAACAGGGTGCTGTATAGGAGGGGTCTATTATTTGTCAAACAGGGTGCTGTATAGGAGGGGGTCTATTATTTGTCACACCGGGTGCTGTATAGGAGGGGTCTATTATTTGTCAAACAGGGTGCTTTATAGGAGGGGTCTATTATTCGTCAAACAGGGTGCTGTATAGGAGGGGGTCTATTATTTGTCAAACAGGGTGCTGTATAGGAGGGGTCTATTATTTGTCAAACTGGGTGCTGTATAGGAGGGGGTCTATTATTTGTCAAACAGGATGCTGTATAGTAGGGGTCTATTATTTGTCAAGCAGGGTACTGTATAGGAGAGGTCTATTATTTGTCAAACTGGGTGCTGTATAGGAGGGGTCTATTATTCATCAAACAGGGTGCTGTATAGGAGGGGTCTATTATTTGTCAAACAGGATGCTGTATAGGAGGGATCTATTATTTGTCAAACAGGGTGCTGTATAGGAGGGGTCTATTATTTGTCAAACAGGGTGCTGTATAGGAGGGGTCTATTATTTGTCACACCGGGTGCTGTATAGGAGGGGTCTATTATTTGTCAAACAGGGTGCTGTATAGGAGGGGTCTATTATTTGTCAAACAGGGTGCTGTATAGGAGGGGTCTATTATTTGTCAAACAGGATGCTGTATAGGAGGGGTCTATTATTTGTCAAGCAGGGTACTGTATAGGAGGGATCTATTATTTGTCAAACAGGGTGCTGTATAGGAGGGGTCTATTATTCGTCAAACAGGGTGCTGTATAGGAGGGGTCTATTATTTGTCAAACAGGGTGCTGTATATAGGAGGGGTCTATTATTTGTCAAACAGGGTGCTGTATAGG
Organism: Bathymodiolus septemdierum; assembly: GCA_963383655.1. Taxonomy (NCBI): domain Eukaryota; kingdom Metazoa; phylum Mollusca; class Bivalvia; order Mytilida; family Modiolidae; genus Bathymodiolus; species Bathymodiolus septemdierum. Next base: position 7,707,271 of record OY726524.1, read on the forward strand.
AGGGGTCTATTATTTGTCACACCGGGTGCTGTATAGGAGGGGTCTATTATTTGTCAAACAGGGTGCTGTATAGGAGGGGTCTATTATTTGTCACACCGGGTGCTGTATAGGAGGGGTCTATTATTTGTCAAACAGGGTGCTGTATAGGAGGGGTCTATTATTTGTCAAGCAGGGTACTGTATAGGAGGGATCTATTATTTGTCAAACAGGGTGCTGTATAGGAGGGGTCTATTATTTGTTCACATTGTAAGGCAGAAATAATATGTTTGATTTTAACAATTTTCACTACCAGATTAATAATTCAAATTCAAAATTTAACATGCAAATGGTCATTATCATTAACATCTTTTGAGAGACCACAATTGCCTGGCAGACTAGTAGGTTCTTGTATAAGGCTTTGTAGGAGATGTAGGGCTATCTTTAGAGAGAGACCACATGTCTTAAAAGACTACAATTGCCTGGCAGACTAGTATGTTCTTGTATAAGGCTTTGTAGGAGATGTAGGGCTATCTTTAGAGAGAGACCACAATTGTCAGGTAGACTAGTAGGTTCTTGTATAAGGCTTTGTAGGAGATGTAGGGCTATCTTTAGAGAGAGACCACAATTGCCTGGCAGACTAGTATGTTCTTGTACAAGGCTTTGTAGGAGATGTAGGGCTATCTTTAGAGAGAGACCACAATTGCCTGGCAGACTAGTAGGTTCTTGTATAAGGCTTTGTAGGAGATGTAGGGCTATCTTTAGAGAGAGACCACAATTGCCTGGCAGACTAGTATGTTCTTGTACAAGGCTTTGTAGGAGATGTAGGGCTATCTTTAGAGAGAGACCACAATTGCCTGGTAGACTAGTAGGTTCTTGTATAAGGCTTTGTAGGAGATGTAGGGCTATCTTTAGAGAGAGACCACAATTGCCTGGTAGACTAGTAGGTTCTTGTATAAGGCTTTGTAGGAGATGTAGGGCTATCTTTAGAGAGAGACCACAATTGCCTGGCAGACTAGTAGGTTCTTGTACAAGGCTTTGTAGGAGATGTAGGGCTATCTTTAGAGAGAGACCACAATTGCCTGGTAGACTAGTAGGTTCTTGTACAAGGCTTTGTAGGAGATGTAGGGCTATCTTTAGAGAGAGACCACAATTGCCTGGCAGACTAGTAGGTTCTTGTACAAGGCTTTGTAGGAGATGTAGGGCTATCTTTAGAGAGAGACCACAATTGCCTGGCAGACTAGTAGGTTCTTGTACAAGGCTTTGTAGGAGATGTAGGGCTATCTTTAGAGAGAGACCACAATTGCCTGGCAGACTAGTAGGTTCTTGTATAAGGCTTTGTAGGAGATGTAGGGCTATCTTTAGAGAGAGACCACAATTGCTAGGCTGTATATATTAACTAGTGGTATTTAATTAACACATGTACATATGTTTGTTATATACAATTACTGCTAGGCTGTATATATTAACTAGTGGTATTTAATTAACACATATGTTTGTTATATACTTACTGCTAGGCTGTATATATTAACTAGTGGTATTTAATTAACACATATGTTTGTTATATACAATTACTGCTAGGCTGTATATATTAACTAGTGGTATTTAATTAACACATGTACATATGTTTGTTATATACTTACTGCTAGGCTGTATATATTAACTAGTGGTATTTAATTAACACATGTACATATGTTTGTTATATACAATTACTGCTAGGCTGTATATATTAACTAGTGGTATTTAATTAACACATGTACATATGTTTGTTATATACAATTACTGCTAGGCTGTATATATTAACTAGTGGTATTTAATTAACACATGTACATATGTTTGTTATATACTTACTGCTAGGCTGTATATATTAACTAGTTGTATTTAATTAACACATATGTTTGTTATATACTTACTGCTAGGCTATAGATTATACATATTTATTCATTTAATTAACAGACTACAAAATACATGTAACACCTAATATATAAAATATACATATTGTAGGATTAAAAAAAAAACTAATTATGGCTTATGCTAATCTGTCTCCTTGAATTAAACTGTAATTATTAACTAATGATATATACATTGCACATTCATATGTATGTCATTCATTATGGGCAAATTATGTTTGTCGTGTTTTGTCAGAAAAAAAAATCATCCTTATTTTCAAATGAAACTTATCTTCAAAATTCTATTCTTTTGTTAATAAAAATAAATAATTCAAATTTTTACGTTTTAAATGTATTCATCTGCCAGTATCAAGAATTGACATAACAGTCTAATAGAAAGATCCAAAAAAGGGGAGAAGCCTGTCCCCTCCCCGTTTATTTAGAAAGCTAAAAACAATTTTTGGGATAAAAAATTATGTTGTATAGCCTAAAAATTGTAGTGAGACCCTCTTTTCATGAAGTCTGGATCTACCCTTGCAGTCCTATCGTGATACAAGTTGATTAATATCATTCACATCAATAAACATGACATAGACACACAGACGTGTTTCAAACTTCAAATCTTAATTAATAACCACTTCAGACCTTTTGAGCATAATATTTTCAAGTTGGATTTATGTAGTTGCCAATCAGAACATTGTACTGTGAATTCATGACTATTAATATCAGAACATTGTACTGTGAATTCATGACTATTAATATCAGAACATTGTACTGTGAATTCATGACTATTAATTTGTTTCGTATTAGCCAAGTATTGGGTATTTTTAGGGTACTTTTAATGAACGAGTAGAATCTAATTAAAATTAGATCTTTAAGTGCTCCCCCTTTTCTGATATGCTGTGACATTATCAGGAAAGGGGGAACAACAATTCCAGGTCAATTTTTGATAAGATTGCTAACAAGTACGGTACTACAAATGGACCATATTTTTCCCCAAGAAAACAACAATTATGATCTAAGGTGCCATATAATAATGTTAAACTATATTTGTATGTGTGTTTTTAATTTAATATTTTTACAAGGAGAATTACCCCCTGTATCAGATGATGGAGGATTTTGTCACAGAATGATACCTGCTCATTAAACAAGTTCTTAAACACACCGACAGAAAATAAGTTATTTTCGTAAATACATTTATGTATGTTTACTATTTTATAATTGTATCATTTCAGTTTTAGTAATCTGTTCAGTTCCTCCAACAAACCTAACAAGAAACCCTACCCCATGGCTACAGTGAAATATAATGCCCCTACGACACAAGTACAGCCTGTAGGAGACCCTAATAACAGGACAAGAAAGACATATAATCTTGGAGACAAAGCTAAGGCTTTTGACTTCATGCAGGATGAACTGTAAGTATTTTATCTGGCACAACTTGATATTTGTGTTGTACCGTCACGATATAACTGAAATATTGTAGCAAGTGGCACTGAACTCCATAACAGTTTTTGTTGTTTTTCTGTGTATGTTGTCTGAAAAATATTAATTTATATAATTTTTCATTTTCTGTTGATTTTGTTGTTCTCTAAAATTTCGTAATGATATAACCAGCATTCTACAATGGTATTCATTTTTGGTAGCATGTTTATAATATTTTGAGGCATGAATTCAGTGTTTGTCTTCTCATAATAAATTTGAAATCCAGATTGAGTTTTGACTCAGTATAAGATAGTCTTGATGACTTTTAGGACTTTATTAAAAAAAATAAATCATTATGACTTTTTTCAGATTTTAGCTAAAAAAATAAGCATTATGACTTTTTCAGATTTTTTCTAACAAAAAATAAAGATTATGTCTGTTTTTTTTAGCTCACCTTGCCAAAGGCAAGGTGAGCTTTTGCCATCACTTGGCATCCATCGTCTGTCGTTGGTCGTCTGTTAACTTTTCACATTTTAATCTTCTCCTCTGAAACCCCTCAGCCAAATGAAGTGAAACTTGGTAGGAAGCATCTATGGAATGTCCTCTCTAAAATTTGCTCATTTTGTCCTGATCCATTTACAAACATGGCCGCCATAGGCAATTCTTGTTTCTGATTGGCCGATTTTTTTAAATCTTCTCCTCTGAAACCGCTTGGCCAAATGAACTGAAACTTGGTAGGAAGCATCTATGGCATATCCTCTATAAAGAATGCTCATTTCGTCCCGATCCATTAACAAACATGGCTACCACAGGCAATTCTTGTTTCTGATTGGTTGATTTCTAAAAAATCGTCTCCTCTGAAACCGCTTGGCCAAATGAATCGAAACTTGGTAGGAAGCATCCTTGGAAGGTCCTCTATAAAAATTGCTCATTTAGTTCCGATCCGTTTACAAACATGGCCACCGCAGACCATTCTTGTTTCTGATTGGTTGATTTCTAAAAAAAATCTTTTCCTCTGAAGCCGCTTTGCTAAATGAACCGAAACTTGGTAGGAAGCATCCTTGGAAGGTCCTCTATAAATATTGCTCATTTAGTTCCGATTCGTTAACAAACATGCCCACCATAGGCAATTCTTGTTTCTGATTGGCCGATTTAAAAAAATCTTCTTCTCTGAAACCACTTGGCCAAATGAACCGAAACTTGGTAGGAAACATCATGGCAGGTCCTCTATAAAGATTGCTCATTTCGTCGCGATCCGTTATCAAATATGGCCGACACAGACAATTTTTGTTTCTGATTGGTTGATTTCTAAAAAAAATCTTCTCCTCTGTAACCGCTTGGCCAAATTAATCAAAATTTGGTAGGAAGCATCCTTGGAAAGTTCTTTATAAAGATTGCTAATTTAGTTCCGATCAGTTGACAAACATGGCCGCCACAGGCAATTCTTGTTTCTGATCGATTGATTTCTAAAAAATCTTCCTCTCTTAAAAACGCTTTGCCAAATGAATCAAAATTTGGTAGGAAGCATCCTTGAAAGGTCATCTATAAAGATTGCTCATTTAGTTCCGATCTATCAATAAACATGGCCACCACAGGCCATTCTTGTTTCTGATTGGTAGATTTCTAAATATCTTCTTCTTTGTAACTGTTTAGCCAAATGACCAAAACTTGGTGGGAAGCACCTATGGGAGGTTCTGTATTAAGTTTCCTCAAAGCAGAATGAAAGGTGAGCGACATAGGCTCAGCCCACTGAGCCTCTAGTTCTTTCTTTTTTTAACATGCGTATTGTAATTTTGGGATGGTGATCAGTTTTTTTGTATACCAACTAGATTCAGTTTTATTTCAAATTTGCATAATAAATCTGTATAATACATGTACCAGATATCTAACTGTACTACAATGATCTTTACTAGCACTTCAGCTGATGGGTAAATTATTCGCTAAATATATTTTTATTTATTTTATATAATTGGTATTGGGTTTAATCTTCCTTATTTCTGTTTAAAAGCTGTTTTGCCATCATTTCTTCTCGGAATTCACCCATATCACAGAGATTTTGTCCCATTTCTGGTGTGACCAGTGCCCTTTTTCTGTAGAAAAATTTTAAAAAAACGTAGAAAAAATCAACAGAGACAATTTGATAATTATAATATTTGTTTGGTTAGACATAGCAAACTCACACTTTTCTGTCATGCCTCACTGGCTACACCTTGTAATTTGCTTCAGCCATTTTTTTCCTTTGCTTTTAGAATTGCAGGAATAAATAATTTTTAAGGAAAGTTTTATTTCTTTTTTTAAAATTTATTTTTTGCTTGGTGCTAAGTCTTCATGTTTTTACAGCAGTTTGAAAATTTACCATAGAAATTTTGGTATGAAATAAACTAAGCAACTATAAATAAAGCAAATTATACAATGAAGCACAAAGTTTTACAGGCAAGAACTGGATCTTTCACTAAATATATAGATTTTCATATACATGTATATAAAATAAATTCATACTGCAAATTAAGATTGGCGATAACTTGTTGTATTTGAAATGTATGACAACATCAGTCATAATTTTAGTTTAGAAACCCCCTGTCTAAGGTAGATATCTGGAAACCTTAACTCTTGAAATGGGTACCAGAGTGTGAACTCATTGTTGTAGACTTGTGGTTTTGAAGTCCACGACCTAGACCATTCGGCCACCCAGGTCCTCCAATCAGAATCAATGTTATAATATATACACTTGCATTAGAATTACTACAAGTTATTAAATAGAAAATTTGCAGTATGTAAATATATAGAATGACTGTCTCAGTTTTATTTTCATTTCAGGGGTACTGATTTTCATGTTTTATAAACTATTTCAATGATGTTTGAATCTAAAATATGATGAATGTTTGTTGTCTTGCTTGTTGTAAACTGCATCTTGACTGCTTTATTTAGATCCAGTAAAATAGAATCATTGTTAGAAGACCCAGTTTTAGCACATCGGCATACAATGTAGGTCACCACAATATTTTTTTCGTTTTCATTATAGTCGCTGATTACATACATACTTTCATTTTCGCCAAAAAAATAATTTAGTAAAATCATTTGGTAGTATTAAGAGATTATTACATGACATTTTCCATATCGGCCCTGGTATTAGCCAGAGACTCCCATATCAAGCCCGACAGCGAAGCTGGAGGGCTGATGTGGGTCGAGGGTTGATATCAGGGACCATATGGAAAATTTCATGTCATAATCTTTTTATCACATATTTTACATTGACTTTGTCCAAGCATTGGCTTTTATATTGCAAAAAAGATCTTAGAACTGACAAATTGCGAAAATAAATCCTTAATAGAGTTGCCTTTGTTCAACTTGCAAATATTTTTGTTTCGAATCTGGTTTCAAAAATATACCAAACAATGTCGATCTGTTGTACAATGACGTTAGAAACTAATTGTAAAATCTACCCAAGACGTTGACATTTGAATGAAAATTCCTATTCAGCACGACGTATATATTTGAGCTAATTATTCCGTTTCAAGTTATTTAAAATTGATTCCAATATGTTGAAATGTGTTAATTTGATTGAAATACGATTTTATGCATATCTTTATGCATCATCTTTCCTTGTACTTTGACATATAATCTTTGAGACCACTGCGCAGATACCAGAAGTTGAATACGGGGGCAAATATGGATATATGAGGGCAAATACGGATATTTGAGGGCAAATACAGCCCGGAGCCTGAGGGCAAATAACCAACACTGACTGTTAGCTATTATTGGGCATGCAAAAATCAACATATTGCAACAAAATATGTGATAATTAATGATATTGTTTTATCAGTTGTATATTTCAGATGAAAAATTATTAATGGTTTCATAAAAACTACTGTGTTTGAGAATGACAATCTTTATTAATTTTGTTTTAATGATTTATGATTTTACTTGTATCAGAAAATAGAATACCGTAATTTACTGTGTATAATGCTCAGCTAGCTTTACAAATGAATTTTTAAGAGAGAAAAAAGTATGCAATTAATTACAATGTTATGGAATATCTTATGTTCTTTTATTTAGTAAATGTAATTTCTTATAAAAAATAATTTTTTTACAAACTATTGTAATTTACATTTGCATTTCTGAAAATATCACATATATTTAAAACTTGGAATTCTTATTTGTGATAATGTAAATAAACATGTGTATGCTCTTTATAACATACAGTAATTCAAATTATGTTCAGAATGTCTGAAAAGGCAAAGAAGGAAAGAGAAAAGGAGAGAATGGAACAGTACAAACAAGTGAGGGCTCATGTGAAGAAAGATGATGGTAGATTACAGGCTTATGGGTGGAGTCTTCCTGCTAGACTAACCAGTGTCTCTACTAGAGATGTACCATCAAAAAATCATGTCCCAGTACCAGTCCCTGTTTACTGTAGGCCACTACTAGAAAAAGATGATGGACTTAAGGTATATAATAGGGGTTGGAGGTTGAAGGAATGTCTCTACTAAAGATGTAAGTTGTCAAAGAATCATGTCCCAGTACCAGTCCCTGTTTACTGTAGTATAATAGGGGTTGGGGGTTGAAGGAATGTCTCTACTAAAGATGTAAGTTGTCAAAGAATCATGTCCCAGTACCAGTCCCTGTTTACTGTAGGCCACTACTAGAAAAAGATGATGGACTTAAGGTATATAATAGGGGTTGGAGGTTGAAGGAATGTCTCTACTAAAGATGTAAGTTGTCAAAGAATCATGTCCCAGTTCCAGTCCCTGTTTACTGTAGTATAATAGGGGTTGGAGGTTGAAGGAATGTTTCTACTAAAGATGTAAGTTGTCAAAGAATCATGTCCCAGTTCCAGTCCCTGTTTACTGTAGTATAATAGGGGTTGGAGGTTGAAGGAATGTTTCTACTAAAGATGTAAGTTGTCAAAGAATCATGTCCCAGTTCCAGTCCCTGTTTACTGTAGTATAATAGGGGTTGGAGGTTGAAGGAATGTTTCTACTAAAGATGTAAGTTGTCAAAGAATCATGTCCCAGTTCCAGTCCCTGTTTACTGTAGTATAATAGGGGTTGGAGGTTGAAGGAATGTTTCTACTAAAGATGTAAGTTGTCAAAGAATCATGTCCCAGTTCCAGTCCCTGTTTACTGTAGTATAATAGGGGTTGGAGGTTGAAGGAATGTTTCTACTAAAGATGTAAGTTGTCAAAGAATCATGTCCCAGTTCCAGTCCCTGTTTACTGTAGTATAATAGGGGTTGGAGGTTGAAGGAATGTTTCTACTAAAGATGTAAGTTGTCAAAGAATCATGTCCCAGTTCCAGTCCCTGTTTACTGTAGTATAATAGGGGTTGGAGGTTGAAGGAATGTTTCTACTAAAGATGTAAGTTGTCAAAGAATCATGTCCCAGTTCCAGTCCCTGTTTACTGTAGTATAATAGGGGTTGGAGGTTGAAGGAATGTTTCTACTAAAGATGTAAGTTGTCAAAGAATCATGTCCCAATACCAGTCCCTGTTTACTGTAGTATAATAGGGGTTGGAGGTTGAAGGAATGTTTCTACTAAAGATGTAAGTTGTCAAAGAATCATGTCCCAATACCAGTCCCTGTTTACTGTAGTATAATAGGGGTTGGAGGTTGAAGGAATGTCTCTACTAAAGATGTAAGTTGTCAAAGAATCATGTCCCAATACCAGTCCCTGTTTACTGTAGTATAATAGGGGTTGGAGGTTGAAGGAATGTCTCTACTAAAGACGTAAGTTGTCAAAGAATCATGTCCCAGTACCAGTCCCTGTTTACTGTAGTATAATAGGGGTTGGAGGTTGAAGGAATGTCTCTACTAAAGATGTAAGTTGTCAAAGAATCATGTCCCAGTACCAGTCCCTGTTTACTGTAGTATAATAGGGGTTGGGGGTTGAAGGAATGTCTCTACTAAAGATGTAAGTTGTCAAAGAATCATGTCCCAGTACCAGTCCCTGTTTACTGTAGTATAATAGGGGTTGGAGGTTGAAGGAATGTCTCTACTAAAGATGTAAGTTGTCAAAGAATCATGTCCCAGTACCAGTCCCTGTTTACTGTAGGCCACTACTAGAAAAAGATGATGGACTTAAGGTATATAATAGGGGTTGGGAGTTGAAGGAATGTCTCTACTAAAGATGTAAGTTGTCAAAGAATCATGTCCCAGTACCAGTCCCTGTTTACTGTAGGCCACTACTAGAAAAAGATGATGGACTTAAGGTATATAATAGGGGTTGGGAGTTGAAGGAATGTCTCTACTAAAGATGTAAGTTGTCAAAGAATCATGTCCCAGTACCAGTCCCTGTTTACTGTAGTGTAATAGGGGTTGGGGGTTGAAGGAATGTCTCTACTAAAGATGTAAGTTGTCAAAGAATCATGTCCCAGTACCAGTCCCTGTTTACTGTAGTGTAATAGGGGTTGGGGGTTGAAGGAATGTCTCTACTAAAGATGTAAGTTGTCAAAGAATCATGTCCCAGTACCAGTCCCTGTTTACTGTAGTATAATAGGGGTTGGGGGTTGAAGGAATGTTTCTACTAAAGATGTAAGTTGTCAAAGAATTATGTCCCAGTACCAGTCCCTGTTTACTGTAGTATAATAGGGGTTGGAGGTTGAAGGAATGTCTCTACTAAAGATGTAAGTTGTCAAAGAATCATGTCCCAGTACCAGTCCCTGTTTACTGTAGTATAATAGGGGTTGGGGGTTGAAGGAATGTCTCTACTAAAGATGTAAGTTGTCAAAGAATCATGTCCCAGTTCCAGTCCCTGTTTACTGTAGTATAATAGGGGTTGGGGGTTGAAGGAATGTCTCTACTAAAGATGTAAGTTGTCAAAGAATCATGTCCCAGTACCAGTCCCTGTTTACTTTACTGTAGGCCACTACTAGAAAAAGATGATGGACTTAAGGTATATAATAGGGGTTGGGAGTTGAAGGAATGTCTCTACTAAAGATGTAAGTTGTCAAAGAATCATGTCCCAGTACCAGTCCCTGTTTACTGTAGTGTAATAGGGGTTGGGGGTTGAAGGAATGTCTCTACTAAAGATGTAAGTTGTCAAAGAATCATGTCCCAGTACCAGTCCCTGTTTACTGTAGTATAATAGGGGTTGGAGGTTGAAGGAATGTCTCTACTAAAGATGTAAGTTGTCAAAGAATCATGTCCCAGTACCAGTCCCTGTTTACTGTAGTATAATAGGGGTTGGGGGTTGAAGGAATGTCTCTACTAAAGATGTAAGTTGTCAAAGAATCATGTCCCAGTACCAGTCCCTGTTTACTGTAGTATAATAGGGGTTGGGGGTTGAAGGAATGTTTCTACTAAAGATGTAAGTTGTCAAAGAATCATGTCCCAGTACCAGTCCCTGTTTACTGTAGTATAATAGGGGTTGGGGGTTGAAAGAATGTCTCTACTAAAGATGTAAGTTGTCAAAGAATCATGTCCCAGTACCAGTCCCTGTTTACTGTAGGCCACTACTAGAAAAAGATGATGGACTTAAGATATATAATAGGGGTTGGGAGTTGAAGGAATGTCTCTACTAAAGATGTAAGTTGTCAAAGAATCATGTCCCAGTACCAGTCCCTGTTTACTGTAGGCCACTACTAGAAAAAGATGATGGACTTAAGGTATATAATAGGGGTTGGGAGTTGAAGGAATGTCTCTACTAAAGATGTAAGTTGTCAAAGAATCATGTCCCAGTACCAGTCCCTGTTTACTGTAGGCCACTACTAGAAAAAGATGATGGACTTAAGGTATATAATAGGAGGTCTAGGGTTGAACCAGTGTGTCTGCTGTAGGCCATTACTAGAAAAAATGACAGACTTAAGGTACAGTATATAATAGGGAGTTGGGGTTGAATGAATGTCTATACTACACACGTACCAGTCAAGAACCAAATCCCTGTGCCAGTCCCTATTTACTGTAGGCCACTACTAGATAAAGATGTTGGATATATGTAATAAGGGGCATTGTGTCAGTAGACTAAAAATCCAAATAGACCTTTACCACTCCAAGACTATAGTTGACCTTCCTATAGAGAAAGGGAAACAAACTTTTTGTAGCATGGGCAGTAGATCAGTTTAATCAGATTGAAACATTGTGTGTACATGAGAAAACTTTGACTTAATGTAAAAAAGTAAATCCTCAACCAATACTTCGAAAAATGTGATAATAACTTTAGTTGTATGAGATAATAACTTTAGTTGTATGAGAGAATTATTTTATTTGTATGAGATAATTATTTTAGTTGTATGAGATAATTATTTTATTTGTATGAGATAATTATTTTAGTTGTATGAGATAATTATTTTAGTTGTATGAGATAATAACTTTAGTTGTATGAGAGAATTATTTTATTTGTATGAGATAATAACTTTAGTTGTATGAGAGAATTATTTTATTTGTATGAGATAATTATTTTAGTTGTATGAGATAATTATTTTAGTTGTATGAGATAATTATTTTAGTTGTATGAGATAATAACTTTAGTTGTATGAGATAATTACTTTAGTTGTGTGAGATAATTACTTTAGTTGTATGAGATAATTATTTTAGTTGTGTGAGATAATTATTTTAGTTGTATGAGATAATAACTTTAGTTGTATGAGATAATTACTTTAGTTGTATGAGATAATTACTTTAGTTGTATGAGATAATTATTTTAGTTGTATGAGATAATTATTTTAGTTGTATGAGATAATTATTTTAGTTATATTAAATACATAGTAATACTTCCATTAATATTTAAGATATGGTGTGCCGCTGGAGTAAATCTGACAGGAGGAAGAACCAGAGATGGTGGCTCTATTGTAGGAGCTAGTGTGTTTTACTCCAACCCAGCAGATATAGAGCAAGAACCTAAGAAAGACACCAAAGATGAAGTGGAAAAATTGAATCAAGAATTGAAAGTAAGTATGTTTCTTATTGGTGTCAGCGAGGCCATTGTGGTCTAGTGGTTAAGACCATTAAAAGAATCTATTTTTACATACATGTATTTAAGGACCGTCATGTTGTGATAATATGGTAGTTGGATTTACAACTACCTATGTAATCAGTGCCTATCACCACTAAAGTTGTGAGTTCAAATCCAGCTCAATGTGAGGTGTACTCGATACAACATTATGTGATTAAGTTTGTCAGTGACTTGCGGCAAGTCAGTGGTTTTCTCAGGGTACTCTGGTTTCCTTTACCAATAGAACTGGCCGCCACAATATGACTGCAGTATTGTTGAAAGTGACGTTAAACACCATAGCCCTTACCCATGTATGTATATACAACAAGTGCTGTTCATTTACTTTAATTTGTGTCTAAGTGTAAAATTTTGAAAAGTCTTAGTTTTTACTCAATTTCGAATTGGTTTGTTAGTAAAAAGAAAATGAAAAATTTACACGGAATCGTGGCCGAGTTTAATGCAAGGCAGCTCTTATTAGTTTATTATGTTGTATCATTGTAGGAACATGAGCAGATACTGAAGGATTCCGAGAAAGAACAGTTGTCATCGTTAGTATGGATATGTACCAGTACGTCAACAGAGAGTCGTGTGGTAGTTATTGATGCCAACAGTCCTGGGGATATACTAGAGACATTCAGGGTGTCTACAGCCTCTATACTATGTATAGCCAGTATATCAGGTATGTTGTGACACCATTGTCAACAATGTTTTACATTCAGGGTGTCTACAGCCTCTATTCTATGTATAGCCAGTATATCAGGCATGTTGTGACACCATTGTCAACAATGTTTTACATTCAGGGTGTCTACAGCCTCTATTCTATGTATAGCCAGTATATCAGGTATGTTGTGACACCATTGTCAACAATGTTTTACATTCAGGGTGTCTACAGCCTCTATTCTATGTATAGCCAGTATAGCAGTTATGTTGTGACACCATTGTCAACAATGATTTACATTCAGGGTGTCTACAGCCTCTATTCTATGTATAGTCAGTATAGCAGGTATGTTGTGACACCATTGTCAACAATGTTTTACATTCATGGTGTCTACAGCCTCTATTCTATGCATAGCCAGTATATCAGGTATGTTGTGACATCATTGTCAACAATGTTTTACATTCAGGGTGTCTACAGCCTCTATTCTATGTATAGCCAGTATAGCAGGTATGTTGTGACATCATTGTCAACAATATTTTTGCACACAGAGCAAAATATTAGACACACACAAAAAGATAAGGTTTTATGGTAATAAAACATTCGAGTACAGTTTTGTACTCGTACTCCAAAAAAAACCAGCCAATCAGAACACTTTATCCAATATCTGCAGTGTTCTGATTGGACAATTTTATAGTCAAGTACCAAAAAACTTACTTGGAATTACAGTTAAACCTGTCTAGCCCGAACACTTTTTTGACCAACTGTTGTGTTCTGAAGAGACAGGTGTTCGATTTATGTGGGTTAAATTAATTTAGACTTCCTACATTTGGACTTTATCGAAATTTCGGCTAATATAGGATTTTGGTTTCTTCAGGGTTCGGTTTAGACAGGTTCCACTGTATTAATCTCTATGTTCTTATATTAACAGGTGCCCTGGAATCAGACTATCCAGTAGATGAAGAAATACTTAAGGCAGAATCTTATCCTCAATATAATGTCCCTATAGATGACAAAGATAATCAGACAACAGATAGTGGTATTGGTGGCATCTCTTTTGTACAATGTGCCACAGGAAAACCAGACAGTAGATCAGCTACTCCCACTTCTTCACCCTTTGGTTCACCTAAATCTGCAGGTAGGTAATCTAACATGATACTGGTGGCATCTGTCTTGTACAATGTGCCACAGGAAAACCAGACAGTAGATCAGCTACTCCCACTTCTTCACCCTTTGGTTCACCTAAATCTGCAGGTAGGTAATCTAACATGATACTGGTGGCATCTGTATTGTACAATGTGCCACAGGAAAACCAGACAGTAGATCAGCTACCCCCACTTCTTCACCCTTTGGTTCACCTAAATCTGCAGGTAGGTAATCTAACATGATACTGGTGGCATCTGTCTTGTACAATGTGCCACAGGAAAACCAGACAGTAGATCAGCTACTCCCACTTCTTCACCCTTTGGTTCACCTAAATCTGCAGGTAGGTAATCTAACATGATACTGGTGGCATCTGTATTGTACAATGTGCCACAGGAAAACCAGACAGTAGATCAGCTACCCCCACTTCTTCACCCTTTGGTTCACCTAAATCTGCAGGTAGGTAATCTAACATGATACTGGTGGCATCTGTCTTGTACAATGTGCCACAGGAAAACCAGACAGTAGATCAGCTTCCCCCACTTCTTCACCCTTTGGTTCACCTAAATCTGCAGGTAGGTAATCTAACATGATACTGGTGGCATCTGTCTTGTACAATGTGCCACAAGAAAACCAGACAGTAGATCAGCTTCCCCCACTTCTTCACCCTTTGGTTCACCTAAATCTGCAGGTAGGTAATCTAACATGATACTGGTGGCATCTCTCTTGTACAATGTGCCACAGGAAAACCAGACAGTAGATCAGCTACCCCCACTTCTTCACCCTTTGGTTCACCTAAATCTGCAGGTAGGTAATCTAACATGATACTGGTGGCATCTGTCTTGTACAATGTGCCACAGGAAAACCAGACAGTAGATCAGCTTCCCCCACTTCTTCACCCTTTGGTTCACCTAAATCTGCAGGTAGGTAATCTAACATGATACTGGTGGCATCTCTCTTGTACAATGTGCCACAGGAAAACCAGACAGTAGATCAGCTTCCCCCACTTCTTCACCCTTTGGTTCACCTAAATCTGCAGGTAGGTAATCTAACATGATACTGGTGGCATCTGTCTTGTACAATGTGCCATAGGAAAACCAGACAGTAGATCAGCTTCCCCCACTTCTTCACCCTTTGGTTCACCTAAATCTGCAGGTAGGTAATCTAACATGATACTGGTGGCATCTCTCTTGTACAATGTGCCACAGGAAAACCAGACAGTAGATCAGCTTCCCCCACTTCTTCACCCTTTGGTTCACCTAAATCTGCAGGTAGGTAATCTAACATGATACTGGTGGCATCTCTCTTGTACAATGTGCCACAGGAAAACCAGACAGTAGATCAGCTTCCCCCACTTCTTCACCCTTTGGTTCACCTAAATCTGCAGGTAGGTAATCTAACATGATACTGGTGGCATCTCTCTTGTACAATGTGCCACAGGAAAACCAGACAGTAGATCAGCTACCCCCACTTCTTCACCCTTTGGTTCACCTAAATCTGCAGGTAGGTAATCTAACATGATACTGGTGGCATCTCTCTTGTACAATGTGCCACAGGAAAACCAGACAGTAGATCAGCTTCCCCCACTTCTTCACCCTTTGGTTCACCTAAATCTGCAGGTAGGTAATCTAACATGATACTGGTGGCATCTCTCTTGTACAATGTGCCACAGGAAAACCAGACAGTAGATCAGCTACCCCCACTCCTTCACCCTTTGGTTCACCTAAATCTGCTGGTAGGTAATCTAACATGATACTGGTGGCATCTCTCTTGTACAATGTGCCACAGGAAAACCAGACAGTAGATCAGCTACCCCCACTTCTTCACCCTTTGGTTCACCTAAATCTGCTGGTAGGTAATCTAACATGATACTGGTGGCATCTGTCTTGTACAATGTGCCACAGGAAAACCAGATAGTAGATCAGCTTCCCCCACTTCTTCACCCTTTGGTTCACCTAAATCTGCTGGTAGGTAATCTAACATGATACTGGTGGCATCTGTCTTGTACAATGTGCCACAGGAAAACCAGACAGTAGATCAGCTTCCCCCACTTCTTCACCCTTTGGTTCACCTAAATCTGCAGGTAGGTAATCTAACATGATACTGGTGGCATCTCTCTTGTACAATGTGCCACAAGAAAACCAGACAGTAGATCAGCTTCCCCCACTTCTTCACCCTTTGGTTCACCTAAATCTGCAGGTAGGTAATCTAACATGATACTGGTGGCATCTCTCTTGTACAATGTGCCACAGGAAAACCAGACAGTAGATCAGCTTCCCCCACTTCTTCACCCTTTGGTTCACCTAAATCTGCAGGTAGGTAATCTAACATGATACTGGTGGCATCTCTCTTGTACAATGTGCCACAGGAAAACCAGATAGTAGATCAGCTTCCCCCACTTCTTCACCCTTTGGTTCACCTAAATCTGCAGGTAGGTAATCTAACATGATACTGGTGGCATCTGTCTTGTACAATGTGCCACAGGAAAACCAGACAGTAGATCAGCTTCCCCCACTTCTTCACCCTTTGGTTCACCTAAATCTGCAGGTAGGTAATCTAACATGATACTGGTGGCATCTGTCTTGTACAATGTGCCACAGGAAAACCAGACAGTAGATCAGCTTCCCCCACTTCTTCACCCTTTGGTTCACCTAAATCTGTAGGTAGGTAATCTAACATGATACTGGTGGCATCTCTCTTGTACAATGTGCCACAGGAAAACCAGACAGTAGATCAGCTTCCCCCACTTCTTCACCCTTTGGTTCACCTAAATCTGCAGGTAGGTAATCTAACATGATACTGGTGGCATCTCTCTTGTACAATGTGCCACAGGAAAACCAGACAGTAGATCAGCTTCCCCCACTTCTTCACCCTTTGGTTCACCTAAATCTGCAGGTAGGTAATCTAACATGATACTGGTGGCATCTGTCTTGTACAATGTGCCACAGGAAAACCAGACAGTAGATCAGCTACCCCCACTTCTTCACCCTTTGGTTCACCTAAATCTGCAGGTAGGTAATCTAACATGATACTGGTGGCATCTCTCTTGTACAATGTGCCACAGGAAAAATTTATTTTAAATCTGCCGGTTCTACTATGGATGTCAGCTAACCTATATCAACACATTGTTAGTAATGGTCTGAGAGTGACATATTTTAATTTTCATGACAGTTTGCCAAAGAAAAAAAACACACAAAAAAAATTAAGGTATTAAATTTTACTATGCAACTTCAAAACATAGACAAGTCATGATTTACCTGAAATACTTTTTTTTATTAGTTCACCTGGACCAAAGGTCCAGGTGAACTATTGCCATCACTTGGGGTCCGTCGTCTGTTGTCTGTTGTCAGTCGTCTGTAAATTTTTCACATTTCAAGCTTCTTCTCCGAAACCACTGGGCCGATTGGAACCAAACTTAGCAGGAATGTTCCTTGGATGGTCCTCTACAAAGTTACTGTTTTTCGTTCTAGTCGGATATTCAATATGGCTGCCAGGGCCAATAATGTGCTCTGATTGGCTGAAATTTCAAAGATCTTCTTCTCTGAAACTAATGAACTGACTGAACCCAAACTGTAAAAGAATGATCATTGGAATGTCCTTTACCAAGTTACTGTTTTTTATGCCAATCGGAAATCCAAGATGGCCGCCAAAGCAGGACATAGATTAACATTGAACCCTATGGGAAAATGTTCAAATGCCTTCTTCTCAGAAACTACAAATATGATTAAAGCCAAACTGTACATGAATGTTCATTAGATGGTCCTCTACAAACTTTACGTTTTTTGTTCCGATATGAAATTCAAAATGGCAGCTACGGCAGGACTTAGTTTAACATTGGACCCTATGGGAAAAATGTTTCAAAACGCTTCTTCTCTGAAACTACTAGGACAGTTGAAACCAAACTGCCCAGGAATGATCATTGGAAGGTCCTCTACAAATTTTATGTTTTTTATGCCGATCGGAAATCCAAGATGGCCGCCACCGCAATACATGGATTAACATTGGACCCTATGGGAAAATGTTCAAATGCCTTCTTCTCAAAAACTACAAATATTATTAAAGCCAAAATGTACATGAATGTTCATTGGATGGTCCTCTACAAACTGTACGTTTTTTGTTTTGATATGAAATTCAAAATGGCGGCTACGGCAGGACTTAGTTTAACATTGGACCCTATGGGGAAAATGTTTCAAAATGCTTCTTCTCTGAAACCACTAGGACAGTTGAAACCAAACTGCTTAGGAATGATCATTGGAAGGTCCTCTACAAGGTGTGTGTTTTTTATGCCGATCGGAAATCCAAGATGGCCACCACCGCAATACATAGATTAACATTGGACCCTATGGGAAAATATTCAAATGCCTTCTTCTCAGAAACTACAAATATTATTAAAGCCAAAATGTACATGAATGTTCATTGGATGGTCCTCTACAAACTCGACGTTTTTTGTTTTGATATGAAATTCAAAATGGCGGCTACGGCAGAACTTAGTTTAACATTGGACCCTATGGGAAAAATGTTTCAAAATGCTTCTTCTCTGAAACCACTAGGACAGTTGAAACCAAACTGCCCAGGAATGATCATTGGAAGGTCCTCTACAAAGTGTGTGTTTTTTATGCCGATCGGAAATCCAAGATGGCCGCCACCGCAATACATAGATTAACATTGGACCCTATGGGAAAATATTCAAATGCCTTCTTCTCAGAAACTACAAATATTATTAAAGCCAAACTGTACATGAATGTTCATTGGATGATCCTCTACAAATTTTACGTTTTTTGTTCCGATATGAAATTCAAAATGGCGGCTACGGCAGGACTTAGTTTAACATTGGACCCTATGGGAAAAATGTTTCAAAACGCTTCTCTGAAACCACTTAGACAATTGAAACCAAACTGCCCAGGAATGATCATTGGAAGGTCCTCTACAAAGTGTGTGTTTTTTATGCCGATCGGAAATCCAAGATGGCCACCACCGCAGGACATAGATTAACATAGGACCCTATGGGAAAATGTTCAAATGCCTTCTTCTCAGAAACTACAAATATGATTAAAGCCAAACTGTACATGAATGTTCATTAGATAGTCCTCTACAAACTTGACGTTTTTTGTTCCGATATGAAATTCAAAATGGCGGCTACGGCAGGACTTAGTTTAACATTGGACCCTATGGGGAAAATGTTTCAAAACGCTTCTTCTCTGAAACCACTTAGATAATTGAAACCAAACTGCCCAGGAATGATCATTAGAAGGTCCTCTACAAAGTGTGTGTTTTTTATGCCGATCGGAAATCCAAGATGGCCGCCAAAGCAGGACATAGATTAACATTGAACCCTATGGGAAAATGTTCAAATGCCTTCTTCTCAGAAACTACAAATATGATTAAAGCCAAACTGTACATGAATGTTCATTAGATGGTCCTCTACAAACTTTACGTTTTTTGTTCCGATATGAAATTCAAAATGGCAGCTACGGCAGGACTTAGTTTAACATTGGACCCTATGGGAAAAATGTTTCAAAACGCTTCTTCTCTGAAACTACTAGGACAGTTGAAACCAAACTGCCCAGTAATGATCATTGGAAGGTCCTCTACAAATTTTATGTTTTTTATGCCGATCGGAAATCCAAGATGGCCGCCACCGCAATACATGGATTAACATTGGACCCTATGGGAAAATGTTCAAATGCCTTCTTCTCAAAAACTACAAATATTATTAAAGCCAAAATGTACATGAATGTTCATTGGATGGTCCTCTACAAACTGTACGTTTTTTGTTTTGATATGAAATTCAAAATGGCGGCTACGGCAGGACTTAGTTTAACATTGGACCCTATGGGGAAAATGTTTCAAAATGCTTCTTCTCTGAAACCACTAGGACAGTTGAAACCAAACTGCTTAGGAATGATCATTGGAAGGTCCTCTACAAGGTGTGTGTTTTTTATGCCGATCGGAAATCCAAGATGGCCACCACCGCAATACATAGATTAACATTGGACCCTATGGGAAAATATTCAAATGCCTTCTTCTCAGAAACTACAAATATTATTAAAGCCAAAATGTACATGAATGTTCATTGGATGGTCCTCTACAAACTTGACGTTTTTTGTTTTGATATGAAATTCAAAATGGCGGCTACGGCAGAACTTAGTTTAACATTGGACCCTATGGGAAAAATGTTTCAAAATGCTTCTTCTCTGAAACCACTAGGACAGTTGAAACCAAACTGCCCAGGAATGATCATTGGAAGGTCCTCTACAAAGTGTGTGTTTTTTATGCCGATCGGAAATCCAAGATGGCCGCCACCGCAATACATAGATTAACATTGGACCCTATGGGAAAATATTCAAATGCCTTCTTCTCAGAAACTACAAATATTATTAAAGCCAAACTGTACATGAATGTTCATTGGATGATCCTCTACAAATTTTACGTTTTTTGTTCCGATATGAAATTCAAAATGGCGGCTACGGCAGGACTTAGTTTAACATTGGACCCTATGGGAAAAATGTTTCAAAACGCTTCTCTGAAACCACTTAGACAATTGAAACCAAACTGCCCAGGAATGATCATTGGAAGGTCCTCTACAAAGTGTGTGTTTTTTATGCCGATCGGAAATCCAAGATGGCCACCACCGCAGGACATAGATTAACATAGGACCCTATGGGAAAATGTTCAAATGCCTTCTTCTCAGAAACTACAAATATGATTAAAGCCAAACTGTACATGAATGTTCATTAGATAGTCCTCTACAAACTTGACGTTTTTTGTTCCGATATGAAATTCAAAATGGCGGCTACGGCAGGACTTAGTTTAACATTGGACCCTATGGGGAAAATGTTTCAAAACGCTTCTTCTCTGAAACCACTTAGATAATTGAAACCAAACTGCCCAGGAATGATCATTAGAAGGTCCTCTACAAAGTGTGTGTTTTTTATGCCGATCGGAAATCCAAGATGGCCGCCACTGCAGGACATAGATTAGCATTGGACCCTATGGGAAAATGTTCAAGTGCCTTCTTCTCAGAAACTACAAATATGATTAAAGCCAAACTGTACATGAATGTTCTTTGGATGGTCCTCTACAAACTTTACGTTTTTTGTTCTGATATGAAATTCAAAATGGCGGCTACGGCAGGACTTAGTATAACATTGGACCCTATGGGAAAAATGTTTCAAAATGCTTCTTTTCTGAAACCACTAGGACAGTTGAAACCAAACTGCCCAGGAATGATCATTGGAAGGTCCTCTGTTTTTTATGCCGATCGGAAATCCAAGATGGCTGCCACCACAGGTCATAGTATCATAGATGCCAACCATTACGATTTTTCAGTAATTGTTACGAATTTCGGGCCAAAATTACGGTGTTACGGTCAACAGTCTACTTGTTACAGATTTCCGATTATTGCCGTCCTGGAACCGTTCCCCATTTAAATATCATTGTGATCATTTAGACGCTTCATTGTATGTTAAAATCACGTAATGATAAGCGCTTGAGGGATTTCGATTATTTAATCCTTTAGGGATTCTCGGGACTATCTATAGTAGAAAACGATCTATCCATTTCTTGTTCGATCCCGAGTAGTTAATGAACACAGCACGTTTTTGTCAATTTCGCGATGTCTGAGGGAACAAGTGAAGCTTCTGCAGCGAAGAAAAGAAAATTGGGACAACGATTTCGTCCCGAATATTCTTCTCTTGCCTTATGAAATCGACACGGGAACATTATGCCTATTGCAAATATTGCAAACAAGACTTGTCCATTCAGCACAATGGTCGGGATGAACACACATATACAACAAAACAGTTCAAAAGTGCCAAGTCAACAACATATCAGGCACTCCAGAATTAGACATTAATTATTCCATGGGAGGGTGAGGGAGGGCCACTTCAGGAAATTTTCATTTCTATTGACAGTAAGTTGAAACATAGAATACATTTGTAAGTGAACATACATGTATTAAAACTTAACTTTTTATTTCTTTTTGTTGCTAATCAATTTTGCATCTAGTTGTCACAAATAAAGGAAATCATTTGCTCATCACTTTGTGCCTAGTCTGTAGTACGATTATGGTAAAATTTTATGAAAAATTATGATTACTGAAAAAAATCACAAATTACTGACATCTCAACTTTTTGTTACTGATTGCACCAAAAAGGGGTTGGCATCTATGTAGTATTAACACAGGACCATATGGGGAAAATACAGAAATATATTCTTCTCTGAAGCTATTGCACTGATTGAACCTAAACTGTGCATCAATCATTGGAAGGTCCTTTACAAACTTTGTGTTTTTTATGTTGATCGTAATTCCAAGATGACTACCACTGCAGGACATAGTTTTTGCATAGGACCAATTGGTTCTTTTTATAACCAGGTGAACGATACAGGCTCTTGAGAGCCTTTGGTTTTTTTTACTTTTATTTTTTTTAGACATTTTCAAAATATATACATAACAAACACAGACATTACACAACAGCACAGACAAAGACATTATTTGTACATACATTTCCAATACAAACATATGAAATGTTGTGTCCCCTTGTCTCCATGCAATAAACCAAATACATAGTTTATTTAAGGATATATGTCATCAGATTTTGATTTACCCCCTATATATAATTATATATACATGAGTTCCTAATATAAGTTTCTTATGTATAAATTATTTTCTTGCATGATGACAAAAGTAGACAACTATAAATTAAGTTCATGTATGTAACACCATTTATTATCATGTTTGTACATTTTATTTTCAACAAGTGCATTAATCTTCGAGATTTTCTCTTTTTGTTTAACTTTAATTTTGAAAATGTTAAGGACTGGTTTTGTGTCAGTCCATTTACAACAGTGAATATAATTTCTTGCCACAAGGAATAAAAATGGAACAATTTTTTGCAAGGAGCTTTCATCTGAAAAAATACCTAAAACTGTTTCTTTTGGGGTTAATTCAAAAACTTCTAAATCTAAAGCTGATGAAAGCCAGATATTAAATGAAGTCCAAAATCTCTTTGCCACAGGGCAGCCCCACAGATAGTGTAAGATGGAGTCTTCTTCTTGGTTACTACCTGAAATACTGCTATTAATGGTATTAAACACCAATCCATCAATCAAAGAATAGCCAATTGATATTTGATTCTTAACTGTAATCAATTAATCAGTAATTACTAATCTTTTGACATAAAAATACCAATGGCCAGCCTTGGTGGGTAGTATACACCCCCCCAATGAAAAGACTCGATCACTTAATATACAATCAGTTTTGAAGAAATAAAAAAAAATATGTATGAACTGTTTATAAGTACTTACTAAGCACACCATAATTTTTTTTCTCCTTTCTTTTTCAGAAATCAGTCCAGTACACGTGCACCGACCACATTCAGGGGAATCTTCTTTAGGAGGTGAGTTCTGTATGATGTGATGTTATCCAATCAAAATGTAGCACACATATCTGTTATTCAATCAAATTGTAGCACACATTTCTGGTATTCAATCAAATTGTAGCACACATTTCTGTTATTCAATCAAATTGTAGCACACATTTCTGTTATTCAATCAAAATGTAGCACACATTTCTGTAACAATCTAAGAATTCTTTCATATAATGACTGAAGTGTTGTCTGTGTACGATATGTCCCTTCTACCTCATATTTTCTTTTGTTTCACAATTTTCTTCAAAAACAATTATGATATATTTTGTTAATTTTGGAATTGTTGACTGTAATGCAACTAGCTAAATTAAAATATTATGTTTTGTCGAATTATACAATAGAAAAATGATTTTCAAATGACATTTTCAATATAACACAAATGATAGGGAAATGATAAAACATTTTTAAAAACATTAGCCCATAACTGACATAGTTACTTTCTAAGCTGATCATAGTTGCATTTGAATACCCATAATATTGTATTAAATACAACTGTTCAGTCATTTCTTATATGTATAACTAATGCTTTGTTTAACATGCACTATCAATAATATATATAAACATTATAACAGAGGAGAAAGTGGACACAGATCAGAGAGAGAAGTGTGATACAGACAGAGATAGTGTTGTATCAGAACAAAGTCTAGAAGGTGGGTGTATACCTCTGATTACTTCAATTGGACTAGGTATTTTTCCAAGTACCATTTAAATTGAATGTGGCGATCCACAACGGGGAGAAGAAATTTATTTCTTTCCTAACTGGAAAAAGTAGAAATTTTTTCTTCCCAATAGGGAGGAAAATGGTTTTTTTTTTAAACAACTGGAAGGAGAAATTTGTTTTATCTCTTGTGACCTTTAGTAAATTGTATCTATCAGAATGTGTTTAATTTGTATTCCTCTTTACTATCAGTGAGCATAGTAGAAAATATTGTTTTAAAAAGTCAAAACATCTTGATATCAGAAATTCTCTTTCAGCCAATGATGAGTCTTTGTAGAAATTTAACTGGGAATTTCTGTGAGACAATTCAATCAAAACTATGATTACTTGCTAAATAATTTACTTAGAAAGTCAAAAAAAAGTATTGAATTAAATTCAAGAACAAAACATAATAATATACATCATTAACTATAAATACTTACAGATATGATTACAAGTTTAACTGCAGCAGAATTTAATCTTGAAATTCTTGTTTATTATGTATATGTCTTGAAGACTTTGAAATAAAAGGATATTTTTAGTCCTGGCGACGTCATACGTCAAACTTTCTAAAAGTACACATTTTAATTTTAGGTCAAAATGGTGAAAACCTTCAACCAGCTGTATTTAAAGCCAAAGGTTCTCCTGTGTCATCAGGCCGGACCACACCAACATCTAGTTCCTCTAACAGATCCTATGACAGAAGGGCAGGGCAGGACTTACCCCAGGATCCAGTTGACTGTGATTTACAGTTTGAGGAAGCAGATAAAATGAGTAGTGTTCTTCCTACCATGTGGTTGGCATCACAAAGTGGCAGGTACGTGTGGACTGTTGTTTCAGTGAACTAGCACTATACAAATCAGGGGCCATTGTGGACGTGATCATATAGTAGCTGGATTTTCAACTACCCTGTGCAATTAGTGCCTATCACCACTAAAGTTGTGAGTTTGAACCCCATTCATGGCTAGGTGTAATCAATATAACATTATGTTATAAAGTTTGTCAGTGACCTGCGACAGGTCGGTGGTCTTTTCCGGGTACTCCGGTTTCCTCCATCAATAGAACTGACCGCCATGATATAACTGAAATATTGTTGAAAGTGGCATTAAGCACCATAAACCAAACCAAGCTATAAAAATCCTACTCAGACTGTTTGTCAAGTACAAAATGTAGATAATCATCATCTCATCAAAAAGTAACATGTTCTCACTGAAAAATTAGTCTCTTTGCTTTAAACAATAATCACTCACTCACTCCTACGACAAACAATAATCACTCACTCACTCCTATGACAAACAATGATAACTCACTCACTCCTATGACAAACAATAATCACTCACTCACTCCTATGACAAACAATAATCACTCACTCACTCCTATGACAAACAATGATAACTCACTCACTCCTATGACAAACAATAATCACTCACTCACTCCTACGACAAACAATAATCACTCACTCACTCCTATGACAAACAATGATAACTCACTCACTCCTATGACAAACAATGATAACTCACTCACTCCTATGACAAACAATAATCACTCACTCACTCCTATGACAAACAATAATCACTCACTCACTCCTATGACAAACAATGATAACTCACTTACTCCTATGACAAACAATAATAACTCACTCACTCCTATGACAAACAATGATAACTCACTCACTCCTATGACAAACAATGATAACTCACTTACTCCTATGACAAACAATAATCACTCGCTCACTCCTATGACAAACAATGATAACTCACTCACTCCTATGACAAACAATAATCACTCACTCACTCCTATGATAAACAATAATCACTCACTCACTCCTATGACAAACAATGATAACTCACTCACTCCTATGACAAACAATGATCACTCACTCACTTCTATGACAAACAATAATCACTCACTCACTCCTATGACAAACAATGATAACTCACTCACTCCTATGACAAACAATGATCACTCACTCACTCCTATGACAAACAATAATCACTCACTCCTATGACAAACAATAATCACTCACTCACTCCTATGACAAACAATGATAACTCACTTACTCCTATGACAAACAATGATAACTCACTTACTCCTATGACAAACAATAATCACTCACTCACTCCTATGACAAACAATGATAACTCACTTACTCCTATGACAAACAATAATAACTCACTCACTCCTATGACAAACAATGATAACTCACTCACTCCTATGACAAACAATGATAACTCACTTACTCCTATGACAAACAATAATCACTCACTCACTCCTATGACAAACAATGATAACTCACTCACTCCTATGACAAACAATAATCACTCACTCACTCCTATGATAAACAATAATCACTCACTCACTCCTATGACAAACAATGATAACTCACTCACTCCTATGACAAACAATGATCACTCACTCACTCCTATGACAAACAATAATCACTCACTCACTCCTATGACAAACAATGATAACTCACTCACTCCTATGACAAACAATGATCACTCACTCACTCCTATGACAAACAATAATCACTCACTCCTATGACAAACAATAATCACTCACTCACTCCTATGACAAACAATGATAACTCACTTACTCCTATGACAAACAATGATAACTCACTTACTCCTATGACAAACAATAATCACTCACTCACTCCTATGACAAACAATGATAACTCACTTACTCCTATGACAAACAATAATCACTCGCTCACTCATATGACAAACAATAATCACTCACTCAATCCTATGACAAACAATAATCACTCACTTACTCCTATGACAAACAATGATAACTCACTTACTCCTATGACAAACAATGATAACTCACTCACTCCTATGACAAACCTCAAGCTTTAAAAAAACACCTTTTTAATGATGATGCACCATAAGTTACCATTAAATATTAATTACATCTTTTTGTGTATATTTACTACAATCTTTTGCCACTTGTTTATAACTTTTATATAGACTTTATTTTACAATGTATATTTTAATATGTCAATGAGGGCCTCAGGGAAGAGTAGTTATTAACTAACTGTGTAACCCTCTATAAATAAAGAATTTATTATTATTAGTATTTTAGATATTGACATATTTATTATTTTTTGTTACAGTTTGTATGTACACTCAGCAGTATATTAAGTAATTGTGTAGCTCTCTATAAATGAACAATTTAATATTATTATTTGAAATATTGACATTTTTATTATTTTTTGCTACAGTTTGTATGTACACTCAGCAGTATGTCAGTGGAGAAGATGTCTACATTCAGTCAAGTTAGAAGATTCTGTCTTAAATATTGTGTAAGTTAGTTATTGGTGTTTAACCTTACCTTCATCAGGTATAGCGGACAGATTACTTTTTACAGAGACGTGCTCTGTCTTTTTTTTTTCTGCTTGCTTTTAGTGTAAAGCGAACCTCTCGTTGTTGGATAGGATTCAGTGGTCTGTCACCAAGGTGTTTGTCCATGACGTATTGCTTTTAGTGTAAAGCGAACCTCTCGTTGTTGGATAAGATTCAGTGGTCTGTCACCAAGGTGTTTGTCCATGTCGTATCTAGGTTACTTTTAGTGTAAAGCGAACCTCTCGTTGTTGGATAAGATTCAGTGGTCTGTCACCAAGGTGTTTGTCCATGTCGTATCTAGGTTGCTTTTAGTGTAAAGCGAACCTCTCGTTGTTAGATAAGATTCAGTGGTCTGTCACCAAGGTGTTTGTCCATGTCGTATCTAGGTTGCTTTTAGTGTAAAGCGAACCTCTCGTTGTTGGATAAGATTCAGTGGTCTGTCACCAAGGTGTTTGTCCATGTCGTATCTAGGTTACTTTTAGTGTAAAGCGAACCTCTCGTTGTTGGATAAGATTCAGTGGTCTGTCACCAAGGTGTTTGTCCATGTCGTATCTAGGTTGCTTTTAGTGTAAAACGAACCTCTCGTTGTTAGATAAGATTCAGTGATCAGTCACCAAGGTGTTTGTCCATGTCGTATCTAGGTTGCTTTTAGTGTAAAGCGAACCTCTCGTTGTTAGATAAGATTCAGTGGTCTGTCACCAAGGTGTTTGTCCATGTCGTATCTAGGTTGCTTTTAGTGTAAAGCGAACCTCTCGTTGTTAGATAAGATTCAGTGGTCTGTCACCAAGGTGTTTGTCCATGTCGTATCTAGGTTGCTTTTAGTGTAAAGCGAACCTCTCGTTGTTAGATAAGATTCAGTGATCTGTCACCAAGGTGTTTGTCCATGTCGCATCTAGGTTGCTTTTAGTGTAAAGCGAACCTCTCGTTGTTAGATAAGATTCAGTGGTCTGTCACCAAGGTGTTTGTCCATGTCGTATCTAGGTTGCTTTTAGTGTAAAGCGAACCTCTCGTTGATGGATAAGATTCAGTGGTCTGTCACCAAGGTGTTTGTCCATGTCGTATCTAGGTTACTTTTAGTGTAAAGCGAACCTCTCGTTGTTGGATAAGATTCAGTGGTCTGTCACCAAGGTGTTTGTCCATGTCGTATCTAGGTTACTTTTAGTGTAAAGCGAACCTCTCGTTGTTAGATAAGATTCAGTGGTCTGTCACCAAGGTGTTTGTCCATGTCGTATCTAGGTTGCTTTTAGTGTAAAGCGAACCTCTCGTTGTTTGATAAGATTCAGTGGTCTGTCACCAAGGTGTTTGTCCATGTCGTATCTAGGTTGCTTTTAGTGTAAAGCGAACCTCTCGTTGTTAGATAAGATTCAGTGGTCTGTCACCAAGGTGTTTGTCCATGTCGTATCTAGGTTACTTTTAGTGTAAAGCGAACCTCTCGTTGTTTGATAAGATTCAGTGGTCTGTCACCAAGGTGTTTGTCCATGTCGTATGTAGGTTGCTTTTAGTGTAAAGCGAACCTCTCGTTGTTAGATAAGATTCAGTGGTCTGTCACCAAGGTGTTTGTCCATGTCGTATCTAGGTTACTTTTAGTGTAAAGCGAACCTCTCGTTGTTTGATAAGATTCAGTGATCTGTCACCAAGGTGTTTGTCCATGTCGTATCTAGGTTACTTTTAGTGTAAAGCGAACCTCTCGTTGTTAGATAAGATTCAGTGGTCTGTCACCAAGGTGTTTGTCCATGTCGTATCTAGGTTACTTTTAGTGTAAAGCGAACCTCTCGTTGTTTGATAAGATTCAGTGGTCTGTCACCAAGGTGTTTGTCCATGTCGTATCTAGGTTACTTTTAGTGTAAAGCGAACCTCTCGTTGTTTGATAAGATTCAGTGGTCTGTCACCAAGGTGTTTGTCCATGTCGTATCTAGGTTACTTTTAGTGTAAAGCGAACCTCTCGTTGTTTGATAAGATTCAGTGGTCTGTCACCAAGGTGTTTGTCCATGTCGTATCTAGGTTACTTTTAGTGTAAAGCGAACCTCTCGTTGTTAGATAAGATTCAGTGGTCTGTCACCAAGGTGTTTGTCCATGTCGTATGTAGGGTAGCGGTCCATCAGTGTTGGATCATTTGGCTCGAAGGCCTGAGTAGGACTCCGTTCTGTCTTCGAAGTTGTGTAAGTTCCACTTACTGCCATTTATGTCCCACTTACAGGAATTGTTTGTCATTTATGTCCCACTTACAGGAATTGTTTGTCATGTATTCTCTGTGAAATTTGTTAGAAATTGTGTACTATCTTAGTTTTAGCAGAATTTGAATTAAAAAGTGTAATTGTTCCCTATTTTGCATAAAAATGTTTAAAAAATCAGGAATTATCAATGAAAAAGGTGATTACATTACATTTACATTTACATTACATTTACATTTACATTTACATTTACATTACATTCTTGTGACAAGTTAAAAAATACTAGTTGTCCACACTAATTTTCTTTACTCATACTAATGTGCTGCGGTGCTCCATAAATTGAACTTTTTATAATTTGACTCGTCTTCAGCCTATTATATTTTATGCTAATAAAGTAGAATGTTAAAAAAATAAAGTCACATTTCACATTTTCAAATGCCTACAGACAAAATACTGGAACCAGTCATGATGTAGCTGTAATATTGTTAAAAGTGGCATTAAATAGCCATTATCTGTCCTATAGACACATCTCATTAAAATTTCTACAAGATAGTTCATGTTCTACAAATTCAATTATTTTGATATAACCGCAGAAATTTTTCAGTCATATCATTGTATGGCTGTCATTGTCATTTTCCATCTGTATTTGTTTGTTTTTTTCATGATAACACAATGATTTCTATTTAACAGATTCTTTTTAAGTTGAGAGGAAATGAATTTATAAAATTTGTTCTCGCCACAATATAGCTGACATGCTGCTAATGTAGGTGTTACACTTCAATCAATCTTAAATTTAAACACCATGATCCTTGTCATAGAATAAATGTTTGGATAAATTTTGTGGATTCTAGACATATCTGTTTCTAAATAAGAGGCCCAAAGGTGGGAAACACGGTTTAATTGCTGTAGTTGTATCAAGCTGTTGTTAAGTGTTAGGCCTTTATATATAAGCTATAATGTGTTAAAGGATATACTTGCCACCCACTCTATAAAATGTCCTGAATATTTTATAAGATTGTATTATCTGTTGTTTTGTAGACATGTAAAAGGAAGAGTACTGGTGGCGATGTCCAATGGGAAAGTTGCAATATTTCATAGGGCTTTAGGTAAGACAGTTGACGTAATTATAGAATAACTGCAGTTTTGAATGTCGAGACAGACATGATCACTAGTATTTCAGTGAGTCTGATAGAACAAGTTGTGATACTAGTGATAATGTATTGCAGAGACAGACATTATCACTAGTATCTCAGTAAGTCAAATACTGTAAACCAACTTATTTTCGTGGCTATTATGTTTCACGTTTTTCTGCTTCAAGACAGTTTCACAGAGATTTAATTTCGCGATAACCAAAATGTTAAAAGTTCAAATTTTTTGCGGTATGACTTTGGTCTACATCGCTGCCGACATTGGTTGTTTTTTTATGACAAGAGTTGTCTTTCGTAATATATTATTGATCGTTCGATTGGCAAACCCCATTGATTTCGTGAACACTTTTTATTAGTCCCAATGTGTAAATTTATTAGAATAAACAAAACAGGCATTCAGTATTCAAAATGTCTCTTCAAAAGTGGTTGATAAAATCTAAAACGAATAAATTTGTCACTTGTGCTATTTTCTCAAAAACCGATAAAAAAGTTTATATTATAGAACATGATAGACCAAGATGTCATAATGTTGTAGTTGATCTTGTTTGTTTTTCCAATGATTATCGGATTATCCCCATTGATTAATAGTTTCAATTATCAACGTACTTATAGATGACAGCAATTATTGATTTTATAATCCCAGCTGATTATTACAATCAAACGCTTTTAATTACCTGTCAACATTATGCTCATGGCACTTTATACTACAATATACATGTATAATTATAAAACCTGTTTTGAACACATTTTGATAACTTTCTTCATTTATAATTATATTTGCCAACGCGTAACTTTATAAATTTTAATGCAGAAAAATAATACTATTACCAAGAATAAATATGTAATCCTATACTAAATAGTTGTAATATAATATTTCCAGGTGCAAAACAGGTAGAAATTACATGACCCCCCAAATTTAGCTACGTATACATGACTTTGTGTTGTCTAACGGATATCGATCTATACCAGAAAATACATTACGCTATATGGTGTTTGCTAGGCTATATATGTTCTTGTTTCTTACACACTTTAGACCGGCTTGTTCGCGATTTTGTACTCTACCGTGAAAGTTGCGAAGGTTTATAGCACGCGAACAAAAGTTGGTTTACAGTAGAACAAGCTGTGATACTAGTGATAATGTATTGCAGAGATATTTTAAACTGATGTTAATGTCTTTATTTGTAATGTCATAATGTGTTTGACATCACACCGATAATTCTCAGTATCACAGTTAGTTCATTGATACTGATCACTGGGTATCAAGTGAAAATGTCCAAATTACAGATAATTGACTAATATACAAATAATAGATATGCAAATAAATTTTGTTTTATTTATATACTAGACAAATATAGTCTACTGATACCTTGAAATAAAAAACTATTAACATCATGCACAGTAAAAACAATCAATTTCAAAAAAATATTTTTAGGGAAAAAATGGTTTAAAATTTTTGTTATTTTTGAGTATTTTAATAGATCTTGTCGCCTTAAATTGATTGTGGCAGCTTCTTATTAATCAAACATAGATCAAATTTTCCAAAGATATATGTGGGAAAAAAATATGTAACAAAAACAGGAATTTGGAGAAATTGATCTTGTGTAAATTGTTGACCATTATAACTAAAACATTTAGTTGATCGCTATGCTATATACAAAACAACAACATAAACTGACATCATTTGCTAAAAATGTTTTAAAATTTAATGAAATGCATATTAATTTATTACTTTGTTTTATCATGTGACTATTCTATTTTTAGATGGACAGTGGGATCTCCAGAATTACCATTTATTAGACTTGGGGAAACCCCATCATTCCATCAGATGTATGACTGTGATAGCTAACAAACATGTATGGTGTGGATATAGAAACAAAATTCATGTTGTTGATCCTGAAACTATGTCTATAATGGTAACTATTTTGTATTTCTCCATCGCTAGGCATTGTAGGAATTAAGTTTTAACCATGTTATACGTCCATCTGTACCTCCCAGGTTTGGTTTCCCCTCAATAACTTCAGTTTTCCTGCAGCAAATCATTGCAAATTTATACACAAGGTCAGGGCCCATAAAAGTCGAAGCTGACTTTGATTTTGTACTTTACCACTTTTTTGGTTCAGGAGTTGATTTGATGGTTGTAAATTGAGTTTACTGATGATGGAAGATATCTCAATTCTAATGCATTTTCTGATAAATAAGCATTTTATATTGTTTCTACATTTGCAAATTGTTTGATGACATCAATTGTGTAATTAATGTCGGCAAATTAGAGAAGTTTTTGTTTAAACTGAATTTGAATTTTCATTATACACCATCAATTACAGTTTTGTAAGATAAGATTGTAGAATAGTACTGGCTTCTTATTCTCTGAAAAATAAAAATGTGTTCTGTTTGTTTTTGTTGTAGAAAACATTTGATGCACATCCAAGAAAAGAAAGTCAAGTAAGACAATTAGCCTGGTTAGGAGATGGTGTGTGGGTATCTATTAGATTAGATAGTACGTTACGTCTCTATCACGCCTACACACATCAACATCTCCAAGACGTAGACATAGAACCGTATGTCAGTAAAATGTTAGGTATGTTGTATAATCATATTCTCACACACATCAACATCTCCAAGACGTAGACATAGAACTGTATGTCAGTAAAATGTTAGGTAGGTTCTATTATCACGTTTTCACAGAGCAATTTACTTTTTTATCCCCTCGCGAAGGGATATAGTAACGCTACCGTCCGTCCTTCCGTAACATCCTTGTCAGCACTCTAGAATCAACATCCTTTAATGGATTTTGACCAAACTTGGTACTTGCTTAGTCCTTATGAGAGTCTGGAACCCTATTGATTTTCAAGGTCAAAGGTCAAGGTCACAGTCTAATTTTGACCCTGTAACATCCTTGTGAACACTCTAGAATCAACATCTTTCAATGGATTTTCACCAAACTTGGTACATACTTAGTCCTTAAGAAAATCTGGAACCCTATTGATTTTCAAGGTCAAGGTCACTGGGGTCAAATTTCTTACCGCATAACATCCTTGTGAACACTCTAGAATCAACATCCTTCAATGGATTTTGACCAAACTGGGTACACACTTAGTCCTTAGGAGAGTCTGGAACCCTATTGATTTTCAAGGTCAAGGTCACAGGGTCTAATTTTTACCCTGTAATATCCTTGTGAACAGTCTAGAATCAACATCTTTCAATGGATTTTCACCAAACTTGGTACATACTTAGTCCTTAAGAAAATCTGGAACCCTACTGATTTTCAAGGTCAAAGGTCAAGGTCACCAGGTCAATTTTGTTTACCGCATAATATCCTTGTGAACACTAGAAATAACATCCTTCGATGAACTGGGTACACACTTAGTCCTTAGGAGAGTCTGGAACCCTATTGATTTTCAAGGTCAAGGTCACAGGGTCTAATTTTTACCCTGTAATATCCTTGTGAACAGTCTAGAATCAACATCTTTCAATGGATTTTCACCAAACTTGGTACATACTTAGTCCTTAAGAAAATCTGGAACCCTACTGATTTTCAAGGTCAAAGGTCAAGGTCACCAGGTCAATTTTGTTTACCGCATAACATCCTTGTGAACACTAGAATCAACATCCTTCAATGGATTTTGACCAAACTGGGTACATACCTAGTCCTTAGGAGAGTATGGAACCTTATTGATTTTCAAGGTCATAGGTCAAAGGTCAAGGTCACCGGGTCAAATTTGAAGGCGAGGGGATATGCCACGCTTTGCGTTGCCCTTGTTTTTATATTGCATTTATAAAGTTTTTTCATTGTTATACCGTCATTAGGGTTGCATAATGCGCACCCCCTCTTGGCCTTGAAAATCTCCAGAAAAAAACTAGTTCGTGTCTATAATGCACATGGACTTTAAAAAAAATCGCCGTCGGAAATGTAATAATTAAATATCAATCGTATATATTGTTCAGTCCTTTGAGCATGTTTCATTTGCTGGGAGAATTTAAGAACCATTTATCTCTTTTCATCTTCAATAAAGTTGCAAAATATTAAATGTGTCGGGTTTTATTGGCGTTTTCATATGATGTTTTTAATATCCGGATGTTGTGTAATGGATTCGAAATCTAGTACAGCATCGGTAAATATAAGTTTAAATTTCGGATCTGAACGTAAATTAACGCAGTTAATAGTTGAAGATGACAGAAAATAATGATATAGAATAAAGAAAGGCAAACAATTGTCACTTATTATGACATTGTTGAACATTGCTAAGCTTGTGAGGAGTTGTTGAAAATACAGTTGTTACGTACATCAAAGAGCGCAGAGAATCCGTTATTTTTTTATTTTTTTTTTAAATTGACCAAATAATTAATGATCATGAATGAACTACAAACAATACCTTATTATTTAGTGATGAAATAGCATCCAAGCCATGCAATCATAACAGATTGTTATATGTTGTAATTTTGTGTTAATCGGATTTAACTTCACCTGGGAGCAATCAAGCTATTAGACTTGACATCAAAATTGACAAATACATTTTATTGTTTCTTTTCTTTTTATTTCAATCACTATAATCTTGTGTAAACACAGTCTAATTATATTTGCACACATTGAAAATCTTATCGACAAGATTATTGATTATTTTACACATGACTAGATATAGTCAGACATTTATATCTAGTTTATTTTCATATCTATCAAAAAGTACAAAACAAAACTGCAAAATTCTTCAATAATTAAAACAAAGAAGATGCAATTAATTTTTTTGTGGAATAGTGTCCAAACAATTTAAGAAATATTTAACTTTGCATGTTGACAATAGTAAGCAAAAAAGCATGGCGGACATGTGATTTCCCGGTCTGGGAAAGGGTGAAACAAATTGTTCCTGTTTATAATGCGCACCCCTCCTACAAAATAAAAAATCTGGGCAAAATCCTGCGCATTATGCAACCCTAAATACGGTATTGTATTTTTCTGGTATCTTTGTCCAGGTTTAGAAATTTTTTACTATTTCAATTAGACTTGGATAAATAAATAATTATATTACCCTGTCATTGTGTTATTTATTCATGGAATTAATAAAGCATTTCTGGTATCTGATTCATGTAGAGCGACAGAAAGAAACGGTAACAGTAAAAGCACTGAGGTGATGAATACACCATTGAAATCTATTAAAATATTGCTTGTTTCAGCTCTTACAGACAATTTGGCAGTTATTTTAGATGTTTTGATTTTGGAACAATAAACACAATACATACATACACCTACATTGTCGGTAAATATAAAATTAATTTGCACTTGCTTCTAAACAAAAATTGATTTCATATTTTGTTTACATTTTTTTTTATAGGGACAGGAAAACTAGGTTTTTCGTTTGTAAGGATCACATCCATGTTGATATCTTGTCAGAGATTATGGATTGGGACAGGCAATGGTGTTGTCATTTCTGTGCCTTTATCAGAGTGTAAGTTCAAATTCTAACATTTTCTAGTTGCAGAAAGTACCAAATTATCTCCCTTTTCTATTTTTTGTGTTGAGAGTTGTCTTTCTTCTGTATATATTTTGATAAAGAAAGAACTTTCAACATTAGTTTTATTAATGGAGGAAAACAGAGTACCCGGTCAAAACCACCAACCTCCCTCAAATCACTGACAAACTTAATCACATAATGTTGTATCGTGTACATCTCGCCATGAGCATGATTAAAACTCACAACTTTAGTGGTGACAGTCACTGATTACATATAGGTAGTTATTAATTACAATACAACCATGACAGCCCTGTTTTTCAATTTGCAGTAGAACTTGTGTAGGAGGAAGCCATTGTTGACCTGCTGCGGTCATGTCATGCTTCACCCAGTGTATTCCTTTATTCTTTTTTTTCCAATTTTTCCTAATAATTCCTCAAAATTTGTCTGAAAAAAGGAGGGTAGTCCCAACCCCTGTCACCATGCATTCACCACCTAAGTCATACTATTTATTGGTATCATATAAAATATTGTATTTGTTTCCTAGGTAACAAACAGACAGTATCTACAGCAAGTAGTGGGGGTCGTCCTGGAGGTATTATACGTGTCTACAGTGATAACAAGACTGACAGTGTTACTCCTGGTAGTTTTATACCTTACTGTACCATGGCACAGGCACAGCTTTCATTCCATGGACATCGTGATGCTGTCAAGTTCTTTGTATCAATCCCAGGTATTTTCTCACTTATATCGTGATATTTTGGAGATACAGTGGAACCTGTCTAATCCGACACACCAAGGGACCAGGGAAATGTGTCGGATTGTACAGGATGTCGGAATACTCGGGTTTTATTTTAGTTAACAGAAATACTTTGGGACCATATATTTTTGTAGGATGTCACAGGATATCGGAAAACTCAGGTGTCTGATTGCACAAGTTCCACTGTAACTGTATTGTATTGCAAGATTTGCAGCTGTCAATCGTTGGTTTTATTGTCTCAAATTGAGACATCATAATAAAGACATTATGTCGTATGTTCACTTCTTCCAGAATAAAACCTAAACATTGTGAATTTTGCTCACTTCTTTTATACTGCAAAAGTAAATAGAATCTCATTGAAACTAATTGTTGAGGTAAGAGATGTCCTTTTTAGCTCACCTTGCTGTCTGTCGTCTGTTAACTTTTCACATTTTAATCTTCTCCTCTGTAACCCCTCAGTCAAATGAAGTGAAACTTGGTAGGAAACATCTATGGAAGGTCCTCTCTAAAGAGTGCTCATTTTGTCCCGATCCATCAACAAACATGGGCACCATAGGCAATTCTTGTTTCTGATTGGCTGATTTAAAAAAATCTTCTCCTTTGAAACCGCTTGGCCAAATGAACCGAAACTTGGTAGGAAGCATCTATGGCAGGTTCTCTATAAAGATTGCTCATTTCGTCCCGATCGGTTTACAACCATGGCCACCACAGGCCATTCTTGTTTCTGATTGGTTGATTTCTAAAAAATCTTCTTCTTTGAAACCGCTTGGCCAAATGAATCGAAACTTGGTAGGGAGCATCCTTGGAAGGTCCTCTTTAAAGATTGCTCATTTCGTCCTGATTCATTAACAAACATGGCCACCACAGGCAATTCTTGTTTCTGATTGGTTGATTTCTAAAAATCTTCTCTGAAACCGCTTGGTCAAATGAACGGAAACTTGGTAGGAAGCATCTATGGAAGATCATTTTGTCCCAATCAGTTAACAAACATGGCCATCACAGGCAATTCTTGTTTCTGATTGGTTGATTTCTAAAAAATCTTCTCATCTGTTAAAAGAAAGATAACTCTGGCAATTATCTCCCTTAGAAACTAACTAATGCTGATATAGTGTAACATGTTTATTCTATACATTACAAGTAGGTATTCACATTTTGATATTCTTTTTAGTAAACCTTGCCAAAGGCAATATGAGCTTTTGCCATCACTTGATGTCTGTCGTCTGTCATCCGTTTACTTTTCACATTTTTAAAATCTTCTCCTCTGAAAACCCTCAGCCAAATGAACTGAAACTTGGTAGGAAACATCTATGGAAGGTCCTCTCTAAAGAGTGCACATTTTGTTATGATTCATTACCAAACATGGCCACCACAGGCAATTCTTGTTTCTGATTGGCTGATTTTTTTTAAATCTTCTCCTCTGAAACATCTTGGCCAAATGAACCGAAACTTGGTAGGAAGCATCTATGGAATGTCCTCTATGAAGATTGCTCATTTCGTCCTGATCGGTTAACAAACATGGCTACCACCGAAACTTGGTAAAGATCATCTATGGAATGTCCTCTATGAAGATTGCTCATTTCGTCCCAATCGGTTAGCAAACATGGCTACCACATGCAATTCTTGTTTCTGATTGGTTGGTTTCTAAAAAATCTTCTCCTTTGAAACTGATTAGCCATATGAACTGAAACTTTGTAGGAAGCATCTACATGTATGGAAGGTTCTGTATAAAGTTTCCTCAAAGCAGAATGAAAGGTGAGCGACACAGGCTCAGGCTCAGCCCACTGAGCCTCTAGTAATCTGGGTTTTTTTTTTTTTTCACAGATATTTTTTCAATATTTATAGTTGTATTAAATACTGTTATCCTAATTCATAATCTTAAAAACTACAAATTACAAAGAACTTTTTATATTCCACTGAATATTGAACGAGTATGCTAATAGAATTTTATTTTAAGGCAACAGCATATATAGTATGAAATTTATATGGTTACTGGGGAAGGGAGATAACTCTGTCAAAACAATTTTTTTCCAAAACAGTTTTTAGTAGAGATTTTAATAATAGTTGCAGTAGGTACAATATTAAAATTTACATCATAGAAATATTATACAGAAAATTTCAATATGACAGACAAAGCTGATAAATACTCTGATTTATCTCCCCTGTTCAGTCTGGTAGTCATGACAGTGCTGAAATTGATGATAAATATCAATTACACTAACTTTAGCCATAGAGATATGTATTTCACCTTGTAAGATAAATAGACCTGATTATTAATGAGTAAGAGTGTTGTAGAAATTGATGTTTGAGAAATCAGGGTTATTTAACATAGAATTAATGGAGAATTTGATTTGATTTATGTTTTATGATGATAAGAGTTCTCAATTGAGCTTTTTGACTTTGTTCAACAATGCTCCACTGTACATGTGGTAGCCATCTTGGATTTCTGATTTAAATCAAAATTAATTATATTAATTTATTATTCACAAGATCAATTGATAATTTTGAGTAAAAAAAGTTTATGTAACAGAATAGAAAATTTAATGGACTTGAGTCACATTCAAGTTCGAGTATCTTTATGTAAAATTGTTCAATAAATAGAATTGTTAGTCAATATGACGTATGCTTCACAAAATTTACATCCACCAAATTCTATGTCTGCAGAAAGTAATGATGAAGTAGAAAAAAGTTTGAAGATACCAAATGGGTAATCAGAAGCCATAATTCGAAGAAGGACAGATAATACAATGGCCAAAAGAACAAACAACGGTCTATAAAACACTACACAGAAAACTAAAGATTGAGCAACACTACACTGACCACCAACTGTTATGTCTTTCTCTCTACAAGCTGAGTGACAATACACATCTTAAAATATTACCAGTGTCAAAAATACAACAAATTAAGCACATAATTCTGTATAGTCTGTGATTAACTAATCTTTTCAAATTTTATTTACATTGTGTTGGATTCTTCCCTCAGTTTTTTCGAGATATAATTCTCTGACTAACTACTACTGAATTTCTAAACCTATAGAATATAATAGATGTTCAATATTCTGGCTCTTGACCATTGTTTTGGCCATCAGGCCTTTATCAATGATAAGTTTTTAAATCCTTCTCCTTGATACAGGCCTTGTTGGATAAAGAGCAAGACTATTGAACATTTATTATATTATTTTCCAATCTTGGAAAAAAGAATTTAACTAGTACTATAGAAGATACATACATTGAAGAGTTTTGTCCCTTAGATTCACAAGAGTATAGGGTTAGGATTAGGGTTATTGTGTTTAATGCCACTTTCAACAACATTTCATTTATATCGTGGCGGTCAGTTTTATTGGTGTCTGAAACCATTGAAAAACCATGGGCCTGTTGCAAGTCACTGACAAACTTTATCACATAATGTTTGTACACTCTCGCCCTGATCGAGATTCGAACTCACAATTTAAGTGATGATAGGCACTGATTGTATAGGTAGTTGTAAATCCTCTCACAAGAGTATAAGATATGTAACAGAATTATATTTTAGTTACTGTAATATGTTAGAATGTTTAAAGGCTGTCAGAATTGAATTTTTGTTTATATTAAGAGTTGCCAATATTCGATGTTTTATACTAATTGCAGTTGAAATTTTTCATAATATCATACGTAAATAGCCTAGAACGAAGGAAATACATCGCTGTTTGATTCTCTTGCATCCAGTAAAGCTTTCAATCTTTACCCGTGCAATATTCATACGACCTGACAGTGAAATCATTCGGGAAAGCGTTTGGGCATGTGCGCAATTGTTTGTTGATGAAGGAAATGTGCACATGGCACAAGTCGAATCGTGGAAGAATAAAAACATTGACAGATTCTATACGAAAACGACACAAAAAGGAGGATTCAGCAAGCTTTGTGTAAAAATTTAGAAAAAATGTTATATCGACCTACTCCATTTTTCAACACGTAAGCATAATTTAGTATATTTTTTCGGACAAATCGTATTTTGACAGTAGAATTGCATCATAGTTTTTTATATATTCTTTTTTTCAGGAGAAAACTAATGGACAAAACTCTTCAATGTATCTCTTTTAAATTAGAAACTAAAATAATGAACTTCATGACTGGTTTTTTTCTAAAAAAAAATATAATCAAGTAAACTCAAGTGTTGTCAATAATATGCAATACAATTTGTTTACAATTTTCCCTTTATCAGGCCCCTTTGCAGAGTTTGGGTTTGTTTTTATTGATTTCATCACGTATTTCCGATTTTAAGTGTCATAAATACCATTATATAATATTAACTGATTACCCTGGGATCCAATTTCATAGATATATATCTTAAATTATATTAATTCTAACGAATTTACATGCACCATGCTTCCTTGGTTATTAATAGCAGTTATCAGTGTTCTGCAAACCTCGGAAAAGCAGCCGACTTATAATTAGGTGTGTTAATGGCGATTCCACCGACAGACATTCAAATTCTTTTCACTAATTACAAAATTATAACATATTTTTTTAAACCTGGCTTCTTGTTCAGAACATTTTATTAGTATAAAACATCGAATATTTGCAACTTTTAATATAAACAAAAAAAATCAATTCTGACAGCCTTTAATACAATGTGAAATCAATTTATATGTGATGTTATTTTCTGTAGAATTAAACATACATATATTAATTTGACTGTCAAAGCAGGAATGGTGGATTTTGTTTTAGACATTGGGCTTCATGTACAATCATATGTATCTTGTGAAATAGTGTACATCATGAAATACTAATCCAGATAAATCTTATAATGTCTTCCTGTTCAAGGAGAGATATGTTGTTTTCGTCCTGTCAGTATCTCTGTCACTAAATTTTGTATCTCACATTTTAATCTTTTACTCTGAAACTATTTAATTAATTAAACTTGGAAGGCATGTTGCTTGGACAGTAATATACAGATATTTTTTTGTGAGTCACTTTGAAATCCAAGACAGCTACCATAATTTGCAGGATGTAGATTAAACACAGAACCCTCAAATAAAAATGATTTGAATGATGTTCTGTAGATACACAGAGTCATTTGAAAGCAAACTTGACAAAACTATACTGAAGCTTTGTTTAAGTTCAAATATTTTGTCAACAAGGATTATTTGAGTTATGTCCCTTTAAACTGTGCAAAATATCCTTGGTAGCACACTGGATTTCTGTCCCCAATAGTTTAAGTTTTTATAAGTTTTATCCTGGTTCTCCGAAGGTAAATCTGGTTATTAAACTAGTGATATTCAGCAACACTACCTTTCTAGAACAAGTAGAACAATAGGGATAATATTGACATAATAAAGTTTCACATTTTCTGGTTACAGTACTGATTTTGATATTGAAAGGGGGATTTTGAAAATTGAACTTTTTATTTTTCATTCATTTTAAATGTGTTTTTCTAAATCTGCATCTTTGTTGGTTTTCGATTGTACACTGAATTTTTTTAAACTATTTTATTTTGAAAAATGGTTTAAAGTGGGGTCCAAATTTCGAATTTTCACATATTTGAAATATATATAGAATTTTTATTTTACTTCCAATTTTGATGTGTTTTTTTCTTTCTTTGAATTTCTATGTGAA
Organism: Bathymodiolus septemdierum; assembly: GCA_963383655.1. NCBI lineage: Eukaryota > Metazoa > Mollusca > Bivalvia > Mytilida > Modiolidae > Bathymodiolus > Bathymodiolus septemdierum. Next base: position 7,749,868 of record OY726524.1, read on the forward strand.
AAACTCAACCAAAATGGGCCAAAAAGTACCAAATTTCAAAAATTTAACTTTCTTATTTTTCATCCAATTTAAATGCATTTTTTTTTTTTTTTATAAAATATTCATCTTTATGAGTTATTTATGACTCAATAAAGAAAATGAACTTTTTTTTCACATATTTAGATGGTGTACTCAATTTTTATTTTTATTCTAATTTTGAAAAATGTGTTTTTTCTTTGAATTGATTGTGATTGTGTAGTATTCCAGCTGATTTCCTTTATCATTAAACTAGATTGCTGTAAAACTGACGCAGAAGGTAACCCTGATTGACTTGCTGTGGTTGTATCATGCTACATCCAGCGTAGCTCTTTATTACAGTCTACAAGGGAAAACAATTGTTAAGCCCCTGTAAATCCAATGTAAAATCTTTTTTCCATAGTTCATCTGGCCACAGGCCAAATGAACTTTTAGTATATGGGGTCCAAACCTTTACTTTATACAAATGAAGATGTCAGGGTATATAGGGTCTAAACCTTTACTTAAGGTTGCAATGGGAAGATACCAGGGTATATGGGGTTCAAACCTTTACTTAAGGCTGCAATGGGAAGATGCCAGGGTATATTGGGTCCAAACTTTACTTAAGGCTGAAATGGGAAGATGCCAGGGTATATAGGGTCCAAACCTTTACTTAAGGCTGCAATGAGAAGATGCCAGGGTATATAGGGTCCAAACCTTTACTTAGGCTGCAATGGGAAGATGCCAGGGTATATAGGGTCCAAACCTTTACTTAGACTGCAATGGGAAGATGCCAGGGTATATAGGGTCCAACCTTTACTTAAGGCTGCAATGAGAAGATGCCAGGGTATATAGGGTCCAAACCTTTACTTAGGCTGCAATGAGAAGATGCCAGGGTATATAGGATCCAAACCTTTACTTAGGCTGCAATGGGAAGATGCCAGGGTATATAGGGTCCAAACCTTTTCTTAAGGCTGCAATGGGAAGATGCCAGGGTATATAGGGTCCAAACCTTTACTTAAGGCTGCAATGGGAAGATGCCAGGATATATAGGGTCCAAACCTTTACTTAAGGCTGCAATGGGAAGATGCCAGGGTATATAGGGTCCAAACCTTTGCTTAAGGCTGCAATGGGAAGATGCCAGGGTATATAGGGTCCAAACCTTTACTTAGGTTGCAATGGGAAGATGCCAGGGTATATGGGGTCCAAACCTTTACTTAGGCTGCAATGGGAAGATGCCAGGGTATATAGGGTCCAAACCTTTACTTAGACTGCAATGGGAAGATGCCAGGGTATATAGGGTCCAACCTTTACTTAGGCTGCAATGAGAAGATGCCAGGGTATATAGGGTCCAAACCTTTACTTAGGCTGCAATGGGAAGATGCCAGGGTATATAGGGTCCAAACCTTTTCTTAAGGCTGCAATGAGAAGATGCCAGGGTATATAGGGTCCAAACCTTTACTTAAGGCTGCAATGGGAAGATGCCAGGATATATAGGGTCCAAACCTTTACTTAAGGCTGCAATGGGAAGATGCCAGGGTATATAGGGTCCAAGCCTTTGCTTAAGGCTGAAATGGGAAGATGCCAGGGTATATAGGGTCCAAACCTTTACTTAGGTTGCAATGGGAAGATGCCAGGGTATATGGGGTCCAAACCTTTACTTAGGTTGCAATGAGAAGATGCCAGGGTATATAGGGTCCAAACCTTTACTTAAGGCTGCAATGGGAAGATGCCAGGATATATAGGGTCCAAACCTTTACTTAGGTTGCAATGAGAAGATGCCAGGGTATATAGGGTCCAAACCTTTACTTAGGTTGCAATGAGAAGATGCCAGGGTATATAGGGTCCAAACCTTTACTTAGGTTGCAATGAGAAGATGCCAGGGTATATAGGGTCCAAACCTTTACTTAAGGCTGCAATGGGAAGATGCCAGGGTATATAGGGTCCAAACCTTTACTTAGGCTGCAATGAGAAGATGCCAGGGTATATAGGGTCCAAACCTTTACTTAGGACGCAATGGGAAGATACCAGGGTATATAGGGTCCAAACCTTTACTTAGGTTGCAATGGGAAGATACCAGGGTATATAGGGTCCAAATCTTTACTTAGGTTGCAATGGGAAGATGCCAGGGTATATAGGGTCCAAACCTTTACTTAGGATGCAATGGGAAGATACCAGGGTATATAGGGTCCAAACCTTTACTTAGGTTGCAATGGGAAGATACCAGGGTATATAGGGTCCAAACCTTTACTTAGGACGCAATGGGAAGATACCAGGGTATATAGGGTCCAAACCTTTACTTAGGCTGCAATGAGAAGATGCCAGGGTATATAGGGTCCAAACCTTTACTTAAGACACAATGGGAAGATGCCAGGATATATAGGGTCCAAACCTTTACTTAGGTTGCAATGGGAAGATGCCAGGGTATATAGGGTCCAAACCTTTACTTAGGCTGCAATGGGAAGATGCCAGGGTATATAGGGTCCAAACCTTTACTTAGGTTGCAATGAGAAGATGCCAGGGTATATAGGGTCCAAACCTTTACTTAGGACGCAATGGGAAGATACCAGGGTATATAGGGTCCAAACCTTTACTTAGGCTGCAATGGGAAGATGCCAGGTTATATAGGGTCTAAACCTTTACTTAAGGCTGCAATGGGAAGATGCCAGGGTATATAGGGTCCAAACCTTTACTTAGGCTGCAATGGGAAGATGCAAGGGTATATAGGGTCCAAACCTTTACTTAAGGCTGCAATGGGAAGATGCCAGGGTATATAGGGTCCAACCTTTACTTAAGGCTGCAATGGGAAGATGCCAGGGTATATAGGGTCCAATCCTTTTCTTAAGGCTACAATGGGAAGATGCCAGGTTATATAGGGTCCAAACCTTTACATAGGCTGCAATGGGAAGATGCCAGGGTATATAGGGTCCAAACCTTTACTTGAGGCTGCAATGGGAAGATGCCAGGGTATATAGGGTTCAAACCTTTACTTAAGGCTGCAATGGGAAGATGCCAGGGTATATAGGGTCCAAACCTTTATTTAAGGCTGCAATGGGAAGATGCCAGGGTATATAGAGTCCAATCCTTTACTTATGGCTGCAATGGGAAGATGCCAGGTTATATAGGGTCCAAACCTTTACATAGGCTGCAATGGGAAGATGCCAGGGTATATAGGGTTCAAACCTTTACTTAAGGCTGCAATGGGAAGATGCCAGGGTATATAAGGTCCAAACCTTTATTAAAGGCTGCAATGGGAAGATGCCAAGGTATATAGGGTCCAAACCTTTACTTAAGGCTGCAATGGGAAGATGCAAGGATATATAGGGTCCAAACCTTTACTTAAGGCTGCAATGAGAAGATGCCAGGGTATATAGGGTCCAAACCTTTGTTTAAGGCTGCAATGGGAAGATGCCAGGGTATATAGGGTCCAAACCTTTACTTAGGTTGCAATGGGAAGATGCCAGGGTATATAGGGTCCAAACCTTTACTTAGGTTGCAATGAGAAGATGCCAGGGTATATAGGGTCCAAACCTTTACTTAAGGCTGCAATGGGAAGATGCCAGGGTATATAGGGTCCAAACCTTTACTTAAGGCTGCAATGGGAAGATGCCAGGGTATATAGGGTCCAACCTTTACTTAAGGCTGCAATGAGAAGATGCCAGGGTATATAGGGTCCAAACCTTTACTTAAGGCTGCAATGGGAAGATGCCAGGGTATATAGGGTCCAAACCTTTACTTAGGTTGCAATGGGAAGATGCCAGGATATATAGGGTCCAAACCTTTACTTAGGTTGCAATGAGAAGATGCAAGGGTATATAGGGTCCAAACCTTTACTTAGGTTGCAATGAGAAGATGCCAGGGTATATAGGGTCCAAACCTTTACTTAGGTTGCAATGGGAAGATGCCAGGGTATATAGGGTCCAAACCTTTACTTAGGTTGCAATGGGAAGATGCCAGGGTATATAGGGTCCAAACCTTTACTTAGGTTGCAATGGGAAGATGCCAGGGTATATAGGGTTCAAACCTTTACTTAGGTTGCAATGAGAAGATGCCAGGGTATATAGGGTCCAAACCTTTACTTAAGGCTGCAATGGGAAGATGCCAGGATATATAGGGTCCAAACCTTTACTTAGGTTGCAATGAGAAGATGCCAGGGTATATAGGGTCCAAACCTTTACTTAGGTTGCAATGAGAAGATGCCAGGGTATTTAGGGTCCAAACCTTTACTTAGGTTGCAATGAGAAGATGCCAGGGTATATAGGGTCCAAACCTTTACTTAAGGCTGCAATGGGAAGATGCCAGGGTATATAGGGTCCAAACCTTTACTTAGGCTGCAATGGGAAGATGCCAGGGTATATAGGGTCCAAACCTTTACTTAGGATGCAATGGGAAGATACCAGGGTATATAGGGTCCAAACCTTTACTTAGGTTGTAATGGGAAGATACCAGGGTATATAGGATCCAAACCTTTACTTAGGTTGCAATGGGAAGATGCCAGGGTATATAGGGTCCAAACCTTTACTTAGGCTGCAATTGGAAGATACCAGGGTATATAGGGTCCAAACCTTTACTTAGGTTGCAATGGGAAGATACCAGGGTATATAGGGTCCAAACCTTTATTTAGGACGCAATGGGAAGATACCAGGGTATATAGGGTCCAAACCTTTACTTAGGCTGCAATGAGAAGATGCCAGGGTATATAGGGTCCAAACCTTTACTTAGGACGCAATGGGAAGATGCCAGGATATATACGGTCCAAACCTTTACTTAGGTTGCAATGGGAAGATGCCAGGGTATATAGGGTCCAAACCTTTACTTAGGTTGCAATGAGAAGATGCCAGGGTATATAGGGTCCAAACCTTTACTTAGGACGCAATGGGAAGATGCCAGGGTATATAGGGTCCAAACCTTTACTTAGGCTGCAATGGGAAGATGCCAGGGTATATAGGGTCTAAACCTTTACTTAAGGCTGCAATGGGAAGATGCCAGGGTATATAGGGTCCAAACCTTTACTTAGGCTGCAATGGGAAGATGCCAGGGTATATAGGGTCCAAACCTTTACTTAAGGCTGCAATGGGAAGATGCCAGGGTATATAGGGTCCAACCTTTACTTAAGGCTGCAATGGGAAGATGCCAAGGTATATAGGGTCCAATCCTTTTCTTAAGGCTACAATGGGAAGATGCCAGGTTATATAGGGTCCAAACCTTTACATAGGCTGCAATGGGAAGATGCCAGGGTATATAGGGTCCAAACCTTTACTTGAGGCTGCAATGGGAAGATGCCAGGGTATATAGGGTTCAAACCTTTACTTAAGGCTGCAATGGGAAGATGCCAGGGTATATAGGGTCCAAACCTTTATTTAAGGCTGCAATGGGAAGATGCCAGGGTATATAGGGTCCAAACCTTTACTTGAGGCTGCAATGGGAAGATGCCAGGGTATATAGGGTTCAAACCTTTACTTAAGGCTGCAATGGGAAGATGCCAGGGTATATAGTGTCCAAACCTTTATTTAAGGCTGCAATGGGAAGATGCCAGGGTATATAGAGTCCAATCCTTTACTTAAGGCTGCAATGGGAAGATGCCAGGCTATATAGGGTCCAAACCTTTACATAGGCTGCAATGGGAAGATGCCAGGGTATATAGGGTTCAAACCTTTACTTAAGGCTGCAATGGGAAGATGCCAGGGTATATAAGGTCCAAACCTTTATTAAAGGCTGCAATGGGAAGATGCCAAGGTATATAGGGTCCAAACCTTTACTTAAGGCTGCAATGGGAAGATGCAAGGATATATAGGGTCCAAACCTTTACTGAAGGCTGCAATGGGAAGATGCCAGGGTATATAGGGTCCAAACCTTTGTTTAAGGCTGCAATGGGAAGATGCCAGGGTATATAGGGTCCAAACCTTTACTTAGGTTGCAATGGGAAGATGCCAGGGTATATAGGGTCCAAACCTTTACTTAGGTTGCAATGAGAAGATGCCAGGGTATATAGGGTCCAAACCTTTACTTAAGGCTGCAATGGGAAGATGCCAGGGTATATAGGGTCCAAACCTTTACTTAAGGCTGCAATGGGAAGATGCCAGGGTATATAGGGTCCAACCTTTACTTAAGGCTGCAATGAGAAGATGCCAGGGTATATAGGGTCCAAACCTTTACTTAAGGCTGCAATGGGAAGATGCCAGGGTATATAGGGTCCAAACCTTTACTTAGGTTGCAATGGGAAGATGCCAGGATATATAGGGTCCAAACCTTTACTTAGGTTGCAATGAGAAGATGCAAGGGTATATAGGGTCCAAACCTTTACTTAGGTTGCAATGAGAAGATGCCAGGGTATATAGGGTCCAAACCTTTACTTAGGTTGCAATGGGAAGATGCCAGGGTATATAGGGTCCAAACCTTTACTTAGGTTGCAATGGGAAGATGCCAGGGTATATAGGGTCCAAACCTTTACTTAGGTTGCAATGGGAAGATGCCAGGGTATATAGGGTTCAAACCTTTACTTAGGTTGCAATGAGAAGATGCCAGGGTATATAGGGTCCAAACCTTTACTTAAGGCTGCAATGGGAAGATGCCAGGATATATAGGGTCCAAACCTTTACTTAGGTTGCAATGAGAAGATGCCAGGGTATATAGGGTCCAAACCTTTACTTAGGTTGCAATGAGAAGATGCCAGGGTATTTAGGGTCCAAACCTTTACTTAGGTTGCAATGAGAAGATGCCAGGGTATATAGGGTCCAAACCTTTACTTAAGGCTGCAATGGGAAGATGCCAGGGTATATAGGGTCCAAACCTTTACTTAGGCTGCAATGGGAAGATGCCAGGGTATATAGGGTCCAAACCTTTACTTAGGATGCAATGGGAAGATACCAGGGTATATAGGGTCCAAACCTTTACTTAGGTTGCAATGGGAAGATACCAGGGTATATAGGATCCAAACCTTTACTTAGGTTGCAATGGGAAGATGCCAGGGTATATAGGGTCCAAACCTTTACTTAGGCTGCAATTGGAAGATACCAGGGTATATAGGGTCCAAACCTTTACTTAGGTTGCAATGGGAAGATACCAGGGTATATAGGGTCCAAACCTTTATTTAGGACGCAATGGGAAGATGCCAGGGTATATAGGGTCCAAACCTTTACTTAGGCTGCAATGAGAAGATGCCAGGGTATATAGGGTCCAAACCTTTACTTAGGACGCAATGGGAAGATGCCAGGATATATACGGTCCAAACCTTTACTTAGGTTGCAATGGGAAGATGCCAGGGTATATAGGGTCCAAACCTTTACTTAGGTTGCAATGAGAAGATGCCAGGGTATATAGGGTCCAAACCTTTACTTAGGACGCAATGGGAAGATGCCAGGGTATATAGGGTCTAAACCTTTACTTAAGGCTGCAATGGGAAGATGCCAGGGTATATAGGGTCCAAACCTTTACTTAGGCTGCAATGGGAAGATGCCAGGGTATATAGGGTCCAAACCTTTACTTAAGGCTGCAATGGGAAGATGCCAGGGTATATAGGGTCCAACCTTTACTTAAGGCTGCAATGGGAAGATGCCAAGGTATATAGGGTCCAATCCTTTTCTTAAGGCTACAATGGGAAGATGCCAGGTTATATAGGGTCCAAACCTTTGCATAGGCTGCAATGGGAAGATGCCAGGGTATATAGGGTCCAAACCTTTACTTGAGGCTGCAATGGGAAGATGCCAGGGTATATAGGGTTCAAACCTTTACTTAAGGCTGCAATGGGAAGATGCCAGGGTATATAGGGTCCAAACCTTTATTTAAGGCTGCAATGGGAAGATGCCAGGGTATATAGGGTCCAATCCTTTACTTGAGGCTGCAATGGGAAGATGCCAGGTTATATAGGGTCCAAACCTTTACATAGGCTGCAATGGGAAGATGCCAGGGTATATAGGGTTCAAACCTTTACTTAAGGCTGCAATGGGAGGATGCCAGGGTATATAAGGTCCAAACCTTTATTTAAGGCTGCAATGGGAAGATGCCAAGGTATATAGGGTCCAAACCTTTACTTAAGGCTGCAATGGGAAGATGCCAGGGTATATAGGGTCCAAACCTTTACTTAAGGCTGCAATGGGAAGATGCCAGGGTATATAGGGTCCAAACCTTTACTTAAGGCTGCAATGGGAAGATGCCAGGGTATATGGGGTCCAAACCTTTACTTTGGTTGCAATGGGAAGATGCCAGGATATATAGGGTCCAAACCTTTACTTAGGTTACAATGGGAAGATGCCAGGGTATATAGGGTCCAAACCTTTACTTAAGGCTGCAATGGGAAGATGCCAGGGTATATAGGGTCCAAACCTTTACTTAAGGCTGCAATGGGAAGATGCCAGGGTATATAGGGTCCAACCTTTACTTAAGGCTGCAATGGGAAGATGCCAGGGTATATAGGGTCCAATCCTTTTCTTAAGGCTACAATGGGAAGATGCCAGGTTATATAGGGTCCAAACCTTTACATAGGCTGCAATGAGAAGATGCCAGGGTATATAGGGTCCAAACCTTTACTTAAGGCTGCAATGGGAAGATGCCAGGGTATATAGGGTTCAAACCTTTACTTAAGACTGCAATGGGAAGATGCCAGGGTATATAGGGTCCAAACCTTTACTTAAGGCTGCAATGGGAGGAAGCCAGGGTATATAAGGTCCAAACCTTTATTTAAGGCTGCAATGGGAAGATGCCAGGGTATATAGGGTCCAAACCTTTACATAGGCTGCAATGGGAAGATGCCAGGGTATATAGGGTTCAAACCTTTACTTAAGGCTGCAATGGGAGGATGCCAGGGTATATAAGGTCCAAACCTTTATTTAAGGCTGCAATGGGAAGATGCCAAGGTATATAGGGTCCAAACCTTTACTTAAGGCTGCAATGGGAAGATGCCAGGTTATATAGGGTTCAAACCTTTACATAGACTGCAATGAGAAGATGCCATGGTATATAGGGTCCAAACCTTTATTTAAGGCTGCAATGAGAAGATGCCAGGGTATATAGGGTCCAAACCTTTACTTAAGGCTGCAATGGGAAGATGCCAGGGTATATAGGGTCCAAACCTTTACTTAAGGCTACAATGGTAAAATACCAGGTTATATAGGGTCCAAACCTTTACATAGGCTGCAATGGGAAGATGCCAGGGTATATAGGGTCCAAACCTTTACTTAAGGCTGCAATAGGAAGATGCCAGGGTATATAGGGTCCAATCCTTTTCTTATGACTACAATGGGAAGATGCCAGGTTATATAGGGTCCAAACCTTTACATAGGCTGCAATGGGAAGATGCCAGGGTATATAGGGTCCAAACCTTTACATAGGCTGCAATGGATGAAATGATAAATAAGTACAGTGAAACCAAATCCTTTATAAACCAAACTTTAAATAAAGTTCTAATAAATCAGAAAATGTTCGTTAATTTAACCTGTTTAAACCAAACACCTGTCTATTTTGAATATAAAAGCTGGTGCCAAGGGGGTTTGGTTTAGACAGGTTTCTCTGAAACCTCAAGAACCAGCAGTGGAAATGTAATCATAGTTACCAGGAGGCAGCATTGTGATATGAAGATTCAATTGTGTACCAATGCCCTTTGGTCTATTGAGCATCAATATTTAACATATGCCACAATATGTAATAAAATAAATCATCTTTACCAAGTGAATGATACAGACTCATATGAGCCTATAGTTTCTACTCATGTGAACCTATAATTTCTACTCATGTGAGCCTATAGTTTCTACTCATATGAGCCTGTAGTTTCTACTCATATAAGCCTATTGTTTCTACTCATATGAGCCTATTGTTTCTACTCATATGAGCCTATTGTTTCTCCTCATATGAGCCTATTGTTTCTACTCATATCAGCCTATTGTTTCTACTCATATCAGCCTATTGTTTCTACTCATATCAGCCTATTGTTTCTACTCATATCAGCCTATTGTTTTTACTCATATGAGCCTGTAATCTCTACTCATATGAGCCTATTGTTTCTACTCATATGAGCCTATTGTTTCTCCTCATATGAGCCTATTGTTTCTACTCATATCAGCCTATTGTTTCTACTCATATCAGCCTATTGTTTTTACTCATATGAGCCTATTGTTTCTACTAGTATGAGCCTATTGTTTCTACAACAATGTTGTGAACATTTTTCGACAGCTTCTAAAATAGAAATTATGTTAACATATTATATTAATGACACATGACAACCACATTGTCCAAACTATTTATTTTGTCTACACACAAATCATTCTTCTGCTGTTTATTATGATACATTATAATAGGATCATGCTCAGAAGATTTTAAATTGCTTACATCAATCTTTAATTTGACTGTTACAAATTAAGTAACCTTGACAGCATGGCAACATCAACTAATGTCATCACTTTGCACCAGTTATCTGTCCATCTGTGAACTTTTCACATTTCACTCTTTAATTTAGAACTGCTTGATCCAACTGATTCAAACTTGGTAGAAATGTTCTCTATGAAATTTTGATTGTATTTTTGTCGATCGTGAAATATGAAATACCATTGCTATTAGAAATTGTTTCTCAAAGAACCTTATAATATTAGAGTTTATGATCGTGAGAAATGAAATACCATTGCTATTAGAAATCATTTAACAAAGAACTTTAAGAGTTTCTGATCGTGAAATATGGAATACCATTACTACAACAAATTGTTTAACATAGAACCCTATAGTATAAAAGATTAAAAGATATTGTAAATCACTGAAATATTGGAACCAATGGAGAGTTGTTTTCTACCAGTATATTACTACATATTACAAATTAAATATATAATGGACTCTGACATACTATATTAAAATGCCAAAGACTGGTTGCCAGTTTCACTGAAGGCAGTCGTGGCCATAACTATATGGTAGTTAAATTTACATCTACTTAAGTAAGCCTAGATCACCACTTAAGTTGTTAGTTTGATGGCTGTGTAATCTGTGTGTGTGGCTTGTCTTGTACAGGGTGTGTATGTGGCTTGTCTTGTACAGGGTGTGTGTGGCTTGTCTTGTACAGGGTGTGTATGTGGCTTGTCTTGTACAGGGTGTGTGTGGCTTGTCTTGTATAGGGTGTGTGGCTTGTCTTGTACAGGGTGTATGTGTGGCTTGTCTTGTACAGGGTGTGTGTGTGACTTGTCTTGTACAGGGTGTATGTGTGGCTTGTCTTGTACAGGGTGTGTGTGGCTTGTCTTGTGCAGGGTGTGTGTGGCTTGTCTTGTACAGGGTGTGTGTGGCTTGTCTTGTACAGGGTGTGTGTGGCTTGTCTTGTACAGGGTGTATGTGTGGCTTGTCTTGTACAGGGTGTGTGTGGCTTGTCTTGTACAGGGTGTATGTGTGACTTGTCTTGTACAGGGTGTGTGTGGCTTGTCTTGTACAGGGTGTATGTGTGGCTTGTCTTGTACAGGGTGTATGTGTGGCTTGTCTTGTACAGGGTGTGTGTGGCTTGTCTTGTACAGGGTGTATGTGTGGCTTGTCTTGTACAGGGTGTGTGTGTGGCTTGTCTTGTACAGGGTGTGTGTGACTTGTCTTGTACAGGGTGTGTGTGGCTTGTCTTGTACAGGGTGTATGTGTGACTTGTCTTGTACAGGGTGTGTGTGACTTGTCTTGTACAGGGTGTGTGTGTGGCTTGTCTTGTACAGGGTGTATGTGTGGCTTGTCTTGTACAGGGTGTGTGTGGCTTGTCTTGTACAGGGTGTATGTGTGGCTTGTCTTGTACAGGGTGTATGTGTGGCTTGTCTTGTACAGGGTGTGTGTGTGGCTTGTCTTGTACAGGGTGTGTGTGGCTTGTCTTGTACAGGGTGTATGTGTGGCTTGTCTTGTACAGGGTGTGTGTGGCTTGTCTTGTACAGGGTGTATGTGTGACTTGTCTTGTACAGGGTGTGTATGTGGCTTGTCTTGTACAGGGTGTGTGTGGCTTGTCTTGTATAGGGTGTGTGGCTTGTCTTGTACAGGGTGTATGTGTGGCTTGTCTTGTACAGGGTGTGTGTGTGACTTGTCTTGTACAGGGTGTATGTGTGGCTTGTCTTGTACAGGGTGTGTGTGGCTTGTCTTGTGCAGGGTGTGTGTGGCTTGTCTTGTACAGGGTGTGTGTGGCTTGTCTTGTACAGGGTGTGTGTGGCTTGTCTTGTACAGGGTGTATGTGTGGCTTGTCTTGTACAGGGTGTGTGTGGCTTGTCTTGTACAGGGTGTATGTGTGGCTTGTCTTGTACAGGGTGTATGTGTGGCTTGTCTTGTACAGGGTGTGTGTGGCTTGTCTTGTACAGGGTGTATGTGTGACTTGTCTTGTACAGGGTGTGTGTGGCTTGTCTTGTACAGGATGTATGTGTGGCTTGTCTTGTACAGGGTGTGTGTGACTTGTCTTGTACAGGGTGTGTGTGGCTTGTCTTGTACAGGGTGTATGTGTGGCTTGTCTTGTACAGGGTGTGTGTGGCTTGTCTTGTACAGGGTGTATGTGTGACTTGTCTTGTACAGGGTGTGTGTGGCTTGTCTTGTACAGGGTGTATGTGTGGCTTGTCTTGTACAGGGTGTGTGTGGCTTGTCTTGTACAGGGTGTATGTGTGACTTGTCTTGTACAGGGTGTGTGTGGCTTGTCTTGTACAGGGTGTATGTGTGGCTTGTCTTGTACAGGGTGTGTGTGACTTGTCTTGTACAGGGTGTGTGTGTGGTTTGTCTTGTACAGGGTGTATGTGTGGCTTGTCTTGTACAGGGTGTGTGTGTGGCTTGTCTTGTACAGGGTGTGTGTGGCTTGTCTTGTACAGGGTGTGTGTGGCTTGTCTTGTACAGGGTGTATGTGTGGCTTGTCTTGTACAGGGTGTATGTGTGGCTTGTCTTGTACAGGGTGTGTGTGGCTTGTCTTGTACAGGGTGTATGTGTGACTTGTCTTGTACAGGGTGTGTGTGGCTTGTCTTGTACAGGATGTATGTGTGACTTGTCTTGTACAGGGTGTGTGTGGCTTGTCTTGTACAGGGTGTGTGTGACTTGTCTTGTACAGGGTGTATGTGTGGCTTGTCTTGTACAGGGTGTATGTGTGACTTGTCTTGTACAGGGTGTGTGTGACTTGTCTTGTACAGGGTGTATGTGTGGCTTGTCTTGTACAGGGTGTATGTGTGGCTTGTCTTGTACAGGGTGTGTGTGACTTGTCTTGTACAGGGTGTATGTGTGGCTTGTCTTGTACAGGGTGTATGTGTGACTTGTCTTGTACAGGGTGTATGTGTGGCTTGTCTTGTACAGGGTGTATGTGTGGCTTGTCTTGTACAGGGTGTATGTGTGGCTTGTCTTGTACAGGGTGTATGTGTGGCTTGTCTTGTACAGGGTGTGTGTGTGGCTTGTCTTGTACAGGGTGTATGTGTGGCTTGTCTTGTACAGGGTGTATGTGTGGCTTGTCTTGTACAGGGTGTGTGTGGCTTGTCTTGTACAGGGTGTATGTGTGACTTGTCTTGTACAGGGTGTGTGTGGCTTGTCTTGTACAGGGTGTGTGTGACTTGTCTTGTACAGGGTGTGTGTGGCTTGTCTTGTACAGGGTGTATGTGTGGCTTGTCTTGTACAGGGTGTGTGTGGCTTGTCTTGTACAGGGTGTGTGTGGCTTGTCTTGTACAGGGTGTATGTGTGACTTGTCTTGTACAGGGTGTGTGTGGCTTGTCTTGTACAGGGTGTATGTGTGGCTTGTCTTGTACAGGGTGTATGTGTGACTTGTCTTGTACAGGGTGTGTGTGACTTGTCTTGTACAGGGTGTATGTGTGGCTTGTCTTGTACAGGGTGTATGTGTGGCTTGTCTTGTACAGGGTGTGTGTGACTTGTCTTGTACAGGGTGTATGTGTGGCTTGTCTTGTACAGGGTGTATGTGTGACTTGTCTTGTACAGGGTGTGTGTGACTTGTCTTGTACAGGGTGTATGTGTGGCTTGTCTTGTACAGGGTGTGTGTGACTTGTCTTGTACAGGGTGTGTGTGGCTTGTCTTGCACAGGGTGTATGTGTGGCTTGTCTTGTACAGGGTGTATGTGTGACTTGTCTTGTACAGGGTGTGTGTGACTTGTCTTGTACAGGGTGTGTGTGGCTTGTCTTGTACAGGGTGTGTGTGGCTTGTCTTGCACAGGGTGTATGTGTGACTTGTCTTGTACAGGGTGTATGTGTGGCTTGTCTTGTACAGGGTGTGTGTGGCTTGTCTTGTACAGGGTGTATGTGGCTTGTCTTGTACAGGGTGTATGTGTGGCTTGTCTTGTACAGGGTGTGTGTGGCTTGTCTTGTACAGGGTGTGTGTGGCTTGTCTTGTACAGGGTGTATGTGTGGCTTGTCTTGTACAGGGTGTGTGTGGCTTGTCTTGTACAGGGTGTGTGTGGCTTGTCTTGTACAGGGTGTGTGTGGCTTGTCTTGTACAGGGTGTATGTGTGGCTTGTCTTGTACAGGGTGTGTGTGGCTTGTCTTGTACAGGGTGTGTGTGGCTTGTCTTGTACAGGGTGTGTGTGGCTTGTCTTGTACAGGGTGTGTGTGTGGCTTGTCTTGTACAGGGTGTGTGTGGCTTGTCTTGTACAGGGTGTGTGTGTGACTTGTCTTGTACAGGGTGTATGTGTGACTTGTCTTGTACAGGGTGTGTGTGGCTTGTCTTGTACAGGGTGTGTGTGGCTTGTCTTGTACAGGATGTATGTGTGACTTGTCTTGTACAGGGTGTGTGTGGCTTGTCTTGTACAGGGTGTATGTGTGGCTTGTCTTGTACAGGGTGTATGTGTGGCTTGTCTTGTACAGGGTGTATGTGTGGCTTGTCTTGTACAGGGTGTGTGTGGCTTGTCTTGTACAGGGTGTGTGTGGCTTGTCTTGTACAGGGTGTATGTGTGGCTTGTCTTGTACAGGGTGTATGTGTGGCTTGTCTTGTACAGGGTGTGTGTGGCTTGTCTTGTACAGGGTGTGTGTGGCTTGTCTTGTACAGGGTGTGTGTGGCTTGTCTTGTACAGGGTGTATGTGTGACTTGTCTTGTACAGGGTGCATGTGTGGCTTGTCTTGTACAGGGTGTGTGTGGCTTGTCTTGTACAGGGTGTGTGTGGCTTGTCTTGTACAGGGTGTGTGTGGCTTGTCTTGTACAGGGTGTATGTGTGGCTTGTCTTGTACAGGGTGTATGTGTGACTTGTCTTGTACAGGGTGTGTGTGGCTTGTCTTGTACAGGGTGTGTGTGGCTTGTCTTGTACAGGATGTGTGTGGCTTGTCTTGTACAGGGTGTGTGTGGCTTGTCTTGTACAGGGTGTGTGTGGCTTGTCTTGTACAGGGTGTGTGTGGCTTGTCTTGTACAGGGTGTATGTGTGACTTGTCTTGTACAGGATGTGTGTGGCTTGTCTTGTACAGGGTGTATGTGTGGCTTGTCTTGTACAGGGTGTGTGTGTGGCTTGTCTTGTACAGGGTGTGTGTGGCTTGTCTTGTACAGGGTGTGTGTGGCTTGTCTTGTACAGGGTGTGTGTGGCTTGTCTTGTACAGGGTGTATGTGTGGCTTGTCTTGTACAGGGTGTGTGTGGCTTGTCTTGTACAGGGTGTATGTGTGACTTGTCTTGTACAGGGTGTGTGTGGCTTGTCTTGTACAGGGTGTGTGTGACTTGTCTTGTACAGGGTGTGTGTGTGGCTTGTCTTGTACAGGGTGTGTGTGACTTGTCTTGTACAGGGTGTATGTGTGGCTTGTCTTGTACAGGGTGTGTGTGTGGCTTGTCTTGTACAGGGTGTATGTGTGGCTTGTCTTGTACAGGGTGTGTGTGGCTTGTCTTGTACAGGGTGTATGTGTGGCTTGTCTTGTACAGGTTGTATGTGTGGCTTGTCTTGTACAGGGTGTGTGTGGCTTGTCTTGTACAGGGTGTGTGTGACTTGTCTTGTACAGGGTGTATGTGTGGCTTGTCTTGTACAGGGTGTGTGTGGCTTGTCTTGTACAGGGTGTGTGTGACTTGTCTTGTACAGGGTGTATGTGTGGCTTGTCTTGTACAGGGTGTGTGTGGCTTGTCTTGTACAGGGTGTATGTGTGGCTTGTCTTGTACAGGGTGTATGTGTGGCTTGTCTTGCACAGGGTGTATGTGTGGCTTGTCTTGTACAGGGTGTATGTGTGACTTGTCTTGTACAGGGTGTGTGTGACTTGTCTTGTACAGGGTGTATGTGTGGCTTGTCTTGTACAGGGTGTATGTGTGGCTTGTCTTGTACAGGGTGTATGTGTGACTTGTCTTGTACAGGGTGTATGTGTGGCTTGTCTTGTACAGGGTGTATGTGGCTTGTCTTGTACAGAGTGCATGTGTGACTTGTCTTGTACAGGGTGTATGTGTGGCTTGTCTTGTACAGGGTGTATGTGTGGCTTGTCTTGTACAGGGTGTGTGTGGCTTGTCTTGTACAGGGTGTGTGTGGCTTGTCTTGTACAGGGTGTGTGTGTGGCTTGTCTTGTACAGGGTGTATGTGTGGCTTGTCTTGTACAGGGTGTGTGTGGCTTGTCTTGTACAGGGTGTGTGTGTGGCGTGTCTTGTACAGGGTGTGTGTGTGGCTTGTCTTGTACAGGGTGTGTGTGTGGCTTGTCTTGTACAGGGTGTATGTGTGGCTTGTCTTGTACAGGGTGTGTGTGGCTTGTCTTGTACAGGGTGTGTGTGGCTTGTCTTGTACAGGGTGTGTGTGTGGCTTGTCTTGTACAGGGTGTGTGTGTGGCTTGTCTTGTACAGGGTGTGTGTGACTTGTCTTGTACAGGGTGTGTGTGGCTTGTCTTGTACAGGGTGTATGTGTGACTTGTCTTGTACAGGGTGTGTGTGGCTTGTCTTGTACAGGGTGTATGTGTGGCTTGTCTTGTACAGGGTGTATGTGTGGCTTGTCTTGTACAGGGTGTGTGTGGCTTGTCTTGTACAGGGTGTGTGTGGCTTGTCTTGTACAGGGTGTATGTGGCTTGTCTTGTACAGGGTGTGTGTGACTTGTCTTGTACAGGGTGTATGTGTGGCTTGTCTTGTACAGGGTGTATGTGTGGCTTGTCTTGTACAGGGTGTGTGTGGCTTGTCTTGTACAGGGTGTGTGTGGCTTGTCTTGTACAGGGTGTGTGTGGCTTGTCTTGTACAGGGTGTGTGTGGCTTGTCTTGTACAGGGTGTATGTGTGGCTTGTCTTGTACAGGGTGTGTGTGTGGCTTGTCTTGTACAGGGTGTATGTGTGGCTTGTCTTGTACAGGGTGTGTGTGGCTTGTCTTGTACAGGGTGTATGTGTGGCTTGTCTTGTACAGGGTGTATGTGTGGCTTGTCTTGTACAGGGTGTGTGTGGCTTGTCTTGTACAGGGTGTATGTGTGGCTTGTCTTGTACAGGGTGTATGTGTGGCTTGTCTTGTACAGGGTGTATGTGTGGCTTGTCTTGTACAGGGTGTATGTGTGGCTTGTCTTGTACAGGGTGTGTGTGGCTTGTCTTGTACAGGGTGTGTGTGGCTTGTCTTGTACAGGGTGTGTGTGGCTTGTCTTGTACAGGGTGTATGTGTGGCTTGTCTTGTACAGGGTGTGTGTGGCTTGTCTTGTACAGGGTGTGTGTGTGGCTTGTCTTGTACAGGGTGTGTGTGGCTTGTCTTGTACAGGGTGTATGTGTGGCTTGTCTTGTACAGGGTGTGTGTGGCTTGTCTTGTACAGGGTGTATGTGTGGCTTGTCTTGTACAGGGTGTATGTGTGGCTTGTCTTGTACAGGGTGTGTGTGGCTTGTCTTGTACAGGGTGTATGTGTGACTTGTCTTGTACAGGGTGTATGTGGCTTGTCTTGTACAGGGTGTGTGTGGCTTGTCTTGTACAGGGTGTGTGTGGCTTGTCTTGTACAGGGTGTATGTGTGGCTTGTCTTGTACAGGGTGTATGTGTGGCTTGTCTTGTACAGGGTGTGTGTGGCTTGTCTTGTACAGGGTGTGTGTGGCTTGTCTTGTACAGGGTGTGTGTGGCTTGTCTTGTACAGGGTGTGTGTGGCTTGTCTTGTACAGGGTGTATGTGTGGCTTGTCTTGTACAGGGTGTGTGTGTGGCTTGTCTTGTACAGGGTGTATGTGTGGCTTGTCTTGTACAGGGTGTGTGTGGCTTGTCTTGTACAGGGTGTATGTGTGGCTTGTCTTGTACAGGGTGTATGTGTGGCTTGTCTTGTACAGGGTGTGTGTGGCTTGTCTTGTACAGGGTGTGTGTGGCTTGTCTTGTACAGGGTGTGTGTGGCTTGTCTTGTACAGGGTGTGTGTGGCTTGTCTTGTACAGGGTGTATGTGTGGCTTGTCTTGTACAGGGTGTGTGTGTGGCTTGTCTTGTACAGGGTGTATGTGTGGCTTGTCTTGTACAGGGTGTATGTGGCTTGTCTTGTACAGGGTGTGTGTGGCTTGTCTTGTACAGGGTGTGTGTGGCTTGTCTTGTACAGGGTGTATGTGTGGCTTGTCTTGTACAGGGTGTATGTGTGGCTTGTCTTGTACAGGGTGTGTGTGGCTTGTCTTGTACAGGGTGTGTGTGGCTTGTCTTGTACAGGGTGTGTGTGGCTTGTCTTGTACAGGGTGTGTGTGGCTTGTCTTGTACAGGGTGTATGTGTGGCTTGTCTTGTACAGGGTGTGTGTGTGGCTTGTCTTGTACAGGGTGTATGTGTGGCTTGTCTTGTACAGGGTGTGTGTGGCTTGTCTTGTACAGGGTGTATGTGTGGCTTGTCTTGTACAGGGTGTGTGTGGCTTGTCTTGTACAGGGTGTGTGTGTGGCTTGTCTTGTACAGGGTGTGTGTGGCTTGTCTTGTACAGGGTGTATGTGTGGCTTGTCTTGTACAGGGTGTGTGTGGCTTGTCTTGTACAGGGTGTATGTGTGACTTGTCTTGTACAGGGTGTGTGTGGCTTGTCTTGTACAGGGTGTGTGTGGCTTGTCTTGTACAGGGTGTGTGTGGCTTGTCTTGTACAGGGTGTATGTGTGGCTTGTCTTGTACAGGGTGTATGTGGCTTGTCTTGTACAGGGTGTGTGTGGCTTGTCTTGTACAGGGTGTGTGTGTGGCTTGTCTTGTACAGGGTGTGTGTGTGGCTTGTCTTGTACAGGGTGTGTGTGGTTTGTCTTGTACAGGGTGTGTGTGTGACTTGTCTTGTACAGGGTGTGTGTGGCTTGTCTTGTACAGGGTGTATGTGTGACTTGTCTTGTACAGGGTGTGTGTGGCTTGTCTTGTACAGGGTGTGTGTGGCTTGTCTTGTACAGGGTGTATGTGTGGCTTGTCTTGTACAGGGTGTGTGTGGCTTGTCTTGTACAGGGTGTATGTGTGACTTGTCTTGTACAGGGTGTGTGTGGCTTGTCTTGTACAGGGTGTGTGTGACTTGTCTTGTACAGGGTGTGTGTGGCTTGTCTTGTACAGGGTGTATGTGTGGCTTGTCTTGTACAGGGTGTGTGTGGCTTGTCATGTACAGGGTGTGTGTGGCTTGTCTTGTACAGGGTGTGTGTGGCTTGTCTTGTACAGGGTGTGTGTGTGGCTTGTCTTGTACAGGGTGTGTGTGACTTGTCTTGTACAGGGTGTGTGTGGCTTGTCTTGTACAGGGTGTGTGTGGCTTGTCTTGTACAGGGTGTGTGTGGCTTGTCTTGTACAGGGTGTGTGTGGCTTGTCTTGTACAGGGTGTGTGTGACTTGTCTTGTACAGGGTGTGTGTGGCTTGTCTTGTACAGGGTGTGTGTGTGGCTTGTCTTGTACAGGGTGTGTGTGGCTTGTCTTGTACAGGGTGTGTGTGTGGCTTGTCTTGTACAGGGTGTGTGTGTGGCTTGTCTTGTACAGGGTGTGTGTGACTTGTCTTGTACAGGGTGTATGTGTGGCTTGTCTTGTACAGGGTGTGTGTGTGGCTTGTCTTGTACAGGGTGTGTGTGACTTGTCTTGTACAGGGTGTATGTGTGGCTTGTCTTGTACAGGGTGTGTGTGGCTTGTCTTGTACAGGGTGTGTGTGGCTTGTCTTGTACAGGGTGTATGTGTGACTTGTCTTGTACAAGGTGTGTGTGGCTTGTCTTGTACAGGGTGTGTGTGGCTTGTCTTGTACAGGGTGTGTGTGGCTTGTCTTGTACAGGGTGTGTGTGTGGCGTGTCTTGTACAGGGTGTGTGTGTGGCTTGTCTTGTACAGGGTGTGTGTGGCTTGTCTTGTACAGGGTGTATGTGTGGCTTGTCTTGTACAGGGTGTATGTGTGGCTTGTCTTGTACAGGGTGTGTGTGGCTTGTCTTGTACAGGGTGTATGTGTGACTTGTCTTGTACAAGATGTGTGTGGCTTGTCTTGTACAGGGTGTGTGTGGCTTGTCTTGTACAGGGTGTGTGTGGCTTGTCTTGTACAGGGTGTATGTGTGGCTTGTCTTGTACAGGGTGTGTGTGGCTTGTCTTGTACAGGGTGTGTGTGGCTTGTCTTGTACAGGGTGTGTGTGTGGCTTGTCTTGTACAGGGTGTGTGTGGCTTGTCTTGTACAGGGTGTGTGTGGTTTGTCTTGTACAGGGTATGTGTGACTTGTCTTGTACAGGGTGTGTGTGTGTGGCTTGTCTTGTACAGAGGGTGTGTGTGTGGCTTGTCTTGTACAGGGTGTATGTGTGGCTTGTCTTGTACAGGGTGTGTGTGTGGCTTGTCTTGTACAGGGTGTATGTGTGGCTTGTCTTGTACAGGGTGTGTGTGGCTTGTCTTGTACAGGGTGTATGTGTGGCTTGTCTTGTACAGGGTGTATGTGTGACTTGTCTTGTACAGGGTGTGTGTGGCTTGTCTTGTACAGGGTGTATGTGTGGCTTGTCTTGTACAGGGTGTATGTGTGACTTGTCTTGTACAGGGTGTGTGTGACTTGTCTTGTACAGGGTGTATGTGTGGCTTGTCTTGTACAGGGTGTATGTGTGACTTGTCTTGTACAGTGTGTGTGTGGCTTGTCTTGTACAGGGTGTGTGTGTGACTTGTCTTGTACAGGGTGTATGTGTGACTTGTCTTGTACAGGGTGTGTGTGGCTTGTCTTGTACAGGGTGTGTGTGGCTTGTCTTGTACAGGGTGTATGTGTGGCTTGTCTTGTACAGGGTGTGTGTGGCTTGTCTTGTACAGGGTGTGTGTGGCTTGTCTTGTACAGGGTGTATGTGTGACTTGTCTTGTACAGGGTGTGTGTGGCTTGTCTTGTACAGGGTGTATGTGTGGCTTGTCTTGTACAGGGTGTATGTGTGACTTGTCTTGTACAGGGTGTGTGTGACTTGTCTTGTACAGGGTGTATGTGTGGCTTGTCTTGTACAGGGTGTGTGTGGCTTGTCTTGTACAGGGTGTGTGTGTGACTTGTCTTGTACAGGGTGTATGTGTGACTTGTCTTGTACAGGGTGTGTGTGGCTTGTCTTGTACAGGGTGTGTGTGGCTTGTCTTGTACAGGGTGTGTGTGGCTTGTCTTGTACAGGGTGTATGTGTGACTTGTCTTGTACAGGGTGTATGTGTGGCTTGTCTTGTACAGGGTGTGTGTGGCTTGTCTTGTACAGGATGTGTGTGACTTGTCTTGTACAGGGTGTGTGTGTGGCTTGTCTTGTACAGGGTGTGTGTGGCTTGTCTTGTACAGGGTGTATGTGTGACTTGTCTTGTACAGGGTGTGTGTGGCTTGTCTTGTACAGGATGTGTGTGACTTGTCTTGTACAGGGTGTGTGTGTGGCTTGTCTTGTACAGGGTGTGTGTGGCTTGTCTTGTACAGGGTGTGTGTGTGGCTTGTCTTGTACAGGGTGTGTGTGGCTTGTCTTGTACAGGGTGTATGTGTGACTTGTCTTGTACAGGGTGTATGTGTGGCTTGTCTTGTACAGGATGTGTGTGGCTTGTCTTGTACAGGGTGTGTGTGACTTGTCTTGTACAGGGTATGTGTGGCTTGTCTTGTACAGGGTGTATGTGGCTTGTCTTGTACAGGGTGTGTGTGACTTGTCTTGTACAGGGTGTATGTGTGGCTTGTCTTGTACAGGGTGTGTGTGTGGCTTGTCTTGTACAGGGTGTGTGTGGCTTGTCTTGTACAGGGTGTGTGTGTGGCTTGTCTTGTACAGGGTGTGTGTGGCTTGTCTTGTACAGGGTGTGTGTGTGACTTGTCTTGTACAGGGTGTATGTGTGACTTGTCTTGTACAGGGTGTGTGTGGCTTGTCTTGTACAGGGTGTATGTGTGGCTTGTCTTGTACAGGGTGTATGTGGCTTGTCTTGTACAGGGTGTGTGTGGCTTGTCTTGTACAGGGTGTGTGTGTGGCTTGTCTTGTACAGGGTGTGTGTGGCTTGTCTTGTACAGGGTGTGTGTGGCTTGTCTTGTACAGGGTGTGTGTGTGGCTTGTCTTGTACAGGGTGTGTGTGTGGCTTGTCTTGTACAGGATGTGTGTGACTTGTCTTGTACAGGGTGTATGTGTGACTTGTCTTGTACAGGGTGTGTGTGGCTTGTCTTGTACAGGATGTGTGTGACTTGTCTTGTACAGGGTGTGTGTGTGGCTTGTCTTGTACAGGGTGTGTGTGGCTTGTCTTGTACAGGGTGTGTGTGTGGCTTGTCTTGTACAGGGTGTGTGTGGCTTGTCTTGTACAGGGTGTATGTGTGACTTGTCTTGTACAGGGTGTATGTGTGGCTTGTCTTGTACAGGATGTGTGTGGCTTGTCTTGTACAGGGTGTGTGTGACTTGTCTTGTACAGGGTGTGTGTGACTTGTCTTGTACAGGGTGTATGTGTGGCTTGTCTTGTACAGGGTGTGTGTGGCTTGTCTTGTACAGGGTGTATGTGGCTTGTCTTGTACAGGGTGTGTGTGGCTTGTCTTGTACAGGGTGTGTGTGACTTGTCTTGTACAGGGTGTATGTGTGGCTTGTCTTGTACAGGGTGTGTGTGGCTTGTCTTGTACAGGGTGTGTGTGACTTGTCTTGTACAGGGTGTGTGTGGCTTGTCTTGTACAGGGTGTATGTGACTTGTCTTGTACAGGGTGTGTGTGTAGCTTGTCTTGTACAGGGTGTGTGTGGCTTGTCTTGTACAGGGTGTATGTGTGACTTGTCTTGTACAGGGTGTATGTGTGGCTTGTCTTGTACAGGGTGTATGTGTGGCTTGTCTTGTACAGGGTGTGTGTGGCTTGTCTTGTACAGGGTGTATGTGTGACTTGTCTTGTACAGGGTGTATGTGTGGCTTGTCTTGTACAGGGTGTGTGTGGCTTGTCTTGTACAGGGTGTGTGTGACTTGTCTTGTACAGGGTGTGTGTGGCTTGTCTTGTACAGGGTGTATGTGTGACTTGTCTTGTACAGGGTGTATGTGTGGCTTGTCTTGTACAGGGTGTGTGTGGCTTGTCTTGTACAGGGTGTGTGTGGCTTGTCTTGTACAGGGTGTATGTGTGGCTTGTCTTGTACAGGGTGTGTGTGGCTTGTCTTGTACAGGGTGTATGTGTGGCTTGTCTTGTACAGGGTGTATGTGTGACTTGTCTTGTACAGGGTGTGTGTGGCTTGTCTTGTACAGGATGTATGTGTGACTTGTCTTGTACAGGGTGTGTGTGACTTGTCTTGTACAGGGTGTGTGTGGCTTGTCTTGTACAGGGTGTATGTGTGACTTGTCTTGTACAGGGTGTGTGTGGCTTGTCTTGTACAGGGTGTATGTGTGGCTTGTCTTGTACAGGGTGTGTGTGGCTTGTCTTGTACAGGGTGTATGTGTGACTTGTCTTGTACAGGGTGTATGTGTGGCTTGTCTTGTACAGGGTGTGTGTGGCTTGTCTTGTACAGGATGTGTGTGACTTGTCTTGTACAGGGTGTGTGTGGCTTGTCTTGTACAGGGTGTATGTGTGGCTTGTCTTGTACAGGGTGTATGTGTGACTTGTCTTGTACAGGGTGTATGTGTGGCTTGTCTTGTACAGGGTGTGTGTGGCTTGTCTTGTACAGGGTGTGTGTGGCTTGTCTTGTACAGGGTGTATGTGGCTTGTCTTGTACAGGGTGTATGTGTGGCTTGTCTTGTACAGGGTGTATGTGTGACTTGTCTTGTACAGGGTGTATGTGTGACTTGTCTTGTACAGGGTGTATGTGTGGCTTGTCTTGTACAGGGTGTATGTGTGACTTGTCTTGTACAGGGTGTATGTGTGACTTGTCTTGTACAGGGTGTGTGTGGCTTGTCTTGTACAGGGTGTGTGTGGCTTGTCTTGTACAGGGTGTATGTGACTTGTCTTGTACAGGGTGTGTGTGGCTTGTCTTGTACAGGGTGTATGTGTGGCTTGTCTTGTACAGGGTGTATGTGTGACTTGTCTTGTACAGGGTGTATGTGTGGCTTGTCTTGTACAGGGTGTGTGTGACTTGTCTTGTACAGGGTGTGTGTGTGGCTTGTCTTGTACAGGATGTGTGTGACTTGTCTTGTACAGGGTGTATGTGTGGCTTGTCTTGTACAGGGTGTATGTGTGACTTGTCTTGTACAGGGTGTATGTGTGACTTGTCTTGTACAGGGTGTGTGTGTGGCTTGTCTTGTACAGGGTGTGTGTGGCTTGTCTTGTACAGGGTGTATGTGTGGCTTGTCTTGTACAGGGTGTATGTGTGACTTGTCTTGTACAGGGTGTATGTGTGACTTGTCTTGTACAGGGTGTGTGTGGCTTGTCTTGTACAGGGTGTATGTGTGGCTTGTCTTGTACAGGGTGTGTGTGGCTTGTCTTGTACAGGGTGTGTGTGGCTTGTCTTGTACAGGGTGTGTGTGGCTTGTCTTGTACAGGGTGTATGTGTGGCTTGTCTTGTACAGGGTGTATGTGGCTTGTCTTGTACAGGGTGTGTGTGGCTTGTCTTGTACAGGGTGTGTGTGGCTTGTCTTGTACAGGGTGTGTGTGGCTTGTCTTGTACAGGGTGTATGTGTGGCTTGTCTTGTACAGGGTGTGTGTGGCTTGTCTTGTACAGGGTGTATGTGTGGCTTGTCTTGTACAGGGTGTATGTGTGACTTGTCTTGTACAGGGTGTGTGTGGCTTGTCTTGTACAGGGTGTATGTGTGACTTGTCTTGTACAGGGTGTGTGTGACTTGTCTTGTACAGGGTGTGTGTGACTTGTCTTGTACAGGGTGTGTGTGGCTTGTCTTGTACAGGGTGTATGTGTGACTTGTCTTGTACAGGGTGTGTGTGGCTTGTCTTGTACAGGGTGTATGTGTGGCTTGTCTTGTACAGGGTGTGTGTGGCTTGTCTTGTACAGGGTGTATGTGTGACTTGTCTTGTACAGGGTGTATGTGTGGCTTGTCTTGTACAGGGTGTGTGTGGCTTGTCTTGTACAGGATGTGTGTGACTTGTCTTGTACAGGGTGTGTGTGGCTTGTCTTGTACAGGGTGTATGTGTGGCTTGTCTTGTACAGGGTGTGTGTGGCTTGTCTTGTACAGGGTGTGTGTGGCTTGTCTTGTACAGGGTGTATGTGTGGCTTGTCTTGTACAGGGTGTATGTGTGGCTTGTCTTGTACAGGGTGTATGTGTGGCTTGTCTTGTACAGGGTGTGTGTGGCTTGTCTTGTACAGGGTGTGTGTGGCTTGTCTTGTACAGGGTGTGTGTGGCTTGTCTTGTACAGGGTGTATGTGTGGCTTGTCTTGTACAGGGTGTATGTGTGACTTGTCTTGTACAGGGTGTGTGTGGCTTGTCTTGTACAGGGTGTATGTGTGACTTGTCTTGTACAGGGTGTGTGTGACTTGTCTTGTACAGGGTGTGTGTGTGGCTTGTCTTGTACAGGGTGTGTGTGGCTTGTCTTGTACAGGGTGTATGTGTGGCTTGTCTTGTACAGGGTGTGTGTGTGGCTTGTCTTGTACAGGGTGTATGTGTGGCTTGTCTTGTACAGGGTGTGTGTGGCTTGTCTTGTACAGGGTGTGTGTGGCTTGTCTTGTACAGGGTGTGTGTGACTTGTCTTGTACAGGGTGTGTGTGGCTTGTCTTGTACAGGGTGTATGTGTGGCTTGTCTTGTACAGGGTGTGTGTGGCTTGTCTTGTACAGGGTGTGTGTGGCTTGTCTTGTACAGGGTGTGTGTGGCTTGTCTTGTACAGGGTGTATGTGGCTTGTCTTGTACAGGGTGTATGTGTGGCTTGTCTTGTACAGGGTGTGTGTGTGGCTTGTCTTGTACAGGGTGTGTGTGTGGCTTGTCTTGTACAGGGTGTATGTGTGGCTTTTCTTGTACAGGGTGTATGTGTGACTTGTCTTGTACAGGGTGTATGTGTGGCTTGTCTTGTACAGGGTGTGTGTGGCTTGTCTTGTACAGGGTGTATGTGTGGCTTGTCTTGTACAGGGTGTGTGTGGCTTGTCTTGTACAGGGTGTGTGTGGCTTGTCTTGTACAGGGTGTGTGTGGCTTGTCTTGTACAGGGTGTGTGTGGCTTGTCTTGTACAGGGTGTATGTGTGGCTTGTCTTGTACAGGGTGTATGTGTGACTTGTCTTGTACAGGGTGTGTGTGGCTTGTCTTGTACAGGGTATGTGTGGCTTGTCTTGTACAGGGTGTGTGTGGCTTGTCTTGTACAGGGTGTGTGTGGCTTGTCTTGTACAGGGTGTATGTGTGGCTTGTCTTGTACAGGGTGTGTGTGTGGCTTGTCTTGTACAGGGTGTGTGTGGCTTGTCTTGTACAGGGTGTATGTGTGACTTGTCTTGTACAGGGTGTATGTGTGACTTGTCTTGTACAAGATGTGTGTGGCTTGTCTTGTACAGGGTGTGTGTGACTTGTCTTGTACAGGGTGTGTGTGGCTTGTCTTGTACAGGGTGTATGTGTGGCTTGTCTTGTACAGGGTGTGTGTGGCTTGTCTTGTACAGGGTGTGTGTGGCTTGTCTTGTACAGGGTGTATGTGTGGCTTGTCTTGTACAGGGTGTGTGTGTGGCTTGTCTTGTACAGGGTGTGTGTGGCTTGTCTTGTACAGGGTGTGTGTGTGACTTGTCTTGTACAGGGTGTGTGTGGCTTGTCTTGTACAGGGTGTATGTGTGGCTTGTCTTGTACAGGGTGTGTGTGTGGCTTGTCTTGTACAGGGTGTGTGTGGCTTGTCTTGTACAGGGTGTGTGTGTGACTTGTCTTGTACAGGGTGTGTGTGACTTGTCTTGTACAGGGTGTATGTGACTTGTCTTGTACAGGGTGTATGTGTGGCTTGTCTTGTACAGGGTGTGTGTGGCTTGTCTTGTACAGGGTGTGTGGCTTGTCTTGTACAGGGTGTGTGTGGCTTGTCTTGTACAGGGTGTATGTGGCTTGTCTTGTACAGGGTGTATGTGTGGCTTGTCTTGTACAGGGTGTGTGTGTGGCTTGTCTTGTACAGGGTGTGTGTGTGGCTTGTCTTGTACAGGGTGTATGTGTGGCTTGTCTTGTACAGGGTGTGTGTGTGGCTTGTCTTGTACAGGGTGTGTGTGTGGCTTGTCTTGTACAGGGTGTATGTGTGGCTTGTCTTGTACAGGGTGTGTGTGTGGCTTGTCTTGTACAGGGTGTGTATGTGGCTTGTCTTGTACAGGGTGTATGTGTGACTTGTCTTGTACAGGGTGTGTGTGGCTTGTCTTGTACAGGGTGTGTATGTGGTGTGTCTTGTACAGGGTGTGTGTGGCTTGTCTTGTACAGGGTGTGTGTGACTTGTCTTGTACAGGGTGTGTGTGGCTTGTCTTGTACAGGGTGTGTGTGGCTTGTCTTGTACAGGGTGTGTGTGGCTTGTCTTGTACAGGATGTATGTGTGACTTGTCTTGTACAGGGTGTGTGTGGCTTGTCTTGTACAGGGTGTGTGTGGCTTGTCTTGTACAGGGTGTATGTGTGGCTTGTCTTGTACAGGATGTATGTGTGACTTGTCTTGTACAGGGTGTGTGTGGCTTGTCTTGTACAGGGTGTGTGTGGCTTGTCTTGTACAGGGTGTGTGTGGCTTGTCTTGTACAGGGTGTGTGTGGCTTGTCTTGTACAGGGTGTATGTGTGGCTTGTCTTGTACAGGATGTATGTGTGACTTGTCTTGTACAGGGTGTGTGTGGCTTGTCTTGTACAGGGTGTGTGTGGCTTGTCTTGTACAGGGTGTGTGTGGCTTGTCTTGTACAGGGTGTGTGTGGCTTGTCTTGTACAGGGTGTGTGTGTGGCTTGTCTTGTACAGGGTGTGTGTGGCTTGTCTTGTACAGGGTGTGTGTGGCTTGTCTTGTACAGGGTGTGTGTGGCTTGTCTTGTACAGGGTGTATGTGTGACTTGTCTTGTACAGGGTGTGTGTGACTTGTCTTGTACAGGGTGTATGTGTGGCTTGTCTTGTACAGGGTGTGTGTGTGGCTTGTCTTGTACAGGGTGTGTGTGTGGCTTGTCTTGTACAGGGTGTGTGTGTGGCTTGTCTTGTACAGGGTGTATGTGTGACTTGTCTTGTACAGGGTGTGTGTGACTTGTCTTGTACAGGGTGTGTGTGTGGCTTGTCTTGTACAGGGTGTATGTGTGGCTTGTCTTGTACAGGGTATGTGTGGCTTGTCTTGTACAGGGTGTGTGTGGCTTGTCTTGTACAGGGTGTATGTGTGGCTTGTCTTGTACAGGGTGTGTGTGTGGCTTGTCTTGTACAGGGTGTATGTGTGGCTTGTCTTGTACAGGGTGTATGTGTGGCTTGTCTTGTACAAGATGTGTGTGGCTTGTCTTGTACAGGGTGTGTGTGGCTTGTCTTGTACAGGGTGTGTGTGGTTTGTCTTGTACAGGGTATGTGTGACTTGTCTTGTACAGGGTGTGTGTGTGTGGCTTGTCTTGTACAGAGGGTGTGTGTGGCTTGTCTTGTACAGGGAGGTACAAGATAAAGATATCTTGCACAGATAGAAATAGGAACCAGATAATCTCAAGTGAAGAAAGCGTATGCTTCAGCTAGCCTCTATCCCTTCATCACATTGGTGTAGGTTCATGCCGAGCTCATGAATTTGGATTTTATGTGAAAAAGTTTACAAAGTACTTATCAAATACCTGTGTTATAACCGTTGTTTTCATGGGTGGTACAGTTGTTAAAATCGTTAATTCTGATCACAAGTTAAACACCACCGAAATGATTTTCATGCCCTAATACTGATTTCAAGTATGAAATAGTTTCCTACTCATGAAAGGGGAGTTTCACCAGTCAATTCATTTTAAATGTCTGGGCCGATAAAATGATGTTATATGTAAATTTGATGTCCTGTTGTTAAAGATATACCAATAGTTGATTAGCCACAATCTACATTGATCTTTCTGATGTAATCAAAAACTACAAATCATTGTTAAATCAGAGGAACATATAGGTACAATGTAGGTTTGTTGTAGTAAGCTATGGTTACTTGTTCTGATTTTCTGGCATTATGACAGCAGTTAAGATAATTAGGTTTTAAAGAAAAATCAATCTGCACAATGATCTGTTATATGACTATAACTGCTCTAGATGTTCCTAGGACAATTACTTGATAGACCAAAGGCCGTTTTATAACTGTATAACCGCTCTAGATGTTCCTAGGACCATTACTTGATAGACCAAAGGCCGTTTTATAACTGTATAACCGCTCTAGATGTTTCTATGACAATTACTTGATAGACCAAAGGGGACAATTATCTGTTGAGTAATAAAGCAAAAAATTAATTACTTTCATCAGAGAAAATAAAATTTACAACTGCAAACTGTTTGGGTGATGTTTATGTGTTTAACACTAGAGAAAGGATTATGTGTTCAAGAGTCATACTATTACAATAGTGTTTTAGGAGATCAGTTTTGATATAAACACTTTAATCCTGCTATTGTGTCACTTCCAGTATTAATAAAGTGGAGACAGATTTATAAAAGCAATAATTGCTTGTTTCTGAATCCTGTCTGTATTTACTATGTTTGATGTACTGTATATTCTGATTATTTTCTAAATAAATATTGTTTAAATTAAAGTGGTCAATTAAACTTTAGTGTAACTGTTATTTAGTCATTGACCTTATAAAGCTTTTCTGGTACTTAATTCATGTAGAGCTACAGCGAAAAACAATAACAGTATAAATGCTGATGTCACAGAGGACATCATTGAAAACAATTAGAACAACAATTGATTCTGCTCTTTCCAGACAATTTGGCAGTT
The DNA here is from genome assembly GCA_963383655.1 of Bathymodiolus septemdierum. Lineage (NCBI taxonomy): Eukaryota > Metazoa > Mollusca > Bivalvia > Mytilida > Modiolidae > Bathymodiolus > Bathymodiolus septemdierum. Next base: position 7,779,784 of record OY726524.1, read on the forward strand.
GTTTTAGACTTTTTAGCATTACAAGATAAACACAATATATGTACATTGTCAGTAAATATAAACACAATATATGTACATTGTCAGTAAATATAAAATTAATTTAAACTCACTGCAAAACAATGTAATTTTTACCATATGATGTTGTGTATAGTATGGATTGATGTATAACACAGCCATTTCATTATTACTGTATCTTCAGTAACTGATTATCATAGAATTATATAACCTTTCTTATTTTGTATGTGTAACTATCCACTCAGATAACTATATTTATCCTGCAATCAGTACATTTGCTGTACAAATATGCTATGCGAATAAATTTTTGCTTTATTCGTACTAGACGAATAAACTTTCCTGGTACCCTGTAGCTATGTACAGCGGAGGGCGCAGACAAGTATGAAACTGGTACTAATGTAACGAGGACCACGAAGAAGACACCCTTGACAATATTTATGAAAGGCTCGCTATTCTACCTGTTTCTAAAGCTCGTACAAATATATTTTATATTTACCGACAATGTACATATATTGTATGTGTACTGGATTGTTAACATTTTCTCAACAAAAAAAATGTGTATTAAATATAACTGATTATGGTAACTTAGATATTTAAAATAAGAAATTTAAGAAATAATTTATGGCAATTCATGGTTTCTTGCAGATTTTACCAGATAGCTCAATTTTTCGTGAGTCGAGCAAGGGGTAAAATTTACGAAAATATTAGACCTGAATTATTTTGATTCTAATCTAATCTAAAAAAGATGTGAATTTGTGTTGCCAATTGATGACACCATTGAAGAATTTATGACGTTTTTAAATACAAAATATTGGTGACATCATCGATCTGTACTGTCATTGGTTAATGAGCATTTTAATATGGAACATACCACAAAGCAAATACAAGACGTCATATTAGAATATGAAATGATAAAGTTGAACATTCAGTATACAGTGCAATCTGTGATACTTGATATCCTACTGATTTTTTTTCATTCTGAATAGGCAGGTGTTTGGATTAGACAGGTTTTTCGACTACATTTGAAGTGTGGCCAGTTCTCTCCCTTGTATTCTTCAGTTTGGTTTACAGAGAATTTCAGGATTTTGTTTTGATATATTTCACTTAAAAGTATGAATTTACAATTTATTACTTTACGGTTTTATAACTTTTGATTGTCAAATATGTAGATTTTTTTTTCATAAATCACCGCGACCATGTCATACGGTGTGTTCTATTTTTAGATATATTTTGTGAATCTATGTATTATAATATTAGAATGGTCATGAACAAACCATTAAGTAAGATGATAAACTTGAAAAAAAAATGTCCGAATGTCAGCCATAAACCTAAGATTTGACAGTAAATATTCCTGAAAGTTATTTTAAAACTTCTTAAGGTCATGTTAAAGTGGGGTTGAAACCTTCTTCTATTTATACATTAAAAAACATAAATCAAAAAGAATATAATTCTTTTAATATTGTTGGACAGACATAATGATACAAACATAGATATCTAATTTCGTGTGCATGAGGCGATTCTGGAATAATCTTCGTCATATCCACTTGTCAAAAGATTGCAAGGCCAACTAATTCCAAGCTAATTAGTCTTTGCTCTTTCACCTTGATGCTACATGTTTAGCAGATAAGCAACAAATATCAATTTTTATAGTCTTTGGTTTGATCCGACTGCAGCTCAAACCCACGGTCTACCACACTCAAGACAAGCACTCTTACCATCGCACTACCGATGCAGTTAATATGTGTGGGTGTTGATAGTATAGACAAACATTGTGATATTTAGCTCACCTTGCTAAAGGCAATGTGCCATCACTTGGCATCCGTCATCCGTTAACTTTTCACATTTTAATCTTCTCCTCTGAAACCCCTCAGCCAAATGAACTGAAACTTGGTAGGAAGCATCTATGGAAGGTCCTTTATAAAGAATGCTCATTTTAATACCGATCCATTAAGAAACATGGCCGCCACAGGCAATTCTTGTTTCTGATTGGCTGATTTTTTTAAATCTTCTCCTCTGAAACCACTTGGCCAAATGAACCGAAACTTGGTAGGAAGCATCTATGGAAGATCCTCTATAAAGAATGCTCATTTCGTCCCGATCCGTTAACAAACATGGCCGCCACAGGCCATTCTTGTTTCTGATTGGATGATTTCTAAAAAATCTTCTCCTCTGAAACCGCTTTCCAAAATGAATCAAAACTTAGTAGGAAGCATCCTTGGAAGATCCTCTATAAAGATTGCTCATTTAGTTCCGATCCGTTAACAAACATGGCCACCACAGGCCATTCTTGTTTATGATTGGTTGATTTCTAAAAAATCTTCTCCTCTGGCATCTATGGAAGGTCCTCTATAAAGATTGGTTATTTTGTCCCGATCTGTTAACAAACATGGCCGCCACAGGCCATTTTTGTTTCTGATTGGTTGATTTCTAAAAAATCTTCTCCCCTGAAACCGCTTGGCCAAATGAATCAAAACTTGGTAGGAAGCATTCTTGGAAGGTCCTCCATAAAGATTGCTCATATAGTTCCAATCCATTAACAAACATGGCCACCACAGGCCATTCTTTTTTCTGATTGGTTGATTTCTAAAAAATCTTCTCCTCTGAAACCGCTTTCCCAAATGAACTGAAATTTGGTAGAAAGCATGTATGGAAGGTCCTTTATAAAGATTGCTCATTTCGTCCCCATTCGTTAACAAACATGGCCACCACAGGCTATTCTTGTTTCTGATTGATGGATTTCTAAAAATCTTCTCCTCTGAAACCACTTTACCAAATGAATCGAAACTTGGTAGGAAGCATCTATGGAAGGTCCTCTATAAAGATTGCTCATTTCGTCCTGATTCGTTTGCAAACATGGCTGCCACAGGCAATTCTTGTTTCAGGTTGGTCGATTTCTAAAAATCTTCTTCCCTGAAACTGCTTAGCCAATTGAACCGAAACTTGGTAGGAAGCATCTATGGAAGGTCCTCTATAAAGATTGCTAATTTCATCCCGATCTGTTGACAAACATGGCTGCCATAGGCAATTCTTGTTTCTGGTTGGTTGATTTCTAAAAATCTTCTTCTCTGAAACTGCTTGGCCAAATGAACCGAAACTTAGTGGGAAGCACATATGGAAGGCTCTGTAATAAGTTTCTTCAAAGTAGAATGAAAGGTGAGTGACACTGGCTTAGCCCACTGAGCCTCTAGTTTTATTTCCTTGTTGAATTAAAAAAAAATTGATATAAAATAAAAGAATTGAATTTTAGAGAAGAATTATTGAAAACAGAGTGAAACACATTCACATGGCCATGTTTACATTACAAGTACATGTTTTTATATGTGAATATGAATATGCATGTTTATTTTAACAATATACAAATCCATTGTTTTGTTCATTAATCATACTAGCTTTTGTTTTGAGTTAAAAATTATAATTTTGTTGGCCTTTAAAACATTTTTGACATTTCAGACTAAATTAATAAATAGACAATTTAATTAATTCCTATTTTTTGCAAATGTTTTGTACAAAGTTAAAGATAAAATTTTACATTTTATGAAATATTATTTCACTATCAATTTTTTGCAAGCTTCAGATTCAATTATTTTTTGTGTGGTCTTCAGACGAAGAGCCAAACATATTATTTAAAAATCAGACTTTTTATTTAGAATTATAAGAAAAATCAACAAACATTCAAGCATGATCTTTTAGTGAATTAATTCTTGATCAATATGTTATTTGTAAATAAAACGATTATTGATTCAATAAAACAAAATGTGCTTAACACCATAATAAACTACAGCTGGAAGACTGGAGAAAAACATAAATAGACAAAGGCTATGGAACAATAGAAGATCATAAAGGAAACTGTACTGAAAACATGGCTGATGTATGAGGAATAAAAACCTTGTACAGGGAACCTTTTACATTTAAAATTAATTGTGGACTTGGAGTGTATTGATGTCTCCCACCCCATTCAATACTAATGGGGAACATAGGTCAATTATTTCCCCTGAATGTTTATCATGTTTATATAATGATTAACATATTCAACCTTCACCATCTCTTACCTTTTATATCTTAAATGGTTGAATGAACATAAGGAACATAAATATTATGGTTTGTTTTTATTTACAAGAGATTTTTATGATTTTAAATATTTATGATGAAGTTGGATTATTTAAAAAAAAAATATATATATACCTACATATATATTAATACAGAATTTGAAAGTGATGTATCATTTACCATACCAAAGATTTAATCAGTAGCCTTGTACTTTTAACAAACTTTCTCCATTAAAACCTTCCTATAAAACATATAATTAGTAACATTTTTAGCTCACCTTGCCAAAGGCAATGCGAGCTTTTGCCATCACTTTGCGTCCGTCGTCCGTTAACTTTTCACATTTTAATCTTCTCCTCTGAAAACCCTCAGCCAAATGAACTGAAACTTGGTAAGAAGCATCTATAGAAGGTCCTCTCTAAAGATTGCACATTTTGTCTCGATCCATTAACAAACATGGCCGCCACAGGCAATTCTTGTTTCTGATTAGCCAATTTTTAAAAATCTTCTCCTCTGAAACTGCTTTGCCAAATGAAGTGAAACTTGGTAGGAAGCATCTATGGAAGGTCCTCTATAAGGATTGTTCATTTCTTCCCGATCGGTTAGCAAACATGGCCACCACATGCAATTCTTGTTTCTGATTGGTCGATTTCTAAAAAATCTTCTCCTTTAAAACTGCATAGCCATATGAACTGAAACTTGGTAGGAAGCATCTACATGTATGGAAGGTTCTGTATTAAGTTTCCTCAAAGCAGAATGAAAGGTGAGCGACACAGGCTCAGCCCACTGAGTCTCTAGTATATGATTGTCATAAACATATGACTTTGTTGATATTTGTCACTAAACTTTTGACTTTGTTGATATTTATGTCCCCCAAACAAAGTTCTTATTATTATTATTATTATTCTTTCTTTCTTTCTTTCTTCCGTCAAAAGTTTATCCGACACATTTCTCGACGACTACTGAACGGAAATCAATGAAACTTCACAGGAATGTTAAGCACTATGAGTAGATGTGCAGACTACTTTCAAAATTTTCAAAATGGCTACAGTTGCCATGGAAATGGCCAAAATGCTAAAAAACTGAAAAACACAAAAATTATCATAGTAGGTTACTCGCCGAACAGAAATTGATGAAACTTGATAGGAACAACATCCACATCTAGTGGAACGAGATAAGCCAAAAAAATTGGAATCTGTTGGACAAACTTTGCCGCAGTTGCCATGGAAACAAAAAAGGGGGGATTTAAAAAAAAATTGGATTCCTTTCATCAAGCTTCATGAAAATTTGTAGGAATATCCACCGTAGTGTGTGGCGGCTTTTGGAGGTTGAAAAAATTCAAAATGGCGGTCATTGCCATGGTAACCAAGGTACAAAATGGCCGCCAAATACAAAAATCCGCCGATTTGGGCAAAATTTGGTTTCCAAGTAGATTATGATGTTGCGAATTGATATCCATCGTTGGTTTACTATGGTGGCCATTTTGAATCCAAAATGGTCACCAAAATACAAAAATCCTCTGATTTGGGCGAAATTTGGTTTCCAAGTAGATTTTTATGTTGGGATGGTTTGGGAGCCATATTATGATCCACTTTGTAGGAATATCCACCGTAGTATGTGGCAGCTTTTGGAGGTTTGAAAAAATTCTAAATGGCGACCGTTGCCATGGTAACCAAGGTATAAGATGGCTGCCAAATACAAAAATCCTCCCGATTTGGGCGAAATTTGGTTTCCATGTAGATTATGATGTTGCGAATTGATATTCATCGTTGGTTTGCTATGGTGCTCGGAATTGGATGAAATTTTCCAGAAATTTTTTCTGACATGTGTACACATTATTTTGAGGCTTAGAAATTTCAGAATGGCCGCCATTGCCACAAAAAAACGTGAAAAATTTAAAGTGCTCGGAATTGGATGAAACTTAATAGAAATGTTGTATGGCATGTGTATAAATGGTTTTGACTAATTTGAGGCTTGGAAATTTCAAAATGCCTGCCGTTGCCATGAAAACCGCAAAAACACTCAATTTAACACAGGTGAATAACAACCATATCTTTTCAGACTTAGTATGCAAATAGCTATCTAATATTTGCTTATTAATATAATAGTGTATGACAAACATCTTTTGCATTTGATTTCATGCTAATAATATAGTCTTCTAACATCTCCATTACTGGTGTTGTAGATGATGGCAGACAATTGAAGCCATTTTGTTTCTTGCTTTGCTTACTAGTTTATTGTAGCACATTGTAGGGTAACATAACAAAGAAGCCCTACTATAGACATGATAGAGTCAAAAACTGGGCTCTAATTATTTCTTGCTATGTTCTCACACTATTCTTCATTCATACCACTAGTACTTGTATTGTTCGTTTGGGGGACATTTGTAACACTGGGTTACAGTAACCAATATTTGTCAAATAATTAATGACTTTGTTGATATTTGTCAATAAACATATGACTTTGTTGATATTTGTCACTAAACTTGACTTTGTTGATATTTGTCAATAAATTAATGACTTTGTTGATATTTGTCACTAAACATATGACTTTGTTGATATTTGTCAATAAATTAAAGCCTCTATAGATGTCACTGATCTTCAACAAAACATGAATTTATATCATAGCAATGTTACTTTTTACACATTAACTTATTGATTAATCACACTATTTTTAATGCTTCCATTTACTTTTGATCAGTTTGATGGTAAAATCAATTAAGTTACCAGGCACAGCGATAATTACTTTCCCTCGGTTGAAACACCGAGAGATTGTCAGGTGAAAAAATGGCAGGTAGAAAAACGATGATTTACCTACATTTTACCAAAGCTTATCGCAACAGTTATTTTCATTAAGTTTGACAAAAGATGAAAGGCTTGATGTTGGAATTTCTCAGTGTAATCTGTTTATCTAATGATCCAGATAACTGCCACTGTAGTGCTACCATAGGACAAATATCAAAACTCTTTTTCTCTATTATTATGAACAGCAGTGTTATTTAACTTATTTAAGGGGAGTATAGTAATTTCAGAAGATCATTTCGAAAATGACCTATAAATGAAATGATCTGTTGAACAGTAAAATAAGTAGGACAACTATCAGAAATCGTTTTCTCAATCATTATGTAGAGTAATGTTGTTTAAGGGGAGATAATTATATGTATAGTAATATCATAAGATCAGTTCTTATATGACCTGTAAATGAAATGAGATCCTTCGAACAGTAAATTAAGAAAACTGATGTATTAAAGTGTGTTTTAAGGGGGCTGTAATTGTCATGATCATATGGTAGTTTTATTTACAACTACCTGTTTAATCAGTGCCTATCATCACTAAAGTTGTGAGTTCTAATCCCACTCATGGCCAGATGTACTTGATGCAACTTTATGTGATAAAAGTTGTCAGTGACTTGTGGCAGGTTGATGGATTTCTCAGAGCACTTCTGTTTCCTGCACCAATAAAACAGACCGCCATGATATAACTGAAATATTGTTAAGTGGCGCTAAGCATGATAACCCTCACCCAACAATTTTGAAAATTAAACAGAATGTTTGCATACATATTAAAGTTGTGCATCTCAAATTATGGACGTATTTTTTTTTCATTATAATACATAATCATTTTAAACAAGCGTTTAACAGAGAGATTTTATTTTGGTGTTATCAAACTTCTTCATCTCCAATACATGAATTTTACATAATATTCTCATAATGTTCACATAATATTGATGTACATTAATTTCATATTATAGAGGGGTATTTGAGAATTGAGTCTTTGACAGAATGGTTTCCGTGCGATAACTTAAGTTGTAGTTGACTGATCCTTCTTTGACAGAATGGTTTCCGTGCGATAACTTAAGTTGTAGTTGACTGATCCGTCTTTGACAGAATGGTTTCCGTGCGATAACTTAAGTTGTAGTTGACTGATCCTTCTAAATTTTGAACACTTTACACTAATTAATGATTTGAGGTATTTTAAGCATACTGGTTTCTGAACAAGAGTCCTAAGGTGCAAAAATGGATGTTTTTGTTATTTGTACATGGAGAGTTTATTTTTCATCTGATTTTGATGGGGGTTTTTTATTAACTGAAATGGGCGAACAAAATTTGAACTTTCTTATTTTTCACCCTATTTTAATGCAGTTTTTTTGTGTGCAAAATGATCATCTTTATGGGTTGTTGATGGGTCGTAGCAAATATTTTTTGCTATTTTATTTCGAAAAGGGGTCTAAAAGGGACCAAAATTCATACATTTATACATGTACATAGTATTATGTTTATTTCAGGTGCCAAACGGAGAAGTTTGAGTGGTTTAACAGAGAATACAGAAATAACAACAAGTAAAAACTGTCTTGAAGCAACACCAGCTCCACCAAGTAATAGTAAACTGGTTTTATCTGGTGGAGAAGGATATGTAGACTTTAGAATTGGTTTATACCAAGGTCAGTATCTTAAGATGGAAACATGTCTTGAGCAAATACCTTTTTGATTACCGTAATTACCTTTGCATAATGTGCAAAATTTTACCCAAATTATTTTTTTCCAGGAAGGGTGTGCAATATAAACAATAACACAGTGTTCATTCTTTTTTCCGATCTGAAAAAAAATCATGTTTCAGCCATTTTTTGTTCACTGTTTATTAACATGTAAAATCAAAAGTTATATGCATTATAAACACAAACTAGTATTTTTCTAGGAATTTTTGGGACCAAAAAAAGTGCACATTATGCAACCCTCATTACGGTAACTAAATTTGGTTCATATGATTCAGTGGTTGCTGAGAATAGAATTGAAATATGAGCAAATTACAGATGACAGACATTCAGGTACAAAGTGATGACAATAGCTCATATGGTCCTGTATGCCAAGTGAGCTTATACATTCTGTCTATTGATAAATGACTAGTTACCTACACAACTGAACTGACCATGGTATTCCAGCATAGAATGAGTTGGGCCATGTGTTATCAAAAATGTAAGTGGCAATGACAAACAATAGTTCTTGGACCTTTATGAAGGCTTCTTATCAGAGACTACAAACTTAATGTTTCATGGGATGGTCTTTTACAAAGTTTATGTTTTTCATATGGATCCAATATGGCTGCCATAACAGGACATAGTTTAACATAGGACGATATACATGTATACGGAAAATGTTTTTAAAGTCTTGTCCTATGAATATTTTGATAGAAAACTTGAGATAATGCTCTCTGTTTTGTCCTCACATTTGTTATGTTCATCGCAAATGCAAGATGGCCATCACTGGACCCTATGGTAAAATGGCTAAAAATCAAAATTGATATAAACCAAAGATCAATAGATGGTCCTTTTCAAAGTTTATTTTTCTTATGTTGATCTGAAATTAAAGATGGGGACAATTTAAATATATGGGAAAATTGTTATAGAAAAATATTTACTGGAGACAATGAAACTTGTTGATCCCAAAATGTACGAAAATATTAAATAATAAACAGATAATTTATAGCTTAGTAAGTGATACTAAAAATGAAATTGTTTTACTGGTAATTGTCTATTAGTACTTTATTTTGTATTATTTTAGTCAAAATGAGTTCAAATTTTACCTACATTCAGTTGCATAGCAATGAGTAGTTAAATATGTATTCTGAGTTTTTCATTGAACATTTTCTTTCAGCAAATGTGTGCCAATTATGCAAATTAAGCTTATTTTGGTAAAAAAAAAAATCACATTAAATCTCCTCAGAAACCATTCATCTAAATGAAACCAAATTGGACTGGAATGGTCTTTGGTTGGTCCGCTATCAGCAGCCCTGGCATCCATCCAAGATGGCTGCCATTATTAAAAATAGAAATTTTTTTAAATGGCAAAAAAACCCGTTAATTTTCAGCATGAATCAACTGAAATTAGATGAGCGATTATAGGCTCTAGAGCTTCTAATATTTTTGAGTGATTTGAAATCCAGGTCGACATTCAAAGTTAAATACAAGATAAGGAATCTCTTTAAAATGTTATATGAAACCACTATTTCATGTACCAAATCCTGACCCCCTTAAACAAGTTAAAGATGAGCATTATTATGTAGACTATTGTTAAACCATTAGGTATACAATGATACATAGTACCATCATGTCTGTCAGCACATATTTATTGTACCAAATCCTGACCCCCTTAAACAAGTTAAAGATGAGCATTATTATATAGACTATTATTAAACCATTAGGTATACAATGATACATAGTACCATCATGTCTGTCAGCACATATTTATTGTACCAAATCCTGACCCCCTTAAACAAGTTAATGATGAGCATTATTATGTAGACTATTATTAAACCATTAGGTATACAATGATACATAGTACCATCATGTCTGTCAGCACATATTTATTGTACCAAATCCTGACCCCCTTAAACAAGTTAAAGATGAGCATTATTATGTAGACTATTATTAAACCATTAGGTATACAATGATACATAGTACCATCATGTCTGTCAGCACATATTTATTGTACCAAATCCTGACCTCCTTAAACAAGTTAAAGATGAGCATTATTATGTAGACTATTATTAAACCATTAGGTATACAATGATACATAGTACCATCATGTCTGTCAGCACATATTTATTGTACCAAATCCTGACCCCCTTAAACAAGTTAAAGATGAGCATTATTATGTAGACTATTATTAAACCATTAGGTATACAATGATACATAGTACCATCATGTCTGTCAGCACATATTTATTGTACCAAATCCTGACCCCCTTAAACAAGTTAAAGATGAGCATTATTATGTAGACTATTATTAAACCATTAGGTATACAATGATACATAGTACCATCATGTCTGTCAGCACATATTTATTGTACCAAATCCTGACCCCCTTAAACAAGTTAATGATGAGCATTATTATGTAGACTATTATTAAACCATTAGGTATACAATGATACATAGTACCATCATGTCTGTCAGCACATATTTATTGTACCAAATCCTGACCCCCTTAAACAAGTTAAAGATGAGCATTATTATGTAGACTATTATTAAACCATTAGGTATACAATGATACATAGTACCATCATGTCTGTCAGCACATATTTATTGTACCAAATCCTGACCCCCTTAAACAAGTTAAAGATGAGCATTATTATGTAGACTATTATTAAACCATTAGGTATACAATGATACATAGTACCATCATGTCTGTCAGCACATATTTATTGTACCAAATCCTGACCTCCTTAAACAAGTTAAAGATGAGCATTATTATGTAGACTATTATTAAACCATTAGGTATACAATGATACATAGTACCATCATGTCTGTCAGCACATATTTATTGTACCAAATCCTGACCCCCTTAAACAAGTTAAAGATGAGCATTATTATGTAGACTATTATTAAACCATTAGGTATACAATGATACATAGTACCATCATGTCTGTCAGCACATATTTATTGTACCAAATCCTGACCCCCTTAAACAAGTTAAAGATGAGCATTATTATGTAGACTATTATTAAACCATTAGGTATACAATGATACATAGTACCATCATGTCTGTCAGCACATATTTATTGTACCAAATCCTGACCCCCTTAAACAAGTTAATGATGAGCATTATTATGTAGACTATTATTAAACCATTAGGTATACAATGATACATAGTACCATCATGTCTGTCAGCACATATTTATTGTACCAAATCCTGACCCCCTTAAACAAGTTAAAGATGAGCATTATTATGTAGACTATTATTAAACCATTAGGTATACAATGATACATAGTACCATCATGTCTGTCAGCACATATTTATTGTACCAAATCCTGACCCCCTTAAACAAGTTAAAGATGAGCATTATTATGTAGACTATTATTAAACCATTAGGTATACAATGATACATAGTACCATCATGTCTGTCAGCACATATTTATTGTACCAAATCCTGACCCCCTTAAACAAGTTAAAGATGAGCATTATTATGTAGACTATTATTAAACCATTAGGTATACAATGATACATAGTACCATCATGTCTGTCAGCACATATTTATTGTACCAAATCCTGACCCCCTTAAACAAGTTAATGATGAGCATTATTATGTAGACTATTATTAAACCATTAGGTATACAATGATACATAGTACCATCATGTCTGTCAGCACATATTTATTGTACCAAATCCTGACCCCCTTAAACAAGTTAAAGATGAGCATTATTATGTAGACTATTATTAAACCATTAGGTATACAATGATACATAGTACCATCATGTCTGTCAGCACATATTTATTGTACCAAATCCTGACCCCCTTAAACAAGTTAATGATGAGCATTATTATGTAGACTATTATTAAACCATTAGGTATACAATGATACATAGTACCATCATGTCTGTCAGCACATATTTATTGTACCAAATCCTGACCTCTTTAAACAAGTTAAAGATGAGCATTATTATGTAGACTATTATTAAACCATTAGGTATACAATGATACATAGTACCATCATGTCTGTCAGCACATATTTATTGTACCAAATCCTGACCCCCTTAAACAAGTTAAAGATGAGCATTATTATGTAGACTATTATTAAACCATTAGGTATACAATGATACATAGTACCATCATGTCTGTCAGCACATATTTATTGTACCAAATCCTGACCTCCTTAAACAAGTTAAAGATGAGCATTATTATGTAGACTATTATTAAACCATTAGGTATACAATGATACATAGTACCAACATGTCTGTCAGCACATATTTATTACTTCTGATTAGGGACCAACCATTTAACTTGTAAGAGATGGGGGCTATGTTTTTTCCTATGGGCCAGAACATTTATTTCACATGAAACAAATTCAGATTGTTTTTTTTGGACATGAAAATGATATTTGAAAACTGTATAGAATGATATTACCAGTATTTATTTTCTGCCTTTTTCAGATTAATAATATTTTGTTCTGTTGTTCCCTTATTATCACAGTAGATTACAACCTTTAAGGGATTCTTATATTCACTAGTGCCATTGTACCATTGATGAATTTGTTGGCCATACTAAATACATGTAGAATAGAATACATTGTATTGCCTAATCATAGGGCCCACATGAGGCATCATTAACAATACAAACATTCATGATTGATAAATGAGACATACACAAAAAAGAAAAAGGACATAGTTTAAGATTTTTATATTTCTAAAAATATAAATATAATTATTATTATTTAGTGGATCATGTTCTGGTTTGTCCCCTATATCTCAGATCCAGTGTGAAACTTTACATATGTTGCATATTCCTTAACAAGTAGTAAACCTGCTAAAAACACCAAGGGACGGTGCTTCTGACACACCCTATCTGATAATTGCATTTTCTCACAATTATATAGTAAATAATTATATATAATATTAAATACTTATCACATACTATATATAAAGAACCATTATATATGTATAACACCATTGATGTGGGTTTGGGAGATTTCCAGACACTTATCCAGGGACACAGGTTTCCTTTGTTAAATCATTAAATCTGTTCTGGCTTTTGTTCCCCCAACATGATATAGTTGGAAAAGTTGCTGAAATTAAGTACAATTGATATGAAACTTGGTAGGAAACATCTATGGAAGGTCCTCTATAAAGATTGCTCATTTCGTCCCGATCCATTAACAAACATGGCCGCCACAGGCAATTCCTGTTTCTGATTGGCCGATTATTTAAAATCTTCTCCTCTGAAACCGCTTAGCCAAATGAACCGAAACTTGGTAGGAAGCATCTATGGCAGGTCCTCTATAAAGATTGTTCATTTCGTCCCGATCCGTTAACAAACATGGCCGTCACAGGCAATTCTTGTTTCTGATTGGTCGATTTCTAAAAAATCTTCTCCTCGGAAACCGCTTGGCCAAATGAACCGAACCCTGGTAGGAAGCATCTATGGAAGGTCTTCTATAAAGATTGCTCATTTCGTCCCGATTCGTTAACAAACATGGCCACCACAGGCAATTCTTGTTTCTGATTGGTAGATTTCTAAAAAATCTTCTCCTCTATTAAAAGAAAGATAACTCTTGCCTAAACTGTTAAAAGAAAGATAATTCTTGCCATTATCTCCCTTAGAAATGATCTAATGCTGATATAGTGTAACATGTTTATTCTATACATTACAAGTAGGTATTCACATTTTGATACATTTTTAGCAAACCTTGCCAAAGGCAATATGAGCTTTTGCAATCATTTGGTGTCCGTTGTCTGTCGTCTGTCATCCGTTTACTTTTCACATTTTAATCTTCTGTCATCCGTTTACTTTTCACATTTTAATCTTCTCCTCTGAAAACCCTCAGCCAAATGAACTGAAACTTGGTAGGAACCATCTATGGAAGGTCCTCTCTAAAGAGTGCACATTTTGTTATGATCCATTACCAAACATGGCCGCCACAGGCAATTCTTGTTTCTGATTGGCTGATTTTTTTAAATCTTCTCCTCTGAAATCACTTGGCCAAATGAACCGAAACTTGGTAGGAAGCATCTATGGAATGTCCTCTATGAAGAATGCTCATTTCGTCCTGATCGGTTAACATACATGGCTACCACCGAAACTTGATAGGAAGCATCTATGGAATGTCCTCTATGAAGATTGCTCATTTTGTCCCGATCGGTTAGCAAACATGGCCACCACATGAAATTCTTGTTTCTGATTGGTCGATTTCTAAAAAATCTTCTCCTTTGAAACTGCTTAGCCATATGAACCGAAACTTGGTAGGAAGCATCTACATGTATGGAAGGTTCTGTATTAAGTTTCCTCAAAGTAGAATGAAAGGTGAGCGACACAGGCTCATCTCACTGAGCCTCTGGTTTTAAAATTTTCTCTGATGAAACCGCATGTCCAAATGGTTTGTACCTTTGTAGAAATTATGTTTGTGTGATTCTCTACAAATAAACATAATTTCTTCTTGATTCGGCAAAAAAATGGTCGTCATGGGCAATGTTTTGCTTCTGATTGGCTGAATCTTCTACAAAACTGCAGATCTAAATGATTTGCTAGAGTACAAAATGTTGTATGTGAAGTCCTCTGATTCAATCTTGTTTTGGTGAAAACATGGCGGTGATGATTCAGTTCTTATCTCAGAAACATATACATTTGTAAATAAGCCAAACTAACAATGCATGAATAACAAGGTGAACAATTCAGGCTTAGGCAACCCTCTAATTATCAACAAATAATAAGATGAAGAATATAAACTCATGAAACATTTTCAGATAAACATACCTGAACTGAATTTGACTGTACATGTTTACTATGTTGTGATATTATTGTCTTAGCCATTGTTTCCAATGACAATCCCAATATATATCTCTTTATACAACTATCTAACTAGTGCGATATTCCTGTTTACAGCGTCTTTCTACATGTTATCAGACAAGAGAGTAGAATCAAAATCAGATGAACATATTTGATTATAGAATTCCAATAATGGATTCTCTGAGGATCAAAACTTCTCTTTATAATTACAAGAATAGTGTTACTAGGTTCATTCTGGGTTCAACTTTCTTATCAGCAACTGATTTTCTTGGTTAGAATTTACATTATTTGTATGAGATACAAACTTTGCCTTGGCTTCAAAAAAAAAGGGGGACGGTCGTCAGCATTGTTTCAATATTTCATTAACAGAAGAGGGTATGGATGGCCAAGTGGTTAAAATCCTGACATCTGACCTTAAGCCTAACACTGGCATGTGTTTGCTCTCAGATACTTACCTGAAATGTTAACAATTCCAGACACCTACCTGTGGCCATGGGTTTACCATAAGCCTAATATCACTGGCATGTGTTTGCTCTCAGATACCCACCTCAAGTGTTAACGGTACCAGACACCTACCTGTGGCCATGGGTTTACCACAAGCCTAATATCACTGACATGTGTTTGCTCTCAGATACCCACCTCAAGTGTTAACGGTACCAGACACCTACCTGTGGCCATGGGTTTACCACAAGCCTAATATCACTGACATGTGTTTGCTCTCAGATACCCACCTCAAGTGTTAACGGTACCAGACACCTACCTGTGGCCAGGGGTTTACCACAAGCCTAATATCACTGACATGTGTTTGCTCTCAGATACCCACCTCAAGTGCTAACGGTACCAGACACCTACCTGTGGCCATGGGTTTACCACAAGCCTAATATCACTGGCATGTGTTTGCTCTCAGATACCCACCTCAAGTGTTAACGGTACCAGACACCTACCTGTGGCCATGGGTTTACCACAAGCCTAATATCACTGGCATGTGTTTGCTCTCAGATACCCACCTCAAGTGTTAACGGTACCAGACACCTACCTGTGGCCAGGGGTTTACCATAAGCCTAATATCACTGGCATGTGTTTGCTCTCAGATACCCACCTCAAGTGTTCATGGAACTAGACACCTACCTGTGGCCAGGGGTTTACCATAAGCCTAATATCACTGGCATGTGTTTGCTCACAGATACCCACCTCAAGTGTTAATGGAACTAGACACCTACCTGTGGCCAGGGGTTTACCACAAGCCTAATATCACTGGCATGTGTTTGCTCTCAGATACCCACCTCAAGTGTTAATGGAACTAGACACCTACCTGTGGCCAGGGGTTTACCACAAGCCTAATATCACTGGCATGTGTTTGCTCTCAGATACCCACCTCAAGTGTTAACGGTACCAGACACCTACCTGTGGCCATGGGTTTACCATAAGCCTAATATCACTGACATGTGTTTGCTCTCAGATACCCACCTCAAGTGTTAATGGAACTAGACACCTACCTGTGGCCATGGGTTTACCACAAGCCTAATATCACTGGCATGTGTTTGCTCTCAGATACCCACCTCAAGTGTTAACGGTACCAGACACCTACCTGTGGCCATGGGTTTACCACAAGCCTAATATCACTGGCATGTGTTTGCTCTCAGATACCCACCTCAAGTGTTAACGGTACCAGACACCTACCTGTGGCCATGGGTTTACCACAAGCCTAATATCACTGGCATGTGTTTGCTCTCAGATACCCACCTCAAGTGTTAACGGTACCAGACACCTACCTGTGGCCATGGGTTTACCACAAGCCTAATATCACTGGCATGTGTTTGCTCTCAGATACCCACCTCAAGTGTTAATGGAACTAGACACCTACCTGTGGCCAGGGGTTTACCACAAGCCTAATATCACTGACATGTGTTTGCTCTCAGATACCCACATCAAGTGTTAATGGAACTAGACACCTACCTGTGGCCAGGGGTTTACCACAAGCCTAATATCACTGACATGTGTTTGCTCTCAGATGCCCACCTCAAGTGTTAACGGAACCAGAAACCCACCTGTGGCCAGGGGTTTACCACAAGCCTAATATCACTGACATGTGTTTGCTCTCAGATGCCCACCTCAAGTGTTAATGGATCTAGACACCTACCTGTGGCCAGGGGTTTACCACAAGCCTAATATCACTGACATGTGTTTGCTCTCAGATGCCCACCTCAAGTGTTAACGGAACCAGACACCTACCTGTGGCCAGGGTTTTACCACAAGCCTAATATCACTGACATGTGTTTGCTCTCAGATGCCCACCTCAAGTGTTAACGGAACCAGACACCTACCTGTGGCCAGGGGTTTACCACAAGCCTAACATCACTGGCATGTGTTTGCTCTCAGATACCCACCTCAAGTGTTAACGGAACCAGACACCTACCTGTGGCCAGGGGTTTACCACAAGCCTAATATCACTGACATGTGTTTGCTCTCAGATACCCACCTCAAGTGTTAACGGAATCAGACACCTACCTGTGGCCAGGGGTTTACCACAAGCCTAATATCACTGACATGTGTTTGCTCTCATATGCTCACCTCAAGTGTTAACGGAACCAGACACCTACCTGTGGCCAGGGGTTTACCACAAGCCTAATATCACTGGCATGTGTTTGCTCTCAGATACCCACCTCAAGTATTAGCGAATCTAGACCTGTGGCCAAGGGTTTTATCAATCAGTTTATTTAAAATGTCCAGGTTTTCCCCCAATTAAACTTGAATGTCACAATATAGATTACATATTGTGTGCGTGATAAAAATAAATACTAAAACCCCTAACCCATAAAATTAAAACACGACAGTGATCCAGAACAGGACTGAGAACATTAAAACACACTGTTTTACAGTAATTGCTTACAAACAAGGATACTGTTTTACAGTAATTTCCTACAAACAAGGATACTGTTTTACAGTAATTTCCTACTAACAATGATACTGTTTTACAGTAATTGCCTAAAAATGTGGTTACTGTTTTACATAAATTGTCTAAAAAATGTGGTTACTGGTTACTGTTTTACAGTAATTGCCTAAAAATGTGGTTACTGTTTTACATAAATTGTCTAAAAAATGTGGTTACTGTTTTACAGTAATTGCCTACAAACAAGGATACTGTTTTACAGTAATTTCCTACTAACAAGGATACTGTTTTACAGTAATTTCCTACTAACAATGATACTGTTTTACAGTAATTGCCTAAAAATGTGGTTACTGTTTTACATAAATTGTCTAAAAAATGTGGTTACTGTTTTACAGTAATTGCCTAAAAAATGTGGTTACTGTTTTACAGTAATTGCCTACAAACAATGATACTGTTTTACAGTAATTGCCTACAAACAAGGTTACTGTTTTACAGTAATTGCCTACAAACAAGAATACTGTTTTACAGTAATTGCCTACAAACAATGATACTGTTTTACAATAATTGCCTACAAACAAGGAAACTGTTTTACTGTTATTGTCTACAAACAAGGAAACTGTTTTACAGTAATTGCCTACAAACAAGGAAACTGTTTTACAGTAATTGCCTACAAACAAGGAAACTGTTTTACAGTAAATGCCTACAAACAAGGATACTGTTTTATAGTTATTGCCTACAAGCAAGGAAACTGTTTTACAGTTATTGCCTACAAACAAGGAAACTGTTTTACAGTTATTGCCTACAAACAAGGAAACTGTTTTACAGTAATTGCCTACAAACAAGGAAACTGTTTTACAGTAATTGCCTACAAACAAGGAAACTGTTTTACAGTAATTGCCTACAAACAAGGAAACTGTTTTACAGTAATTGCCTACAAACAAGGATACTGTTTTACAGTTATTGCCTACAAACAAGGAAACTGTTTTACAGTTATTGCCTACAAACAAGGAAACTGTTTTACAGTTATTGCCTACAAACAAGGAAACTGTTTTACAGTAATTGCCTACAAACAAGGAAACTGTTTTACAGTTATTGCCTACAAACAAGGAAACTGTTTTACAGTAATTGCCTACAAACAAGGAAACTGTTTTACAGTAATTGCCTACAAACAAGGATACTGTTTTACAGTTATTGCCTACAAACAAGGAAACTGTTTTACAGTAATTGCCTACAAACAAGGAAATTGTTTTACTGTTATTGTCTACAAACAAGGAAACTGTTTTACAGTAATTGCCTACAAACAAGGAAACTGTTTTACAGTAATTGCCTACAAACAAGGATACTGTTTTACAGTAATTGCCTACAAACAAGGAAACTGTTTTACAGTAATTGCCTACAAACAAGGAAACTGTTTTACAGTAATTGCCTACAAACAAGGATACTGTTTTACAGTAATTGCCTACAAACAAGGAAACTGTTTTACAGTAATTGCCTACAAACAAGGAAACTGTTTTACAGTAATTGCCTACAAACAAGGATACTGTTTTACAGTAATTGCCTACAAACAATGATACTATTTTACAGTAATTGCCTACAAACAAGGAAACTGTTTTACAGTAATTGCTTACAAAGAAGGATACTGTTTTACAGTAATTTCCTACTAACAAGGATACTGTTTTACAGTAATTGCCTAAAAATGTGGTTACTGTTTTACAGAAATTGTCTAAAAAATGTGGTTACTGTTTTACAGTAATTGCCTAAAAAATGTGGTTACTGTTTTACAGTAATTGCCTACAAACAATGATACTGTTTTACAGTAATTGCCTACAAACAAGGTTACTGTTTTACAGTAATTGCCTACAAACAAGGATACTGTTTTACAGTAATTGCCTACAAACAATGATACTGTTTTACAATAATTGCCTACAAACAAGGAAACTGTTTTACTGTTATTGTCTACAAACAAGGAAACTGTTTTACAGTAATTGCCTACAAACAAGGAAACTGTTTTACTGTTATTGTCTACAAACAAGGAAACTGTTTTACAGTAATTGCCTACAAACAAGGAAACTGTTTTACAGTAATTGCCTACAAACAAGGAAACTGTTTTACAGTAATTGCCTACAAACAAGGATACTGTTTTACTGTTATTGTCTACAAACAAGGATACTGTTTTACAGTTATTGCCTACAAACAAGGAAACTGTTTTACAGTTATTGCCTACAAACAAGGAAACTGTTTTACAGTAATTGCCTACAAACAAGGAAACTGTTTTACAGTTATTGCCTACAAACAAGGAAACTGTTTTACAGTAATTGCCTACAAACAAGGAAACTGTTTTACAGTTATTGCCTGCAAACAAGGAAACTGTTTTACAGTAATTGCCTACAAACAAGGAAACTGTTTTACAGTAATTGCCTACAAACAAGGATACTGTTTTACAGTTATTGCCTACAAACAAGGAAACTGTTTTACAGTTATTGCCTACAAACAAGGAAACTGTTTTACAGTTATTGCCTACAAACAAGGAAACTGTTTTACAGTAATTGCCTACAAACAAGGAAACTGTTTTACAGTAATTGCCTACAAACAAGGAAACTGTTTTACAGTAATTGCCTACAAACAAGGATACTGTTTTACAGTTATTGCCTACAAACAAGGAAACTGTTTTACAGTTATTGCCTACAAACAAGGAAACTGTTTTACAGTTATTGCCTACAAACAAGGAAACTGTTTTACAGTAATTGCCTACAAACAAGGAAACTGTTTTACAGTTATTGCCTACAAACAAGGAAACTGTTTTACAGTAATTGCCTACAAACAAGGAAACTGTTTTACAGTAATTGCCTACAAACAAGGATACTGTTTTACAGTAATTGCCTACAAACAAGGATACTGTTTTACAGTAATTGCCTACAAACAATGAAACTTTTTATAGTAATTGCCTACAAACAAGGATACTGTTTTACAGTAATTGCCTGCAAGCAAGGAAATTGTTTTACAGTAATTGCCTACAAACAAGGTTACTATTTTACAGTAATTGCCTACAAACAAGGAAACTGTTTTACAGTAATTGCCTACAAGCAAGGAAGCTTTTTTTTACAGTAATTGCCTACCAAAAAGGATACTGTTTTACAGTTATTGCCTACAAGCAAGGAAACTGTTTTACAGTAATTGCCTATAAATGTGGTTACTGTTTTACAATAATTGCCTACAAAGGAGGATGCAAGTTTTTAGCTCACCTTGCCAAAGGCGATGTGAGCTTTTGCCATCACTTGGCATCCGTCGTCTGTTAACTTTTCAAATTTTAATCTTCTCCTCTGAAACCCCTCAGCCAAATGAAGTGAAACTTAGTAGGAAGAATCTATGGAAGGTCCTCTCTAAAGATTGCTCATTTCATCCCGATCCATTAACAAACATGGCCACCACAGGCAATTCTTGTTTCTGATTGGTTAATTTCTAAAAAAATCTTCTCCTCTGAAACCGCTTTGCCAAATGAACCGAAACTTGGTAGGAAGCATCCTTGGAAGGTCCTCTATGAAGACTGCTGATTTGGTTTCGATCCGTTAACAAACATGGCCACTACAGACAATTCTTGTTTCTGATTGGTTGATTTAAAAAAAATCGTCCCCTCTAAAACCATTTTGCCAAATGAATCAAAACTTGGTAGGAAGCATCCTTGGAAGGTCCTCTATAAAGTTTGCTCATTTAGTTCCGATCCGTTAACAAGGATGGCCTCCATAGGCAATTCTTGTTTCTGATTGGCCGATTTTAGAAAATCTTCTCCTCTGAAACCGCTTGGCCAAATGAACTGAAACTTGGCATGAAAGCATCTATGGTAGGTCCTCTATAAAGATTGCTTATTTCATCCGGATCCATTAACAAACATGGCCACCACAGGCAATTCTTGTTTCTGATTGGTCTAAAGAATCTTCTCCTCTGTAACTGCTTGGCCAAATGAATCAAAATTTGGTAGGAAGCGTGCTTTGAAGATCTTCTATAAAGATTTCTCATTTAGTTCACATCCATTAATAAACATGGCTACCACAGGCCATTCTTATTTCTGATTGGTCGATTTCTGAAAATCTTCTTCTCTGAAACTGCTTAGCCAAATGAACCGAAACTTGGTGGAAAGCACCTATGGAAGATTCTGTATTAAGTTTCCTCAAAGCAGAATGAAAGGTGAACGACACAGGCTCAGCACACTGAGCCTCTAGTTTATTGTTTGTTTAAATCTACTGGCATTGGAGATTTAATTATCAAGAGGTAGTTGGGATCCCATTTACCAGTTTAACCCTGCCACGTTTGTGTGTCTGTCCCAAGCCAGGTCCTGAACTTCCAACACCATATGTTGTGGTCATTTTCTTGTTCAGTGTGAGTGATTTGATGTGAGAGGTGGTTGGTTTTTTTTTTTTAATATTAGTGATATTATTGACCATCCATGGTTTTAATTTCTTTTCATAATTATCAGAATAATGGAATGCAAGTCTGTCTACATAATTAGGATACTGTAGTACAAGTCTTTTGTTAGTGTACAAATAGGGGCCATCATGTTCATGATCGTATGGTAGTTGAAATTACAACAACCTGTTCAATCAGTGCCTATCACTACTAAAATTGCGAGTTTGAACCCCGTTCATGACGATGTGTACTCAATACAACATTATGTGATAAAGTTTGTCAGTGTCTGTGGTTTTCTTCAGATACTCCGGTTTCATCCATCAATAAAACTGACCGCCACGATAAAACTGAAATATTGTTGAAAGTGGCATTAAACACCATAAACCAAGCCTAAAATAAACCTCAATGTACAAATAATATATCACCACACGATGCATGTTTATTACAGGTGATGGAGAAGATGATGAAATCCTACAGGAAGATGAAAAGAAGTTATGTTTAAGTAAAGGAGAAAAGAGTCATTTAATTGTCTGGGAAGTGACTAGTACTCAGTAACTGTTGTGTAATATATATCTTAAACCAATCATTGACACAATGTACAGTAAAATATGATAAAACTAATTGTGTAATATATGTCTTAAACCAATCATTCAAACATGCCAATATTGTAAAACCATATAAAAATAATTAATTAATCTGTTTTAAAATGTCTAATTTCTCCTCAAAATCAGTGTCTAAGTTAACATAAAGTTTTTTCATGCCACGATATAGCTGAAATATTGCTAAAGTTGGCGTTAAACACCAATCAATCAATCAATACTCAAAATCATTTTCAGAAATGATGAAAATCTATTTATATCAATGAATTTCTGACAATATTAGAATCATTCATTTCTGTTATTTGTGGTAAAACTCGCTATTTAAAATTCAGACGAGGCATTCATTTCTATTTGTGGTAAAACTTGCAGATTAATTTTCAGACAGTGGTCTACTGTTATAGCTCCTGTGTGTATGTTTAATCAATCTGTATCGTAAGTCAGTCCTCAGTTATTCTTGGACAAATTTTATTTATTTGTTTACAGACAAATTTCTGTTGCCAGTCCATTATCATTAGCCAACTTTTTTTTTGAAAACTCAATTTCATTTATTGATTAAACACAAACTGAAAACATGTTGTCATTTAAATGGAATCTTGTTTTTAACGAGAACAATAAACTGTTATTTTTAATTACCGTCAGATGATTAAATTCAATTGACCAATTGCAATGATGCATGGTAGAAATAATTTGATATGGTTTTTTTTAATGTATATAAGAAAATAATTGAAATTTAAGCGTGTTGATACAATAACAGAGATTATAAAGAGAAGGAAGCAAAAATTGTACAATATATGCTTTAACAGAGATGAAAGTTCCTCTGATCAGTGGTGTAATGGGAACGCTCCCCCACTTAAGGTTATAGGAACCACAGTAGGTTCATAACCACCTCTGCTAACTGTGTTTGTGGAGATCTCCCTTAGCTCAGTTGGTAGAGCAGTGGCTTACAATGCATGAGGTCCTAGAATTGAATCCCATCAGGGACATTGCATTTTTTGAATATAAAATATGCTTAACTGTTACAGTGGATTTCCTCTTTTTTGTGCGTAATATTTTTGTATACCTCCACTCCCCGGAGGAGGAGGGGGACTGTTTTACCTCTGTCCGTCCGTCCGTCCAAGATATTTTTCATCGCATTTTTCTCAGCAACTATCGGTGTCAGTAATCTGATATTTGGTCACAAGCTTCATATAGATATGCCATATTGTGGGTAGAGTTTTTGGACCCGTCAGATTCCTACTTCCTGTTTGCCGACTTAGTTGGTTTTTATACACATTGAACATATATGCACATTTTTCGTCACATTTTTCTCAGCAACTATTGATGACACAAATCTGATATTTGGTCACAAGCTTCATATCGGTACCCCATATTGTGGGAAGCGTTTTTGGACCCATCAGATTCCTACTTCCTGTTTGCCGACTTTGTTGATTTTGATACACATTGAACATATATGCTCATTTTTCGTCACATTTTTCTCAGCAAATATTGATGGCAGAAATCTGATATTTCGTTGCAAGCTTCATATAAATACCCCATTTTGTGGGAAGCGTTTTTTGACCCGTCAGATTCCTACTTCCTGTTTGCCGACTTAGTTGGCTTTTATAAACATTTAACATATATGCATATTTTTCGTCGCATTTTTCTCAGCAAATATTGATGACAGGAATCTGATATTTGGTCACAAGCTTCATATAGTTATGCCATATTGTGGGAAGTGTTTTTGGGACCCATATATGCTCATTTTTCATCGCATTTTTCTCAGCAAATATTGATGGCAGAAATCTGATATTTCGTCACAAGCTTCATATAGGTACCCCATTTTGTGGGAATCGTTTTTTGACCTGTCAGATTTCTACTTCCTGTTTGCCAACTTAGTTTGCTTTTATACACATTGAACACATATATGCGGGGGTATCATAAGTGAGCATTAGCTCACAGTTTATCATGTTTAATATGTCAAACATGAGGCTTTAAGGTTTAAGGGCGGATGTATAAAGGTTTTCCTTTATTTTCATTGATGAGCACTTTCCAGTCCTCAAAATGAAAATTTGAATTTACTGGTCCGAATCAAATTCTTGAATTTATTTTTATATAGTTCCAAATAAAAACTGAAAAATTTACTGGTCCAAACAAAGTTTTACTGGGTCTTGGGCCGGAGGACCAGTGCTCATCGTGAGGACTGACTTTCATCTCTGCTTTAAATAACCAGTTTTTTTTCTCTCGTCTAAATCAATATCTCTTCAACATGTAAATAAGATATTCATAGAATTGTTATACTTTCATTTAGCTTAAAGCAATGGTAGGCAAACTAAAATTAGAAACATTGAAATAAACTGATTGAATTAATTACTTAAAATGTCCCCTCAGGACAGACATTGTATTTTACATATGTCTTCATTCCAATACAAGTTTTTACGACAGGATATAATCTAATTATAGATGCTTTTTTCTTGTAATGAAATAACGCAACTCTTGTAAACATCTTAACGAATGGTAAGTTAACTTAATAATATCAAGAAATGGAACAGCTAATAACATAGAGATAAATTATCTATATGGTCCTTATATGATTATTTAATATTGTACTGATAGTCGGTCATCATAAAAATAGGATTTAAATGTCAACTTTAGGAGTGGGAGGTCCTTTTGGAATTTAAAATCTACTCTAGTTATTGATGTTTCTAAAAATACAATTTACATTGTAACTAACTAGACCTTTATGTCAAAATGTTTTAAATGAAATAAAAATAGATAGTGAACCATTTATAGGACAAGAGTGAGAATCAATAGTTATACAAACATGGCACACAAGTTCAGATATATTGATTCCTGTATCAATCTGTAAAACTCTCTAGTAAATTAAGTCTTCTTCTTGCTGATGATGACAAAATTGAAATTTTATATTTTTCAGCTAATAAATTGATCTTGTATGATATTTGAAAATAAATTTAGATTTTTCAGCTAATAAGTTGATCTTGTACGATATTTAAAAATAAATTTAGATTTTTCAGCTAATAAGTTGATCTTGTACGATATTTAAAAATAAATTTAGATTTTTCAGCTAATAAGTTGATCTTGTACGATATTTAAAAATAAATTTAGATTTTTCAGCTAATAAGTTGGTCTTGTACGATATTTAAAAATAAATTTAGATTTTTCTCAATTTTATTTGTTTATGATAATATTTTTATTTTATTTTTTATTTTTATTCTTTTTGAGGGGGTATATAAGAAATAGACAGGAAAAAATGGATATAGTATTTAGTATTTTAAAGAAAGGTATTTTACATTCACAAACAAGATTTAGATTGAATTTGTTAAATATATATATACAATTTGTCTTGTTTTAATATCTACAGAAATTGTCTGATTGTTCCTTGAACTACAATCCATCACAGTTATTTTTCAAAAAAAATCATTTCGGGTTGGGGGGTAGGGGTTCATGTAAGCAATGTTTTTTATACGTTCACTGATTTTTTTCCTTCTGTTGGGGGTGGGTTAATTTTGGCAATTGATAAAATATCATTATTTTATAAATATGGTTAGTGATATTTATAGGCTGCAAAATAATTTATGACCTTTTACCAAGAAAAAGAGAAGACTCCATCATGTATACTGGAATATTCATACATATTATTAATGTTACAAATATTTTACATCCCTGTACCAAGTCACGAAAAAAAAATTGTTGACATACCACACTTGACTTTTATTGTATTTTTGAACTCTTTCTTTAAATTTAAATTAAATGTTTTCATTTTTTTTTCATGTAAAAGGAGATTGAAAGAAAATTATTTCAGAAGAATTTTTTTTTTATTCTTTCAAGAAGTTTTGATAATTTGATGCAACCTTCTGAAACCAAATAAGTAAAAAAAAATTACCAAGTTTTATTTCAGATTGTTTCTGTAATAATTTGTTCTAAGATATTTTTGTACATCACTATTTGCCAATTAATGTTAAAGTCTTTGATTTCTGCATGTGGTGAAGTTTGTTAGTCACTTGCAGCATATCAGCAGTTTTCTTTGGGCACTGCAGTTACAATTACCAATAAATAAAACTGAATGCTACATTGCATGTATAACTGAAATATTTTTTGAAAGTTGTGTTAAACATCCATGAAAATAATTTAAATTGGTTCACAGCCTTGGTATTTTGGAACAAAATGTATTCTAATAAATACTACATACCCGGTAAATAAAAATATTAATTTGTTAAAAATTAAGAATTCTTGTAATTTAATGGGTCATTCATATCCTGATTTGGTTTATCTGCTCAATAATTCTTTGTAAAAACACCATTCATATTTATCTACAGGTAGTTAAAACTCATAATTTAATTTTTGTGGAAAATATCATTATTTTATAAATTCTCAAAAAAATATGATTTAACATGAAGAGATTTTGTTCTAAATGGGTTGTAATGTCTTTTCATTGTACTTCTCCAATAGTTAAAGCCTTAAATAAATATTAATTTAACAGACAAATTATTTTTTACATAAAACAATTGATATTTTCACTGTATAAAAATAATACCGTATCATGTGACAACATTACAAGAATTTTAGAGAATGTAAAAATTCTTAATAAAAATAAAATTTTCATATTTTAATTTCTTGGTAATGGTATAATTCATATTTTATTTGACTTTCCAATCTTTTGATTTTGAGCGTACCTGATGAAGGTTATTCTAGAAACGTGCCGTGCACATTAAATTTGAAATCTACGTTTTTATTCATCAATATCTCATAAGTCTGGTTATATCAGATTTTTTTTATTATTAAAGATAAATTTCTTATTTAGTTTTTAGGTCCATACATGTGGGTACTATATTTCATTTTTCAAAATGAGACAGTATGACAGAGAAATAAATGAACTATTTTGATTGGTTGCCGTCGACGGTGATAGATCGTGGTGACAAGAACAAAACAAATTTCAAGGTCATAATAAAAATATTAATATACGTACGATAAAATAAATTTATTACGTTGAAGAAAAATGTATTCAAGCTTTTTTTAATAATATTTTATGGACATAGCAAAATATTTTAGGGTGTAGGAAAAAAAATATTTGAGCTTAAAATGTGAAATTTTATTTTTATTATTTTTTTAAATATCTGTGATGTTAAAGGCAACTGACATTGGGAAAAATAATAATTACTGGCGATAAATTTTCTTGTTAACGTTCAGAAAAAAAATAAGTGTTTATACCATGGTAGAAAATTAGATAAAAATATAGTCTACTTTTATATAGTAGATACAGTTTTGTTTTTTAAATTATCATTCAATTAACAGCCAATAGAGTCTTTTAGCCGAGTTGCGACTAAGTCGAACTCGGCTTATAATATGGGCAGCGCAATCATTTCCGCACAATATCTTAAGAACAAAATGTCAGATCTAAATGAATCTTGGTACACGCATGCCTGATGGTAAGAGGAGGAAGCCTATTGATATTGAGGTTTGTAGGTCAATGGTCGAGGTCACAAATTCTAAAAATAGAACAAAAATTTGAATTTATTTTTTTCGTTTCCACAAAATATCTTAAGAATGCAATGTTGGATCTAAATGAAACTTTGTACACACATGCCTGATGGTGAGAGGAGGAAGCCTATTGATATTGAGGTTTGTAGGACAAAGGTCAAGGTCACAACTTCTAAAAAAAGAACAACCATTTGATACTTTTTTTGTTTCCGCACGATATCTTAAGAACGAAATATCGAATCTAAATGAATCTTGGTACACACATACCTGATGGTGAGAGGAGGAAGCCTATTGATATTGAGGTTTGTAGGCCAAAGGCATTGTCCATTCATATGTTCGCAACTCGGCTTTCGCACCTTTGGTGCGTTACTGATTTTTTTTATTTTATTATTGTTTTAGGAGTCCTAACAAATAAAAATGAACAATTTCTTTTTAATTTAAAGACAAAATTCTCCACTTTGTATTAATTGTATGTATATTTTATTCAATGATCTGTCATCTTAGTTGATATATTGATGTTAAAAATATACATTTTATTTATATCTCTACAAAGGTTATTATTAGTTTAACAAATAAGTACTGTAGTGGTCTGTTCGTGTTCAAATTTTTCGTTTTTATTTTGGGTTTTTTTTATGATGAGAAAGTTCCTTCAATTGATATTACATTTGCACACATTTGGGGATGGAAAAATGTTTAAAAATTGCCTACAAAATTTTATTACATTTGCATGGTTTTAATATGAGAAATCCATGCGTGGGACAGTTTTAGGGAACCCCTCCAAAGTAGAATAGTATGTAATTTATACAGATCTCCACGACAATATCCTCAATGGAAACTGAGAAATACACAAGAATCTGATAGTAAGAACATTGAGTGTATAATAATGTGTGTTGTTGTCAAGAGGAAGGTTAAGCAGTGTACATAACAACACAACACTACCATGGTTGTTTTAACACTCCCATTGGTGATCAGAGGACTTAGATAGATGGAGGGGGGTGCACTGTATAATAATAAATCATGTGTTAAGTATAATACCCACTTTTTGCTCACAGTGAAGTCATGTGACAAGTCTAGACGAGTATTATGTACAAGAAATCAGATACATTTGTATCAACAATTATAAGGACCATAGAAGGGGTGTGTGTTATACATTATTACTAGCTACATTGTTTATATACAACTTAATACGGTAATTTGTTTGTTTGTTTTATTTGTCTGGTTTTGTTACAAGTAAATATTTTCAATTATTTTTTTTATCTATCCACATGTATGTGGTATTGCTAGAGATATGTTGACTATTATTTAGATTTTATTTGCTGGTTGGAAATAAAATTTGGGCCTGATGTTTTTTGGTGTTTTAAAACATGGGGTTGATACACAAAAGTCAAGTGACAATAGTATTACCAAGTCAACACTCATTTTGTTATGCTAATTAAAAGGAAAATTCATGACGATGTTATCATTCAGAATTGTTTTAACTTATGTTTAAATGAGTTTAACAGATGAAAATGCTAAATTCATTTTCAATTTTTATTATTTTTTTAGTATCTTCATTTACACCCAATATTGTGTTGATATCTAGTCCTTATTATATTAATTTGATAGTTTATATTGTTTATTTATGGAATGTTTCAATTATCTGTTTTTTGTTGTTGATGATGTAATACACAGCATTCCACTTAATTGCATACTGAATATTACAGGAATCTGTTAATTACATACTGAATTTTACAGGAATCTGTGAATTGCATACTGAATTTTACAGGAATCTGTTAATTGCATACTGAATTTTACAGGAATCTGTTAATTGCATACTGAATTTTACAGGAATCTGTTAATTGCATACTGAATTTTACTGGAATCTGTTAATTGCATAGAAATATCTATCTCACAACCACTTCCTGTCTGACATTTACAAACTTGTAATATTAAATTCATATTGGTTATGAGGTATTTTCACAAAATTCTTCTTCATTGCATACAATTTGTGTGCCAAATGAATATATTAATACTGAAAATTAATTTTAATTTTATATTCATTTAGAGTTCTTTCACAAGCTAAAATTAGGTTTTCAGAAAGAATATATGTATCTAAAGTAAATTAACAAAAATATGGTTTTCTCTCAATAATAGCGTCGGGTTACATAATAAATTCCTTTGGAGGATATGCAGTTCAGAGGAATACGTTGTATTTTATTATTTCTTTATACCTGATACACATCCTTTATAACACATTAGATATATCTATAATTCTTCTATCTGCTCAATGTTTAAAATAATATTCATCACATATTTTAAACAATTATATATGTTCCCATGACATGTTTGTATCAGAAGAGCAATGCTACGCAGGCTATATATATATATATAAGTTGTTCAAATTTAAGCATGTAACTTATTTTAAGCTAGTGACGTGTAGATGGTATTTTGTCACTAAAATATTGCACTTTATATTTCACATAAAACCACATTTTTTTCAAAAAAAATTCCAGGGTCATTTCTTGTCCAATTTTGAAAAAAAAATTGTATCAACAAAAGAAAAATTGTATGTAGTTTTCTGTGCTTATTTTGAAGTAATTTTTTTTAATTTGATTTTTTTTTTAATACTCGTGATTTTTAAAAAATACAAACTTTAATTATTTGTCTTCAAAAGTACTTCATTGTATTACATTTTTTGAGGTTCGAAATTTAGTTTTATGTTTAATTCATGAACTCTTAAAATTCTTGAATAATAAAATTATGCTGAAATTATTGTGTAAAAATAAATTTAATTCTGCTTTTATTGATAAAAATGTGATGAAAATTGAAGAAGAACTGACTTGGGAATAAATTTTGTTTAATGTGTGTTTTTGTATGAAATATATAGCAAAATATTTTAATGACACATTACTTTATGCACATTACTGTAGATATTTTTTTTCTGTATTTTTATACTTTATCCTTAAGTTTAAGTAAATACATGTACAATGTATGTGTTGAGATTTGTTAATTAATTTACTTGCCAAGAGAACAAATGACAATTTTTACTAGTACATGTTACTTTCTTGAGAGATTTGATTTGTGTTATGTTTTTATGGTTTGTTTGTATTGTAAAGGGTATGTGGAACAAAAACAAATGACAGTACAAAACATTCCATATTTTAATAAATTGGATGTTAAAAATGTATTTAATTTTTTTTTTTAATTTCCTTTTGAAGTTTTAGATAAAGTAAGACAGACAACAAATTGGTCCCTGAAATCTAAGTACTGTTACTTGATATTAGTGAGTGTAATCTAAGTACCGTTACTTGATATTAGTGAGTGTAATCTAAGAATGTTTGATAGATATATATAATGTGAAAATTACAAATTAAAAAATCTTCTTTTTTAAAATAATAGATGCTAATTTGAAGAATATATTTGTATTTAATGAACCACTGCTTAAATAAGAATTTGTATGGAAAATGGAAGACATTTTATTTTTGAACACACATTTGTTTTGTTTTGTTTTTGAGAGAGAACCTATTACATATTTATACAAGATATGTATATATAAAGACTTTTAAATTCATGATTTTTTTTTTGTTTTATAAATTATCCAATTGGTTCTTGTTAGTGGTCAGGTGGTTCAAAATTTGCCATATTTTCTGGTGACACTGTGAACCAATGGTAGACATCATGTATGAAAGTAAAATTATACTAAACACCTGTTTTTCATTAATTGCACTGTCAAGATCAGATTTGCTCTAGAATTTTTTTTATTTTTGCCAGTTTTCGCTTTCTGTAAAAATTGGGGTCAAATATGACTGGTATTCTATTGAAAATAAATTTAAACTGTAGAATGCAACTGTAAGCCTGCCCCTCTGACTTGTCAGATCACATAAGCTGGTATTATAGGAGTACCATGTTTGCCTGTATATTACACACCTTCTTGATAAGAAAACCATTCTGACAGTCTGGGGTTGAGTATCATAGAAAAGAAATCTATAGTTCAATTCTTCTATATGTCAGTTTAGGCTAACCCACTTGTTCGAAGCCCGGGACATCTTAAACTGGATTCGGGCAAGTAGGTGAAAATAAATTAAAGTAAAGACAGATATGTTATTGAATGGACCACTGATATGATGCTTATTATACATCAATGTGTG
Source organism: Bathymodiolus septemdierum (assembly GCA_963383655.1). NCBI lineage: Eukaryota > Metazoa > Mollusca > Bivalvia > Mytilida > Modiolidae > Bathymodiolus > Bathymodiolus septemdierum. The sequence continues at coordinate 7,812,606 of OY726524.1, forward strand.
CTATATGCACAGCCAAGTACGATAAGCCTAGCAAAGAAGTTTCTGCTTATGCTCCATAGCAAATGTTAATATTTCTAGTAGCTTGTCAAATAGAGGTACAACATCAGCTGTTCAAGATAGACAAATCTCAATTCTCATATTATCAATATCTCAGATATAAACATGGAAATTATTATTATGAAGCTTTCTGAATCAATTGATTGAAATAAATCCATCAATATAGGGATATACAATGTTGATAAAAAGGATGGATTAATTGGGTATCATTTGATGGCTACCCATCTTGTGTTGGATAATAATCATTGCTAAATTATAAAATTATATATGGCTATTATGTGGTATTTACATACTAGATATACAAATTACAATAAAATCCTCATTACCAAGTCAATATTGTTGTCTTATAAATGATTTTATGCCATTCTCTTTCATGTATTTTCTTTTTAAAATTCATTGTCTGGTCTAATATGGGTGCCGTCGTGATCGTATGGTAGTTGGATTTACAACTACATATGCAAGCAGTACCTATCATCACTAACGTTGTGAGTTCAAATCTCACTCCGGCGATACAGCAATATGTGATCAAGTTTGTCAGTGACCTGCGGCAGATCAGCGGTTTTCTCTGGGTATGATATAACTGAAATATTGTTGAAAGTGGCGTTACACACCATAAACCAAACCTGGACTAATATTAATGGGAGATGTCCTATAGTAGTTACATTTACTCTCACTACACTCGTCGCTGGTCGGCCAATTCCGTTCCAGGAGCAGATTCATCCGATGTTTTCTGAGTGTTGTCCATCACTGCTTGATTCACGGCCGTGGCATGGTGTACTGGATACATGTGACCAGATCAGTGGTTTTCTCTTAGTATATGTATTTCCATTTCCTGTAACAATTATAACTTAACAGACTTTGGAATGCCATATGTATATCTAGTCTGATTTCGAACAATAGTATGTAATAGGTTCATGCCGACGGAAAAAAGAACAGCAAACATATAATTTTCATATTGATGATCTCGGCTGTACCAAGTATTAACATGTTTGTATCATCTCACAAAACCATAACATTAGATGCCCAGGCAGTCCCAACATGTATATACATTTGTAGTTAACTTTTAATTGTAAATAAGCCTCATGAAATCATTATCCCACACACTTGATTAGTTCAACTAAAATGTGCAGTCCAAAGTCATTGCATAATCTTCAACATGATGAAGGAGGCAATTACATGGCAGAAACAGAAATATTGTAATCGAGAAATGAGGTACGAAAATTCAATATAAGATTGGGGGCATTTCGTTTTTCATTTCCTGCCATTTTGACCAGTTTTATCTCGTATTTATATTTTCCAAACAGTTTTATTGATCAAAATCTGTATTAAAAAAAAAAAATGCTTTGGTATCGGTAATTTGGGCATTTTGTTTTTGATCACGACCAGTGGTATTTTTAGGTATCGAGGAACTTACTTTGGTACTGAAAATTATCTGTCAGTGTGAAGTCAAAAACTTTAATATCAGTTCACACGAGTTTGAAAACAAGAAGTGTATTATGACCAATTCCACTTTCAACAATATTTCAGTTATACCATGGAGTTACAGGAAACCGAAATATCTAGAGAAACCCTCACACATGCCGAAATCTGAATATCAGGAGAAAACCACACACCTGCCGCACAGAGGCGATCGATAGGAGATATTATATATTTTATAATCTCGTTTTGCACCTGTGACCTTCCGTATAAAAAATCTCGAATCGCACAAAAAATTAACAGATAGAGTTACCAGGAAAGGATCATTAATGTAATGAATACGAGAGACTATCCAACATTACACTTAAGACTCAAATTTAAGTAAATGAGCAACGCTTTTATTACTGCTCTACATTTGACAGTGAAAGATGAGTCATACCCTAAGCTGAGTGATATTGTCCCTAGTCTGCTGTCGAAAGACCCTAAGCTGAGTGATATTGTCCCTAGTCTGCTGTCGAAAGACCCTAAGCTGAGTGATATTGTCCCTAGTCTACTGTTGAAAGGCCCTAAGCTGAGTGATATTGTCCCTAGTCTGCTGTTGAAAGGCCCTAAGCTGAGTGATATTGTCCCTAGTCTGCTGTCGAAAGACCCTAAGCTGAGTGATATTGTCCCTAGTCTGCTGTCGAAAGACCCTAAGCTGAGTGATATTGTCCCTAGTCTACTGTTGAAAGGCCCTAAGCTGAGTGATATTGTCCCTAGTCTGCTGTTGAAAGGCCCTAAGCTGAGTCATATTGTCCCTAGTCTGCTGTCGAAAGACCCTAAGCTGAGTGATATTGTCCCTAGTCTACTGTTGAAAGACCCTAAGCTGAGTGATATTATCCCTAGTCTGCTGTTGAAAAGCCCTAAGCTGAGTGATATTGTCCCTAGTCTGCTGTTGAAAGGCCCTAAGCTGAGTGATATTGTCCCTAGTCTGCTGTTGAAAGACCCTAAGCTGAGTGATATTGTCCCTAGTCTATTGTTGAAAGGCCCTAAGCTGAGTGATATTGTCCCTAGTCTACTGTTGAAAGGCCCTAAGCTGAGTGATATTGTCCCTAGTCTACTGTTGAAAGGCCCTAAGCTGAGTGATGTTGTCCCTAGTCTGCTGTTGAAAGACCCTAAGCTGAGTGATATTGTCACTAGTCTGCTGTTGAAAGACCCTAAGCTGAGTGATATTGTCCCTAGTCTGCTGTTGAAAGGCCCTAAGCTGAGTGATATTGTCTCTAGTCTGCTGTTGAAAGACCCTAAGCTGAGTGATATTGTCCTTAGTCTGCTGTTGAAAGGCCCTAAGCTGAGTGATATTGTCCCTAGTCTGCTGTTGAAAGGTCCTAAGCTGAGTGATATTGTCCCTAGTCTACTGTTGAAAGGCCCTAAGCTGAGTGCTATTATCCCTAGTCTGCTGTTGAAAGGCCCTAAGCTGAGTGATATTGTCCCTAGTCTGCTGTTGAAAGGCCCTAAGCTGAGTGATATTGTCCCTAGTCTGCTGTTGAAAGACCCTAAGCTGAGTGATATTGTCCCTAGTCTGCTGTTGAAAGGCCCTAAACTGAGTGATATTGTCTCTAGTATGCTGTTGAAAGGCCCTAAGCTGAGTGATATTGTCCCTAGTCTGCTGTTGAAAGGCCCTAAGCTGAGTGATATTGTCCCTAGTCTACTGTTGAAAGGACCTAAGCTGAGTGATATTGTCCCTAGTCTGCTGTTGAAAGACCCTAAGCTGAATGATATTGTCTCTAGTCTACTGTTGAAAGGTCCTAAGCTGAGTGATATTGTCCCTAATCTACTGTTGAAAGGCCCTAAGCTGAGTGATATTGTCCATAGTCTACTGTTGAAAGGCCCTAAGCTGAGTGATATTGTCCCTAGTCTGCTGTTGAAAGGCCCTAAGCTGAGTGATATTGTCCCTAGTCTCCTGTTGAAAGACCCTAAGCTGAGTGATATTGTCACTAGTCTGCTGTTGAAAGACCCTAAGCTGAGTGATATTGTCCTTAGTCTACTGTTGAAAGGACCTAAGCTGAGTGATATTGTCCCTAGTCTGCTGTTGAAAACCCTAAGCTGAGTGATATTGTCCCTAGTCTGCTGTTGAAAGGCCCTAAGCTGAGTGATATTGTCCCTAGTCTGCTGTTGAAAGGCCCTAAGCTGAGTGATATTGTCCCTAGTCTGCTGTTGAAAGGCCCTAAGCTGAGTGATATTGTCCCTAGTCTGCTGTTGAAAGACCCTAAGCTGAGTGATATTGTCCCTAGTCTACTGTTGAAAGGCCCTAAGCTGAGTGATATTATCCCTAGTCTGCTGTTGAAAGGCCCTAAGCTGAGTGATATTGTCCCTAGTCTACTGTTGAAAGGCCCTAAGCTGAGTGATATTGTCTCTAGTCTGCTGTTGAAAGACCCTAAGCTGAGTGATATTATCCCTATTCTGCTGTTGAAAAGCCCTAAGCTGAGTGATATTGTCCCTAGTCTGCTGTTGAAAGGCCCTAAGCTGAGTGATATTGTCCCTAGTCTGCTGTTGAAAGACCCTAAGCTGAGTGATATTGTCCCTAGTCTATTGTTGAAAGGCCCTAAGCTGAGTGATATTGTCCCTAGTCTACTGTTGAAAGGCCCTAAGCTGAGTGATATTGTCCCTAGTCTACTGTTGAAAGGCCCTAAGCTGAGTGATGTTGTCCCTAGTCTGCTGTTGAAAGGCCCTAAGCTGAGTGATATTGTCTCTAGTCTGCTGTTGAAAGACCCTAAGCTGAGTGATATTGTCCTTAGTCTGCTGTTGAAAGGCCCTAAGCTGAGTGATATTGTCCCTAGTCTGCTGTTGAAAGGTCCTAAGCTGAGTGATATTGTCCCTAGTCTACTGTTGAAAGGCCCTAAGCTGAGTGCTATTATCCCTAGTCTGCTGTTGAAAGGCCCTAAGCTGAGTGATATTGTCCCTAGTCTGCTGTTGAAAGGCCCTAAGCTGAGTGATATTGTCCCTAGTCTGCTGTTGAAAGACCCTAAGCTGAGTGATATTGTCCCTAGTCTGCTGTTGAAAGGCCCTAAACTGAGTGATATTGTCTCTAGTATGCTGTTGAAAGGCCCTAAGCTGAGTGATATTGTCCCTAGTCTGCTGTTGAAAGGCCCTAAGCTGAGTGATATTGTCCCTAGTCTACTGTTGAAAGGACCTAAGCTGAGTGATATTGTCCCTAGTCTGCTGTTGAAAGACCCTAAGCTGAATGATATTGTCTCTAGTCTACTGTTGAAAGGTCCTAAGCTGAGTGATATTGTCCCTAATCTACTGTTGAAAGGCCCTAAGCTGAGTGATATTGTCCATAGTCTACTGTTGAAAGGCCCTAAGCTGAGTGATATTGTCCCTAGTCTGCTGTTGAAAGGCCCTAAGCTGAGTGATATTGTCCCTAGTCTCCTGTTGAAAGACCCTAAGCTGAGTGATATTGTCACTAGTCTGCTGTTGAAAGACCCTAAGCTGAGTGATATTGTCCTTAGTCTACTGTTGAAAGGACCTAAGCTGAGTGATATTGTCCCTAGTCTCCTGTTGAAAACCCTAAGCTGAGTGATATTGTCCCTAGTCTGCTGTTGAAAGGCCCTAAGCTGAGTGATATTGTCCCTAGTCTGCTGTTGAAAGGCCCTAAGCTGAGTGATATTGTCCCTAGTCTGCTGTTGAAAGGCCCTAAGCTGAGTGATATTGTCCCTAGTCTGCTGTTGAAAGACCCTAAGCTGAGTGATATTGTCCCTAGTCTACTGTTGAAAGGCCCTAAGCTGAGTGATATTATCCCTAGTCTGCTGTTGAAAGGCCCTAAGCTGAGTGATATTGTCCCTAGTCTACTGTTGAAAGGCCCTAAGCTGAGTGATATTGTCTCTAGTCTGCTGTTGAAAGACCCTAAGCTGAGTGATATTATCCCTATTCTGCTGTTGAAAAGCCCTAAGCTGAGTGATATTGTCCCTAGTCTGCTGTTGAAAGGCCCTAAGCTGAGTGATATTGTCCCTAGTCTGCTGTTGAAAGACCCTAAGCTGAGTGATATTGTCCCTAGTCTATTGTTGAAAGGCCCTAAGCTGAGTGATATTGTCCCTAGTCTACTGTTGAAAGGCCCTAAGCTGAGTGATATTGTCCCTAGTCTACTGTTGAAAGGCCCTAAGCTGAGTGATGTTGTCCCTAGTCTGCTGTTGAAAGGCCCTAAACTGAGTGATATTGTCTCTAGTATGCTGTTGAAAGGCCCTAAGCTGAGTGATATTGTCTCTAGTATGCTGTTGAAAGGCCCTAAGCTAAGTGATATTGTCCCTAGTCTGCTGTTGAAAGGCCCTAAGCTGAGTGATATTGTCCCTAGTCTGCTGTTGAAAGGCCCCAAGCTGAATGATATTGTCCGTAGTCTGCTGTTGAAAGACCCTAAGCTGAGTGATATTGTCCCTAGTCTGCTGTTGAAAGACCCTAAGCTGAGTGATATTGTCCCTAGTCTGCTGTTGAAAGACCCTAAGCTGAATGATATTGTCCCTAGTCTGCTGTTGAAAGGACCTAAGCTGAGTGATATTGTCCCTAGTCTGCTGTTGAAAGGCCCTAAACTGAGTGATATTGTCTCTAGTATGCTGTTGAAAGGCCCTAAGCTGAGTGATATTGTCCCTAGTCTGCTGTTGAAAGGCCCTAAGCTGAGTGACATTGTCCCTAATCGACTGTTGAAAGGTCCTAAGCTGAGTGATATTGTCTCTAGTCTGCGGTTGAAAGGCCCTAAACTGAGTGATATTGTCTCTAGTCTGTTGTTGAAAGACCCTAAGCTGAGTGATATTGTCACTAGTCTGCTGTTGAAAGACCCTAAGCTGAGTGATATTGTCCCTAGTCTGCTGTTGAAAGGCCCTAAACTGAGTGATATTGTCTCTAGTCTGCTGTTGAAAGACCCTAAGCTGAGTGATATTGTCCTTAGTCTGCTGTTGAAAGGCCCTAAGCTGAGTGATATTGTCCCTAGTCTGCTGTTGAAAGGTCCTAAGCTGAGTGATATTGTCCCTAGTCTACTGTTGAAAGGCCCTAAGCTGAGTGCTATTATCCCTAGTCTGCTGTTGAAAGACCCTAAGCTGAGTGATATTGTCCCTAGTCTGCTGTTGAAAGGCCCTAAGCTGAGTGATATTGTCCCTAGTCTGCTGTTGAAAGACCCTAAGCTGAGCGATATTGTCCCTAGTCTGCTGTTGAAAGGACCTAAGCTGAGTGATATTGTCCCTAGTCTACTGTTGAAAGGACCTAAGCTGAGTGATATTGTCCCTAGTCTGCTGTTGAAAGACACTAAGCTGAGTGATATTGTCCCTAGTCTACTGTTGAAAGGACCTAAGCTGAGTGATATTGTCCCTAGTCTGCTGTTGAAAGGCCCTAAGCTAAGTGATATTGTCACTAGTCTACTGTTGAAAGGCCCTAAGCTGAGTGATATTGTCCCTAGTCTGCTGTTGAAAGACCCTAAGCTGAGTGATAGTGTCACTAGTCTACTGTTGAAAGGCCCTAAGCTGAGTGATATTGTCCCTAGTCTGCTGTTGAAAGACCCTAAGCTGAGTGATATTGTCCCTAGTCTGCTGTTGAAAGACCCTAAGCTGAGTGATATTGTCCCTAGTCTGCTGTTGAAAGGCCCTAAGCTAAGTGATATTGTCACTAGTCTACTGTTGAAAGACCCTAAGCTGAGTGATATTGTCCCTAGTCTGCTGTTGAAAGACCCTAAGCTGAGTGATAGTGTCACTAGTCTACTGTTGAAAGACCCTAAGCTGAGTGATATTGTCCCTAGTCTGCTGTTGAAAGACCCTAAGCTGAGTGATATTGTCCCTAGTCTGCTGTTGAAAGGCCCTAAGTTGTGTGGTATTGTCCCTAGTCTACTGTTGAAAGACCCTAAGCTGAGTGATATTGTCCCAAGTCTGCTGTTGAAAGACCCTAAGCTGAGTGATATTGTCCCTAGTCTGCTGTTGAAAGGCCCTAAACTGAGTGATATTGTCTCTAGTATGCTTTTGAAAGGTCCTAAGCTAAGTGATATTGTCCCTAGTCTGCTGTTGAAAGGCCCTACGCTGAGTGATATTGTCCCTAGTCTACTGTTGAAAGGACCTAAGCTGAGTGATATTGTCCCTAGTCTGCTGTTGAAAGACCCTAAGCTGAGTGATATTGTCCCTAGTCTACTGTTGAAAGGCCCTAAGCTGAGTGATATTGTCCCTAGTCTATTGTTGAAAGGCCCTAAGCTGAGTGATATTGTCTCTAGTCTGCTGTTGAAAGACCCTAAGCTGAGTGATATTATCCCTAGTCTGCTGTTGAAAGGTCCTAAGCTGAGTGATATTGTCCCTAGTCTGCTGTTGAAAGGCCCTAAGCTGAGTGATATTGTCCCTAGTCTGCTGTTGAAAGACCCTAAGCTGAGTGATATTGTCCCTGGTCTACTGTTGAAAAGCCCTAAGCTGAGTGATGTTGTCCCTAGTCTACTGTTGAAAGGCCCTAAGCTGAGTGATGTTGTCCCTAGTCTGCTGTTGAAAGGCCCTAAGCTGAGTGATATTGTCTCTAGTCTGCTGTTGAAAGGCCCTAAGCTAAGTGATATTGTCCCTAGTCTGCTGTTGAACGGCCCTACGCTGAGTGATATTGTCCCTAGTCTACTGTTGAAAGGACCTAAGCTGAGTGATATTGTCCCTAGTCTGCTGTTGAAAGACCCTAAGCTGAGTGATATTGTCCCTAGTCTGCTGTTGAAAGGCCCTAAGCTGAGTGATATTGTCCCTAGTCTATTGTTGAAAGGCCCTAAGCTGAGTGATATTGTCTCTAGTCTGCTGTTGAAAGACCCTAAGCTGAGTGATATTATCCCTAGTCTGCTGTTGAAAGGTCCTAAGCTGAGTGATATTGTCCCTAGTCTGCTGTTGAAAGGCCCTAAACTGAGTGATATTGTCCCTAGTCTGCTGTTGAAAGACCCTAAGCTGAGTGATATTGTCCCTAGTCTACTGTTGAAAGGCCCTAAGCTGAGTGATATTGTCCCTAGTCTACTGTTGAAAGGCCCTAAGCTGAGTGATGTTGTCCCTAGTCTGCTGTTGAAAGGCCCTAAGCTGAGTGATATTGTCTCTAGTATGCTGTTGAAAGGCCCTAAGCTAAGTGATATTGTCCCTAGTCTGCTGTTGAAAGGCCCTACGCTGAGTGATATTGTCCCTAGTCTACTGTTGAAAGGACCTAAGCTGAGTGATATTGTCCCTAGTCTGCTGTTGAAAGACCCTAAGCTGAGTGATATTGTCCCTAGTCTGCTGTTGAAAGGCCCTAAGCTGAGTGATATTGTCCCTAGTCTATTGTTGAAAGGCCCTAAGCTGAGTGATATTGTCCCTAGTCTGCTGTTGAAAGACCCTAAGCTGAGTGATATTGTCCCTAGTCTGCTGTTGAAAGGCCCTAAGCTGAGTGATATTGTCCCTAGTCTATTGTTGAAAGGCCCTAAGCTGAGTGATATTGTCTCTAGTCTGCTGTTGAAAGACCCTAAGCTGAGTGATATTATCCCTAGTCTGCTGTTGAAAGGTCCTAAGCTGAGTGATATTGTCCCTAGTCTGCTGTTGAAAGGCCCTAAACTGAGTGATATTGTCCCTAGTCTGCTGTTGAAAGACCCTAAGCTGAGTGATATTGTCCCTAGTCTACTGTTGAAAGGCCCTAAGCTGAGTGATATTGTCCCTAGTCTACTGTTGAAAGGCCCTAAGCTGAGTGATGTTGTCCCTAGTCTGCTGTTGAAAGGCCCTAAGCTGAGTGATATTGTCCATAGTCTACTGTTGAAAGGCCCTAAGCTAAGTGATATTGTCCCTAGTCTGCTGTTGAAAGGACCTAAGCTGAGTGATATTATCCCTAGTCTACTGTTGAAAGACCCTAAGCTGAGTGATATTATCCCTAGTCTGCTGTTGAAAGGCCCTAAACTGAGTGATATTGTCCATAGTCTACTGTTGAAAGGCCCTAAGCTAAGTGATATTGTCCCTAGTCTGCTGTTGAAAGGCCCTAAGCTGAATGATATTGTCCCTAGTCTGCTGTTGAAAGGACCTAAGCTGAGTGATATTGTCCCTAGTCTGCTGTTGAAAGGCCCTAAACTGAGTGATATTGTCTCTAGTATGCTGTTGAAAGGCCCTAAGCTGAGTGATATTGTCCCTAGTCTGCTGTTGAAAGGCCCTAAGCTGAGTGACATTGTCCCTAATCTACTGTTGAAAGGTCCTAAGCTGAGTGATATTGTCTCTAGTCTGCGGTTGAAAGGCCCTAAACTGAGTGATATTGTCTCTAGTCTGTTGTTGAAAGACCCTAAGCTGAGTGATATTGTCACTAGTCTGCTGTTGAAAGACCCTAAGCTGAGTGATATTGTCCCTAGTCTGCTGTTGAAAGGCCCTAAACTGAGTGATATTGTCTCTAGTCTGCTGTTGAAAGACCCTAAGCTGAGTGATATTGTCCTTAGTCTGCTGTTGAAAGGCCCTAAGCTGAGTGATATTGTCCCTAGTCTGCTGTTGAAAGGTCCTAAGCTGAGTGATATTGTCCCTAGTCTACTGTTGAAAGGCCCTAAGCTGAGTGCTATTATCCCTAGTCTGCTGTTGAAAGACCCTAAGCTGAGTGATATTGTCCCTAGTCTGCTGTTGAAAGGCCCTAAGCTGAGTGATATTGTCCCTAGTCTGCTGTTGAAAGACCCTAAGCTGAGCGATATTGTCCCTAGTCTGCTGTTGAAAGGACCTAAGCTGAGTGATATTGTCCCTAGTCTACTGTTGAAAGGACCTAAGCTGAGTGATATTGTCCCTAGTCTGCTGTTGAAAGACACTAAGCTGAGTGATATTGTCCCTAGTCTACTGTTGAAAGGACCTAAGCTGAGTGATATTGTCCCTAGTCTGCTGTTGAAAGGCCCTAAGCTAAGTGATATTGTCACTAGTCTACTGTTGAAAGGCCCTAAGCTGAGTGATATTGTCCCTAGTCTGCTGTTGAAAGACCCTAAGCTGAGTGATAGTGTCACTAGTCTACTGTTGAAAGGCCCTAAGCTGAGTGATATTGTCCCTAGTCTGCTGTTGAAAGACCCTAAGCTGAGTGATATTGTCCCTAGTCTGCTGTTGAAAGACCCTAAGCTGAGTGATATTGTCCCTAGTCTGCTGTTGAAAGGCCCTAAGCTAAGTGATATTGTCACTAGTCTACTGTTGAAAGACCCTAAGCTGAGTGATATTGTCCCTAGTCTGCTGTTGAAAGACCCTAAGCTGAGTGATAGTGTCACTAGTCTACTGTTGAAAGACCCTAAGCTGAGTGATATTGTCCCTAGTCTGCTGTTGAAAGACCCTAAGCTGAGTGATATTGTCCCTAGTCTGCTGTTGAAAGGCCCTAAGTTGTGTGGTATTGTCCCTAGTCTACTGTTGAAAGACCCTAAGCTGAGTGATATTGTCCCAAGTCTGCTGTTGAAAGACCCTAAGCTGAGTGATATTGTCCCTAGTCTGCTGTTGAAAGGCCCTAAACTGAGTGATATTGTCTCTAGTATGCTTTTGAAAGGTCCTAAGCTAAGTGATATTGTCCCTAGTCTGCTGTTGAAAGGCCCTACGCTGAGTGATATTGTCCCTAGTCTACTGTTGAAAGGACCTAAGCTGAGTGATATTGTCCCTAGTCTGCTGTTGAAAGACCCTAAGCTGAGTGATATTGTCCCTAGTCTACTGTTGAAAGGCCCTAAGCTGAGTGATATTGTCCCTAGTCTATTGTTGAAAGGCCCTAAGCTGAGTGATATTGTCTCTAGTCTGCTGTTGAAAGACCCTAAGCTGAGTGATATTATCCCTAGTCTGCTGTTGAAAGGTCCTAAGCTGAGTGATATTGTCCCTAGTCTGCTGTTGAAAGGCCCTAAGCTGAGTGATATTGTCCCTAGTCTGCTGTTGAAAGACCCTAAGCTGAGTGATATTGTCCCTGGTCTACTGTTGAAAAGCCCTAAGCTGAGTGATGTTGTCCCTAGTCTACTGTTGAAAGGCCCTAAGCTGAGTGATGTTGTCCCTAGTCTGCTGTTGAAAGGCCCTAAGCTGAGTGATATTGTCTCTAGTCTGCTGTTGAAAGGCCCTAAGCTAAGTGATATTGTCCCTAGTCTGCTGTTGAACGGCCCTACGCTGAGTGATATTGTCCCTAGTCTACTGTTGAAAGGACCTAAGCTGAGTGATATTGTCCCTAGTCTGCTGTTGAAAGACCCTAAGCTGAGTGATATTGTCCCTAGTCTGCTGTTGAAAGGCCCTAAGCTGAGTGATATTGTCCCTAGTCTATTGTTGAAAGGCCCTAAGCTGAGTGATATTGTCTCTAGTCTGCTGTTGAAAGACCCTAAGCTGAGTGATATTATCCCTAGTCTGCTGTTGAAAGGTCCTAAGCTGAGTGATATTGTCCCTAGTCTGCTGTTGAAAGGCCCTAAACTGAGTGATATTGTCCCTAGTCTGCTGTTGAAAGACCCTAAGCTGAGTGATATTGTCCCTAGTCTACTGTTGAAAGGCCCTAAGCTGAGTGATATTGTCCCTAGTCTACTGTTGAAAGGCCCTAAGCTGAGTGATGTTGTCCCTAGTCTGCTGTTGAAAGGCCCTAAGCTGAGTGATATTGTCTCTAGTATGCTGTTGAAAGGCCCTAAGCTAAGTGATATTGTCCCTAGTCTGCTGTTGAAAGGCCCTACGCTGAGTGATATTGTCCCTAGTCTACTGTTGAAAGGACCTAAGCTGAGTGATATTGTCCCTAGTCTGCTGTTGAAAGACCCTAAGCTGAGTGATATTGTCCCTAGTCTGCTGTTGAAAGGCCCTAAGCTGAGTGATATTGTCCCTAGTCTATTGTTGAAAGGCCCTAAGCTGAGTGATATTGTCCCTAGTCTGCTGTTGAAAGACCCTAAGCTGAGTGATATTGTCCCTAGTCTGCTGTTGAAAGGCCCTAAGCTGAGTGATATTGTCCCTAGTCTATTGTTGAAAGGCCCTAAGCTGAGTGATATTGTCTCTAGTCTGCTGTTGAAAGACCCTAAGCTGAGTGATATTATCCCTAGTCTGCTGTTGAAAGGTCCTAAGCTGAGTGATATTGTCCCTAGTCTGCTGTTGAAAGGCCCTAAGCTGAGTGATATTGTCCCTAGTCTGCTGTTGAAAGACCCTAAGCTGAGTGATATTGTCCCTAGTCTACTGTTGAAAGGCCCTAAGCTGAGTGATATTGTCCCTAGTCTACTGTTGAAAGGCCCTAAGCTGAGTGATGTTGTCCCTAGTCTGCTGTTGAAAGGCCCTAAGCTGAGTGATATTGTCTCTAGTATGCTGTTGAAAGGCCCTAAGCTAAGTGATATTGTCCCTAGTCTGCTGTTGAAAGGCCCTAAGCTGAGTGATATTGTCCATAGTCTACTGTTGAAAGGCCCTAAGCTGAGTGATATTGTCCCTAGTCTACTGTTGAAAGGCCCTAAGCTGAGTGATATTATCCCTAGTCTGCTGTTGAAAGGCCCTAAACTGAGTGATATTGTCCATAGTCTACTGTTGAAAGGCCCTAAGCTAAGTGATATTGTCCCTAGTCTGCTGTTGAAAGGACCTAAGCTGAGTGATATTATCCCTAGTCTACTGTTGAAAGACCCTAAGCTGAGTGATATTATCCCTAGTCTGCTGTTGAAAGGCCCTAAACTGAGTGATATTGTCCATAGTCTACTGTTGAAAGGCCCTAAGCTAAGTGATATTGTCCCTAGTCTGCTGTTGAAAGGCCCTAAGCTGAGTGATATTGTCCATAGTCTACTGTTGAAAGGCCCTAAGCTGAGTGATATTGTCCCTAGTCTACTGTTGAAAGGCCCTAAGCTGAATGATATTGTCCCTAGTCTACTGTTGAAAGACCCTAAGCTGAGTGATATTATCCCTAGTCTGCTGTTGAAAGGCCCTAAACTGAGTGATATTGTCCCTAGTCTGCTGTTGAAAGACCCTAAGCTGAATGATATTGTCCCTAGTCTGCTGTTGAAAGGACCTAAGCTGAGTGATATTGTCCCTAGTCTACTGTTGAAAGACCCTAAGCTGAGTGATATTGTCCCTAGTCTGCTGTTGAAAGGCCCTAAACTGAGTGATATTGTCTCTAGTATGCTGTTGAAAGGCCCTAAGCTAAGTGATATTGTCCCTAGTCTGCTGTTGAAAGGCCCTACGCTGAGTGATATTGTCCCTAATCTACTGTTGAAAGGACCTAAGCTGAGTGATATTGTCCCTAGTCTGCTGTTGAAAGACCCTAAGCTGAGTGATATTGTCCCTAGTCTGCTGTTGAAAGGCCCTAAGCTGAGTGATATTGTCTCTAGTCTGCTGTTGAAAGACCTTAAGCTGAGTGATATTATCTCTAGTCTGCTGTTGAAAGGTCCTAAGCTGAGTGATATTGTCCCTAGTCTGCTGTTGAAAGGTCCTAAGCTGAGTGATATTGTCCCTAGTCTGCTGTTGAAAGACCCTAAGCTGAGTGATATTGTCCCTAGTCTGCTGTTGAAAGGCCCTAAGCTGAGTGATATTGTCCCTAGTCTGCTGTTGAAAGACCCTAAGCTGAGTGATATTGTCCCTAGTCTACTGTTGAAAGGCCCTAAGCTGAGTGATATTGTCCCTAGTCTACTGTTGAAAGGCCCTAACCTGAGTGATGTTGTCCCTAGTCTGCTGTTGAAAGGCCCTAAGCTGAGTGATATTGTCCCTAGTCTACTGTTGAAAGGCCCTAAGCTGAGTGATATTGTCCCTAGTCTGCTGTTGAAAGGCCCTAAGCTAAGTGATATTGTCCCTAGTCTGCTGTTGAAAGGCCCTAAGCTGAGTGATATTGTCCCTAGTCTACTGTTGAAAGGCCCTAAGCTGAGTGATATTGTCCCTAGTCTGCTGTTGAAAGGCCCTAAACTGAGTGATATTGTCCCTAGTCTGCTGTTGAAAGGCCCTAAACTGAGTGATATTGTCCCTAGTCTCCGGTTGAAAGGTCCTAAGCTGAGTGATATTGTCCCTAGTCTGCTGTTGAAAGACCCTAAGCTGAGTGATATTGTCCCTAGTCTGCTGTTGAAAGGCCCTAAACTGATTGATATTGTCTCTAGTCTGCTGTTGAAAGACCCTAAGCTGAGTGATATTGTCCTTAATCTGCTGTTGAAAGGCCCTAAGCTGAGTGATATTGTCCCTAGTCTGCTGTTGAAAGGCCCTAAGCTGAGTGATACTATCCCTAGTCTGCTGTTGAAAGGCCCTAAGCTGAGTGATATTGTCCATAGTCTGCTGTTGAAAGACCCTAAGCTGAGTGATATTGTCCCTAGTCTGCTGTTGAAAGACCCTAAGCTGAGTGATATTGTCCCTAGTCTGCTGTTAAAAGGCCCTAAGCTGAGTGATATTGTCCCTAGTCTCCTGTTGAAAGACCCTAAGCTGAGTGATATTGTCCCTAGTCTGCTGTTGAAAGGCCCTAAGCTGAGTGATATTGTCCCTAGTCTACTGTTGAAAGACCCTAAGCTGAGTGATATTGTCCCGTCTACTGTTGAAAGGCCCTAAGCTGAGTGATATTGTCCCTAGTCTGCTGTTGAAAGGCCCTAAGCTGAGTGATATTGTCCCTAGTCTACTGTTGAAAGGTCCTAAGCTGAGTGATATTGTCCCTAGTCTGCTGTTGAAAGGCCCTAAGCTGAGTGATATTGTCCCTAGTCTGCTGTTGAAAGGCCCTAAGCTGAGTGATATTGTCCCTAATCTGCTGTTGAAAGGCCCTAAGCTGAGTGATATTGTCCCTAGTCTGCTGTTGAAAGACCCTAAACTGGGTGATATTGTCCCTAGTCTGCTGTTGAAAGGCCCTAAGCTGAGTGATATTATCCCTAGTCTACTGTTGAAAGGCCCTAAGCTGAGTGATTTTGTCCCTAGTCTGCTGTTGAAAGGCCCTAAGCTGAGTGATATTATCCCTAGTCTACTGTTGAAAGATCCTAAGCTGAGTGATATTATCCCTAGTCTGCTGTTGAAAGGTCCTAAGCTGAGTGATAATGTTCCTAGTCTGCTGTTGAAAGGCCCTAAGCTGAGTGATATTGTCCCTAGTCTGCTGTTGAAAGGTCCTAAGCTGCGTGATATTGTCCCTAGTCTGCTGTTGAAAGGCCCTAAGCTGAGTGATATTGTTCCTAGTCTACTGTTGAAAGACCCTAAGCTGAGTGATATTGTCCCTAGTCTACTGTTGAAAGGCCCTAAGCTGAGTGATATTGTCCCTAGTCTGCTGTTGAAAGGTCCTAAGCTGAGTGATATTGTCCCTAGTCTACTGTTGAAAGGCCCTAAGCTGAGTGATATTGTCTCTAGTCTGCTGTTGAAAGACCCTAAGCTGAGTGATATTGTCTCTAGTCTGCTGTTAAAAGACCCTAAGCTGAGTGATATTGTCTCTAGTCTGCTGTTGAAAGACCCTAAGCTGAGTGATATTATCCCTAGTCTGCTGTTGAAAGGCCCTAAGCTGAGTGATATTGTCCCTAGTCTGCTGTTGAAAGACCCTAAGCTGAGTGATATTGTCCCTAGTCTGCTGTTGAAAGACCCTAAGCTGAGTGATATTGTCCCTAGTTTGCTGTTGAAAGGTCCTAAGCTGAGTGATATTGTCCCTAGTCTGCTGTTGAAAGGCCCTAAGCTGAGTGATATTGTCCCTAGTCTGCTGTTGAAAGGCCCTAAGCTGAGTGATATTGTCCCTAGTCTGCTGTTGAAAGGCCCTAAGCTGAGTGATATTGTCCCTAGTCTGCTGTTGAAAGGCCCTATGCTGAGTGATATTGTCCCTAGTCTGCTGTTGAAAGGCCCTAAGCTGAGTGATATTGTCCCTAGTCTGCTGTTGAAAGGCCCTAAGCTGAGTGATATTGTCCCTAGTCTGCTGTTGAAAGGCCCTAAACTGAGTGATATTGTCCCTAGTCTGCTGTTGAAAGGCCCTATGCTGAGTGATATTGTCCCTAGTCTGCTGTTGAAAGGCCCCAAGCTGAGTGATATTGTCCCTAGTCTGCTGTTGAAAGGCCCTAAGCTGAGTGATATTGTCCCTAGTCTGCTGTTGAAAGGCCCTAAGCTGAGTGATATTGTACCTAGTCTGCTGTTGAAAGGCCCTAAGCTGAGTGATATTGTCCCTAGTCTGCTGTTGAAAGGCCCTAAGCTGAGTGATATTGTACCTAGTCTGCTGTTGAAAGGCCCTAAGCTGAGTGATATTGTCCCTAGTCTGCTGTTGAAAGGCCCTAAGTTGAGTGATATTGTCCCTAGTCTGCTGTTGAAAGGTCCTATGCTGAGTGATATTGTCCCTAGTCTGCTGTTGAAAGACCCTAAGCTGAGTGATATTGTCCCTAGTCTACTGTTGAAAGGCCCTAAGCTGAGTGATATTGTCCCTAGTCTGCTGTTGAAAGGCCCCAAGCTGAGTGATATTGTCCCTAGTCTGCTGTTGAAAGGCCCTAAACTGAGTGATATTGTCCCTAGTCTGCTGTTGAAAGGCCCCAAACTGAGTGATATTGTCCCTAGTCTGCTGTTGAAATGCCCTAAGCTGAGTGATATTGTCCCTAGTCTGCTGTTGAAAGGCCCCAAACTGAGTGATATTGTCCCTAGTCTGCTGTTGAAAGGCCCTATGCGGAGTGATATTGTCCCTAGTCTGCTGTTGAAAGGCCCCAAGCTGAGTGATATTGTGCCTAGTCTGCTGTTGAAAGGCCCCAAGCTGAGTGATATTGTCCCTAGTCTGCTGTTGAAAGGCCCTAAGCTGAGTGATATTGTCCCTAGTCTGCTGTTGAAAGGCCCTAAGCTGAGTGATATTGTCCCTAGTCTGCTGTTGAAAGGCCCTAAGTTGAGTGATATTGTCCCTAGTCTGCTGTTGAAAGGCCCTATGCTGAGTGATATTGTCCCTAGTCTGCTGTTGAAAGGCCCTAAGCTGAGTGATATTGTCCCTAGTCTGCTGTTGAAAGGCCCTAAGTTGAGTGATATTGTCCCTAGTCTGCTGTTGAAAGGCCCTATGCTGAGTGATATTGTCCCTAGTCTGCTGTTGAAAGACCCTAAGCTGAGTGATATTGTCCCTAGTCTACTGTTGATACTTTACTTCTGTAGATAATTTGGGCGTCCTTTAGATGTTATTTGGTGTATATAATTTATTTCTCAGATGTGTGACGTCTCGCAATGAGCGCGAATCGAATTCATACTAGACGCTCCCTTGAGCCTGTATGGCTAGTCTGTTTATTCATACTAGACGCTCCTTTGAGCCTGCATGGCTAGTCTGTTTATTCATACTAGACGCTCCTTTGAGCCTGTATGGCTAGTCTGTTTATTCATACTAGACGCTCCTTTGAGCCTGTATGGCTAGTCTGTTTATTCATACTAGACGCTCCTTTGAGCCTGTATGGCTAGTCTGTTTATTCATACTAGACGCTACCTTGAGCCTGTATGGCTAGTCTGTTTATTCATACTAAACGCTCCTTTGAGCCTGTATGGCTAGTCTGTTTATTCATACTAGACGCTCCTTTGAGCCTGTATGGCTAGTCTGTTTATTCATACTAGACGCTCCTTTGAGCCTGTATGGCTAGTCTGTTTATTCATACTAGACGCTCCTTTGAGCCTGTATGGCTAGTCTGTTTATTCATACTAGACGCTCCTTTGAGCCTGTATGGCTAGTCTGTTTATTCATACTAGACGCTACCTTGAGCCTGTATGGCTAGTCTGTTTATTCATACTAGACGCTCCTTTGAGCCTGTATGGCTAGTCTGTTTATTCATACTAGACGCTCCTTTGAGCCTGTATGGCTAGTCTGTTTATTCATACTAGACGCTCCTTTGAGCCTGTATGGCTAGTCTGTTTATTCATACTAGACACTCCTTTGAGCCTGTATGGCTAGTCTGTTTATTCATACTAGACGCTCCTTTGAGCCTGTATGGCTAGTCTGTTTATTCATACTAGACGCTCCTTTGAGCCTGTATGGCTAGTCTGTTTATTCATACTAGACGCTCCTTTGAGCCTGTATGGCTAGTCTGTTTATTCATACTAGACGCTACCTTGAGCCTGTATGGCTAGTCTGTTTATTCATACTAGACGCTCCTTTGAGCCTGTATGGCTAGTCTGTTTATTCATACTAGACGCTCCTTTGAGCCTGTATGGCTAGTGTGTTTATTCATACTAGACGCTCCTTTGAGCCTGTATGGCTAGTGTGTTTATTCATACTAGACGCTCCTTTGAGCCTGTATGGCTAGTGTGTTTATTCATACAAGACGCTACCTTGAGCCTGTATGGCTAGTCTGTTTATTCATACTAGACGCTCCTTTGAGCCTGTATGGCTAGTCTTTTTATTCATACTAGACGCTCCTTTGAGCCTGTATGGCTAGTCTGTTTATTCATACTAGACGCTCCTTTGAGCCTGTATGGCTAGTCTGTTTATTCATACTAGACGCTCCTTTGAGCCTGTATGGCTAGTGTGTTTATTCATACTAGACGCTCCTTTGAGCCTGTATGGCTAGTCTTTTTATTCATACTAGACGCTCCTTTGAGCCTGTATGGCTAGTCTGTTTATTCATACTAGACGCTCCTTTGAGCCTGTATGGCTAGTCTGTTTATTCATACTAGACGCTCCTTTGAGCCTGTAGGGCTAGTCTGTTTATTCATACTAGACGCTCCCTTGAGCCTGTATGGCTAGTCTGTTTATTCATACTAGACGCTCCTTTGAGCCTGTATGGCTAGTCTGTTTATTCATACTAGACGCTCCTTTGAGCCTGTATGGCTAGTCTGTTTATTCATACAAGACGCTACCTTGAGCCTGTATGGCTAGTCTGTTTATTCATACTAGACGCTACCTTGAGCCTGTATGGCTAGTCTGTTTATTCATACTAGACGCTCCTTTGAGCCTGTATGGCTAGTCTGTTTATTCATACTAGACGCTCCTTTGAGCCTGTATGGCTAGTCTGTTTATTCATACTAGACGCTCCCTTGAGCCTGTATGGCTAGTCTGTTTATTCATACTAGACGCTCCCTTGAGCCTGTATAGCTAGACTGTTTATTTGTTGTGGGTTCAAACAAGTTTGTAGTTTTGGGGAAAAAACATTTTTTATTTATAATCCCATAAATAAACAATGTCTTTTGGTTTTGGCCAAGTTGAATTTCAGATTCACATCAACAATGAAATATATGTTACAGAGCTCCTAATAATGATCTTAGATTTAAAATTTGAGCAGATTCTGGCTTCGAATTAGGAAGCTTTTGGCCAGTTTAAGACTTTTCTATTATAAGTACTGGCGGTCAACTTGGATGGAGTTCAAGCGAATCGGACACATTTTGTAATGGGGACCACGTAAAGACTATTTATGTCATGTTTGCTTTCAAATTGGCCGAGTCTTTTCAGAAAAGAAGATATTTTAAATGATTATTTGCTTAAAAATATGCCTTGTCCGTACCAAAAAGGTAGAGTTGACGGGAAACCCAAGGATATGCAAAAGAGCCTCCAGTTATTCTCTTCCATTCAAGATTTGAGGAATTCAAACTTGAAGCAGTTTAAAGATTTTCTATTTAAGTAACCACTACCCCCTGAATATGATTCAGACCAATCGGATAAAAGACTATTTCTGCCACGTTTGGTGCATGTTTGTCGAGTAGCTTCAGAGAGAAACAAAACATGATTGGTTTGCTTAATCATGCTGTATTTCCGTAATCTACAAAATTGCCAAGGTGTAAACCAGGGGAAAACCCTGGAATGTATACTTAATAGCTCCTTATCATGCCCAAACTGTTAAATTTTGAGCTGATTCTATCTTCAAGTATAGTTGCTTTGGTCCATTATTTTTGTTAGTAACGGCGGTCATTATGGTTGCAGATCGTACCTCTCTGATGCAACTATGAATAGGGACCACCCTATCCAACACCATTCCTGTCAGGTTTACTTCGTATTGGATCAATGGTTTCTGAGAAGAAGATTATCAAACAATTCATTTTTGTTACATATGCCAAGGCATTAACTTGACGGGGGAAATTCAATATGTGTTAATTAGCTCATGACTATGCCCTTGAAGTTAAGACTGGGGTGCTTGGTCCATTTAAGAATTCTTTATTTATAGAAACCGCACAACTTTCCCGTTGTGAACTATCCATTTCTATGTAGCAATGCTCCAACAGCACCTGCATATGGAGTAGATAACTCTTAGTCGATCCGATATTCCAGGGTTTGTGCTTCTCACATGATTGCCTTCCCACATGAGTGATATTCCATGGTTTGTACTTCCCACATGAGTGATATTCCAGGGTTTGTACTTCCCACATGAGTGCCTTAACAGATGATTGCCTTCCCACATGAGTGATATTCCATGGTTTGTACTTCCCACATGAGTGATATTCCATGGTTTGTACTTCCCACATGAGTGATATTCCAGGGTTTGTACTTCCCACATGAGTGATATTCCAGGGATTGTGCTTCCCACATGAGTGCCTTAACAGATGATTTCCTTCCCACATGAGTGATATTCCAGGGTTTGTACTTCCCACATGAGTGATATTCCAGGGTTTGTGCTTCCCACATGAGTGCCATAACAGATGATTGCCTTCCCACATGAGTGATATTCCAGGGTTTGTACTTCCCACATGAGTGATATTCCAGGGTTTGTACTTCCCACATGAGTGCCTTAACAGATGATTGCCTTCCCACATGAGTGATATTCCAGGGTTTGTGCTTCCCACATGAGTGCCTTAACAGATGAGTGCCTTCCCACATGAGTGATATTCCAGGGTTTGTACTTCCCACATGAGTGATATTCCAGGGCTTGTACTTCCCACATGAGTGATATTCCAGGGTTTGTGCTTCCCATATGAGTGATATTCCAGGGTTTGTACTTTCCACATGAGTGATATTCCATGGTTTGTACTTCCCACATGAGTGATATTCCATGGTTTGTACTTCCCACATGAGTGATATTCCATGGTTTGTACTTCCCACATGAGTGATATTCCATGGTTTGTACTTCCCACATGAGTGATATTCCATGGTTTGTACTTCCCACATGAGTGATATTCCATGGTTTGTACTTCCCACATGAGTGATATTCCATGGTTTGTACTTCCCACATGAGTGATACTCCATGGTTTGTACTTCCCACATGAGTGATATTTCAGGGTTTGTACTTCCCACATGAGTGCCTTAACAGATGATTGCCTTCCCACATGAGTGATATTCCAGGGTTTGTACTTCCCACATGAGTGCCTTAACAGATGATTGCCTTCCCACATGAGTGATATTCCAGGGTTTGTACTTCCCACATGAGTGATATTCCATGGTTTGTACTTCCCACATGAGTGATACTCCATGGTTTGTACTTCCCACATGAGTGATATTCCATGGTTTGTACTTCCCACATGAGTGCCTTAACAGATGATTGCCTTCCCACATGAGTGATATTCCAGGGTTTGTACTTCCCACATGAATGATATTCCAGGGTTTGTACTTCCCACATGAGTGCCTTAACAGATGATTGCCTTCCCACATGAGTGATATTCCATGGTTTGTACTTCCCACATGAGTGATATTCCATGGTTTGTACTTCCCACATGAGTGATATTCCATGGTTTGTACTTCCCACATGAGTGATATTCCATGGTTTGTACTTCCCACATGAGTGATATTCCAGGGTTTGTACTTCCCACATGAGTGATATTCCAGGGTTTGTACTTCCCACATGAGTGCCTTAACAGATGATTGCCTTCCCACATGAGTGATATTCCAGGGTTTGTACTTCCCACATGAGTGCCTTAACAGATGATTGCCTTCCCACATGAGTGATATTCCAGGGTTTGTACTTCCCACATGAGTGCCTTAACAGATGATTGCTGCTACTTAACCAAGGGTTGCTAGTGGTTAAGTTGAAGTCTTCTTCCGTAAATGGCCGTTTTCGGGTGAAGACGACCGAGGTAAGACGAGTCCACGTGCACTCGTCTTTACTCGTTGTGACATCCAATCAGAACGCCTCTAACAAGAACAAAAATCGTTTAAATATATACCCTAAGTCTGGAATGTCACATTATATACCCTGTATGATAGCTGAATAACAGATATATTACGGATTTAACCATTGGTTTTTTTTCAAATACAGATTCCAACCGTATCAAATATATATTTGTGTCTTTTATTTTCATTTTTTCGTATTTCTAGATGTCCTTTTCCGTACCTTTGACGTCATTCTTCAATGACGTCAAAATATGTGTCACGTCATATTTCATGTATGGGGGGGGGTCTCATGAAGTAAAATACTGTACTTTCAATAAAATATTAGTGAGAAAAGCTCAAATATCAGTAGAAAGCTACTTAGTTTATTAGTCGGTGTCACAAAAGTCAATTTTATGTGATGTGTATTTCATAACGCTCGATGACATTGATCTGATAATGTATGCAAATTAGTTACTGATCAATGGCGGGAGTCTCTAGGAGTTCGCGATTGTGAAAGTTGTTGGTTTACGGAAGAAATAGGTACTTGCATGCGTTGTTGGGAAAGCCCGGGTGATCTTCCACTCGTGATAGAAATTGTTGTGTCTTCTCGCTCGTTTCGCTGCGCTCCACTCGCGAAAAGACATAACATTTCTATCACTCGTGGAAGATCACCCGGTCTTTCCCAAGAACGTATGTAAGAACCTATTAATCTTTGTCACAAATTATCATGGATATTATCAAAAAGACAGAAGATGTTGGATAAACCTTCCATTTCTGAGCCTCTGTTGTTTTCCCCTCTAGTAAAACGACACCGACTTTGTAGGTAGATTTCTAAGAGTCGTATGGCCAAAGGAAGGTCACTATTTTTCAGAGTAGATTTTTCCGGACAACCTTCAGGTGATTACAAGATATGCTAGAAATTCCTCTTCTGCCACAGATAAAGGTCAAAGCGGTGCAGAAGAAAAAGTCTTGTAAATGATGATCCCTCCGTCAGTGCAACCATCCGAGGAAAAGGGGCCCTTTCCAGCACCTTCTCTGCATGTTTGAGTGGGAGGCAAATTAACTCGCTTGATGAATCTGTGGCAACCGATTGCTTCAAACAAATGGATTGTTCATACTGCGGAAGAGGTCTGGAACTTTAGTTTAAAGATTAATGACCATTGTCATCAGTTCCTCTGAATATGTCAGTGACATATTACCCTTACTACAAGAAGAGGTTCACACACACAGAAAGGTGCTATAGAATTAGTGAATCCTCCTTTTGCACCATGTTCCGAATCCCGCTTTTTTCTTGTACCGACGAAAATTGTGAAAATAGAACTGATGATAGACCTCTCCGTATTGAATCTGCATAAAATAGCGTCACATTTCAAGATGAACACCAACAAATCTATCAATTCATTTAGGTATGTGGACAACGTCGCTCGATTTGACAGACGCCTATTTTCACATTCCTATTTCACCCAAGTTCCTGAGATCTGTTTGAGAAAACCAGGTATGTCCTTTTTCAGAAGTCCGAGGATTTTTCTAGGGGAACATTATCGGACAGACCTGGTTCTAGTTTTTCCCCAGAGGAAAACACATGTAACCCTACAAATTCTAGTGAACAAATTTATTCAGGTATCATCAATACCAGCTCGTCAATTTTTACAGCTGATAGGGTTTCTAATTTCTCTGCTGGATGTTATTCCTGTGGGCCGTCTACACATACGTCCAATTCAGTGGTACCCGAGGAAGTTCTGGCAAACAGTTACTGAAATGTGGGAGGCCTCTATTCCAGTTCTTCCCAGACTACTGCTGCATCTTCAGTTGTGGTTACAGAGGTCAAACCTTTTGTCAAGTCTATATCTGGACCCCCAGATACCACGCTGACTCTTTGCACAGATGTCTCCCTAATAGGATGGGGTGTGGGAAGATTCTCATCTGGAGGAACACATAAATCTTCTGTAAATGAGTGCAGTTATACTGTTATTGAGACACTTCCAAGAAGCGATCCAATGATAGGCAATACAACAGTGACGGCTTATCTTCAGAATCAAGGGGACCTCACTCCTTTTCTCTTTATCATCTATGTAGAGAAATTATCTTTCTATGCGACAGTCTCCAGACGGTGTTGTCAGTGAAACATGTACCAGTCAATCAAAATCTAACAGCGGATACGTTATCTCAATTCCATGCTCCGGTGAATACGGAATGGGAGTTGCATTCAGTGATTTTTCAAGCTGTAACTCTGATATGGGATCGCTCCCTGATACATCTGTTTGTTATCAGTTTGCATTTCAAACTGGATCGAGATATATATCTCTTCAATTCCATACCAGAAAGCCTGGGCGGTGAATGCAATGACCATCTCTTTGAAAGGGAAGTTCAATTACATCTTTCCACCGTTTCATCTTCTCCACAGCATTTTGCACAAGATAAGGGAGAATGGTTTCAAGATCATTCTTATTGCTCCGACTTGGCCAAAAACAATAATAGTTTTCGTATCTAGTCCTATGTTCGTGCGCAAAACCGCTTCGTCTTCCCTTGAAAGCGGACCTTCTGTCTCAATTCAAGGGATAGAAGTTCACCAAAGGCTGGCCAAACTCCATCTGCACGCATGGTTGCTGTCAGGACTTCTATCAGACTGAGAGGCTTTTCAGAAATAGCAATCAAACGCAACTCTACAGTAGTAAAACAACAGGGGCAATATATGACTCAACATGGTTAATCTTTTGCTCTTGGCGTCTGCCAAACAATTTGATAATTCCAGAATCACTGTTCAGCAACTAGCGAAATTTGTGTACCTCTTTGAATACAAAGGCTATACACCTTCTATCATTAAGGGTTACGGGTAAGCTATAGCAAGAACTCTTGTGTGGTACTGATTTTGGCAGTGGTGAGTTTATATCACTTTGTTTAAAGACCTTTGTATTCAACGTCCACAACAATGACGTTTAGTATCTGATTGGGACTTGTGAATTGTTCTAGAAGCTTTACAACTTTCTTTTTTTTTAACCTGTAGATAATGTTAAATTTACTTCTGAGACAGGAAAAATTCATTTTTCAAAATCCTCCTTTCACCCCAATAAAATAAAACGGTTTTCCCCTGAAACAGAAACATTTAACACATAAAACACTGACAAACAAAAGACGCATGCCAATTACATGAAACAAACAAATTAAAGCATTTTTTTTTACGATGTGATATAAGTATGACTACTCCTCTATCTGACATTTAACTTATTAATCTAATGTTATGACAACCATATTTTCCTCAAGCAGTATAAATTTATATACAACAAAAATGTAGTTGATGTTTTCATGACAAAATGTCAACTTAGGAATCTAACCTTCCTCCTTAAGAAAACTGTTCTCATTGTATTATCTAATCACTCACAAGATAAAGCTACACGACTCCTTCGCATTTCAACTACAGTGAAACCTGTGTAAACCGGCCACCATTGTGACCACGTTTCACGGCCGGTATTGATAGTGGGCCGGTTTATTCAGTGTCTACTCTCTGACTACCGTATAAGTGTTTTTTTCACGGGAGCCAAATTTCACGATTTTCGTCCAAATTGGTGGATTTTTTTTACCGGTACTTAATTTTTGCGATCCTGAGTTTTAACCAAAATCAAATTTTAGCGAATAGACCATTATATTAGAATTACATTCAGATTGTCTGAATTGCTTAACTAACAATTCAAAATAGGAATTGTTTTGAAATAATTGAGTATTGTAATTTCTTATGCATAATGCACGGGTTTTTGTCCAGATTCTTTATTTTGCAGGAGGGTGCACATTTACTACTGTCTAATATTTTCGTATTTCTTTTCTTGTTTGGACACTATTCCACAAAATCATTAAATGCGTATAATACTTTTTAATTATTCAGAGAATTACATTTATTGTAATACTCTCTAGTGGAGTTGTGTTTTGAACCAGTAAACGTTGATACGAAAATAAACTACAAAAAAAGTGTGACTATATCTAACCGTGCGTAAAATAATCAATAATGCTGTCGATAAGATTGAATGTGTGTATGTATGAAAGGTGTCATAATTACTTAGTGTATAATTAGACTGTCAGGCTGTGCTTACACAAGCTTTTAATGATTGAAATAAAAAGAAAATAGGAATCAAATGTATTTGTCATTTTTTATGTCAAGTCTGGAAGTTTGATTACTCCCAGCTGTGAAGACTAAAGTATAATCCGATTAACAATAAATTATCTCAAGTTATGATTGTATATACAATTCGAACACACCGGACACAGAATACAATTTGTTAGTACAATTATTCAATGGACTTGCTGTATTTGTTGTCACGTTGTATTCAATAGACTAGCTGGAATTGTCACGTTGTATTCAATGGATGACTATTTGTATTTGCTATCACGTATTCAATACTAGCTGTAATTGTTGTCACGATGTATTCAATGGACTAGCTGTATTTGTTGTCACGTTGTATTAAATGGACTTGCTGTATTTGTTGTCACGTTGTATTCAATGGACTTGCTGTATTTGTTGTCATGTTGCATTAAATGGACTTGCTGTATTTGTTGTCATGTTGTATTCAATGGACTTGCTGTATTTGTTGTCACGTTGTATTCAATGGACTAGCTGTATTTGTTGTCACGTTGTATTCAATGGACTTGCTGTATTTGTTGTCATGTTGTATTAATTGGACTTGCTGTATTTGTTGTCACGTTGTATTCAATGGACTTGCTGTATTTGTTGTCATGTTGTATTTAATGGACTTGCTGTATTTGTTGTCATGTTGTATTAAATGGACTTGCTGTATTTGTTGTCATGTTGTATTCAATGGACTTGCTGTATTTGTTGTCATGTATTAAATGGACTTGCTGTAATTGTTGTCATGTTGTATTAAATGGACTTGCTGTATTTGTTGTCATGTTGTATTCAATGGACTTGCTGTATTTGTTGTCACGTTGTATTCAATGGATGACTTGCTGTATTTGTTGTCACGTTGTATTCAATGGACTAACTGTATTTGTTGTCACGTTGTATTCAATGGACTTGCTGTATTTGTTGTCATGTTGTATTAAATGGACTTGCTGTATTTGTTGTCATGTTGTATTCAATGGACTTGCTGTATTTGTTGTCACGTTGTATTCAATGGACTTGCTGTATTTGTTGTCATGTTGTATTAAATGGACTTGCTGTATTTGTTGTCACGTTGTATTCAATGGACTTGCTGTATTTGTTGTCATGTTGTATTAAATGGACTTGCTGTAATTGTTGTCACGTTGTATTCAATGGACTTGTTGTATTTGTTGTCACGTTGTATTCAATGGACGACTAGCTGTATTTGTTACCACGTTGTATTCAATGGACGACTAGCTGTAATTGTTGTCACGTTGTATTCAATGGACTAGCTGTAATTGTTGTCATGTTGTATTCAATGAACTAGCTGTATTTGTTATCACGTTGTATTCAATGGACTAGCTGTGTTTTGGTCCACGTTGTATTCAATGGACGACTAGTTGTATTTGTTATCACGTTGTATTCAATGGACGACTAGATGTATTTGTTGTCACGTTGTATTCAATGGACTAGCTGTGATTTGGTCCACGTTGCATTCAATGGACGACTAGCTGTATTTGTTTTTACGTTGTATTCAATACTATCACGTTGTATTCAATGGACTAGCTGTGGGGTTTTTTTCACGTTGTATTCAATGGTCTAGCTGTGGGTTTTTTTTCACGTTGTATTCAATGGTCTAGCTGTGGGGTTTTTTCACGTTGTATTCAATGGTCTAGCTGTGGGGGTTTTTTCACGTTGTATTCAATGGTCTAGCTGTGGTTTTTTTTTCACGTTGTATTCAATGGACTAGTTGTATTTGTTGTCACGTTGTATTCAATGGACTAGCTGTATTTGTTGTCACGTTGTATTCAATGGAATAGCTGTATTTGTTGTCACGTTGTATTCAATAGACTAGCTGTGGAATTTTTCACGTTGTATTCAATGGACTTGTTGTATTTGTTGTCACGTTGTATTCAATGGACTAGCTGTATTTGTTGTCACGTTGTATTCAATAGACTAGCTGTGGGATTTTTCACGTTGTATTCAATGGGCTAGTTGTATTTGTTTTCACATTGTATGCAATGGACGACTAGTTGTATTTGTTGTCATGTTGTATTCAATGGACTAGCTGTGGGGTTTTTCACGTTGTATTCAATGGACTAGCTGTGGGATTTTTCACGTTGTATTCAATGGGCTAGTTGTATTTGTTTTCACATTGTATGCAATGGACGACTAGTTGTATTTGTTGTCATGTTGTATTCAATGGACTAGCTGTGGGGTTTTTCACGTTGTATTCAATGGACTTGCTGTATTTGTTGTCATGTTGTATTCAATGGACTAGCTGTATTTGTTGTCACGTTGTATTCAATGGACTTGCTGTATTTGTTGTCATGTTGTATTAAATGGACTTGCTGTATTTGTTGTCACATTGTATTCAATGGACTTGCTGTATTTGTTGTCATGTTGTATTAAATGGACTTGCTGTAATTGTTGTCACGTTGTATTCAATGGACTTGTTGTATTTGTTGTCACGTTGTATTCAATGGACGACTAGCTGTATTTGTTACCACGTTGTATTCAATGGACGACTAGCTGTAATTGTTGTCACGTTGTATTCAATGGACTAGCTGTAATTGTCATGTTGTATTCAATGGACTAGCTGTATTTGTTATCACGTTGTATTCAATGGACTAGCTGTGTTTTGGTCCACGTTGTATTCAATGGACGACTAGTTGTATTTGTTATCACGTTGTATTCAATGGACGACTAGTTGTATTTGTTGTCACGTTGTATTCAATGGACTAGCTGTGATTTGGTCCACGTTGTATTCAATGGACGACTAGCTGTATTTGTTTTTACGTTGTATTCAATACTATCACGTTGTATTCAATGGACTAGCTGTGGGTTTTTTTTCACGTTGTATTCAATGGTCTAGCTGTGGGTTTTTTTTTCACGTTGTATTCAATGGTCTAGCTGTGGGTTTTTTTCACGTTGTATTCAATGGTCTAGCTGTGGGTTTTTTTCACGTTGTATTCAATGGTCTAGCTGTGGGTTTTTTTTCACGTTGTATTCAATGGACTAGTTGTATTTTTTTCACATTGTATTCAATGGACGACTAGTTGTATTTGTTGTCACGTTGTATTCAATGGACTAGCTGTATTTGTTGTCACGTTGTATTCAATGGAATAGCTGTATTTGTTGTCACGTTGTATTCAATGGACTAGCTGTGGAATTTTTCACGTTGTATTCAATGGACTTGTTGTATTTGTTGTCACGTTGTATTCAATGGACTAGCTGTATTTGTTGTCACGTTGTATTCAATAGACTAGCTGTGGGATTTTTCACGTTGTATTCAATGGGCTAGTTGTATTTGTTTTCACATTGTATGCAATGGACGACTAGTTGTATTTGTTGTCATGTTGTATTCAATGGACTAGCTGTGGGGTTTTTCACGTTGTATTCAATGGACTTGCTGTATTTTTTGTCACGTTGTATTCAATGGACTTGCTGTATTTGTTGTCATGTTGTATTCAATGGACTTGCTGTATTTGTTGTCACGTTGTATTCAATGGACGACTAGTTGTATTTGTTGTCACGTTGTATTCAATGGACGACTAGCTGTATTTGTTGTCACGTTGTATTCAATACAATAGTGTTTGTTAGTGCAATGTGTATTCAATAGAATAACTATTCTTGATAGTGCTTTGTGTTAAATGAAGTAGACCTGGGCATGGTGTACATTGCATTCAGTTGACTAGATGTCTTGTAAGGGAAATGTTTTCTACGTTTGTGAGTAGCCCTGTGCTAGACTTTAGAACGTTTCGGTGTCACCATGGCAATTGAAGGTGTTTTAGGACATGTGTCTATTTATGATCGTTATATAATAGATAAAGGCAATAACAGAAATATATTTTGTTTTACCTATTTACCTATTAACAATCTATTTGTTGTTAATTCAAACTTAACTGTCAGTAAATGTACCAATATATGCTACAGTTTTTTCCAAGTTTTAGAATCCACGATATTTTTGTTTGTTTTATTGACCTGGATAATTAAGAAAAAGAAGTGTACATGTATATCTTTAAGATCTGTAACAAATTCTCTAATATAACATTATTAACTATAACTTGTTTGTTCGTGTATATAGTTTACATGATAAATTGTTTACCGCTGTGCAAAGATGAATAATGTTACTATATATAAACAATTGTTACTAAAAATAAGTCAGAATTTATTGAAGCTGTAGAGTTAAATGTATAAATCTATATGTGTGTTATCAATGTAGAAATTAGGATCAATGTAGAAATTAGGATCGAACTTTGGGATATATAATTCCAAATAAATAGTAAGACTACCTTCATTTACTATCCTAACCATAACCTATTTTTACTTTAAATAACTAACATGCTAAATTATATTTTTTTTAAATAAAAAATATTTCCCTATGTAAACTTTTCATATAATATTACAAATAATTTTAATTTATTAAATTGAAGGAAAAAAAATCTTTTTAATCAAAATCATCTCGACGCTATTTTTATTTTTATTTTTTAATTTTTTTCTATTTTTTAATTATTGTTTTTATTTTTGGTAACGTTGCAAGATTTAGAAATATAATTGATGCAGGTCATATATTTTTAATTAGTAACAAGTTATATAATTTTGTACGTACTCGAGTTAGGAGTGTACAATAGTTTTGTATAATGTCTATGAATGTATTCTCTCTTTTTTTTATTTGACGCCGAAATGTATTGTTTATTAGGTTGTTGCTCGCGGAAGAATCACAGTTAGAGTGGAAAAGAGAACAAATATATGAGCCTTGCTGGATAAATTTTAATGGCCATAAAAAACATATCGGACCGTGTATCTAGTTAACAATAGGGATTCTATTTAACATATACAAAATATAATCATATAATATATTTTTGTAATAAATACAAGTCCGTATGAGTGGTCAGCATGTCATTGGCGCGATAATATACGCGTATATTATATACGCGATATATAAGCGTATATTGTTGCTATATACGCGTATATTGTTGTTATATACGCGTATATTGTTGTTATATACGCGTTAATATACACGTTAATACTTTGAATTAATTTTTGGGTATATACGCGTTACTTTACGTGTATATATACGCGTTACTTTATTTGTATATAACGTTACTTTTGCCAAAGGTGTCAATCATTTAAATCCAATCAAAACTGCCCTTGTTACTACGTTCGGCTCCATCAAGGGGACATAACTAAATAGCTTGGCTTGGTAGGCAACCTGTTTATTACCATTCACGTATATTATCAAAAATGTTTTTCTGTAGAGTCAGGGGCGTAAAATCGTGATTTTTCACACGAAATACCCCAAATATTTTCGCGCCTCCCTCCGCTCGGCGCAATTTTTTTAAGTACGCCCTCCTAACTTGAAATCCTGGATCCGCTCCTGAGAGTGTCAGTTGTTCCAAGCCGAAAACAGTCATCAACGGTCTCTTTTAATTCTTTGCAAAAAATCGATCTATATCTCCGTTTCCATTATAGTAGGCAGCCATATTTGTCTTAAACCAGCCAATTTAAAATCGCAATTTCCATTGGTTAAATCAACCAGGCAAACTAACGCGTATATAAGAATTTCAATGGAATATACACGTATATATACGCGTATATTATCAACATATACGCGTATATTGTTGCTATATATGCGTATATATACGCGTATATTGTGTATATTTACGCGTATATAACCAATAAATTCGAATAAAGTATAAACGCGTATATTTTAGCAAAATACGTGTATATTAACGCGTATATTTTAACAATATACGCGATATTACAACAATATACGCGTATATAGCAACAATATACGCGTATATGTTGATAATATACACGTATATAATATTATACGCGTATATTATCGCGCCAATGACATGAACGGCCACTCATAAGTCCGTGTTTGTGTTAAAATATTATAAAAAAAAGTTATTTGTAACGCAATACAATAAAATGGAAGCATCTTGTACATCTGTTTTGATCTTGACAAAAAATGTCTGTTTTTGCCATTGGTATATCCAAGGATTTATATAGTAGAATAGAAATCCTTGGCAAGGACGTATATAAGATATATATTTATATCCTTGTCCGTGGTATATCATTTAAAAAGAGTTCAATTAAAATTAATTTGAAATTTTAATTTCAGAGAAAATGCGTGTAGCCCAGTGAAACAAATAGATAGGAAATATTAGTGAGAGGTTTAGGCAACTCGTATTTTTATGAATTTCCAATTATTTCTACGTCACCCTGCCCCTCAAGATCCTCCGATTTTAACATTTTAATGTCAGTTGTTTTACATCTAAAAATAAGTTAAAGGAAACAACTTCTCTTTTATTTCATTTTTTTTGTTCTTGTAGGAATTATTTGATGTAAATGTTTGTTACCTAGGTAACCGTTTTACATAATGTTTTTTACAAACATCTCATGTCGTTGCCGGTTCAGAATATGGTTCAAACATTTCATTATACAATCATAAATAATTTGAAACCTAAAAATATTATGTGAAATATTTCCTACACATCTGACTGTCTTATTAAGGCTTTACGAAAATGTTTTTTTCAATTGATATCTTAATAACATGTACCCTCCACATGATTCTGGAAAACTATTATAGTATAACTTTGTAAGTAGTAAGCCCTATTTATACCAAAAAGGTTGACTTTACACTCCATGCTGCATCAATCAAATTTTCAAAGTATTCAGTTGTCTTTCTGTTTCTTTTTAATCGTACACGGAACAACTCCAGAGTTAAATTCAAGCATAAATCAACAACTACAACAACAAAAACAAACAAACAAACAAACAGAAGCAAACAAATACAAACAAAATAAAAAACAAACAAACAAACAAACAAACAAACACAAATAAAAATGACGCTGATTGAGGTTTTTTTTAGTGAGAGAGTTAATCAAATTGGTGTAATTTTTAAATTTTGCAATATTGTCACTTTATATTTATGATCTAAGAAAATTCTGAGTCAAATTAATAAAAAATAATATGTACAAAAAATAAAAGTATTTGTATTTAAATAATATTGTTGGTTTTTTATTTTGGTATTGACAACACAGTCAGTGAGACAGCAGGAAGAATATATTAAGAGAGCATGCAAGTTAATTTTGAGATTTAACAGAAATAAAATTGATACAAAGTGACAAACAAGCAAACAAAAATACAAAAAATGTAATAAAACACTTTTCTTATAAGAATACTGTAGTGGTTAGTATTCTAAAAAGCACAGTTCCCTTAACCGGGTCATACTCTCATCTTTAATTTCTAAACCTTAACCGGGTCATACTCTCATCTTTAATTTCTAAACCTTAACCGGGTCATACTCTCATCTTTAATTTCTAAACCTTAACCGGGTCATACTCTCATCTTTAATTTCTAAACCTTAACCGGGTCATACTCTCATCTTTAATTTCTAAACCTTAACCGGGTCAGACTCTCATCTTTAATTTCTAAACCTTAACCGGGTCAGACTCTCGTCTTTAATTTCTAAACCTTAACCGGGTCATACTCTCGTCTTTAATTTCTAAACCTTAACCGGGTCATACTCTCGTCTTTAATTTCTAAACCTTAACCGGGTCATACTCTCATCTTTAATTTCTAAACCTTAACCGGGTCATACTCTCATCTTTAATTTCTAAACCTTAACCGGGTCATACTCTCATCTTTAATTTCTAAACCTTAACCGGGTCATACTCTCATTTTTAATTTCTAAACCTTAACCGGGTCAGACTCTCGTCTTTAATTTCTAAACCTTAACCGGGTCATACTCTCATCTTTAATTTCTAAACCTTAACCGGGTCATACTCTCATCTTTAATTTCTAAACCTTAA
Source organism: Bathymodiolus septemdierum (assembly GCA_963383655.1). Lineage (NCBI taxonomy): Eukaryota > Metazoa > Mollusca > Bivalvia > Mytilida > Modiolidae > Bathymodiolus > Bathymodiolus septemdierum. Next base: position 7,846,773 of record OY726524.1, read on the forward strand.
CCGGGTCATATTCTCATCTTTAATTTCTAAACCAAAGTTGAAGATTACGAATCTATATTGGCTTATATATGCCGGATATATCTTTATTCTAAAACTGACAGTGAATAGCACAAATAAATAAGACTAAATTATATTGTATATTATATAAAATACCATATAGTAAAATTTCCGTAACATTTTGTATATTTTAGAGAAACAAATCTTGATTTTACTCTGTACGTCGTAAATGTAAATTTATTTGTTTATTTATAGAATGTGTGTTTTCTTATTATTAATATAAATCTTCCTGTAACTGTGATTTGTGTTAAAAAAAAACATTTGACACACCCGAAATATTTAACAGGCTATAATAGTATATAGTATTACACATTTTTAATAGTTAATATCCTCGTTATTCACGTGAAAACATAGTCAGCGCATAAAAAAGTGTCTATATTTCCCTCTGTTCTGGAGTTATAGCACAGAAAATTAAATGGCCCATTCATGTGAAATGAATGCACGGGGTGGCCCCGAGCGGTGGGGTATATCTCTGGGAATACTTCATTTTTAAATTTGTTCTTTGCAGTATGTGTTAGTATACTTTTCAGCTGGTCTGTTAACTAGAAATACACTACTAACCAATCAGATATATAATGGTCCCTCATTGTCTAAAGAAAATCACCTCTTTAAAACTCCTCTCCTTTTCTGACATGTTGCATTATTTAAAGTGGAAGAAGCAACAAATGGCCTCTTGGTTAGAAACTGAGTGGAATCCACATGCACGGTTGCAGAAGATGATTGAACACATACCACTGGGGGACCATATCAGTTTCTCATTACACCTTTACATGTGACGTCAAAAGGCTAATCTCAGCGTCAACTTTTACCTAAATAACTGATTATTTTTAAACTGCTTTCGTAAATATTACTGAAATACTCCTCACTTGACGTCAAACATCAATCAATCACAGTCAATGAATAAAAGTAATAAAGCATATGGGGTTTAAAAAACCCACCTTGTCTCACTCCCCTCTTGATTAAAATTTACTTGGAAGTAATGGAAGAATCGTCAAGTTTTTCTTCTGACTAAGGCATCATATAGTTTTAGTCCTTTCACTGGAAGAAAACAAAGTGTGTATACAAAGACGTAATGTTCATGCTGAACCAATAGACAGTATTTAGTATACAACACATAAACTTATTGCTGAACCTATGGATTCTGAAATCGAAAAAAATTCCGCATTGCTTTTGTTTTGATATAGAAATGTGACATTGTGTTTTATGCAGAATATTTTTACGAATTTAAATAAGAATAATTGCTTTAGAATCCAGATATTTCTCTTAGTTTAAGCATATTTTATTTGCCAATTAAATAGACAAAATGGATTTGATTCGTGGAAATGACGATTTCAACCCTGAACCGTCATCATATTTCTATCCTATAAAATGCAGTTCGTTTCAGTGTGACTATCAAATTTGCTATACACATGGGATGCAACAAATCTAAGGTAAAAACATGTAAGATAATTTATTTTTTATGAAAAACCTTTATCTTAATTTACGAGACCTAACATTTATCAATCTCATTTAAAATTTCGTTAATACGATATAGGAATTGTTTGTATATTATATATATATTTTTTTTAATTAATTTACTCCAATATGTGTGTTTTATTTGTGTAAAAAGTGTGTTGCTATATGCAAATCATCAACGATATCCCTTTGATAAAATATAATATTTAAGATAAAGTCTAGAATTAATTATTAGTATTTTTTACTATATATTGACTTTCAGTGTAAATAGTTTTATATAAAATTATTTAGAAAATTCAGAAATCTAAATATGATACAGGATAGGGTTGTTGTCAAAATTTATCAGGACTTTTTGTGATGCATACATAAATTGAAATATATGCATATAGGTTTTCAATGAGTAACAAACATGATCCTTGATAACATAGTTCTGAAATTTCTAGCTCCTAAATAACATGAAACTATTATTAAAACTAATATTTATATGGTAGTCTCAGCCTATTTATAGTTATTGGGCTTAGGACTTGGTTTTTGCTCTCAAAGACTCTTTAATGATTTTTGCCCTTCAATATTTTGACTTTAGAAATAGCCAATGGAGGTTCACTAAATTAGATATCTACATTATTATTATTAGAGTAATAACTAAAATGGAGAAAAGTATTCAGACGCTTCGAATTTCTTCTATATATTTCATATAAAACTACATGTTTTCAAAATACATGTATTGTCTTGAAGTCTTTTTTTTTATAATGTTTTTTATAATAAAAATCAGAAAGGTATGTAGTTAATAGTAATTATTTTTTAATAATTTTTAGAAACATGTTTTTTTTCCAATTATTTTTTGTCTACAAAAGAAGTTTAATCATTGTATTATATTTACCACAAGCTTAAATTTAAATGTCTTTTCTCAAAATCTTAGTTTATAAAATTATATTGAAATAATAGAATAAAACTACATTTAATACTGGTCTTGCTGATAATTTTTTTTTTATCAAATCATACAAGAGGTGACGTTAGGATATTTTTTTTAATTGTAGATATGAAAATTGGAAACATCCGAATACTTTTGTTCACTGCCTGTATAAATTCACGTTTCGTATATTTCTATATCATTTCACAACACAGTGTAATTGTATTAACTAAGAGAAACTGTTTTTTAATGATGGTAAAAAGTTTATCTTTTTATTAAAGTAACCTTTACAGTGAACAACAGTTTTAACTGGCGGATGGAAGAGGTAAAATGTACAAAAAAAAAAAGAAAAAAAAAAGGAAAAAAAAAAAAGGAAAAAATATTATATACATTTTCTGCACATATGAAAAAAAGACAAACAGGGCAAAACAATCACATCTACTTATAAATTGTGCTGCTTTCGCAACTACTATAGCAATTACAGTATGTGACGATGTGTACCAAAATAACTCCCACCAGTCGATGATGTACCAATATTCTAGTTTCCTTCACCACTAAAATCTGAATTATTTTTAAGAGTGGCAATTTAAACCCAAACCGGTCTAACCTAAATTAAAACACTAGTTCGGACAACATGAAACAATTTAAAAAAAATATTATACTTGAATTATAGGGTATTCATTGTATCACTGGGTTATAGCATTTTCGGTAAACCACGGTAGATCACACTCCAATATTCTCCAGTCACTGCCCGTGGGTCAATCCGTAGTATAGTAAGGTCGTATCTTTCATAATATGCTATAATAAGTGTAGGAAAAGCTGAGATGGTGTTGTTGAAAACTACTAAATGCAGAGTTGTTAGAAAACCAATCTCATTAAAATAAGGTCTCTCACTTTCTCCCCTTTATTGTTGTGTCGCAGTATGTGAGAGTCCATACCACGACACATCAGTAAAGAGGAGAAAGTGAGATATTAGATTTTAATAAGATTGTTCCGAAACAAACGCGAAAATATGGAGATAATCGGATGATTGCTTCAAAAACATTCCCCAACTTGTGACGGGTGTGACGTCATTTGAAGTATACGTGGACGTCGATTTGAGAAAGTGAAAAACGGCCATATATTTGAGAATTGAAAGCCGATTTGAGGATTGGACGTCGATCTGAGTCTTACATATATATGTAATTTGCTATTTTTATCACAGTGATAGTCCCTGCCAAAAAAGAGTGTACCACAGTAATTCTATAAAAAAAAAATACATTATACAATGTATTTCTCTGCTTGTATAATATTAATTAGTTGTACATATCTCTGGAATTGCTATAAATAATATAATCGTCTAATGACCTCAGCCTATTGTCAATATTATTTTCTTTCTCCCTTAGAAATTATGTAAAACAACCTCATATGAACCTGGCGATTTTTCTCGTAGCACGCGGATTTTTGACGCGGACGTCGTAGAAAGCACCATATTGTTATTTTCTCTTGCACTGTCACTACAGTATTAAATACACATAATTAAGTTACTACAAGTTGGTTAAAACGGGTTTTTCTCAGTCAAGGGAGTAATCATTGATTTATTGAAAAGTGGCAACATGTGTATTGTGGGCTGTTCCATTCATAACCCAGCCTCCCACCGGACGATCTTATTCAGTGAGCGCTTGGAATCGGAATGATCAACGTCTAAATGTAGTCGACGGATTTATTATTTCTTTTAAAGGTTAGCTAGGTAAATGTTTGATCAAGTACAGTCCGACAAAAAAGTTTATCATGTGGAACGAATTAAAAGAATTTAATACAGTTTGTTCTTGTGAAGGAAGTGGCCGGCAATTTCTGGTAGGTCGAAACATGTTTTTTACTTAACTTTATTGTAAATATTCATTTAAATGTTATGCAGAAAAGTTTAAGTTGCACACTATAAATTTGTCAGTTCTGTATATTACAGATTGTGAGGTAGTGACTATGGGTTAGAGGTTAATCTAGGACAACAACAACAAAATGGCACAGAATTCTGCTCATTATGATCAGCATAAGGAGGCAGTAGATCTGGACATTAAGTCCCCTGCTAAAAATAGATTCATGGGAACTTATTTACAAGGTAAAAGAGGTTCCTGGCCGATTCTCTTTGAGCGTGCCTCTGGCAGTTGGTGGAACCCAAAATTTGATTCTGTAGCTTTGGAAGAGGAGCAATGGAAAAGCTACTTCCCACAGACAAGAAAACGTTTCCAATATGCATTGTTTTACATCATAATAGCATGTGTTTCTTGGTGTATATTCTTTGGAACTACAAGAACAAATAAATGGTTATATTTTTTAGGAGGATCGTTAGCTCTTCTAGGATTTGTAGCATTGATACTCTGGTTTACTTACACATCATTTTACGAAAGATTATGTTTACATACATCTATTCTTTTGACAGTCGTGTTATGTACAGCAATTTTAATACAATTTGTTTACTCTGAATCTGATTTGTCAACCATTGGTAGCTTTACAGCATCAATAGAAGTACTGTTGGTGATGTATGCCGTTATGCCGATGCCCCTCTTTGTAGCAATAGGAATAGGGGTTACACATTCAATTTTATATGAAGTGCTAGTTGCCATGCAAAACAAAGAAATGCAAAATGTAACACTTATAATCGGCAAAAGTTTGCTACATTTATGCATTCACATTATGGGAATACATATGTTTGTAATGTCACAAGTTACAAGACGTAGTACATTTTGGAAAATTGGTCAGTCCGTAATGGCTAAGAGAGACCTACAAATTGAAAAACAAATAAAAGAAAAGATGATTCATTCTCTTATGCCTCCGAAAGTGGCATTAGAAGTCATGGACTCTAAACGGGGCAACGCTGACGAAGAACTTGATGATGGGAGAACAAAAAAACGCAACTCTAAACTTAAGCATCACGAAAAAGGAGAAATTATTTTTCGGCCATTTAATATGAGTACCATGGACAATGTCAGTATTCTTTTTGCCGATATTGTTGGTTTTACGAAGATGAGTTCCAATAAAACTGCTGAACATTTAGTGGGACTGTTGAATGACTTGTTTGGTAGATTTGATGCGTTGTGTACACAATGTGGATGTGAGAAGATTAGTACGCTAGGAGATTGTTATTATTGTGTATCTGGTTGTCCAGAACCTAAAGAAGATCATGCTCAGTGTTGTGTTGAGATGGGACTTGGTATGATTAAAGCAATTAAGCAATTTGATGAAGACAACAATGAGTCTGTGAACATGCGAGTAGGTGTTCATACTGGTACAGTGCTATGTGGTATAGTTGGTACCAGAAGATTCAAATTTGATGTGTGGTCCAATGATGTAACACTAGCCAATACTATGGAATCTTCAGGTGTCCCAGGGAAAGTCCACATATCTGATGCTTCCTACAAGTTCCTAAAAGATGAATACGAGGTTGAAGAAGGGCCTGATGTCCAAGGTAATATATATTAAAAAAAACATTCAGTGTGATTTATTTTAAGCATGACTTCAATTATTACCTCTTGTCAGTCCTCGAAATGAAATTTTGAATTTACTGGTCCGAATCAAATTCTTGAATTTATTTTTATACGCCCGTGACGAGACGGGCCGTATTATGTGATTGGGTATGGCGGGCGGGCGTCCACACAGGTTTCCGCACAATAACTTTAGTTCTGTATATCGGATCTTTACGAAACTTGGCCACATGATTCCCCTGTGGAAGGGGAAGAACTCTATTTATTTTGGGGTCATTAGGTCAAAGATCAAGGTCACCGTTACTATAAATAGAATTTTTGACAACAGGGTTGTTTCCGCATGATAACTTTAGTTCTGTATATTGGATCTTTACCAAACTTGACCACATGATTCCCCTGTGGAAGGGGAAGAACTCTATTTATTTTGGGGTCATTAGGTCAAAGATCAAGGTCACTGTTACTATAAATATAATTTTTGACAACAGGATCGTTTCCGCACGATAACTTTAGTTCTGTATATGGGATCTTTAGATTCCCCTGTGGAAGGAGAAGAACCCTATTTATTTTGGGGTCATTACCATTATACCATTTGATAATTATATAGACAGGCGTATTTTGTGATGCACACATTTCTTGTTATATAGTTCTAAATAAAAACTGCATGAAAAATTTACTGGTCTGAGCAAAGTTTTACTGGTCTTGGACCAGAGGACCGGTGCTGATCATGAGGACTGTCTTGTAGGTTATAATAACTTGGTTGTTCAATGCAATTTTTTCCGTGATTTAGAAATAATTAATTCTTGATTTTAGCACATTTTTTATGTATATATATTGTATTATGAAAAGAAAGTTTAAACAGTGATGGTCAACAATTCCACTAATTTGATCAAAGTGAACAATCGTCTCTCATCCCAAATCATTGAATACAAAAAACCCACAACATTTGGTATTAGTTATCCAGGTCCTGGCTTGGAAACAGCACAAAAATAGGGCAGGGTTAAGCCAGTTAATGGGGTTCCAACCCTCCCCTCTTTATGCATATGTAGATTTTACAATACTGTCTATTTGTAAGTGATAGTCCAACCAATACTTAATTAAAAATCAGTAGTTAATGAATCACACTTTTAATTATTGTTTTGTTCTTGAAATTGATCTCACAATCACAGTGTTATGTTTTATTTAACTTTTAACATGCACATGTTGCTGGGAAAAAATCTTCATAATTTGTCAGATGATCTTATAATTTAATCGTGTTAACGTCATGAAGTTGAAAAGTTTCCTACGAAAATAACCAACAAATAATTTTCCGTTTTGAATTTTGTCCTTTAGTGATTTGTCCTAAACATAGATCTACTTGTAGAAGTATTTTCAAGAATACTTCAAAGGACATGATTTGTATGACCTTAACAGAGCATTCCACTCATTTTCAAGTAGGAGGTGATAATCCTAAAGTAGAAGGGGGGGTCCTGCAAAACCAATATAGAAAACAAAGCCGTATTTTACTTTCACTTTGACATTTTTAAAAACTAAGTAACCGAGGAAAAATGCAATTTGACCGGTGTCCGACTGCTGTGGAATGCACTGCAATAAGGTCATAAAACTTTCCAGTGCTTGCACTCCAAAATTGTCCAATCAGAACAAAGTATTTATTTTATAGTGTTCTGGTTGGATGTTTTCTTTTGAGTATGAGTGAAAAGTCAAACTCAAAAGTTTGACCATAAGGTCTAGCAAGATTATAGTCCACCACTAGAGTGTGTGTCACAAATATGGTTTGAATGTCTTTTTCAAAGGTCAAGGTCACAAGAAACTTTCATTAAAAAACTTGTCCAGTGTAAACAAATACAATGTATATATGGTGACAATAGCTGTGGAACCATAACTCTAAATATGGTCTTTTTTTATTGACCATCAGCTAATGGTGACAAATGCTTAAAACCTTGAGGGGATTTCGTGGTCGTGATCGTATGGTAGTTGGATTTACAACTACCTGTGCAATCAGTGCTTATCACCACTAAAGTTGTGAGTTTGAATCCCGTTCGATACAACATAATGTGATAAAGTTTGTCAGTGACTTGCGACAGGTCGGTGGTTTTCTCCAGGTATTCTGGTTTCCTCCACCAATAAAACTGACCCCCACGATATAACTGATATATTGTTGAAAGTGGCATTAAACACAATAAACCAACAAACCAATTAAAACCTTAACATGTTGACCAGTATGTTTGTATAATATTTTGTATGTTAAATAAACATGTTAAACTGAATACATAGGGGGTACATGTACCGTAACATATTTTTAGCTTTGCTCATGCAATAGTTCTAAGTTTCTTTTGAATTTCAAACTACAATATGTACAAAATGTATCAAGCTTGAGGTCTGATATAGACGTTGATACATAAATAGATAATTTTAACTAACATGTACAATAGCTGCCACAACTTTAAATTATTTTAAATTTAAAATAGAAATAATTGGCTACTCAATTGGAACCAACTTTTTGTTTGGAGTAACATGTTAAATTTGGGATCAGATTTAATGATTCTGTTTATTTAGATTAAGGGTTCACTGTTTTGTTTACATGTTAAATTTACTTTGCAAAAGGTTGAAATTGGTATGCAATATACAGACATGCATATGTTGTATTAAATATTACCGGTACTTCATATGAGCGAAAGACGAAATTTGTTTACTAGAATAAAATTATTTGAGATATTGAGTAGAATATATACCGTATGTAATGACGTTCAATACGAATTGAAGAAATTTTCCACATGAACCAACAATAAAAATAAATCATGGCCAACTTGGATTAAAGTCAGCTTTATAAACCTGAGTTCCTCTATAGAACTTTACGACATCCTTATTAAATGAGAAAATCAATTCAAGGTTGTAGAAATATCATCGTCCTTGCACACCGATTTGTAGTTGTAAGAATTTTTATATATTTGATTATCTTCTTGTGAACATATTGAAGCCATGAGAAGGGATTAATTTACATGTAGAATTTTGTACCAGAATAAAACCATCAAGAATAAAATTAAGAAAAAATAATTAGTCACTTTGACCATTACAAATTAATTAGAATAATAGTCTGTAGCCATTCTTAGCTACATGTACATGTACATGTAGTGCAAAACATGAAGTCAGTTAACTACATGTACAAGCAAATGTGGAGCTTTCATTGACCCTGCTATTGTATTGTCCATGTTTTTGTTGTATTTTTGTGATACATGTAGTAGTACATCTACATGTAATTATGTGATACATGTAGTAGTACATCTACATGTAATTATGTGATACATGTAGTAGTACATCTACATGTAATTATGTGGCACATGTAGTAGTACATCTACATGTAATTATGTGATACATGTAGTAGTACATCTACATGTAATTATGTGATACATGTAGTAGTACATCTACATGTAATTATGTGATACATGTAGTAGTACATGTACATGTAATTGTGTGATACATGTAGTAGTACATCTACATATAATTATGTGGCACATGTAGTAGTACATCTACATGTAATTATGTGATACATGTAGTAGTACATCTACATATAATTATGTGGCACATGTAGTAGTACATCTACATGTAATTATGTGATACATGTAGTAGTACATGTACATGTAATTGTGTGATACATGTAGTAGTACATCTACATGTAATTATGTGGTACATGTAGTAGTAGTAGTACATGTACATGTAATTATGTGATACATGTAGTAGTACATCTACATGTAATTATGTGATACATGTAGTAGTACATGTACATGTAATTATGTGATACATGTAGTAGTACATCTACATGTAATTATGTGGTACATGTAGTAGTAGTAGTACATGTACATGTAATTATGTGATACATGTAGTAGTACATCTACATGTAATTATGTGATACATGTAGTAGTACATCTACATATAATTATGTGGTACATGTAGTAGTACATCTACATGTAATTATGTGGTACATGTAGTAGTACATGTACATGTAATTATGTGATACATGTAGTAGTACATCTACATGTAATTATGTGGTACATGTAGTAGTAGTAGTACATCTACATGTAATTATGTGATACCATGTAGTAGTACATCTACATGTAATTATGTGGTGTTTTTAATTGGAAGCAAATATGTGTAGGTTATTTTTATCATTTGTTTATTTCTGTATTGTCTTGGAAATCCAGTTATCAAGAGAAAGAGGATTGGGACCCCATTCACTGGTTTAACCCTTCCTCATTTTAGTGCCTGTCTCAAGCCAGGAATTGGATTTCCAACACCATATGTTATAGTCTTTTTTATGTTCAATGGTGATTGTTCATTTTGTAGATCTGGTCATTGCTATAATAATTGTACAAATTTGTTTTGATTTAAAAAGAATAAGATGGTAGTGTTTATTACAAAAATAGCATTGATACAACAACATCAGAAATACATGTAGTGAAATTATCAGGAATTAGTGAGCCATTAAATATATGGTCCAGTTTTTTGCAATTTATTGGACCACAAAATTCAATTCACATTTATTATTTCTGTTCGTTCTATTTTCTCCAACTTTAAAGTCTGTTTTCTCTTCGAGGGGCCGTCATGATTGTATGGATTTACAGCTACACTTACCTATGCAATCAGTGCCTATCAGCACTTAAGTTGTGAGTTTGCATCCCGCTAATGGCGAGGTGTACTCGATACAACATTATGTGATAAAGTTTGTCAGTGACTTGCGGCAGGTCAGTGATTTTCTCCAGGTACTCCGGTTTCCTCCACCAATAAAACTGACCGTCACGATATAACTGAAATATTGTTGAAAGTGGTTTTAAACACTGAAACCCTAACCTTTATCCCCACTTGTATTGTTCAAGCTCAAAAGATACAAACATTTAGCTGACTTAAACTAACTTGTTCAGATGATATATATTGAGTATAAGGAAGATAAGAAAGGACTAAAACCAGGAACATTAAAAATAATTACTATAATAATCAGGGCTTTCAATATTTTTCAAGTCTACCAGTACTTCACTATTCATAGGCGGTACTTTTTTAAAATTAGAATTTGAACAATTTTCATGAATATCTTATATAGCATCTTTAAAATCAGTGTAAACCTGTTATTGTCCCTTATTGAAAGGCCTGTACTAAATACAAATTCAGTGACAGACTTCAATTCAGTATTGGGTGGAGAGCAGTCTTCGAAATTAGGCGGTAGTCCGAAGCCCGTGGTGTGTAAAATTGTACACAGGCGTATAAAATGAGTAGTTCCACAAGTCCGACGGGCCTGTGAAATAAAAAACAATAAGGTTTCAAAAGTTGATTTCATAAGATATTGTGTGTAGATATTTAGTTTATTGTTCTCCGTTTTCAGTTGCTGCCGAGTCAATGCAAAAAATGGGTAGGCAGACAAGTCCTTTTAAGAATTTCCGATATTCGAAATAGATTTAGGTGTGTCTGTTTTTTGCAATTTGATTGGTTGATATTTTTACCATCATGTAGGTTTTAAAAAAGGACGAGAAGCAGGGCTCACGTTAGAGGGCGAAGTAGTTGCCTTGTGAAGGTTGACTTCGATTTCTCGTTGGTCAAAAGCGAAGTTCAAGTAGCCTTGCAATTTTGAAGAGTCACCCTATGTTGCCCGCGTATTTTTGCCACGTGCCATTTATGAAAATATCGACATCGTGTTTATGGAATTCTATGGTATTCATTAAGTATTTTGAAAGTGACTTTCTTGAAAAGTAATCCATTTCGGTTTAAAGAAACTTTAATTTCGTTCAATATCAAATAAAAATGGCACCACGAGAAAGGGGGCGCACACTGTGCTACGGGAAATGTTGATCGAAGCTAACAAACAAACTTTTGATTAATTTTTTTCTCAATCCTGTGACATAAAGTCTGAGTTCTCGTATATAATATGTTCATATTTGAGAAGGTTGGTCATTCAAAATTCGTTGAAATGCACGGAGACACCGCTTCCAAATCCGATCGGTATTTTTTTTTATTAATTGCGATCTATTTATAGAACTGTTGCTGACAGACCTGTGTCTACGTTAATACCTCTGCAGTTAGAAAATATACTTTGAACTACAGTAGTTTTGTTCCATTGTTGCACTCTGATTTGAGGTCTGACAAATAATAATTACAATCTTTACTTGCTTCAGTTTATGACTGTCAGTGTCAATATACGTTCGTCTATATTTGCATTCCCTATAGCTAGCTACAGTTTTTGTATCTATATATAGTTGGACCATTGAGCAAATTGACATATACATATTTCTTCTGCTGAAGGCTACACAAATATGACTTTGCATTTTGTATGGTATTAATTCAAAGCATAGTGATATTTAAAAAAAAGGGGGGAGGTACATATTAAAAATTATCACCAAATTATATCCCCGTGGAACCAGTAATGACGCACCTAAGCAGATAATTGTTTGTTACCGTTTGACGATAGATTGTTGTTTTAAAATTTCTGCATAAAAATAAAGAATGTATTCTTTTCTATCAATTTAATTTGCAATATGATTAATAATTATTTTGTTTTCATGCCATTTTCAACGTTTTCTTGGTACACAGGTAATGTGTTTACATTTTGTTCAGGGACCGGAAATGACGCACTCTTATTCTATCAATATATTGTCACTACAGCTTACCTTGCTAATTGAAAAAATGCTTCCATTCGAAACCACTGTCTTTGACGAATGTCCAAAGTTGTAAAATCCAAACAACAACATCCAAATTAACAACTTAAATGTCAAATCCAACAGCACTGTCCATAATGAACGTCCATTTTTTTTTAGTAAGTTACAGTATGGTAAAATCTATTAATTCTATATTTTAGACATGTTTAACATGATATATTTTAAATACTGATCAGTGAAAAATGTCATAACTATATTAAAATAATTTTCAGTTCTATATATTAGTTCTTAATTGCTCCAAAGAAAAGATTTATTTAAACAGTTCTTAATTCCTGTTTGCGATATTTCGTTATATTCATTGAAAATCATATAAGGGATTGTCACATTTTGACAGTGAATATTTTTTTAGTACGGAATGCTCACCACATGACAGTCGAGTGACCTAATATACCCAACCAGCCTGTCAGCAGACGGAAACTTTTGACAACACTTTGAAGGGTTTTAGGCCAATCGTGGGTCTATTTTAGTAAATGATCTTTTGGACGTAAGGAAAAATGGCGGTTTTATATGGATAACAACCTTGTTTATGGGTGATTTCCACATGTTGTAGGATACAACAGCGAACACTGACGTCAACGTGAAGAAACCTCAAGCCTCTGAGGTCATAGGTTTTGCGGTTCATAAATAAAACCTGAATGCATCTCGGTGCGTCATTTCTGGTCCGCGTCAAAATAGATACCCGCACGATACATTGTATGTCACACACAATGACGACACCACAAGTTTTTGTTATAAGAATCTTATAACAATATTGGTTGTGATGAAAAGGAGGAGGAGGTGGACAGTGATGATATGGAATATACTGAGGATGCTATTGACAATATGATTTTAGAATTTTCAGGAGATTAATATAAACATGAATCCAAAATAAATAAAGTGTCTTTTTGTTTTTTTTTATACTTGCATTCTGGTCTTACCTAATGCATAATTGACATGTCCACATAATATTTGGTACATCATCATGTTTTGAGTTTTGGTGGTTTGAATTAATGGTCATTAATGTAGTTTTCAAATTCGGGCTTGTAGAATTGATGGTGGGCCTGTAAATAATTGAACTTACAGGCCCGGTGGTCTTGTAATGTAAAAAGTTAAGCGTGAAGACTGGGAGAGTGGACAGTCGTTACTGAGGTCTTCAAGTAAATTCACTACTCTGGGCAGCAGGGCCCCCTGAGGCCCACCTTAATTTCAAACATGTACATGAATTATAAAACATGATGCAGTGAGTGATCATTTGCAATTTTTTTAAACTAATTAGTAATTCATGGCTGGAACAATTAACTTTTCAATATGATGATGGTGATCTCTGCTTTAGTACCAGATCAACATGTCGAGTTGGATTTGCTATAGCTTTAACTCACTGAAACAACAATCTGCAGATAGTCATGTCACTCTACCAAGTCTGCTCCAACAAATCATATCCTGACTCAAGTCTGAGTCAATCAGCCTCTGCTGGTGTTCCTTAATGTTGCGATCAATCTTCCAGACCCGAGTTGAGTACTGTATTTAGGGTTGCATAATGTGCAGGATTTTGTCCAGATCCTTATTTTGTAGGAGGGGTGCGCATTTTAAACAGGAACAATGTGTTTCACTCTTTCCCAGACCGGGAAATCATATGTCCGCCATGTTTTTTTGTTTACTATTGTCAACATGCAAAGTTAAATATTTCTTAAATTGTTTGGACACTATTCCGGCAAATGAAACATGCTCAAAGGACTGAAAAATAGATACGATTGATATTTAATTCTTACATTTCCGATGACAATTTTTTTCAAAAGTCCATGCGCATTATTATAGACACGAACTAGTTTTTTTCTGGAGATTTTCAAGGCCAAGAGGGGGTGCGCATTATGCACCAATGCGCATTATCCAACCCTAAATATGGTAAGCCAATTCTATTGCACTACAGAGATGGTCCAAAGGCCCAAAAAAATAATATGTGTGTTTACTGTCACATGTCAAAAAAAATCTAGGGTCAGTCGGTCGAGATTAATTTTTTTTTTTTTTATTATCTGCAAAACCGGAAATAGTCGTTCCCGGTTCCGGTATTTCATTTTGAAATTTCCGGTAAGCCGTCATTTATTGAAGTTGTTCTATGACGAATTATGCAGTTTTTCTACCTTCTTTGCTCTCAATTTCGATAAAAAGCTAGCAGTTGAATAAATAAAACATTGCTGCTGGTTAAACAACAAAAATGGTTATCCGAATTCTGTGTAAAAATTCATAGGGTCGCTGGCGACTGGAATTTTAAATATTTAATGAGAATCGTTAGTTGCTGTGCCTCAAGAAATTTTTCTTGGGTACAAAAATTGTTGCTTTACGAATCCAGCTGGCAACTGCAACAAAAATTCTAAGTTTTGCCCTTGCCCATGGAATTGATCAAAAGGGGGGGATGAGAGATTCGATTGATTTTTAATATAAGTTTGTCTATAAATCTAGTCATTTGACGTTGTATGTGAATTTCCACTTGAAGATACATGTCTCATAAAACTTATACTTCTGTATGATTTGTCCATGATGTAAATGGTTTTACAAATACAGAATCTTATAATGATAGCATAAGAATGGCTGATTTGTCTCCAACTTAATTATCTGACAATCTATTGTAATGGTCCGTGCAGAATGAATAATTCCACTTCCATTAGGATTTACATTTTGTATTCTTACAATGAGAATGGAGGTTTTGTAATTGTGATAAGTGATCATCATGATGTTACTGTAGATTTAAAATGGGTTAGGACGTGTCAAACTAAAATACATTTTTTGTAACTGGATTTTAGAAATCTTAAAATTATTCAGATGTGTTAAGCTAAAATAACTGGATTTTAGAAGTCTTTTAAAATTGTTAGGATGTGTCAAGCTAAAATAACTGGATTTTAGAAATCTTTTAAAATTGGTAGGACGTGTCAAGCTAGTATATCTGGATTTTAGAAGTCTTTTTAATTTAAAATTGTTAGACGTGTTAAGCTAAAATAACTGGATTTTAAAAGTCTTTAAAATTAATTGGATGTGTCAAGCTAAAATAACTGGATTTTAGAAGTCTTAAAATTGTTAGGAAGTGTCAAGCTACTAGTAAAATAACACCATCGATATCATGACCATAGGATCATGTTAGACTAGTAAACTGAATACAGAGCATCATGAGTACAGTGTCAAACATTTTGATTATTTGTACACGAATTCCAATTATAAATACTACTTACAATATACATTGTATGTAAATTTTAAACATTCACATGAGCAGGGGGAATGTGGTAATATTATATAATTAACATGATTAACTTTTGACAGACAATACTAGACCTAACCAATGACAATTTCCACTTGTCCAATTATTTAATGGTATGTAAGGTACTTGTTCAGGACAAGTAACCAGTCAAAAATAAACTTGTCCTGAAGAAATTATTTCCACAGCCTTGGAGAAGAGGGGGTCGGCAGCTTTACAACAAATTTCAAGTGTAATTATTCACAAATCATGCATGAAAATTGAATCTTAACCATGAGTCATAGAAATTTGAAACTCTTATCCTAAGATGGGAAAACCCATACCTCAATCCCCATGTAACATTTGTTGAAGTGATCAGTTTAAATATGTAACATTCCATACATTAACCCCCCTCCACCCATTGACGAATGTTAGCACAAAGGTTGTTCTGCATCAAGGATATGTTGTTATTGATGTTTTTCAGATCAGTGTAGCAGACCAATTATATTTTGGTTTTTGCAGATGCTTTTACATTGATTTTCTGTCAAGGAGGTCAATAAGCTATAGAAGTATGTGAAGCTGTAATTGACAAGTCTTTTTTTTCACATTAAAACATCTTCATTCTGTGACAAGGAATATGAACGAGATAAGACTTAACTGTTACATTATTTCAACAAGTTAAATGTTGATGAACCAGTCCTGTGTAGACTTAACTGTTACCTTATTTCAACAAGTTAAATGTTGATGAACCAGTCCTGTGTAGACTTAACTGTTACCTTATTTCAACAAGTTAAATGTTGATGAACCAGTCCTGTGTAGACTTAACTGTTACCTTATTTCAACAAGTTAAATGTTGATGAACCAGTCCTGTGTAGACTTAACTGTTACCTTATTTCAACAAGTTAAAAGTTGATGAACCAGTCCTGTGTAGACTTAACTGTTACCTTATTTCAACAAGTTAAATGTTGATGAACCAGTCCTGTGTAGACTTAACTGTTACCTTATTTCAACAAGTTAAATGTTGATGAACCAGTCCTGTGTAGACTTAACTGTTACCTTATTTCAACAAGTTAAAAGTTGATGAACCAGTCCTGTGTAGACTTAACTGTTACCTTATTTCAACAAGTTAAATGTTGATGAACCAGTCCTGTGTAGACTTAACTGTTACCTTATTTCAACAAGTTAAATGTTGATGAACCAGTCCTGTGTAGATTTGACTGTTACCTTATTTCAACAAGTTAAATGTTGATGAACCAGTCCTGTGGAGACTTAACTGTTATCTTATTTCAACAAGTAAAATGTTGATGAATCAGTTCTGTGTAGACTTAGCTGTTACCTTATTTCAACAAGTTAAATGTTGATGAACCAGTCCTGTGTAGACTTAACTGTTACCTTATTTCAACAAGTTAAATGTTGATGAACCAGTCCTGTGTAGACTTAACTGTTACCTTATTTCAACAAGTTAAATGTTGATGAACCTTGAAACTTGAAACTTTTATTTTCTCCAGACCCCAACTGGGGTATGTGAATACAAAACAATTAACATATATATATAATAAGAACAATGCATGGAGCGTCATATACAATTCATGTGAACAATAATTTTGTACTGTATGAATTATAGAAAATATAATGTAAGATAATTATGATCACAGATGTTAATGTATACAGTATAACATATGTGTGAGGAAGACACATCAATAATTGCCTAGCATAATGCATGTAAACATGTAATGCTTAGTTTACAACTGACAATATAAGTTTACAAAATTTAGCTATTTTAACTTTAACATCATACATTGTAATTGACATTATTGAATAAATCATAAAATTTTACAGTGTTTGGATTCTTCAGAACATCAAAAGGTACTAGTAATTTTTTTCTTTCATTCTCAAAAAAGGTACATTCAAACAAATAATGAAATTCATCACCAATATTATTTAAATTGCAAATATCACAAATTCGATCATCACGATCTACACCCCAAAATCTACCTTGCTCAATAGGCAATCTATGGTTAAGGCATCTATGATTACAAAAAGCTTTTCTTAAATCATATGGTAAATCAACTAAATATTCTTCAAACTTGTGTGAACATTTAAATATTCTATAATTAAGACATTTAGCAGTATTAAAAACTTTTTCATACCATGTCTGCTTATACTGATCACATAATCTTTGTTTAACCATACTAGACAATGCTACATTTTTAGGTACATGTACACCTTGTGATATTTAATATTCAGAAAAACCACAATTATTAAGTATATTTTCAATACAAGAAATCCATTTAGAATGGACAAACTTTTCAACATGCATGTTATACAGTAACTTGTAAAGTATAGCACAAATTTTATCTTAGTTTATTACATACAATTCTTTTCCAAAAAGCTATAATTCTGCTTTTGATGACAATATCAATAGGAAATCTACCCGATTCACCATATACTATACAGTTAGGTGTACTTTTTAGCTCACCTGACCCAAAGGGTCAGGTGAGCTATTGCCATCACTTGTTTTCAAACCAAGTATCATTTTATAAAACTGTAAACAAAAGGATTCAAAAATATCATTATTTTCAGAGCCCCACATCTCACATCCATATAACAGCACTGGGGCTACTATAGTATCAAAAAGTTCTATTTGTAAATCAATAGGAAGATTTAACTGTCTACTTTTCTTCAATATGCTATACAAAGCCTTTCTACATGTACCTTGATTAACTAGATTAGATTTGTTTTTACAGAAAGATCCATTTGACATACATCAGGGGTTTCAAAGTTTTTTATAACAGGAGGTACTTCTTAAATTTTAGGAGGTACCTAAAAAAGTAGGCCAGGGGTCTGGGGCCTGCATGAGGGCCATAAGGGGTCCAGGGGGGCAAAGCCCCCCGGAAGCTCCTGAAATCTAGCATTTTGTGGACCAAAAAATATACTTCAGAGACTGCAAACATTAAGTTTTTGAAAGAAAAATCCCTTTAGAGTTCAGATTTCACCAAGACCATGCATAATGGATTCCCTCCCCCTCCCCTCCAATTTCTTTATTGAATATTTCAGTTTACAGAATTCAGCCAAGATTATTCATGGATAGTCCGCCATAACTTTAAAAAAACCAAAAGGACCATAAAGAGCTACATTGTTATCAAAGCTTAAACTTCTCAAAATTCTTTTGTTGACTTTGTCCTTTTCTTTTTCACAATACCTTGGCTTGTGTGTTTTTTTACTTTATTACCAGTAATTAAACTCATCAAAGACCATTGGCACCGATCAAGACTTATAAGTGTCATAATTAATGAAACATAAATTTAATTTGCAATCATCATTAATAAAAATTTATAATTTTAATAAATAGATCAATACAAATATAATTAAACAAAAGCAATATATATTGTTACTTTCACGACTTAAGTGCAAAAAAAAATGTTTGAACAAAAACGATTCACGGGAAGACATTTATTAGGGGAGAGTGGTAAAATTTCGACCACCCAAAACCTGGACGTATCCAAAAGCCCCAGATTGCATCACTGGTTGCCTGCACCGCTGTACGTTATAAAAACCAGTCACGAGGACATTCGGAATTAAATGTTTCACTTGAATATTGGAAAAAATCTGAAGTATTGCGGGTAATACACATAAAAACAGCCAATCGGCCAGTTTGGGGGAACTTCGACCCCATCCTGGGTATTTTCGACCGCACCATTTTTTCCTATTTCAGCAAATACCAGTGTTTACTGAAAACCGTCAAAAGCTTTATTTTACATCTGCACTTCTTGTATCAGTATTATTCAGTCCGTTTTTTGTCTTTTTAAAGAAAGTTAATGTTTAGGAACAACATCAACATTTTTGTTTCTTAACTAAGCCACTTCCCCCTTAAATGTAACTAAATGAATGCATAGTAATAGGAAAATCGATGTAGGATAGACAATTTTCGTTAATTTTGTTTATCCTACATTGAACTATTGATGTCATCGTTTAATTATAACTTCAATCAAAACATAAAGTAGGTGATCGAAAATTACACAGGATACAATTTATCTGTATAGGTATCTTCGACCACTTTTAACTTTATAAATATTCTGGAGTTGTAATGATATTTTATTAAATATTTGCATAAAATACATCTCAATGACATAACATTTCAGTGTTTTGTAATTTGCTTTAAATGAAGCAAATTGAATCATGAGGATTTAATGGATACATAACACTTCTCTATTCAGCTTATTTGGAATTTACCGTCGCTGTAACTTTATAACCGAGAATACCGCAAAATCAGGCGATATTTTATTCCGAATAAATTTGGAAAGTCGGTATTAGGTTCGAGTATTATTTACTCTTTAATTGGATCAGTAAAACGTTTATTTTGGTAAGAAAGACAACAACTAGTTTATGTATATTAATGACAAACAATCTACTGGTCGAATTTCCCGTGTGGTCGAAATAACACCACTCTCCCCTAACATTTGAATCACAAAAGTTAAATTATTTTGAAAAAAAAAGTGGGGCCGGCGTTTTGACATTACAATGTAATTCGTATTTGAGCCATGTCCGGTCCTTTTTCAAGATTCCTAGAAATTTTCTATCCCTTATCTCCTCGTACCCCCTTTTAAAAATGCTTTTCAGCACACTTTCATTTCTGTGAACAACTGCGGTAGGGCCCCGTCAAAATATGTAAATAAATAGCCATGTAGGTTTTTATTTTTTTATACCGGAAGTTAAACAATATGGATGGAGTTAAGCAACAAGACAGTACGCCCCAAAATGATTCGACCCTGGGTTTTAAATGGATAAAAAAAAATCGCACAAAATACTGTGTAGTCATATATTCATATTTACATAAATGATCATACTTAAATTACTGAAGATTACACTAGTTTGTGTTTGAACATAATTTGTAATCGGGTCATTTTTTATTTTGAAATGATGTCGGCTTTGTTCCGGTCCGAGTTTTACACAAGGATGAAAAGATATTGGGGTGAAAATATATCTATTTACTGCATGCGCAAACTGCTATTTATGATTCTAAGGTAAAGTTATTTTTAAAACAGGGAATATCCCGTCAACTTGGTCGTGGCTGAACGCAGTTGTTCGATTTGAATGCGAGAATTCAGCAATTGACGTGATCATTAATTTTTTATGAAAAATATTCCACAATCCAATCGTACTTGTGGTTTTGACCACCGCTAATTTTGGGGGGTTCAGTAATTTCTGCCGGTACTATACACGATCTCAGACGGGTAAAAGTAGCGGGTACCGGCCCACTTTGAAACCCCTGCATACATGTAAATACAATTCCTAAATATGTAAAATCATCTTCAATGTTTATAACTTCACCATTAAAAGTAAATACAGGGTTAACAATATCTTTACAACTTCTTTTTCGAAAAATTGCAATTTTAGTTTTTGAAGCCATAATTTCTAATTTCCAAGTTTTGCAATTTAAATAACATTGCATTTAGAGCCGACAGTAATTCTATGTGAGATTCAGCTAACATAACTGTGTCGTCAGCATATAGCAATAAGTACAATTTTAGATATACAGATAACTCCTCAGTATCAAGAAAAATATGTGTAGCATTGCAAATATTTGTCAAACCATCGTATGCATGTCATATAAATTCAACAAGATCATTTAAAAATAATGAAATGAGAACAGGTGACAAATTCTCACCTTGACGAACACCAACATTGCTATAGAAAAATTCAGACAATTGAGAACCTTTTCTTACACAGAACCAGTCCTGTGTAGACTTAACTATTACCTTATTTCAACAAGTTAAATGTTGATGAACCAGTCCTGTGTAGACTTAACTGTTACCTTATTTCAACAAGTTAAATACTCAAATGTTGATGAACCAGTCCTGTGTAGACTTGACTGTTACCTTATTTCAACAAGTTAAATGTTGATGAACCAGTCCTGTGTAGACTTAACTGTTACCTTATTTCAACAAGTTAAAAGTTGATGAACCAGTCCTGTGTAGACTTAACTGTTACCTTATTTCAACAAGTTAAATGTTGGTGAACCAGTTTATGTCTTGTGTAGATATCAATAAATTTGTTGTCTGGGTACTGTATTTATTGTAGTGATACAGCAAAACAAGAAAAGTTTAAATCAATTGAAACATGTAGTGATGTACATCTTGTCATCAATTTTGATTACATTTGGATGTTTGTTGTATTTTTGTTTTTCTTTGGCATTACATGAACATCTAACAACATCCTATATGGGATCACAAGGTTCATATTTTCAACTGACCAATCACAGATGAGCTACTGAATCTTTAGGCATCTAAAACGGGTACACATCAAGAGTTGCTTTCTGATTGGTCATGAATGATGATGAGTGACAGAGTGTTATCCCATTCTATTACAAGACATAATATGATCATGAATGATGATGAGTGACAGAGTGTTATCCCATTCCATTACAAGACATAATATGGTCATGAATGATGATGAGTGAGAGTGTTATCCCATTCCATTACAAGACATAATATGATCATGAATGATGATGAGTGAGAGTGTTATCCCATTCCATTACAAGACATAATATGATCATGAATGATGATGAGTGAGAGTGTTATCCCATTCCATTACAAGACATAATATGATCATGAATGATGATGAGTGACGGAGTGTTATCCCATTCCATTACAAGACATAATATGATCATGAATGATGATGAGTGAGAGTGTTATCCCATTCCATTACAAGACATAATATGATCATGAATGATGATGAGTGAGAGTGTTATCCCATTCCATTACAAGACATAATATGATCATGAATGATGATGAGTGAGAGTGTTATCCCATTCCATTACAAGACATAATATGATCATGAATGATGATGAGTGAGAGTGTTATCCCATTCCATTACAAGACATAATATTTTTACCTTGCATGTACAGTCTGTAATTTTAGACTTCAGAAGTTACAAGCCCAAACTTTAAAAAATAGCAAATTTTAAGCACATTTGCAATGAAAAATCAATTAAGCTTACTGGTTCTATCATATTTTTAATGGTCAGAGGCAATAGGACCAATGTTAAAGTCACAGTATCCAAGTATCTTTTATCTTACCTTTTACATGTGGAAAGAAAAATCAAAAACAAAATATTATAAAACTTACTCTTGCCATGATATGGCTGAAAAATTGCTCATTTGTTGTTGAACAACAGTGACTCACTCACTCACTCACTTAAATAGTTTGTTTATAAGTCTTTCCATATTACTTGCAGAGTTTTTGTTGAACAGTTCACATTTGTCTTGTGATTACATGTAACTGAAATATTGTTGAAAGTGGTGTTAAGCACCATAAACCAACAACCAACCATATTTGTCTTTCCTACAATATATGCAGGGTGTCAAGTGATCCTCTATTCCTATATTTTTGCTATATTTTCAAGGTTTTGCTATATTTCCTATATTTGTCTAAAAATTCCTACATTTCGTCCCAAAATCTTATATTTTTCCAAAACTATGAGAAAAAAAGTTGAATCTTTTATTTTGAACGGAAATTTCATATAAACATGACAAATAGATGCAATACAAGATATTAATACTGATACTTCTATTGTTTTTAGCTGATCTTGTATAGCAACATATGCATTCATGTGACTTTTATAGTTGAATTTTCTTAGGGTTTAAATTGACATGATTGTGTATATATTTGTTCCAACAAACTTTGCAAAGTTGAATAGGTACCATTTTCTTCACATAAAATATTATATATAATTTCAAAGACATTATATCAAAATTTGTATTTAAAGTGTTGAAGGAGTTGTAATGTTCAATCCTTTGAAAAAGACAAATCTTGATTTAGGGGACGTCATGATCGTATGGCAGTTGAATTTACCTGTGCAATCAGTGCATATCACCACTAAAGTTGTGAGTTTGAACCTCGCTGATGGCGAGGTGTGCTTGATACAACATAAAATGTGAAGTTTGTCAGTGACTTGTGACAGGTCAGTGATTTCCTTCGGCAGTCTGGTTTCCTCCACCAATAAAACTGACCACCACGATATAGCTGAAATATTGCTGAAAGTGATTTAACACCCTAACCCAAATGTTGATTTTTTTTCAAATTTAGTTTGTGATCTTTATTAATAAATACAATCATTAGAAATCCAACATTTTTTCTACTATTTTTTTTTCAAATTTGTCGGTAAAAAGGAGGTTGGGAATGGCTACAGGGGAGGTGGAGGCCATGTATTTTTGGTAAATTATACCATAAATTTATCATATTTTTATCCTATATTTTCATCCAAATAAATCCTATATTCCTATATAATTCTTGTCAGAAGTGGCTTGACACCCTGAGTACATGTATGTAACAGAGCTAACATACAGGGATCAATATAGTTACATGTATATGTCTATTTTACAAGGAAATAATTATCATGGTAAAAAGATCTGAATTCAATTTACGATGTAAGATATTGGGATAAAATACATATACAAATGTACTTTGGTTAAGATTCACTGATTTTGAGAATATGTTTCACAGTTTGTGCCAAAAACCAACATTTTTGTTTACAATGTATTATCAGATTATAGTGCCATAATACTGTCGCCAGTAGAATTAATATTATTAGTGACTTCATTTTCTATTATCAGGTCATTATGATTGATTGATTGATTGTTGGTTGTTTATATTAACCTCCATCTAGAAATACTTACTTCATGCATATTCAGGAGGAGTTCAATAATATTGAAAAAATGTGTAGAAATGAGGGAGAAATGGGGCAGCTGGGGCAATGACTGAGGGAGAAATGGGAGAGCTGGGGCAATGACTGAGGGAGAGGACAGCTGGGACAATGACTGAGGGAGAAATGGAACAGCTGGGGCAATGACTGAGGGAGAAATGGGACAGCTGGGACAATGACTGAGGGAGAAATGGGACAGCTGGGGCAATGACTGAGGGAGAAATGGGACAGCTGGGGCAATGATTGAGGGAGAAATGGGACAGCTGGGACAATGACTGAGGGAGAAATGGGACAGCTGGGGCAATGACAGGATGAAATGGGACAGCTGGGGCAATGACTGAGGGAGAAATGGGACAGCTGGGACAATGACTGAGGGAGAAATGGGACAGCTGGGGCAATGACTGAGGGAGAAATGGGGCAGCTGGGACAATGACTGGGGGAGAAATGAGACAACTGGGGCAATGACTGAGGGAGAAATGGGACAGCTAGGACAATGACTGAGGGAGAAATGGGACAGCTGGGGCAATGAATGAGGGAGAAATGGGACAGCTGGGGGAATGACTGAGGGAGAAATGGGACAGCTGGAGCAATGACTGAGGGAGAAATGGGACAGCTGGGGCAATGACTGAGGGAGAAATGGGACAGCTGGGGCAATGACTGAGGGAGAAATGGGACAGCTGGGGCAATGACTGAGGGAGAAATGGGACAACTGGGACAATGACTTGAGGGGGAAATGGGACAGCTGGGACAATGACAGGGAACAATGGGACAATGACGGGAAGAAATGGGACAGCTGGGGCAATGACTGAGGAAGAAATGGGACAGCTGGGGCAATGACTGAGGGAGAAATGGGACAGCTGGGACAATGACTGAGGGAGAAATGGGACAGCTGGGGCAATGACTGAGGGAGAAATGGGACAGCTGGTGCAATGACTGAGGGAGAAATGGGACAGCTGGGGCAATGATTGAGTGAGAAATGGGATGGCTGGGGCAATGACTGAGGGAGAAATGGGACAGCTGGGGCAATGACTTTGTTGTCACTGGAAAAGTATAGAGAATTGAATAAGGGACGGAAAAAAAAGTTTTTTGTAACAGCTACAATGTGCATTCTATTTTTCTATATCTTCAAAAGTAGTCTTTGATATGCTACTACTTACAACCCTAGGCTATCTGCCATCCCAAGGGATGTACTGATTAGCATTGTGGGTAAATCATTAACTATAGACAATGGTTGTAATCACTCATTTAGACTATTTTAATTAGTGAGGAGGAGGTGGTGGTTCTGTAACCCAACTGCTTCACTAAAACTACTCCTATTAAAACTATAAGTAGTATTTCCTAAGAAAGTTTTGTTTGCTATTATTTGGAAAAAGTATTCTCTCACACTTGTATTTGGAAACAAAAATGTTGCCCATCTACCTTCCACTTCAGTAGTGGGATTACAGAAAATCAGCATTTTTTAAAGGAGGGCCAGAGTTCCTATTTGTATATTGTTTGATGGTGTTTAACGCCACTTTCAACAATATTTCAGTTATATCGTGGCGGTCAGTTTTATTGGTGGAGGAAACCAGAGCAGCAGGTGAAAACCACCGACCTGTCACAAGTCACTGACATACTTTATCACATAATGTTGTACACATCGCCCTGATCGTGATTCGAACTCACAACATCAGTGGTGATAGGCACTGATTGCATAGGTAGTTGTAAATCCAACTACCATACTATCATGGCCATGACGGCCTGCCTTTTTGTATATATTATACTTTTGATGAATATATATATATACTATCAGACATATCAGATTAAGCTCTTAGCAAATACACAATTCTTCCTTTTCAATAACAGAAAAAATTTCAAATAAATATAAATTTGCTTCATTTATAAATTTGATATCAATATATAAAATCAATATTAATTAATTTATTTTTGGGAGGGTACTGTCAAATTTTATTGTATATCTTTATATTTATATTACATATTGCAACTTAAATTGGGAGTTTAATTGCCATCCGTGACAATGTACATGTACTCAATAAACCTTATGTAGAAGGGGCCATCGTGGTCGTGGTCGTGATCATATGGTAGTTGGATTATAACTACATGTACCTATGCAATCAGTGCCTATCATCAGTAAAGTTGTGAATTCGAATCCCGCTCAGATGAGTTGTACTCGATACAACATTATGTGATAAAGTTTGTCAGTGACATGCAGCAGGTCAGTGGTTTTCTCCTGGTACTCCGGTTTCCTCCACCAATAAAACTGACCATCATGATATAACTGAAATATTGTTTAAAGTGGAGTTAAACACCCTAAACCCCTTAGTAGTCAGTGATTTTCTCCAATTTCATCTACTATTAAAACTGATTGTCACGATATAAGTCAAACCTACTTTAGTGACCACCTCTATTAAGCAATAACTTGCATTATGTAACCTTGACTTTGATTTTCTTCATAGTACATTTCATATTAATTAAAGCTGTAGTTAGTGACCCCCTGTTTTATGTGACCTTATTTCAATGTTCCCTTTGTCAGTCATTATAAGACAGGTTTGACTGTTACTGAAATACTGCTGAAAGTAACTTTAGACACCCATAGCCTTATTTTATACAGAATTCAATGCGTTGATGCCTTTGTCTATGGAACTGCCACAATATAACTGAAATATTGGTGTAAAGTGATGTTAAACACTCATAACACTATTTTATAGAGAATTTGATGCCAAAAGAAATTCAATATAATTTTGTTTACTTAGAATTTGTACAAGCACTTAATCCATAAACTAATATTGAACTTATACTTCACATTTAAGATATGTAGTAGTTTTAAACCTAATTTGGTTTTAATGAATTGTTTATTTTTCTCTGGTTGTTCACAGTATTAAATTGTTCCCTCAGGGGAGATAATAATACCAGTTATCACAAGTAGGAACTTGCACATATATCACTATACATATTTCATTTATTTGTATTTATTCAAAATCCTTCAATATTTAAACAGTTGAGAAGACATGAAAGAGATTGGAACGATTTTGATTGTTTCTATTTATAGACCTGAAACTTTGTAGAGATATCTCCCTTTGTAGTATTCTTTTAATTTAACAATTGCTTTCCCACACTTTAACTCCTAGTTCCCTAAAATAATATTTATAATATGTTATTTTTAGCTCACCTGATCCAGAGGACAGTGTGATCTTTTGCCATTAATTTGTGTCATTTCGTCTGATGTCAGTTGTCTTCAGTATTTCACATTTTGATCATTCGGTGTAGATCTGAAACTACCTGTCCAATTAGAACAAACTACCTGTCCAATTAGAACAAACTACCTGTCCAATTAGAACAAACTACCTGTCCAATTAGAACAAACTACCTGTCCAATTAGAACAAACTACCTGTCCAATTAGAACAAACTACCTGTCCAATTAGAACAAACTACCTGTCCAATTGGAACAAACTACCTGTCCAATTAGAACAAACTACCTGTCCAATTAGAACAAACTACCTGTCCAATTAAAACAAACTACCTGTCCAATTAGAACAAACTACCTGTCCAATTGGAACAAAACTCTGCAGGAATTATGTTTGTGAGGTCTTCTACATTTCGTCTTTCTTAATTTGGCCCCAAAAAAAATGGCTGCCGTGGGAATTATTTGGATCTGACTTTCTGAAATCTTCACTTTTGAAACTTATTATTAAACAAGTCCAAATTAATTGTTAGCTAGTAGAAAAAATGTAAGTTAGGTCTTCTACAGAAATTCCTCATTTCGTTTGGGTTAAGCAAAAATCAGGGCTGATATGAGCAATTCTTGTTTTTGATAATCATCTGAAATTATATACATGTAGATCTATAGCTACAAGTCCTAATGATCTGGTAAAAAATATGGCTACCATGGGCAAAGAGTTTTTTTTTTTTTTTCCTGAGTGGCTTAATCTTAAAATAATCCTCCTCTTAAATTAAGTCCAAATGATTTGATTTGTCAAAAAAACATGGCTGCTGTCATTGTTTTGTTCATTGCCTCAAATGTATACAGGATCTTGAGAGCCTCTGGTTACCTACATGATTTATGTAAACTTGTTCACACCATGAATATAACTTAAATACTTGCTCACTGATTGTTAGACAGGATTCAATCTATCTCAAAAACCATATTTCCAGTACATACAGAAAAACTCTTGTTCTCCTGTTACTTTAACAGTTATACATTTTTTACATTTACTGGAATACTGTGAAGGGCCGTCAAACAGCATCAACTCACAGGAAAATTATTGTGGCGTGGCTTCCACACAAGGCCGTTAAAAGTTGTCCGTATATACAGCTTAAAACTATTTACAGCACCACTTTACCCTACTCTTCAATACAACTGTGGAGTGAGGTCTTGAATAACTCCACAGTTTTCTGGCTGACGACCCTCTCTGGTAGGTTGTTCCATTCCAGTAATGTCTTTGGAAAGTAGCTGTATTTGTAGCTGTCATTATTACAGCTAATAATGGCATAAAATGTACCTGATGTGCATAGAATAAACTTAAAACGAATTATTGCAGTTTTTAGTTTTAAATATTTGTTGAAAGGAAATCGTAGATATTATTTATCCCATTGAAATATAAAAAAAATATGCAGAGAAAGTCTGCGACTAGACAGTAACTCGGTACTTTGATTGTTAAAGATGTTCACAGGTAATATTTCATGTAACCAACACATTTTAAAAGCTCACAGACATAAATAACTCTAAAGAACATCTGTATCAGAGCAAAGCTTTCATTCTATTTGTAATTATATGTAAAATGCACAACATACGTAAGACCCAGATGATAATCTTTGAAGAACATTACAATTTATCATCAGTCAGATTTTAATGCTATTGATCTCTATCAAATATACTTAACTATTTAAAGACAACATCTTTTATAAGTTATTACCATGGCAACTGGACAACTGAAACCAATCAAATTAGCTGAAAATAAATGTTTTGAGACATGTAGACATTTGTTTTGTTGTTACATGTGATCTTAATTTATATTGATGTGTCTTCTGTACATTATTTTAGGAAGTACGAAGATTAGACTCAATTTTTTTTTTATGTTGTAAAAGTTGTATTCATTAAGAGTAATCACATAATTTGTGTATGCTACAGCAGAGACACAAGGTGGTATATTATACACAGCTGGTCCTAGTAGCCCAAAATCACGAAAAATTTTGCCTGGCCCCTGAATTTTTTCAGACAGTAGCAGTCCTCGAAAATTTGAATTTACTGCCCCGAATCAAATTCTTGAATTTATTTTTTATAGTTCTAAATAAAAACTGAAAAAATTAATGGTTCGAACAAAGTTTTACTGGTCTTGGGCCAGAGGACCGGTGCTCATCATGAGGACTGCAGTAGTCCAGCTGGTTTGCAGATGTGTATAAAAAATATAAAAGTCGCAGCAATCTTCTTTTATATTGTTTTCTTTGGTGATACACTTATATCTAACAACATCCTGCATGGTGTCATGTCAGGTGACCTTTCATTCATCTTTGACAGTCCAATCATATAAGACAGTTAAATATATTGACCAATAGGACAACATCTCTTGGCATGTACTCGGTTTTTGATACCTAAAAAATTTAGTACGGTGACGAGTCATCAAGGATTGAAAATATGAGCCCCATATGGGATGGCGTTAGATGTTAGTGTTACAATCTTCACTATGGCCACCGGTCTTCCTGCCATATTACAATCTTCACTATGGCCACCGGTCTTCCTGCCATATTACAATCCTCACTATGGCCACCGGTCTTCCTGCCATATTACAATCCTCACTATGGCCACCGGTCTTCCTGCCATGTTACAATCTTCACTATGGCCACCGGTCTTCCTGCCATGTTACAATCCTCACTATGGCCACCGGTCCTCCTGCCATGTTACAATCCTCACTATGGCCACCGGTCCTCCTGCCATGTTACAATCCTCACTATGGCCACCGGTCCTCCTGCCATGTTACAATCCTCACTATGGCCACCGGTCCTCCTGCCATATTACAATCCTCACTATGGCCACCAGTCCTCCTGCCAAAGACCAGTAAAACTTTCTCATGACCAGTAAATATTTCAGTTTTTTTAAGAACTATTTAAAAACATACCATACAAAAATTAAAAGATCCAATGAGTATCTGATTTTAATTAGATTGAAGTAGGTATTAACAGATAATTTTAATCAGGCAGATACTTATAATCAATACATGTTTTTCCTCATTCTGCATCAAGTGCAACATCAATGTTATCTGTATTTGTAACATTATTTCTTTACTGAATTCACTTATAGTACAATCTCTTCTCATTGAAAGTATTCAACCTAATATTTCATATTTCAATATTTTGAGCTTAAAACACTAATAATTATTGAATTTTTACTTTGTTAAAATTAATCGTAATCGATCCTATTTTAAGACGTCTTTTCTTGTATTATGCCTAGCAACTGATGCATTGTACATATATATAGTGGAAGTCAATATTATCTTCCCTTAAACTGTATCCTTTCCCCTTTATAAGGGAGTGTACAATAATAAAGTAGTTTTTATCTAAGGGAATGTCATGATCATATGGTAGTTAGATTTCAATCAGTGCCTATCACCACTATTGTTGTGAGTTTGAACCCTGTTCATGGCAAGGTGAACAACATTATGTGATAAAGTTTGTCAGTGACTTGCGACAGGTCGGTGATGTTCTCCGGGTGCTCCGGTTTCCTCCACCAATAAAACTGACTGCCACGATATAACTGAAATATTGTTGAAAGTGGTGTTAAGCACCATAACTCTAACCCTAATTAATTATTGTTTAGCATCAATTGGGAAGTATTCTTTGTATATGCATAACCAGAACCAGTCAATAAATGATGAAGGTAAAAATGTAACACTTGGACAGAAGTTTAGATTTCTACAGGAAAAATAGGATATAACGGGTTCATTGTAGTGTCAGGAAATTGTATCCTGTAAACTGGCCTTCAACGACCACTTCTAAGAAACTGTTAGCTCATTAAGAACTGTCATCAGTTGTCTTCCTTCAACGACCACTTCTAAGAAACTGTTAGCTCATTAAGAACTGTCATCAGTTGTCTGCCTTCAACGACCACTTCTAAGAAACTGTTAGCTCATTAAGAACTGTCATCAGTTGTCTTCCTTCAACGACCACTTCTAAGAAACTGTTAGCTCATTAAGAACTGTCATCAGTTGTCTGCCTTCAACGACCACTTCTAAGAAACTGTTAGCTCATTAAGAACTGTCATCAGTTGTCTGCCTTCAACGACCACTTCTAAGAAACTGTTAGCTCATTAAGAACTGTCATCAGTTGTCTGCCTTCAACAACCACTTCTAAGAAACTGTTAGCTCATTAAGAACTGTCATCAGTTGTCTGCCTTCAACGACCACTTCTAAGAAACTGTTAGCTCATTAAGAACTGTCATCAGTTGTCTGCCTTCAACGACCACTTCTAAGAAACTGTTAGCTCATTAAGAACTGTCATCAGTTGTCTGCCTTCAACAACCACTTCTAAGAAACTGTTAGCTCATTAAGAACTGTCATCAGTTGTCTGCCTTCAACGACCACTTCTAAGAAACTGTTAGCTCATTAAGAACTGTCATCAGTTGTCTGCCTTCAACGACCACTTCTAAGAAACTGTTAGCTCATTAAGAACTGTCATCAGTTGTCTTCCTTCAACGACCACTTCTAAGAAACTGTTAGCTCATTAAGAACTGTCATCAGTTGTCTGCCTACAACGACCACTTCTAAGAAACTGTTAGCTCATTAAGAACTGTCATCAGTTGTCTGCCTACAACGACCACTTCTAAGAAACTGTTAGCTCATTAAGAACTGTCATCAGTTGTCTGCCTTCAATGACCACTTCTAAGAAACTGTTAGCTCATTAAGAACTGTCATCAGTTGTCTGCCTTCAACAACCACTTCTAAGAAACTGTTAGCTCATTAAGAACTGTCATCAGTTGTCTGCCTTCAACAACCACTTCTAAGAAACTGTTAGCTCATTAAGAACTGTCATCAGTTGTCTGCCTTCAACGACCACTTCTAAGAAACTGTTAGCTCATTAAGAACTGTCATCAGTTGTCTGCCTACAACGACCACTTCTAAGAAACTGTTAGCTCATTAAGAACTGTCATCAGTTGTCTGCCTTCAATGACCACTTCTAAGAAACTGTTAGCTCATTAAGAACTGTCATCAGTTGTCTGCCTTCAACAACCACTTCTAAGAAACTGTTAGCTCATTAAGAACTGTCATCAGTTGTCTGCCTTCAACGACCACTTCTAAGAAACTGTTAGCTCATTAAGAACTGTCATCAGTTGTCTGCCTTCAACGACCACTTCTAAGAAACTGTTAGCTCATTAAGAACTGTCATCAGTTGTCTGCCTTCAACGACCACTTCTAAGAAACTGTTAGCTCATTAAGAACTGTCATCAGTTGTCTGCCTTCAACGACCACTTCTAAGAAACTGTTAGCTCATTAAGAGCTGTCATCAGTTGTCTGCCTTCAACGACCACTTCTAAGAAACTGTTAGCTCATTAAGAACTGTCATCAGTTGTCTTCCTTCAACGACCACTTCTAAGAAACTGTTAGCTCATTAAGAACTGTCATCAGTTGTCTGCCTTCAACGACCACTTCTAAGAAACTGTTAGCTCATTAAGAACTGTCATCCGTTGTCTGCCTTCAACGACCACTTCTAAGAAACTGTTAGCTCATTAAGAACTGTCATCAGTTGTCTGCCTTCAACGACCACTTCTAAGAAACTGTTAGCTCATTAAGAACTGTCATCAGTTGTCTGCCTTCAACGACCACTTCTAAGAAACTGTTAGCTCATTAAGAACTGTCATCAGTTGTCTGCCTTCAACGACCACTTCTAAGAAACTGTTAGCTCATTAAGAACTGTCATCAGTTGTCTGCCTTCAACGACCACTTCTAAGAAACTGTTAGCTCATTAAGAACTGTCATCCGTTGTCTGCCTTCAACGACCACTTCTAAGAAACTGTTAGCTCATTAAGAACTGTCATCAGTTGTCTGCCTTCAACGACCACTTCTAAGAAACTGTTAGCTCATTAAGAACTGTCATCAGTTGTCTGCCTTCAACGACCACTTCTAAGAAACTGTTAGCTCATTAAGAACTGTCATCCGTTGTCTGCCTTCAACGACCACTTCTAAGAAACTGTTAGCTCATTAAGAACTGTCATCAGTTGTCTGCCTTCAACGACCACTTCTAAGAAACTGTTAGCTCATTAAGAACTGTCATCAGTTGTCTGCCTACAACGACCACTTCTAAGAAACTGTTAGCTCATTAAGAACTGTCATCAGTTGTCTGCCTTCAACAACCACTTCTAAGAAACTGTTAGCTCATTAAGAACTGTCATCAGTTGTCTGCCTTCAACGACCACTTCTAAGAAACTGTTAGCTCATTAAGAACTGTCATCAGTTGTCTGCCTTCAACGACCACTTCTAAGAAACTGTTAGCTCATTAAGAACTGTCATCAGTTGTCTGCCTTCAACGACCACTTCTAAGAAACTGTTAGCTCATTAAGAACTGTCATCCGTTGTCTGCCTTCAACGACCACTTCTAAGAAACTGTTAGCTCATTAAGAACTGTCATCAGTTGTCTTCCTTCAACGACCACTTCTAAGAAACTGTTAGCTCATTAAGAACTGTCATCCGTTGTCTGCCTTCAATGACCACTTCTAAGAAACTGTTAGCTCATTAAGAGCTGTCATCAGTTGTCTGCCTTCAACAACCACTTCTAAGAAACTGTTAGCTCATTAAGAACTGTCATCAGTTGTCTGCCTTCAACGACCACTTCTAAGAAACTGTTAGCTCATTAAGAACTGTCATCAGTTGTCTGCCTTCAACGACCACTTCTAAGAAACTGTTAGCTCATTAAGAGCTGTCATCAGTTGTCTGCCTTCAACAACCACTTCTAAGAAACTGTTAGCTCATTAAGAACTGTCATCAGTTGTCTGCCTACAACGACCACTTCTAAGAAACTGTTAGCTCATTAAGAACTGTCATCAGTTGTCTTCCTTCAATGACCACTTCTAAGAAACTGTTAGCTCATTAAGAGCTGTCATCAGTTGTCTGCCTTCAACAACCACTTCTAAGAAACTGTTAGCTCATTAAGAACTGTCATCAGTTGTCTTTTACATGCAAGACCTGGATTTCTAACGTCATGTCATGGTTGTTTTTGTGTTCATTGGTTTTGGGATGAGAGGTGATTGTTTGTTTTGTTGATATTGGTAGAGTTGTTGACCATCACTGTTTATACTTTCTTTTTGTAAGATTTGTTTGTTTATTTTGGTGTCTTTCATTAATTTATTAATTTTCTGAAATTTGTTATCTTTTTCATTTTGATTTAAAAAAAAAAAAGCAAAAAAATCAATGAATAAACAAACAAAAAACAAACAAACAAAAACAAAAAAACATTTTTAAGGGTTACAGTTATGGTGTTTAACACCACTTTCAACAATATTTCAGTTATATAGTGACAGTCAGTTTTATTGTAGGAGGAAACTGGAGGACCCGCAGAAACCATGACGTGTATCAAGTATACAACACCATGAGCGGGATTTGAACTCACAATTTTAGTGGTGATATACACTGATTGCATAGGTTGTTGTAAATCCAACTACCATGCAATCATGACCACGACAGCCCCTATATTTTTAGTTATTTTTTTATTCTCTTAAAATTAATAAAAAAAAAAATTTAAATAATTCACTGTTGTAATTAGTAATTTGACAGTTCATCAAACAGAACATTCCAGTGCATGGAATTAAAGAACAGTTTAAAAAATTACTGCAAAAAGTGAAATTTGATGTAGAAAATATAATAGGTTGTTACCAGTACATGGAAACTGGAAACTAGTAAAAAAAAAAAAGATTATTGTAAAAATTGCTGAAAATAAATATAATAGGTTGTTACCAGTACATGGAAACTGGAAACTAGTAATAAAAAAAAAAGATTATTGTAAAAATTGATGAAAATAAATATAATAGGTTGTTACCAGTACATGGAAACTGGAAACTAGTTAAAAAAAAAAAGATTATTGTAAAAATTGATGAAAATAAATATAATAGGTTGCTACAGGTTATGGTTTTAATGCCACTTTAAATTAGGTTGTTACCAGAGCATGGAAACTGGAAACAAGTAAAATAATGATTATTGCAAAATTTTATGAAAACTAATATAATGGGTTGTTAAGAAGACTACACATATAATTTAAGTCTTTCTTTGACCAAACGGCCTGGGTGGCTCAATGAGTTAGGTCGTTGGATCTAATAGCTCATACAAGCCTATTACCAATATGGCGTGGGTTCACACCCAGCTTTGTAAATTACAAAAAAGGGTGCACTGGACTCACAGCCGCATGTGATAAAGTTTACCAGTTGCTTGCCCAGGATCGGTGGTTCTCTCCGGGTACTCCGGCTTCCTCCACCATTAAAACTGGTCGCCATGATATAGCTGAAATATTGCTGAAAGTAGCGTTAAAACACCAAAAAATCAATCAATCAAATTCTTTGACCATGTTGTCTTGTTAAACAGATCTTCTACATTTCTTGGGTAAGCAAAACAGTACTTTCTCAACACTATTGATTTCTCCCTCTCTCTCTGGGATCAATTCTATAATTTGACTTGCTGTTCTATTTATAGTCTAAAGTTTATTATTGAAAAGATAAATATTGACTTTTTGATATCATTGAATAAATCTTGATAGCAGCAAAATGAATGTGTTTCTACAAATTGTTGAAAGCACTTGCCAATTTTCTATACCACTGCAAATGTACAAATGTTTTTTGATTGCATAGAAAAAATCAAATCTAATTTCAATTTAATCAATTATATATTTCTCTGTTATACACAGTCTACCAGTTCAATCATCATTTACAACTTGTAGCAAAACTCCAGTAAAAATCTGTAGTGAATCAAACATTAATTTGGTTGGTTGATTAATTGATTGTTGGTTGTTTAAATTCAGCTGTACATAATTTCATTGAGGACAAGAATAAGTTCTTGTATGTGAAAATTATACAAAAATGAGTGGAGGAATGGGACAACTAGGGCCACAACTTTTAACAGACACTGGAAAATTAGGTAGAGTTGGGTAGGGGTGAAAAATTAATCTTCTATAGAAGCTGCAATGTGCCTATTTTTTCTCTCTTGAAATTTTTATAAGGGGTGTTGAATATGCAAGGAGCATGGCACATCATCATTACCTATGGACATGGTGAGCAGTTTTGTAGGCTGTGCCCTGGAATCCTTCACCATCAGTACCCAACCCAACTTTGGTACATTCCATGACATCTTCCATATGCATATATGTAGAAAGAAACCAGTTCAACTGTCCTGACCATAAATTACTTTGGATTTAAATTTTTTAAGATTGATTAGCATAAAAATAAGTGTCGACTAAATAAAAATATGTCTGTTAACACTGGAAGAAAGATAACGTAATTATGACTTAACTCATTAAGAATATTTGTAAATTAAGTAAGAACATGCAACTTCATAAAGAAGAACATATTTTCTCTTTTGTGAGTCGTCCAGGTGTTATTGAAATATCAAATTCTCCATACCTATATATAGCTATTCAATGGCAGTCTTCGTGCTAACCCACTTGTGCGAAGCCCGGGAGAAATAAAACAGGATTCAGACAAGTGAAAATTATGAAAGAATTTGTTTGAATAAACATAATTTTTTTCTAAATTTGGCTTTGTGGCCAAGTAGGTGAAAAAAATTAAGGCAAAGACTGTACTGGGAGTCTTACTTTCTATAGGCAATCAATTGACACATGTGTATTGTAATACAATGCTGATTGAGAATAAATATGGTAGGTTATTGAATATTCAAACTATTACCTACATTACCCAACTCCTGTGCTGTTTTCTTGTTGATAATCTGGCATCTAGGGTATACAATTCTATACACCAAAAAACATCAAAACCACAAAAATGCTGTGTGTATTGTACAGATGTAGCATTTATTGACAGAAGTAGAATATACGTACTGCTCAACTACATGCGAGGGACAATCTATTTAAAATTAGTTCTTTGCTCTTGCTCATGTTGCGTAAAAAATGAGAAAGTGTGGAGATCCAATTTTAATTAGATTGTGCAAGTGGATGGTTGACATTCATTTTAGGGTATGAGTTCTGTTCATTATTGAAGACTGTGAAATGAAGAAGAACAAGCACCTGTTCCTTTAATTTAATTGATTATTGTTTGTTTTCTCCTTTCAGATAATAGAACATACAAGGTACTGATAGAGGATTACAATAAAGAAACGTCACAGTTTTCTGTCAGACATACTGAAGACCAAAAAGGTAATATACAAGCACATAAAATGTAACCAACCTCTCATTTTGATTGGTTGACACTGATAATGTGGAAATATTACAGGGGGACAATGTACAACATATGTACACAACAACTGGATCTTCAATACTTGACTTTGAACCGTAATGAGAGTGGGAGGTTTGGCACTTTAAAATCTGATTCAACCCACCATTTCTTTAGAAATGCCTGTACCAAGTCAGGGTCATTACGGTTTTCACAGTTTTCCGGTTGTTGACTGATTTTGTCTGTTTATATAATTATGAGTTTTGACTTTCCCTTTGTAATATTGTTCAGAGTTGGGTAATTTTGTTATTACCCTTATTTAAACCTTCAATATTACTCCCAGGTATAAACAATTGTTGTTTGTTTTTATTCTGCCTGTATCAACTTCTAGAATTGTATATATTCACTATATTGGCAAAAGCCCTCTCTCTCTCTCTCTTTTATTTAGATTTCAATTTTAGAATACTTTTAAAGGACAGAATTGATATTTAATTATAATATCAATACTATTTAAAAGTTTAATGACTGCCTGTGTCAATCAATAAGATTGCTTTCAATCCTGGTATCAATTGTATTATTTTATACAGACAGAATTACTCTATAATTTAATAACTAGTTTTCCATTATACAGGAAATTGCCAGAGAATTATTGAAACCTCGTTATCTTTATTAAAATGGTAATACCTTCCGCATGGATTTTAACCAGTGTTGATCTCGTAATTGGAATGTCTGAGATTGTTTCCTGAATTTACAACCTATTGATTATTGTTATTATTTCTTTATGTATGTACATGTACTGGTATATACAGGTTCTTTATGTATGTACATGTACTGGTATATACAGGTTCCAAACATTGTTGCCAAGGACACAAGCACAAATTAATTTTTATAAGGTATTTTTTCTTCTCGAAATTAAATGGAAGAAAGAAGTATATATTGGTATAATGTTGCATCAATATCTTGCAAGTCTACAGGTCAAAATTGAAATGAAAATATTGTTTTTTTTATTCTTGGTTTTCTTCTAGCCAAGCACAGATCTGATTCCTAGGTTTTACAGAGTTCTAACCAACATATTTATAATGGATAACTGTTAGATTTTGTATTATCTGTCAGTTTTTTAGTTGCCTAGTAATATACTACATTTTGTGGCTGAAATACAAAAAAAAAATAAACTTGTGTTGAATAAGTGGACGTAATGGTCTAGTGGTTAATGTGATCAGTCAACTGTACTGTAATAACATTGAACCCCCTACCAATGAACCAATGAGTAATAAGTTCTTCTTCTTTTCGTTCGCCTCAACACTTGGATTTCAGTTTCCTCTACGAATCTGGTGGTCTTCTGTAGGGCATCCACGGGTCCATAAAGTTTCTACTGGAGTGTTGTTGGTAATGGCCATATCTCTTCTCTCAATGCCTGATGTAATAAGTTCATCTCCATGTACATATGTTCTTGTTGCGACTCTTTGATGTAGTAATTCCTGCTTCCTGCAATCTTCCTGCAAGACCGCCAGCTACTAATCCTGACCTTCCAGACAAAACCGTCTAGTACAGTTTCATGCTCCTATTCCATAATTGTCCAATCAGAACACTCTCTATGTACTGGATTCAGTATACTAAGGCCAAAAAAAAAATATATGTGTGTTTACTGTCACATGTCAAAAAAATCTAGGGTTGGTCGGTGGGGATTAAATTTTTTTTTTTTATTATTATTATTAGCGGCAAAACCGGAAATAGTCGTTTCCGATTCCGGTATTTCATTTTCGAAATTTTCGGTAAAATGACGAATTATGCAGTTTTTCTACCTTCTTTGCTCTCAATCTCAATTTTGATAAAAAGCTAGCAGTTGAATAAATAAAACATTGCTGCTGGTTAAACAACAAAAATGGTTATCCGAATTCTGTGTAAAAATTCATAGGGTCGCTAGCAAAAATTAGGGTAGGTCGGGTGACCGTAAACACAAATATTTTTTTTTTGGCCTAATTGGCTGCTTTTCTAGTATCAATACAAATTTTAAAGTTGTAGTCAAATTGTTTATGACTGTAAGCTCTTTTCTTCTACTATATGCCAAAAAAATGTAGTTAAAAAAAACAATTTTCTGCAATTGTCAAATCAGAAGTCAGTCAATCTATAACTGTAATAAAAGCGTAGATATTAAATTTAGTGCACACAGCGTGTTAATGGAATAACCATCATCAGGTAGTAGGAGCCGTCATGGCCATGATCATGTGGTAGTTGGGTTTATAACTGCCTATGCAATCAGTGTCTATCACCACTAACATTGCGAGTTCAAATCCAGCTCGGGTGAGGTGTACTCGATACATCATTATGTGATAAAGTATGTCATTGATTTGGGAAGGTCGGTGGTTTCCTCCACCAATAAAACTGACCTTCACGATATAGCTGAAATATTGTTAAAAGTGGTGTTAAACACCACAACCCCTCATTGGGTAGTACTGTATGCTCAAAGTCAAAAACTTAGTTTGATACTATCATGAGAAACAATATCAGCTGGATCATGTTAAAGAAAAATGAAATCTCTTTTATTTAGTTACCTCCAAAAATATTTTGGTGTTAATCAAATGGAAAAAAGAATTGTTGCCAAATTTGGGAGTGAAAAAATGTAATCATGCATATTGCCAGGACCGGATTATCCTATAGGCTAGCATCGGCTGCAGCATAGGGACCCTGCTAAAAGATGTTCAAATATAAATTTTTAAGCTATGTAAATGTCGTTAAAATATATCAGGAGTAAAAAATATTCCAAAGGGGTGCGGGCGAGTTAGAGAGTGGCTCCATCTGAAGGGGCCCCATAATTTCATTAGCCTAAGGGCCCCAAAAGATCATAATCCAGCTCTGCATAACGTTCCGTTATATAAAGCTTGGATCTGCTACTGCTAGTTTCACTTGTTTTATTTCCCATCAACAAACATTGGTCCTACGGTACTCCCACCATACAACCATACAAGTTTTTATTTTATAACATTTCTGTTAGCTTACCTTTATTTTTACACACTATTGATTTGTAAAATATTTACCGCTAATTAATTTTCTAATGCTTTAGAACTTAAGGTTTCCATTTCCTGGATTCCTGGGAAAAATCAATTGTGTACAGAATGTAATATGATTTACAGTCTTACAAGTATACAATGTAATGTTTGGTTGTACATGTTGATTTGTAATTAGAAAACTGTACAATAATATCCATTGCTTGTATTACAAAACAAAAAAATGGCATTTTGACTTTCTATACAAAAATAAAACTGACTGATCTCCAGGGATTCCTACAGAAGTTTGTTGACCTTTTACACCCTCCCACATACCTACGAGGAGTATGTGGGAGAGAGTTGTCTATGACTTGGCTTTGTTTACATGCATGTATCATGTGATTATTTTAATAAGCTTTAAATTACGGATTTAAAAGTCTTTGAAAATTAAAATCCATTTACACTTTAAGCTTTATAGAAAGTACCACCGTACATTAGCTTTTGTTTTGCTAAAATGTACACTAAGCAAAAGTCTTGTGTGTGAAACTGGTAGTTTGTATTTGCAGAAATTAAATAGATTTCTTTTTTCATGTCATTGCTGGTATATTGTTAATTATGTCCAACTAGTGGCATAAGAAATTTTGAATAGTTGAAATGAAATGACAAATTCTAATATTCTAATTTCAATTCATTTTGTTGTTCACTATAAGGTAATGTGGAGATTGTTGCAAGTAGAAGGGGGATCTACAAGGTTTTTTTCTGCATGCAAAATATGTGAAATTCTCAATATGAGCCACACATTTATGTCCTGGTCAATCGATGTGATGTACATGTATATTTAGTGCATGCTGTACACCTGTAGGACTAGGAGGAACTGCTGTACCCTACCTGTTGTTGATCCCATGCCCCTGTAGGACTAGGAGGGACTGCTGTACCCTACCTGTTGTTGATCCCATGCCCCTGTAGGACTAGGAGGAACTGCTGTACCCTACCTGTTGTTGATCCCATGCCCCTGTAGGACTAGGAGGGGCTACTGTACCCTACCTGTTGTTGATCCCATGCCCCTGTAGGACTAGGAGGAACTGCTGTACCCTACCTGTTGTTGATCCCATGCCCCTGTAGGACTAGGAGGGACTACTGTACCCTACCTGTTGTTGATCCCATGTCCCTGTAGGACTAGGAGGGACTGCTGTACCCTACCTGTTGTTGATGCCATGCCCCTGTAGGACTAGGCGGGACTGATGTACCCTACCTGTTGTTGATACCATGCCCCTGTAGGACTAGGAGGGGCTGCTGTTCCCTACCTGTTGTTGATGCCATCCCCCTGTAGGACTAGGAGGAACTGCTGTACCCTACCTGTTGTTGATGCCATCCCCCTGTAGGACTAGGAGGAACTGCTGTTCCCT
Organism: Bathymodiolus septemdierum; assembly: GCA_963383655.1. Classification (NCBI taxonomy): domain Eukaryota; kingdom Metazoa; phylum Mollusca; class Bivalvia; order Mytilida; family Modiolidae; genus Bathymodiolus; species Bathymodiolus septemdierum. The sequence continues at coordinate 7,888,998 of OY726524.1, forward strand.
ACCTGTTGTTGATGCCATGCCCCTGTATGACTAGGAGGGACTGCTGTACCCTACCTGTTGTTGATGCCATGCCCCTGTAGGACTAGGAGAAACTGCTGTACCCTACCTGTTGTTGATGCCATGCCCCTGTATGACTAGGAGGGACTGATGTACCCTACCTGTTGTTGATGCCATGCCCCTGTAGGACTAGGAGAAACTGCTGTACCCTACCTGTTGTTGATGCCATGCCCCTGTATGACTAGGAGGGACTGATGTACCCTACCTGTTGTTGATGCCATGCCCCTGTAGGACTAGGAGGGACTGCTGTACCCTACCTGTTGTTGATGCCATGCCCCTGTAGGACTAGGAGGGACTGCTGTACCCTACCTGTTGTTGATGCCATGCCCCTGTAGGACTAGGAGGGACTGCTATACCCTACCTGTTGTTGTTGCCATGCCCCTGTAGGACTAGGAGGGGCTGCTGTACCCTACCTGTTGTTGATGCCATGCCCCTGTAGGACTAGGAGGGACTGCTGTACCCTACCTGTTGTTGATGCCATGCTCCTGTAGGACTAGGAGAGACTGCTGTTCCCTACCTGTTGTTGATGCCATCCCCCTGTAGGACTAGGAGGAACTGCTGTACCCTACCTGTTGTTGATGCCATCCCCCTGTAGGACTAGGAGGAACTGCTGTACCCTACCTGTTGTTGATGCCATGCCCCTGTAGGACTAGGAGGGACTGCTGTACCCTACCTGTTGTTGATGCCATGCCCCTGTAGGACTAGGAGGGACTGCTGTACCCTACCTGCTGTTGATGCCATGCCCCTGTAGGACTAGGAGGGACTGCTATACCCTACCTGTTGTTGTTGCCATGCCCCTGTAGGACTAGGAGGGGCTGCTGTACCCTACCTGTTGTTGATGCCATGCCCCTGCAGGACTAGGAAGGACTGCTATACCCTACCTGTTGTTGTTGCCATGGCCCTGTAGGACTAGGAGGGACTGCTGTACCCTACCTGTTGTTGATGCCATGCTCCTGTAGGACTAGGAGAGACTGCTGTACCCTACCTGTTGTTGATGCCATGCCCCTGTAGGACTAGGAGGGACTGCTGTACCCTACCTGTTGTTGATGCCATGCCCCTGTACGACTAGGAGGGACTGCTGTACCCTACCTGTTGTTGTTGCCATGCCCCTGTAGGACTAGGAGGGGCTGCTGTACCCTACCTATTGTTGATGCCATGCCCCTGTAGGACTAAGAGGGACTGCTGTACCCTACCTATTGTTGATGCCATGCCCCTGTAAGACTAGGAGGGACTGATGTACCCTACCTGTTGTTGATGCCATGCCCCTGTAAGACTAGGAGGGACTACTGTACCCTACCTGTTGTTGATGCCATGCCCCTGTAGGACTAGGAGGGACTACTGTACCCTACCTGTTGTTGATGCCATGCCCCTGTAGGACTTAGACCTGTTTATTTACCCTTTGTTTTCTTCAGGGGAACTAGTACTACAGACCAGATTCCTAATTTCACCTCAGATCTTCTGTAATAATATGTCGGCCACAATATATATATATATATATATGTATATACTTTCCTAATGGCTACTGAGTACACTAGAACTTGACAGGAGTGTATTACTCTGATTGGTCTTTACAGTTTCTGCTGCACTGGAACTTGACAGGAGTGTATTACTCTGATTGGTCTTTACATTTTCTGCTGCACTGGAACTTGACAGGAGTGTATTACTCTGATTGGTCTTTACAGTTTCTGCTGCACTGGAAATTGACAGGAGTGTATTACTCTGATTGGTCTTTACAGTTTCTGCTGCACTGGAACTTGACAGGAGTGTATTACTCTGATTGGTCTTTACAGTTTCTGCTGCACTGGAACTTGACAGGAGTGTATTACTCTGATTGGTCTTTACAGTTTCTGCTGAACTAGAACTTGACAGGAGTGTATTACTCTGATTGGTCTTTACAGTTTCTGCTGCACTAGAACTTGACAGGAGTGTATTACTCTGATTGGTCTTTACAGTTTCTGCTGCACTAGAACTTGCCAGGAGTGTATTACTCTGATTGGTCTTTACAGTTTCTGCTGAACTAGAACTTGACAGAAGTGTATTACTCTGATTGGTCTTTACAGTTTCTACTGAGTACACTAGAACTTGACAGAAGTGTATTACTCTGATTGATCTTTACAGTTTCTACTGAGTACACTAGAACTTGACAGGAGTGTATTACTCTGATTGGTCTTTACAGTTTCTGCTGCACTGGAACTTGACAGGAGTGTATTACTCTGATTGGTCTTTACAGTTTCTGCTGAACTAGAACTTGACAGGAGTGTATTACTCTGATTGGTCTTTACAGTTTCTGCTGCACTAGAACTTGACAGGAGTGTATTACTCTGATTGGTCTTTACAGTTTCTGCTGCACTAGAACTTGACAGGAGTGTATTACTCTGATTGGTCTTTACAGTTTCTGCTGCACTAGAACTTGCCAGGAGTGTATTACTCTGATTGGTCTTTACAGTTTCTGCTGAACTAGAACTTGACAGAAGTGTATTACTCTGATTGGTCTTTACAGTTTCTACTGAGTACACTAGAACTTGACAAAAGTGTATTACTCTGATTGATCTTTACAGTTTCTACTGCACTAGAACTTGACAGGAGTGTATTACTCTGATTGGTCTTTACAGTTTCTACTGAGTACACTAGAACTTGACAGGAGTGTATTACTCTGATTGGTCTTTACAGTTTCTGCTGCACTAGAACTTGACAGGAGTGTATTACTCTGATTGGTCTTTACAGTTTCTGCTGAACTGGAACTTGACAGGAGTGTATTACTCTGATTGGTCTTTACAGTTTCTGCTGAACTAGAACTTGACAGGAGTGTATTATTCTGATTGGTCTTTACAGTTTCCGCTGAACTGTAACTTGACAGGAGTGTATTACTCTGAATGGTCTTTACAGTTTCTGCTGCACTAGAACTTGACAGGAGTGTATTACTCTGATTGGTCTTTACAGTTTCTGCTGAACTAGAACTTGACAGAAGTGTATTACTCTGATTGGTCTTTACAGTTTCTACTGAACTAGAACTTGACAGGAGTGTATTACTCTGATTGATCTTTACAGTTTCTGCTGCACTGGAACTTGACAGGAGTGTATTACTCTGATTGATCTTTACAGTTTCTACTGAGTACACTAGAACTTGACAGGAGTGTATTACTCTGATTGGTCTTTACAGTTTCTGCTGCACTGGAACTTGACAGGAGTGTATTACTCTGATTGGTCTTTACAGTTTCTGCTGAACTAGAACTTGACAGGAGTGTATTACTCTGATTGGTCTTTACAGTTTCTGCTGCACTAGAACTTGACAGGAGTGTATTACTCTGATTGGTCTTTACAGTTTCTGCTGCACTAGAACTTGACAGGAGTGTATTACTCTGATTGGTCTTTACAGTTTCTGCTGCACTAGAACTTGCCAGGAGTGTATTACTCTGATTGGTCTTTACAGTTTCTGCTGAACTAGAACTTGACAGAAGTGTATTACTCTGATTGGTCTTTACAGTTTCTACTGAGTACACTAGAACTTGACAAAAGTGTATTACTCTGATTGGTCTTTACAGTTTCTACTGAGTACACTAGAACTTGACAAAAGTGTATTACTCTGATTGATCTTTACAGTTTCTACTGCACTAGAACTTGACAGGAGTGTATTACTCTGATTGGTCTTTACAGTTTCTACTGAGTACACTAGAACTTGACAGGAGTGTATTACTCTGATTGGTCTTTACAGTTTCTGCTGCACTAGAACTTGACAGGAGTGTATTACTCTGATTGGTCTTTACAGTTTCTGCTGAACTGGAACTTGACAGGAGTGTATTACTCTGATTGGTCTTTACAGTTTCTGCTGAACTAGAACTTGACAGGAGTGTATTATTCTGATTGGTCTTTACAGTTTCCGCTGAACTGTAACTTGACAGGAGTGTATTACTCTGAATGGTCTTTACAGTTTCTGCTGCACTAGAACTTGACAGGAGTGTATTACTCTGATTGGTCTTTACAGTTTCTGCTGAACTAGAACTTGACAGAAGTGTATTACTCTGATTGGTCTTTACAGTTTCTACTGAACTAGAACTTGACAGGAGTGTATTACTCTGATTGATCTTTACAGTTTCTGCTGCACTGGAACTTGACAGGAGTGTATTACTCTGATTGGTCTTTACAGTTTCTGCTGCACTAGAACTTGACAGGAGTGTATTACTCTGATTGGTCTTTACAGTTTCTGCTGAACTAGAACTTGACAGAAGTGTATTACTCTGATTGGTCTTTACAGTTTCTACTGAGTACACTAGAGCTTGACAAAAGTGTATTACTCTGATTGATCTTTACAGTTTCTACTGCACTGTAACTTGACAGGAGTGTATTACTCTGATTGGTCTTTACAGTTTCTGCTGCACTAGAACTTGACAGGAGTGTATTACTCTGATTGGTCTTTACAGTTTCTGCTGAACTAGAACTTGACAGAAGTGTATTACTCTGATTGGTCTTTACAGTTTCTACTGAGTACACTAGAACTTGACAAAAGTGTATTACTCTGATTGATCTTTACAGTTTCTACTGCACTGTAACTTGACAGGAGTGTATTACTCTGATTGGTCTTTACAGTTTCTGCTGCACTAGAACTTGACAGGAGTGTATTACTCTGATTGGTCTTTACAGTTTCTGCTGCACTAGAACTTGACAGGAGTGTATTACTCTGAATGGTCTTTACAGTTTCTGCTGCACTAGAACTTGACAGGAGTGTATTACTCTGATTGGTCTTTACAGTTTCTGCTGAACTAGAACTTGACAGAAGTGTATTACTCTGATTGGTCTTTACAGTTTCTGCTGAACTAGAACTTGACAGGAGTGTATTACTCTGATTGATCTTTACAGTTTCTGCTGCACTGGAACTTGACAGGAGTGTATTACTCTGATTGGTCTTTACAGTTTCTGCTGCACTAGAACTTGACAGGAGTGTATTACTCTGATTGGTCTTTACAGTTTCTGCTGAACTAGAACTTGACAGAAGTGTATTACTCTGATTGGTCTTTACAGTTTCTACTGAGTACACTAGAACTTGACAGGAGTGTATTACTCTGATTGATCTTTACAGTTTCTACTGCACTGTAACTTGACAGGAGTGTATTACTCTGATTGGTCTTTACAGTTTCTGCTGCACTAGAACTTGACAGGAGTGTATTACTCTGATTGGTCTTTACAGTTTCTGCTGAACTAGAACTTGACAGAAGTGTATTACTCTGATTGGTCTTTACAGTTTCTACTGAGTACACTAGAACTTGACAAAAGTGTATTACTCTGATTGATCTTTACAGTTTCTACTGCACTGTAACTTGACAGGAGTGTATTACTCTGATTGGTCTTTACAATTTCTGCTGCACTAGAACTTGACAGGAGTGTATTACTCTGATTGGTCTTTACAGTTTCTGCTGCACTAGAACTTGACAGGAGTGTATTACTCTGATTGGTCTTTACAGTTTCTGCTGCACTAGAACTTGACAGGAGTGTATTACTCTGATTGGTCTTTACAGTTTCTGCTGCACTAGAACTTGACAGGAGTGTATTACTCTGAATGGTCTTTACAGTTTCTGCTGCACTAGAACTTGACAGGAGTGTATTACTCTGATTGGTCTTTACAGTTTCTGCTGAACTAGAACTTGACAGAAGTGTATTACTCTGATTGGTCTTTACAGTTTCTGCTGAACTAGAACTTGACAGGAGTGTATTACTCTGATTGATCTTTACAGTTTCTGCTGCACTGGAACTTGACAGGAGTGTATTACTCTGATTGGTCTTTACAGTTTCTGCTGAACTGCTCTTTCATCATTAGTCCAATCTGGTCAACCATTGGAATACAACTTCTGATGGACTTAAATTTCAAATTAAGCATACAATTGTACAAATAACAGAATATTAAACATTACAACACTGGTAGGTTCTGTTGCTCTTTGCCAGGAAAGAACAGAACAGCCACAACCCACAGCCTATAATTAACATTGTCAGTAAACAGACACCACTGGAGATATAGTTGAAGTGAATATTATTTCATTATTAGAAAATTATTAACGAGTAGTAAAGCCGTTTTCAAAATAATTTTACCAACTAGCTTTAACAGGTTAAGATAATGCTAGCTGATACAAGTTAGTTGGAAAGAAAGTTCAAACTGTGATGGTGAACAATTCCACCAATATCAACAAAACAAACAATCACCTCTCATCTTAACTTACTGAAAACAGAAAAAAAGGAACCACGACATATGATGTGGGAAATTTATGTCCTTGCTCTGATCCCAACCGTCTTGTCTTAATAATTTGATCTCCAACTGAAATATAGATATAATTAACAAACAATAAAAAAAACCTGCACAGATTTAATCCACTCAAAAAGTATTTCAATATTCTTTTGAACTCTACTCAAACGGATGCATTTGATTACCAGGTATAGTGATGTGGGCATTAGTAACCCTTTGATTTTTTTAATTAGATACAGTATAGAATATATATACAGTCAAACCTGCCCATGTGTTCACCTCTATTTAGCAGTCACCTGTATTAACAGGTCACCTTTTTTTTTATCCTGTCATAGAAAATTTCATATGAATTGAACCTCTTTTAAGAGGTTACCTATCTTATCAGGCCACCTTTTCTTTGTCCCAAAGGTGACCTCTTAATACAGGTTTGATTGTACTAAGGTACAGAGGCAAGTGAAAACTTGTGTTAAGCATTGGTTGATTCAACTTAAAAATAATGGATGAATAATTACTGCTTAAAATTTTCCCATGGATGGTAAAGAGAAAGCCATTGATTTTTTACTGCATTAAACACTTCAGATGTATTGTACACAACCACACAAGGCTGTTGTACAATACAACCACACAAGGCTGTTATACAATACAACCACACAAGGCTGTTATACAATACAACCACACAAGGCTGTTATACAATACAACCACACAAGGCTGTTATACAATACAACCACACAAGGCTGTTATACAATACAACCACACAAGGCTGTTATACAATACAACCACACAAGGCTGTTCTACAATACAACTACACAAGGCTGTTATACAATAAAACCACACAAGGCTGTTCTACAATACAACCACACAAGGCTGTTATACAATACAACCACACAAGGCTGTTCTACAATACAACCACACAAGGCTGTTCTACTATACAACCACACAAGGCTGTTATACAATACAACCACACAAGGCTGTTATACAATACAACCACACAAGGCTGTTATACAATACAACCACACAAGGCTGTTATACAATACAACCACACAAGGCTGTTATACAATACAACCACACAAGGCTGTTATACAATACAACCACACAAGGCTGTTATACAATACAACCACACAGGGCTGTTATACAATACAACCACACAAGGCTGTTATACAATACAACCACATAAGGCTGTTATACAATACAACCACACAAGGCTGTTATACAATACAACCATACAAGGCTGTTATACAATACAACCACACAAGGCTGTTATACAATACAACCACACAAGGCTGTTCTACAATACAACCACACAAGGCTGTTATACAATACAACCACACAGGGCTGTTATACAATACAACCACACAAGGCTGTTCTACAATACAACCACATAAGGCTGTTATACAATACAACCACACAAGGCTGTTCTACAATACAACCACACAAGGCTGTTATACAATACAACCACACAAGGCTGTTATACAATACAACCACACAAGGCTGTTATACAATACAACCACACAAGGCTGTTATACAATACAACCACACAAGGCTGTTATACAATACAACCACACAAGGCTGTTATACAATACAACCACACAAGGCTGTTATACAATACAACCACACAAGGCTGTTATACAATACAACCACACAAGGCTGTTCTACAATACAACCACACTAGGCTGTTGTACAATACAACCACACAAGGCTGTTATACAATACAACCACACAAGGCTGTTATACAATACAACCACACAAGGCTGTTATACAATACAACCACACAAGGCTGTTATACAATACAACCATACAAGGCTGTTATACAATACAACCACACAAGGCTGTTATACAATACAACCACACAAGGCTGTTATACAATACAACCACACAAGGCTGTTATACAATACAACCACACAGGGCTGTTATACAATACAACCACACAAGGCTGTTCTACAATACAACCACATAAGGCTGTTATACAATACAACCACACAAGGCTGTTATACAATAGAACTACATAAGGCTGTTATACAATACAACTACACAAGGCTGTTCTACAATGCAACTACACAAGGCTGTTATACAATACAACCACACAAGGCTGTTATACAATACAACCACACAATGCTGTTCCACAATACAACCACACAAGGCTGTTATACAATACAACCACACAAGGCTGTTATACAATACAACCACACAAGGTTGTTATACAATAAAACCACACAAGGCTGTTATACAATACAACCACACAAGGCTGTTATACAATACAACTACACAATGCTGTTATACAATACAACTACACAAGGCTGTTGTACAATACAACCACACAAGGCTGTTATACAATACAACCACACAAGGCTGTTATACAATACAACCACACAAGGCTGTTATACAATACAACCACACAAGGCTGTTATACAATACAACCACACAAGGCTGTTATACAATACAACCACACAAGGCTGTTATACAATACAACCACACAAGGCTGTTCTACAATACAACCACACAAGGCTGTTCTACAATACAACCACACAAGGCTGTTGTACAATACAACCACACAAGGCTGTTATACAATACAACCACACAAGGCTGTTATACAATACAACCACACAAGGCTGTTATACAATACAACCACACAAGGCTGTTATACAATACAACCACACAAGGCTGTTATACAATACAACCACACAAGGCTGTTATACAATACAACCACACAAGGCTGTTATACAATACAACCACACAAGGCTGTTATACAATAGAACTACATAAGGCTGTTATACAATACAACTACACAAGGCTGTTCTACAATGCAACTACACAAGGCTGTTATACAGTACAACCACACAAGGCTGTTCTACAATACAACCACACAAGGCTGTTCTACAATACAACCACACAATGCTGTTCCACAATACAACCACACAAGGCTGTTATACAATACAACTACACAAAGCTGTTATACAATACAACCACACAAGGCTGTTCTACAATACAACCACATAAGGCTGTTATACAATACAACCACACAAGGCTGTTCTACAATACAACTACACAAGGCTGTTATACAATACAACCACACAAGGCTGTTCTACAATACAACCACACAAGGCTATTCTACTATGCAACCACACAAGGCTGTTATACAATACAACCACACAAGGCTGTTCTACAATACAACCACACAAGGCTGTTATACAATACAACCACACAAGACTGTTATACAATACAACCACACAATGCTGTTCCACAATACAACCACACAAGGCTGTTATACAATACAACCACACAAGGCTGTTATACAATACAACCACACAAGGCTGTTATACAATACAACCACACAAGGCTGTTATACAATACAACCACACAAGGCTGTTCTACAATACAACCACACAAGGCTGTTATACAATACAACCACACAAGGCTGTTATACAATACAACCACACAAGGCTGTTATACAATACAACCACACAAGGCTGTTGTACAATACAACCACACAAGGCTGTTATACAATACAACCATACAAGGCTGTTATACAATACAACCATACAAGGCTGTTATACAATACAACCACACAAGGCTATTCTACTATGCAACCACACAAGGCTGTTATACAATACAACCACACAAGGCTGTTATACAATACAACCACACAAGGCTGTTATACAATACAACCACACAAGGCTGTTATACAATACAACCACACAAGGCTGTTGTACAATACAACCACACAAGGCTGTTATACAATACAACCACACAAGGCTGTTATACAATACAACCACACAAGGCTGTTATACAATACAACTACACAAGGCTGTTATACAATACAACCACACAAGGCTGTTATACAATGCAACCACACAAGGCTGTTATACAATAAAACCACACAAGGCTGTTATACAATACAACCACACAAGGCTGTTATACAATACAACCACACAAGGCTGTTATACAATACAACCACACAATGCTGTTCCACAATACAACCACACAAGGCTGTTCTACAATACAACCACACAAGGCTGTTATACAATACAACCACACAAGGCTGTTATACAATACAACCACACAAGGCTGTTATACAATAAAACCACACAAGGCTGTTATACAATACAACCACACAAGGCTGTTATACAATACAACCACACAATGCTGTTCCACAATACAACCACACAAGGCTGTTATACAATACAACCACACAAGGCTGTTATACAATACAACCACACAAGGCTGTTATACAATAAAACCACACAAGGTTGTTATACAATACAACCACACAAGGCTGTTATACAATACAACCACACAAGGCTGTTATACAATACAACCACACAAGGCTGTTATACAATACAACTACTCAAGGCTGTTATACAATACAACCACACAAGGCTGTTATACAATACAACCACACAAGGCTGTTCTACAATACAACCACACAAGGCTGTTGTACAATACAACCACACAAGGCTGTTATACAATACAACCACACAAGGCTGTTATACAATACAACCACACAAGGCTGTTATACAATACAACCACACAAGGCTGTTATACAATAAAACCACACAAGGCTGTTATACAATAAAACCACACAAGGTTGTTATACAATACAACTACACAAGGCTGTTATACAATACAACTACACAAGGCTATTATACAATGCAACCACACAAGGCTGTTATACAATACAACCACACAAGTCTGTTCTACAATACAACCACACAAGGCTGTTCTACAATACAACCACACAAGGCTGTTATATAATACAACCACACAAGGCTCTTCATATCTGTCTTCGCAGAAACTTAATTCCTTGCAACGTAGGGTCAGTGTCATGATCGTGTTATATAGAAGTCTTTAATTCTGCCTTGTCATCTAACGATATAGCTGGAATATTGTTGAAAGTGGTGTTAAACACCCTAATCCAGTCTTGTCATCTATTTATATTTTGCCTTTAGGAAATCGTCAACTATTTTTATGCACCCCAGAAATTGTCAAGCATTTTTATGAAGTGAAAAAGGGGACCAGATTGTATTTATGGATGAAAAATGCACAAAATGTCATTGTGGTTTTTAATGTGAAATACCAAGCTTAGACTGACATACTTGTACTATGTCCAATAGGTCCAATGTAGTATATAGTGTTCTATATATAGCAACATTTATATCAATAGCTCTTCCTAGTTCTAAAAATAGAATTTAATCACACTTTCATTTTGTTTAATAAGTAATACAAACATGCATGTTGTGATCGTGATCATATGGTAGGAAATTGGATTTACAACTACTTGTGCAATCAGTGCCTATCACCACTAAAATTGTGAGTTCGAATCTAGCTCATGACGAGGTGTACTCTATACAACATTTTGTGATAAAGTTTGTCAGTGAATTGCAACAGGTCCATGATTTACTATGGGTACTCTGGTTTCCTCCACCAACAAAACTGACTGCCACGCTATAATGAGATATTGTTGAAATTGGCATTAAACATCATAATCCTTACCCCTTTCTATTTTTGTTTCACGAGACATGTTTTCTATTTTTGTTTCACGAGACATGTTTTCTATTTTTGTTTCACGAGACATGTTTTCTATTGTTGTTTCAAGTCAGCAGATTTTCAGCTATATTATTGCAAGAACAACATCCTTTTTAATAAGATGATGATAAGTTTTATACAAGACCAACACGCTGAGTTTTTTTTTTTAAATGCTCGTTCACTGAAACAGCAGTTCATGGCATTCCACTCAGACACACTATCCTGAATCTGTGCTGAGCAGTGACAGGATGTTCATACTCCTTAATGCTGCATGCATGGCAGAGAAGCAGCATATACCAATGTTATAGTCTTTGATTTGACCAGTCCTGGGAACAAGCACATTCGAGGTGAGCACGCTACCTATTACCTCACTGAGATGATGCTGTTATCTGGAACTTCCCTTAAACCCTCAAAATATGGGGCAGTCGTGGCTGTGATCATATGGTAGTTGGATTTACAACTACCTATGAAATCAGTGCCTATCACCACTGATGTTATGAGTTCAAATCTCGACCAGGGCGATGTGTACAACATTATGTGATAAAGTTTGTCAGTGGCTTGTGGCAAATCGGTGGTTTTTCTCCATGTCCTCTGGTTTTCTACACCAATAAAACTGACCGCCAGGATATAGCTGAAATATTGTTAACACCATCAATCAAACAAGCAATCAAAATATGACGGAATAAAAATTGTTTTCTATGATACACAGTTGTGTATTTATTTTTCAGTATTATTGATATAACTTAGTAGACAGGGCCCGGGGTGGCTCAATGAGTTTAAGTTAGGTAGTTGGAATACCTAACAACTCATACAAGCCTATCATCAATATGGTACTCCGGCTTCTTCCACCACTAAAACTGGTCGCCATGATATAGGTGAAATATTGCTGAAAGTGGCGTTAAACACCAAAAAAATCAATAACAACTTAGTAAAAATGTTTCCACTTCATTCAACAAACAGGTACGGGTATTCTATAAATGAAAAATAAAAATAGTACGAAAAAAACCACAACCCAACTCAGGAAGTTAGTATAGATCTAAATAACATAGAAGAATGACAAAATAAGCAAAACCTCAAATACCATTAGTAATTTACACCTGAAGGGAACTTTGACCTTAGAAGTATCAGTTATTCCTGTTTGTCAAATAACATAATATAGTACCTACATAATACACAAACAAACAGACAATGTAATTATTATATCTACAGTGTATATATAGTAGATATGGAATGTGACAATAATAGTACTTCTTACCTACAAATATGCTGCACACAATGTAATGTGGTGATTATATCTATTTAATTATATTATAAACAGTGGGCAAACACTGTTATAGAAGTCTCCCTATTATAAAGGCCATCCCTTTATATTATAAAGAGTTGAGAGAAAACTGAAGTCTCCCTCTTATAAAGGCCATCCCTTTATATTATAAAGAGTTGAGAGAAAACTGAAGTCTCCCTCTTATAAAGGCCATCCCTTTATATTATAAAGAGTTGAGAGAAAACTGAAGTCTCCCTCTTATAAAGGCCATCCCTTTATATTATAAATAGTTGAGAGAAAACTGAAGTCTCCCTCTTATAAAGGCCATCCCTTTATATTATAAAGAGTTGAGAGAAAACTGAAGTCTCCCTCTATAAAGGCCATCCCTTTATATTATAAAGAGTTGAGAGAAAACTGAAGTCTCCCTCTTATAAAGGCCATCCCTTTATATTATAAAGAGTTGAGAGAAAACTGAAGTCTCCCTCTTATAAAGGCCATCCCTTTATATTATAAAGAGTTGAGAGAAAACTGAAGTCTCCCTCTATAAAGGCCATCCCTTTATATTATAAAGAGTTGAGAGAAAACTGAAGTCTCCCTCTTATAAAGGCCATCCCTTTATATTATAAAGAGTTGAGAGAAAACTGAAGTCTCCCTCTTATAAAGGCATGATCCCTTTATATTATAAAGAGTTGAAAGAAAACTGAAGTCTCCCTCTTATAAAGGCCATCCCTTTATATTATAAAGAGTTGAGAGAAAAATGAAGTCTCCCTCTTATAAAGGCCATCCCTTTATATTATAAATAGTTGAGAGAAAACTGAAGTCTCCCTCTTATAAAGGCATGATCCCTTTATATTATAAAGAGTTGAGAGAAAACTGAAGTCTCCCTCTTATAAAGGCCATCCCTTTATATTATAAAGAGTTGAGAGAAAACTGAAGTCTCCCTCTTATAAAGGCCATCCCTTTATATTATAAAGAGTTGAGAGAAAACTGAAGTCTCCCTCTTATAAAGGCCATCCCTTTATATTATAAAGAGTTGAGAGAAAACTGAAGTCTCCCTCTTATAAAGGCCATCCCTTTATATTATAAAGAGTTGAGAGAAAACTGAAGTCTCCCTCTTATAAAGGCCATCCCTTTATATTATAAAGAGTTGAGAGAAAACTGAAGTCTCCCTCTTATAAAGGCCATCCCTTTATATTATAAAGAGTTGAGAGAAAACTGAAGTCCTCCTCTTATAAAGGCCATCCCTTTATATTATAAAGAGTTGAGAGAAAACTGAAGTCTCCCTTTATATTATAAAGAGTTGAGAGAAACTGAAGTCTCCCTTTATATTATAAAGAGTTGAGAGAAAACTGAAGTCTCCCTCTTATAAAGGCCATCCCTTTATATTATAAAGAGTTGAGAGAAAACTGAAGTATCCCTCTTATAAAGGCCATCCCTTTATATTGTAAAGAGTTGAGAGAAAACTGAAGTCTCCCTCTTATAAAGGCCATCCCTTTATATTATAAAGAGTTGAGAGAAAACTGAAGTCTCCCTCTTATAAAGGCCATCCCTTTATATTATAAAGAGTTGAGAGAAAACTGAAGTCTCCCTCTTATAAAGGCCATCCCTTTATATTATAAATAGTTGAGAGAAAACTGAAGTCTCCCTCTTATAAAGGCCATCCCTTTATATTATAAAGAGTTGAGAGAAAACTGAAGTCTCCCTCTTATAAAGGCCATCCCTTTATATTGTAAAGAGTTGAGAGAAAACTGAAGTCTCCCTCTTATAAAGGCCATCCCTTTATATTATAAAGAGTTGAGAGAAAACTGAAGTCTCCCTCTTATAAAGGCCATCCCTTTATATTATAAAGAGTTGAGAGAAAACTGAAGTCTCCCTCTTATAAAGGCCATCCCTTTATATTATAAATAGTTGAGAGAAAACTGAAGTCTCCCTCTTATAAAGGCATGATCCCTTTATATTATAAAGAGTTGAGAGAAAACTGAAGTCCCCCTCTATAAAGGCCATCCCTTTATATTATAAAGAGTTGAGAGAAAACTGAAGTCTCCCTCTTATAAAGGCCATCCCTTTATATTATAAAGAGTTGAGAGAAAACTGAAGTCTCCCTCTATAAAGGCCATCCCTTTATATTATAAAGAGTTGAGAGAAAACTGAAGTCTCCCTCTTATAAAGGCCATCCCTTTATATTATAAAGAGTTGAGAGAAAACTGAAGTCTCCCTCTTATAAAGGCCATCCCTTTATATTATAAAGAGTTGAGAGAAAACTGAAGTCTCCCTCTTATAAAGGCCATCCCTTTATATTATAAATAGTTTAGAGAAAACTGAAGTCTCCCTCTTATAAAGGCATGATCCCTTTATATTATAAAGAGTTGAAAGAAAACTGAAGTCTCCCTCTTATAAAGGCCATCCCTTTATATTATAAATAGTTGAGAGAAAACTGAAGTCTCCCTCTTATAAAGGCCATCCTTTTATATTATAAAGAGTTGAGAGAAAACTGAAGTCTCCCTCTTATAAAGGCCATCCCTTTATATTATAAAGAGTTGAGAGAAAACTGAAGTCTCCCTCCTATAAAGACCATCCCTTTATATTATAAAGAGTTGAGAGAAAACTGAAGTCTCCCTCTATTAAGGCCATCCCTTTATATTATAAAGAGTTGAGAGAAAACTGAAGTCTCCCTCTTACAAAGGCCATCCCTTTATATTGTAAAGAGTTGAGAGAAATGTGTTACAGAAAGTCCCCCTGTTATAAAGGACACCCCTTTATATTAAAAAGAGTTGAGAGAAAACTGCTACAGAAAGTCCTCCTCTTATTTATAAAGGCCACCCACCCCCTTCTGCAGAAATCAGAAAGTGGCCTTATAAGCAGGGTGGGCTCTCTTGATGGGACAATGTTACTATCTCACTGCATCTGATAGCTGTTCTGATAAGAGGGGTGACCTTTGGTAGTAGTGGCTTATTAAGAGGGGTGGCCTTTGGTAGTAGTGGCTTATTAAGAGGGGTGTCCTTTGGTAGTAGTGGCTTATTAAGAGGGGTGGCCTTTGGTAGTAGTGGCTTATTAAGAGGGGTGGCCTTTGGTATTAGTGGCTTATTAAGAGGGGTGGACTTTGGTAGTAGTGGCTTATTAAGAGGGGTGTCCTTTGGTAGTAGTGGCTTATTAAGAGGGGTGTCCTTTGGTAGTAGTGGCTTATTAAGAGGGGTGGCCTTTGGTAGTAGTGGCTTATTAAGAGGGGTGGACTTTGGTAGTAGTGGCTTATTAAGAGGGGTGTCCTTTGGTAATAGTGGCTTATTAAGAGGGGTGGCCTTTGGTAGTAGTGGCTTATTAAGAGGGGTGGACTTTGGTAGTAGTGGCTTATTAAGAGGGGTGGACTTTGGTAGTAGTGGCTTATTAAGAGGGGTGGCCTTTGGTAGTAGTGGCTTATTAAGAGGGGTGTCCTTTGGTAGTAGTGGCTTATTAAGAGGGGTGGCCTTTGGTAGTAGTGGCTTATTAAGAGGGGTGGCCTTTGGTAGTAGTGGCTTATTAAGAGGGGTGTCCTTTGGTAGTAGTGGCTTATTAAGAGGGGTGGCCTTTGGTAGTAGTGGCTTATTAAGAGGGGTGGACTTTGGTAGTAGTGGCTTATTAAGAGGGGTGGCCTTTGGTAGTAGTGGCTTATTAAGAGGGGTGGACTTTGGTAGTAGTGGCTTATTAAGAGGGGTGGCCTTTGGTAGTAGTGGCTTATTAAGAGGGGTGGCCTTTGGTAGTAGTGGCTTATTAAGAGGGGTGGCCTTTGGTAGTAGTGGCTTATTAAGAGGGGTGGACTTTGGTAGTAGTGGCTTATTAAGAGGGGTGGCCTTTGGTAGTAGTGGCTTATTAAGAGGGGTGGCCTTTGGTAGTAGTGGCTTATTAAGAGGGGTGGCCTTTGGTAGTAGTGGCTTATTAAGAGGGGTGGCCTTTGGTAGTAGTGGCTTATTAAGAGGGGTGTCCTTTGGTAGTAGTGGCTTATTAAGAGGGGTGACCTTTGGTAGTAGTGGCTTATTAAGAGGGGTGGCCTTTGGTAGTAGTGGCTTATTAAGAGGGGTGTCCTTTGGTAGTAGTGGCTTATTAAGATGGGTGGCCTTTGGTAGTAGTGGCTTATTAAGAGGGGTGGCCTTTGGTAGTAGTGGCTTATTAAGAGGGGTGGCCTTTGGTAGTAGTGGCTTATTAAGAGGGGTGGACTGTGGTAGTAGTGGCTTATTAAGAGGGGTGGCCTTTGGTAGTAGTGGCTTATTAAGAGGGGTGGCCTTTGGTAGTAGTGGCTTATTAAGAGGGGTGGCCTTTGGTAGTAGTGGCTTATTAAGAGGGGTGGACTTTGGTAGTAGTGGCTTATTAAGAGGGGTGGCCTTTGGTAGTAGTGGCTTATTAAGAGGGGTGGACTTTGGTAGTAGTGGCTTATTAAGAGGGGTGGACTTTGGTAGTAGTGGCTTATTAAGAGGGGTGGCCTTTGGTAGTAGTGGCTTATTAAGAGGGGTGGACTTTGGTAGTAGTGACTTATTAAGAGGGGTGGCCTTTGGTAGTAGTGGCTTATTAAGAGGGGTGGCCTTTGGTAGTAGTGGCTTATTAAGAGGGGTGGCCTTTGGTAGTGGTGGCTTATTAAGAGGGGTGGACTTTGGTAGTAGTGGCTTATTAAGAGGGGTGTCCTTTGGTAGTAGTGGCTTATTAAGAGGGGTGGCCTTTGGTAGTAGTGGCTTATTAAGAGGGGTGGACTTTGGTAGTAGTGGCTTATTAAGAGGGGTGGCCTTTGGTAGTAGTGGCTTATTAAGAGGGGTGGCCTTTGGTAGTAGTGGCTTATTAAGAGGGGTGTCCTTTGGTAGTAGTGGCTTATTAAGAGGGGTGGCCTTTGGTAGTAGTGGCTTATTAAGAGGGGTGGACTTTGGTAGTAGTGGCTTATTAAGAGGGGTGGCCTTTGGTAGTAGTGGCTTATTAAGAGGGGTGGCCTTTGGTAGTAGTGGCTTATTAAGAGGGGTGGCCTTTGGTAGTAGTGGCTTATTAAGAGGGGTGGACTTTGGTAGTAGTGGCTTATTAAGAGGGGTGTCCTTTGGTAATAGTGGCTTATTAAGAGGGGTGTCCTTTGGTAGTAGTGGCTTATTAAGAGGGGTGGCCTTTGGTAGTAGTGGCTTATTAAGAGGGGTGGACTTTGGTAGTAGTGGCTTATTTAGAGGGGTGGCCTTTGGTAGTAGTGGCTTATTAAGAGGGGTGGCCTTTGGTAGTAGTGGCTTATTAAGAGGGGTGGCCTTTGGTAGTAGTGGCTTATTAAGAGGGGTGGCCTTTGGTAGTAGTGGCTTATTAAGAGGGGTGGCCTTTGGTAGTAGTGGCTTATTAAGAGAGGTGGCCTTTGGTAGTAGTGGCTTATTAAGAGGGGTGGCCTTTGGTAGTAGTGGCTTATTAAGAGGGGTGGCCTTTGGTAGTAGTGGCTTATTAAGAGGGGTGGACTTTGGTAGTAGTGGCTTATTAAGAGGGGTGGACTTTGGTAGTAGTGGCTTATTAAGAGGGGTGTCCTTTGGTAGTAGTGGCTTATTAAGAGGGGTGGACTTTGGTAGTAGTGGCTTATTAAGAGGGGTGGCCTTTGGTAGTAGTGGCTTATTAAGAGGGGTGGACTTTGGTAGTAGTGGCTTATTAAGAGGGGTGTCCTTTGGTAATAGTGGCTTATTAAGAGGGGTGGCCTTTGGTAGTAGTGGCTTATTAAGAGGGGTGGACTTTGGTAGTAGTGGCTTATTAAGAGGGGTGGACTTTGGTAGTAGTGGCTTATTAAGAGGGGTGGCCTTTGGTAGTAGTGGCTTATTAAGAGGGGTGTCCTTTGGTAGTAGTGGCTTATTAAGAGGGGTGGCCTTTGGTAGTAGTGGCTTATTAAGAGGGGTGGCCTTTGGTAGTAGTGGCTTATTAAGAGGGGTGTCCTTTGGTAGTAGTGGCTTATTAAGAGGGGTGGCCTTTGGTAGTAGTGGCTTATTAAGAGGGGTGGACTTTGGTAGTAGTGGCTTATTAAGAGGGGTGGCCTTTGGTAGTAGTGGCTTATTAAGAGGGGTGGACTTTGGTAGTAGTGGCTTATTAAGAGGGGTGGCCTTTGGTAGTAGTGGCTTATTAAGAGGGGTGGCCTTTGGTAGTAGTGGCTTATTAAGAGGGGTGGCCTTTGGTAGTAGTGGCTTATTAAGAGGGGTGGACTTTGGTAGTAGTGGCTTATTAAGAGGGGTGGCCTTTGGTAGTAGTGGCTTATTAAGAGGGGTGGCCTTTGGTAGTAGTGGCTTATTAAGAGGGGTGGCCTTTGGTAGTAGTGGCTTATTAAGAGGGGTGGCCTTTGGTAGTAGTGGCTTATTAAGAGGGGTGTCCTTTGGTAGTAGTGGCTTATTAAGAGGGGTGACCTTTGGTAGTAGTGGCTTATTAAGAGGGGTGGCCTTTGGTAGTAGTGGCTTATTAAGAGGGGTGTCCTTTGGTAGTAGTGGCTTATTAAGATGGGTGGCCTTTGGTAGTAGTGGCTTATTAAGAGGGGTGGCCTTTGGTAGTAGTGGCTTATTAAGAGGGGTGGCCTTTGGTAGTAGTGGCTTATTAAGAGGGGTGGACTGTGGTAGTAGTGGCTTATTAAGAGGGGTGGCCTTTGGTAGTAGTGGCTTATTAAGAGGGGTGGCCTTTGGTAGTAGTGGCTTATTAAGAGGGGTGGCCTTTGGTAGTAGTGGCTTATTAAGAGGGGTGGACTTTGGTAGTAGTGGCTTATTAAGAGGGGTGGCCTTTGGTAGTAGTGGCTTATTAAGAGGGGTGGACTTTGGTAGTAGTGGCTTATTAAGAGGGGTGGACTTTGGTAGTAGTGGCTTATTAAGAGGGGTGGCCTTTGGTAGTAGTGGCTTATTAAGAGGGGTGGACTTTGGTAGTAGTGACTTATTAAGAGGGGTGGCCTTTGGTAGTAGTGGCTTATTAAGAGGGGTGGCCTTTGGTAGTAGTGGCTTATTAAGAGGGGTGGCCTTTGGTAGTGGTGGCTTATTAAGAGGGGTGGACTTTGGTAGTAGTGGCTTATTAAGAGGGGTGTCCTTTGGTAGTAGTGGCTTATTAAGAGGGGTGGCCTTTGGTAGTAGTGGCTTATTAAGAGGGGTGGACTTTGGTAGTAGTGGCTTATTAAGAGGGGTGGCCTTTGGTAGTAGTGGCTTATTAAGAGGGGTGGCCTTTGGTAGTAGTGGCTTATTAAGAGGGGTGTCCTTTGGTAGTAGTGGCTTATTAAGAGGGGTGGCCTTTGGTAGTAGTGGCTTATTAAGAGGGGTGGACTTTGGTAGTAGTGGCTTATTAAGAGGGGTGGCCTTTGGTAGTAGTGGCTTATTAAGAGGGGTGGCCTTTGGTAGTAGTGGCTTATTAAGAGGGGTGGCCTTTGGTAGTAGTGGCTTATTAAGAGGGGTGGACTTTGGTAGTAGTGGCTTATTAAGAGGGGTGTCCTTTGGTAATAGTGGCTTATTAAGAGGGGTGGACTTTGGTAGTAGTGGCTTATTAAGAGGGGTGGCCTTTGGTAGTAGTGGCTTATTAAGAGGGGTGGACTTTGGTAGTAGTGGCTTATTTAGAGGGGTGGCCTTTGGTAGTAGTGGCTTATTAAGAGGGGTGGCCTTTGGTAGTAGTGGCTTATTAAGAGGGGTGGCCTTTGGTAGTAGTGGCTTATTAAGAGGGGTGGCCTTTGGTAGTAGTGGCTTATTAAGAGGGGTGGCCTTTGGTAGTAGTGGCTTATTAAGAGAGGTGGCCTTTGGTAGTAGTGGCTTATTAAGAGGGGTGGCCTTTGGTAGTAGTGGCTTATTAAGAGGGGTGGCCTTTGGTAGTAGTGGCTTATTAAGAGGGGTGGACTTTGGTAGTAGTGGCTTATTAAGAGGGGTGGACTTTGGTAGTAGTGGCTTATTAAGAGGGGTGTCCTTTGGTAGTAGTGGCTTATTAAGAGGGGTGGACTTTGGTAGTAGTGGCTTATTAAGAGGGGTGGCCTTTGGTAGTAGTGGCTTATTAAGAGGGGTGGACTTTGGTAGTAGTGGCTTATTAAGAGGGGTGTCCTTTGGTAATAGTGGCTTATTAAGAGGGGTGGCCTTTGGTAGTAGTGGCTTATTAAGAGGGGTGGACTTTGGTAGTAGTGGCTTATTAAGAGGGGTGGACTTTGGTAGTAGTGGCTTATTAAGAGGGGTGGCCTTTGGTAGTAGTGGCTTATTAAGAGGGGTGTCCTTTGGTAGTAGTGGCTTATTAAGAGGGGTGGCCTTTGGTAGTAGTGGCTTATTAAGAGGGGTGGCCTTTGGTAGTAGTGGCTTATTAAGAGGGGTGTCCTTTGGTAGTAGTGGCTTATTAAGAGGGGTGGCCTTTGGTAGTAGTGGCTTATTAAGAGGGGTGGACTTTGGTAGTAGTGGCTTATTAAGAGGGGTGGCCTTTGGTAGTAGTGGCTTATTAAGAGGGGTGGACTTTGGTAGTAGTGGCTTATTAAGAGGGGTGGCCTTTGGTAGTAGTGGCTTATTAAGAGGGGTGGCCTTTGGTAGTAGTGGCTTATTAAGAGGGGTGGCCTTTGGTAGTAGTGGCTTATTAAGAGGGGTGGACTTTGGTAGTAGTGGCTTATTAAGAGGGGTGGCCTTTGGTAGTAGTGGCTTATTAAGAGGGGTGGCCTTTGGTAGTAGTGGCTTATTAAGAGGGGTGGCCTTTGGTAGTAGTGGCTTATTAAGAGGGGTGGCCTTTGGTAGTAGTGGCTTATTAAGAGGGGTGTCCTTTGGTAGTAGTGGCTTATTAAGAGGGGTGACCTTTGGTAGTAGTGGCTTATTAAGAGGGGTGGCCTTTGGTAGTAGTGGCTTATTAAGAGGGGTGGCCTTTGGTAGTAGTGGCTTATTAAGATGGGTGGCCTTTGGTAGTAGTGGCTTATTAAGAGGGGTGGCCTTTGGTAGTAGTGGCTTATTAAGAGGGGTGGCCTTTGGTAGTAGTGGCTTATTAAGAGGGGTGGACTGTGGTAGTAGTGGCTTATTAAGAGGGGTGGCCTTTGGTAGTAGTGGCTTATTAAGAGGGGTGGCCTTTGGTAGTAG
This sequence comes from Bathymodiolus septemdierum, assembly GCA_963383655.1. Taxonomy (NCBI): domain Eukaryota; kingdom Metazoa; phylum Mollusca; class Bivalvia; order Mytilida; family Modiolidae; genus Bathymodiolus; species Bathymodiolus septemdierum. The sequence continues at coordinate 7,911,082 of OY726524.1, forward strand.
TGGCTTATTAAGAGGGGTGGCCTTTGGTAGTAGTGGCTTATTAAGAGGGGTGGACTTTGGTAGTAGTGGCTTATTAAGAGGGGTGGCCTTTGGTAGTAGTGGCTTATTAAGAGGGGTGGACTTTGGTAGTAGTGGCTTATTAAGAGGGGTGGACTTTGGTAGTAGTGGCTTATTAAGAGGGGTGGCCTTTGGTAGTAGTGGCTTATTAAGAGGGGTGGACTTTGGTAGTAGTGACTTATTAAGAGGGGTGGCCTTTGGTAGTAGTGGCTTATTAAGAGGGGTGGCCTTTGGTAGTAGTGGCTTATTAAGAGGGGTGGCCTTTGGTAGTGGTGGCTTATTAAGAGGGGTGGACTTTGGTAGTAGTGGCTTATTAAGAGGGGTGTCCTTTGGTAGTAGTGGCTTATTAAGAGGGGTGGCCTTTGGTAGTAGTGGCTTATTAAGAGGGGTGGACTTTGGTAGTAGTGGCTTATTAAGAGGGGTGGCCTTTGGTAGTAGTGGCTTATTAAGAGGGGTGGCCTTTGGTAGTAGTGGCTTATTAAGAGGGGTGTCCTTTGGTAGTAGTGGCTTATTAAGAGGGGTGGCCTTTGGTAGTAGTGGCTTATTAAGAGGGGTGGACTTTGGTAGTAGTGGCTTATTAAGAGGGGTGGCCTTTGGTAGTAGTGGCTTATTAAGAGGGGTGGCCTTTGGTAGTAGTGGCTTATTAAGAGGGGTGGCCTTTGGTAGTAGTGGCTTATTAAGAGGGGTGGACTTTGGTAGTAGTGGCTTATTAAGAGGGGTGTCCTTTGGTAATAGTGGCTTATTAAGAGGGGTGGACTTTGGTAGTAGTGGCTTATTAAGAGGGGTGGCCTTTGGTAGTAGTGGCTTATTAAGAGGGGTGGACTTTGGTAGTAGTGGCTTATTTAGAGGGGTGGCCTTTGGTAGTAGTGGCTTATTAAGAGGGGTGGCCTTTGGTAGTAGTGGCTTATTAAGAGGGGTGGCCTTTGGTAGTAGTGGCTTATTAAGAGGGGTGGCCTTTGGTAGTAGTGGCTTATTAAGAGGGGTGGCCTTTGGTAGTAGTGGCTTATTAAGAGAGGTGGCCTTTGGTAGTAGTGGCTTATTAAGAGGGGTGGCCTTTGGTAGTAGTGGCTTATTAAGAGGGGTGGCCTTTGGTAGTAGTGGCTTATTAAGAGGGGTGGACTTTGGTAGTAGTGGCTTATTAAGAGGGGTGGACTTTGGTAGTAGTGGCTTATTAAGAGGGGTGGACTTTGGTAGTAGTGGCTTATTAAGAGGGGTGGACTTTGGTAGTAGTGGCTTATTAAGAGGGGTGGACTTTGGTAGTAGTGGCTTATTAAGAGGGGTGACCTTTGGTAGTAGTGGCTTATTAAGAGGGGTGGCCTTTGGTAGTAGTGGCTTATTAAGAGGGGTGTCCTCTCTTGGAGGGGACAATTTAGTAGTGTGTTATTATTTCAATGGATCTGAAAGCTGTCGTGATAAGAGGGGTGGACTTTATTGAGAGTGGCATTTTAAGTGGGGGACTATTATACTTCTTGTACATCATGTGTATACAGCATCAGGTGTCCTCTCTGTTAGGGGACAATTTAGTAGTGTGTTATTATCTCAATGGATCTGAAAACTGTCGTGATAAGAGGGGTGGACTTTATTGAGAGTGGCATTTTAAGTGGGGGGCTACAGTACTTTTTGTACATCATGTGTATACAGCATCAGAATTGAAATTAAGTTGAAAAGAAGAAGAAAAAAAACTACACTCTTCTAAATTTTTAATTCAATAACAACCAACAATTTTAAATTATTTTGATTTGAATGTTAATATTGTGTTGTTATTGTTTATTTAATTATCTGACATTTATATTGATGTCATTATGACATCACATGGACGTACACTGTATGTAGGGTTCATGTTGCTCAATCTTTAGTTTTCTGTGTAATGTTTTGTAGATCATTGTACTTTCTTTTCACCATTGATGTCTACTGACTACTCTTCTTCCGTTTATGGCTTCTGATTACCCCTTTGATATCTTTCAACTTTTCTTGTAAGCTTCTGATTACCCCTTTGATATCTTTCAACTTTTCTTGTCAGCTTCTGATGACAAATTAAGAACATCTTATCATTAATGTAGATTATGTTACAAAGGTTGAAATATGAATTAGTCTGTCACATACTATATAAAGGTATATAATCGTGTATAAATAACAATAGATAACGTCACAATATATTTTTACAGTCAAATTATGGTTTAGGTTTGTTGTGCTATAAGTCAGTCAGAGTTAACTATTCCATTTATCGCTTCTGAAATTTTAACAGAATGAACCTTGGCACGTAATAGATATTTGGAATAATTTTGAAGGTTCTAGACATACTCTTTTCCAAACAAGAGGCCCATAGGTGCCATTAAGGGTCTTGGCCTAAATGACAGTATCCACAATCTATATGTTTATATCATACTGCCATCAGGTGTAGTCCTTTATTAAATTCTATCATGTTTTTCTGCAAAAAAGGGGGAAGAATAGTTCTAAAAAAATCATGTGCTTTGTCGTTTTAAAAGTCTTCATTGTTAACCACACGACCAACAGCCCAGGCATGTAACTAACTACCCTATGTCTTATTTTGAACAAATTGGTTTCTGGTGGTCAAATATAAACCAAGTAGTTTAAAAGAAATTGTTGTTATAAAGTTGTTTAATTTTAACAATAAACACCAGGGGTCCGTTTTTGAACTTGTGATTAAGCTAATCATATGATTAGCCCTAATTACATTTTTAATTCCTAATCACATTATTAGCTAATGCAATGATTAAATATGATTAGTTAATACATTGATTGAAAACAGTTCAGCAACAGAATTTATTCTGGTCAAACACCTGCTAGAACAGATGAGACCAGGTTTAGCTATACTTAGCACCTGTTAAAACAGTTAAGACCGGGTTTAACATCACTTAGCATCTGTTAAAACAGTTAAGACCAGGTTTAACACCACTTAGCATCTGTTAAAACAGTTAGGACCAGGTTTAACACCACTTAGCATCTGTTAAAACAGTTAAGACCAGGTTTAACATCACATAGCATCTGTTAAAACAGTTAAGACCAGGTTTAGCACCACATAGCATCTGTTAAAACAGTTAAGACCGGGTTTAGCATCACTTAGCATCTGTTAAAACAGTTAAGACCAGGTTTAACACCACTTAGCATCTGTTAAAACAGTTAAGACCAGGTTTAACATCACATAGCATCTGTTAAAACAGTTAAGACCAGGTTTAACACCACTTAGCATCTGTTAAAACAGTTAAGACCAGGTTTAACATCACATAGCATCTGTTAAAACAGTTAAGACCAGGTTTAACATCACATAGCATCTGTTAAAACAGTTAAGACCGGGTTTAACATCACTTAGCATCTGTTAAAACAGTTAAGACCAGGTTTAACACCACTTAGCATCTGTTAAAACAGTTAAGACCAGGTTTAGCATCACATAGCATCTGTTAAAACAGTTAAGACCAGGTTTAACATCACATAGCATCTGTTAAAACAGTTAAGACCAGGTTTAACATCACATAGCATCTGTTAAAACAGTTAAGACCAGGTTTAACATCACATAGCATCTGTTAAAACAGTTAAGACCAGGTTTAACACCACTTAGCATCTGTTAAAACAGTTAAGACCAGGTTTAACACCACGTAGCATCTGTTAAAATAGTTAAGACCAGGTTTAACACCACTTAGCATCTGTTAAAACAGTTAAGACCAGGTTTAACACCACATAGCATCTGTTAAAACAGTTAAGACCAGGTTTAGCATCACATAGCATCTGTTAAAACAGTTAAGACCAGGTTTAACACCACTTAGCATCTGTTAAAACAGTTAAGACCAGGTTTAACATCACATAGCATCTGTTAAAACAGTTAAGACCAGGTTTAACATCACATAGCATCTGTTAAAACAGTTAAGACCAGGTTTAACACCACATAGCATCTGTTAAAACAGCTAAGACCAGGTTTAGCACCACTTAGCATCTGTTAAAACAGTTAAGACCAGGTTTAACATCACATAGCATCTGTTAAAACAGTTAAGACCAGGTTTAACATCACATAGCATCTGTTAAAACAGTTAAGACCAGGTTTAACATCACATAGTATCTGTTAAAACAGTTAAGACCAGGTTTAACATCACATAGCATCTGTTAAAACAGTTAAGACCAGGTTTAACATCACATAGCATCTGTTAAAACAGTTAAGACCAGGTTTAACACCACTTAGCATCTGTTAAAACGGTTAAGACCAGGTTTAACATCACATAGCATCTGTTAAAACAGTTAAGACCAGGTTTAGCATCACTTAGCATCTGTTAAAACAGTTAAGACCAGGTTTAACACCACTTTTAAGAGGCTTACTTTTAACTGTATCTTCTATTATTTCAGTGATCAAGACTTACTTCATTTCTAAACCAAAGAAAAGATCGACTACAATTAGTCCTAAAGCATCCAGTGGAGATTTAGAAAAGGAAGGGAAGTCTGATGCTGACAATGTTGTCATAGAGTTGGAACCTGTGGGAAACAGTGCTGCCTCAACAGAAGGGGAGGTAAGAAAGTGTGTAATGGCAATTAGGCATAAACTGTCATTGTGATTTAGTGCTGACAATGTCATTTAATGATGGAATATTAGAAAAAATGCTGTCTGAAAGGAATTCAGTGAGTAGGTATGTTGTCATAGAGTTGAATCATGTGGGAAACTGTGTTGTCTCTAAGTAAGGAGAATTGAATGAGGAGGCATGCTGGGGATAGTCGTTTGTTTACATGATTTGATTCTGTGCACAAACTTGACTTATCAGCTGATCTGATTTCTATAAACTTTTTACAGCTTTATCAGAGCCACTCTGATTTTGTTCTCCTCTATCCACATATGAGAATTAGAAGGGTTATGGTGTTTAACGCCACCTTCAACAGTATTTCAGTTATATTGTGGTGGTCAGTTTTATTGGTAGAGGAAACCGGACCGACCTGTTGCAAGTCAATGACAAACTTTATCACATAATGTATCGAGTACACCTCGCCATGAGTGGAACTCACAGCCTTAGTGGTAATAGGCACTGTTTGTATATGTAGTTGTAAATCCAACTACCATATGATCACAGCCACGATGGCCCTAGAAAAATCGAATGCTGACTGACATTTAATGATGGAATATTAGAAAAAATGTTGTCGAGAGAAAAAGTACAAATATACACATTCCTTCAACTTAAGTTTCATCCTGTGAACAAAGAGAGATAACTCTAAATTAGAAAATTCTATTTAAAAAAAATGAATATTAGCAAAATATTAAAATACCCAACATTTTAAATATAATGTTAAATATAAGTAATGAACATTAAATTTAATTAATGTTGTATTGTATAAGAATTGTATTTAATGAGATACATCCTATGATTCTCTTATGTTTCTGTAGGATTCAAAAGATAAAGAAGGTTCCAGGCTGTCTAACCATTTTGATTCTAAGGTTAGTGATGTATCATATTTTATATGTGTGTGTGTGTTAGTATGTACAGCATTGTTGGTGTGGGGCTGTTGTGGTCGTGATTGTATGGTAGTTGGATTTATAACTACCTATACAATCAGTGCCTATCACCACTAACATTGTGAGTTCGAATCCCGTTCAGGCGAGGTGTACTCGATACAATATTTTTTTGTGACAGGTCAGTGATTTTCTCCGGGCACCACAGTTTCCTCCACCAATAAAACTGACCACCACGATATAGCTAAAATATTGTTGAAAGTGGCGTTAAACATCATAAACAAAAACCAACCTCCAAATGAAAAATTGGAATGAATTTTTTTTTATGTGATGTGGACAGTATCAATTCTACAGATCCAAGTTTTAACTGTATTGATATAGTCTAAATCAGGCATTGATTTGAAGAAGAACGTCCATCCACACATGTTTCAAGTCATTATATTCATTTGTTTACATCCAATCATCACCAAAATGTTGAACCAAACACTATGGAATTGATATTGGCTGCTTATCATCCTTCCCTCTGGCTATATCTACCTGCTGACTCCATAAGCAACACTCGTATCAAAGTTCGCGTTAGCTGAGCTGGACTTATCAACAGTGAGCAGGAGTTATCACCAAATTCTCCCAACATTTAAACGATAATTCCTGTGAAGATGACAAAAGTAAATAAAATTCAGCAACACCATTAGCTAGTTAACATTTTATTTTTTGAACATATATCAAATTAGGAACTGTCGTGTCAGCAATATCAACAAACATCGTCCTACAAAAATGTACTTGTCACAATTCTTGATAACCTCTGCTGAGACGTCATAATTTTTACGTCATAAGCGAGGTCGTGACCTTTATGTTTTCTAAAATGGAACGGCATTGGTAAACAAAACCGGTGAATTGCCGACTTTGATGTTTGTAATAAAAAAAAAAGCAATGAATATCACCATTAAAGGAAAAATTCAACAATCTTAACATTTATATAAACCTGTGAAAATGAATGGTATATTTGCAAACTACTTATGAACTATGTTTTGGGGAAGCGTATTTTGAATCATGTGATTTTTCCCGCGAAAATACAAATATAGATGTATCCGTGTTTATGTTTGATTTAAGGATGATAAACATGTCATCTGAATGTGAATATGATTGATGCTGAAAAATATCAGTCTGCTCGACAGAATATGAGGTTTGTGACTCGTTCGCTTCGCTCACTCGCCACCAAACTTCATATTCTACTTCAGCAGGCTGATATTTTCGGTATCAATCAATTCACATCCAGATAACGTATACTTCTTCACTAACTAGCATTTATGAGTAAGATTAAAGATTGACTAGCTTGTAGTCAGGATAATGTGTCAGGAGAGGAGGTAGTTTAGGAGTAAGATTAAAGATTGACTAGCTTGTAGTCAGGATAATGTGTCAGGAGTGGATGTAGTTTAGGAATAAGATTAAAGATTGACTAGCTTGTAGTCAGAATAATGTGTCAGGAGTGGATGTAGTTTAGGAGTAAGATTAAAGACGGGCTAACTTGTAGTCAGGATAATGTGTCAGGAGTGGATGTAGTTTAGGAGTAAGATTAAAGATTGACTAGCTTGTAGTCAGGATAATGTGTCAGGAGTGGATGTAGTTTAGGAGTAAGATTAAAGATTGACTAGCTTGTAGTCAGAATAATGTGTCAGGAGTGGATGTAGTTTAGGAGTAAGATTAAAGATGGGCTAACTTGTAGTCAGGATAATGTGTCAGGAGTGGATGTAGTTTAGGAGTAAGATTAAAGATTGACTAGCTTGTAGTCAGGATAATGTGTCAGGAGTGGATGTAGTTTAGGAGTAAGATTAAAGATTGACTAGCTTGTAGTCAGGATAATGTGTCAGGAGTGGATGTAGTTTAGGAGTAAGATTAAAGACGGGCTAGCTTGTAGTCAGGATAATGTGTCAGGAGTGGATGTAGTTTAGGAGTAAGATTAAAGACGGGCTAACTTGTAGTCAGGATAATGTGTCAGGAGAGGAGGTAGTTTAGGAGTAAGATTAAAGATTGACTAGCTTGTAGTCAGGATAATGTGTCAGGAGTGGATGTAGTTTAGGAGTAAGATTAAAGATTGACTAGCTTGTAGTCAGAATAATGTGTCAGGAGTGGAGGTAGTTTAGGAGTAAGATTAAAGATTGACTAGCTTGTAGTCAGGATAATGAGTCAGGAGTGGATGTAGTTTAGGAGTAAGATTAAAGGTTGACTAGCTGGTAGTCAGAATAATGTGTCAGGAGTGGAGGTAGTTTAGGAGTAAGATTAAAGATTGACTAGCTTGTAGTCAGGATAATGAGTCAGGAGTGGATGTAGTTTAGGAGTAAGATTAAAGGTTGACTAGCTGGTAGTCAGGATAATGTGTCAGGAGTGGAGGTAGTTTAGGATTAAGATTAAAGACGGGCTAGCTTGTAGTCAGGATAATGTTTCAGGAGAGGAGGTAGTTTAGGAGTAAGATTAAAGACGGGCTAGCTTGTAGTCAGGATAATGTGTCAGGAGAGGAGGTAGTTTAGGAGTAAGATTAAAGATTGACTAGCTTGTAGTCAGGATAATGTGTCAGGAGAGGAGGTAGTTTAGGAGTAAGATTAAAGATTGACTAGCTTGTAGTCAGGATAATGTGTCAGGAGAGGAGGTAGTTTAGGAGTAAGATTAAAGATTGACTAGCTTGTAGTCAGAATAATGTGTCAGGAGTGGATGTAGTTTAGGAGTAAGATTAAAGATGGGCTAGCTTGTAGTCAGGATAATGTGTCAGGAGTGGAGGTAGTTTAGGAGTAAGATTAAAGACGGGCTAGCTTGTAGTCAGGATAATGTGTCAGGAGTGGATGTAGTTTAGGAGTAAGATTAAAGACGGGCTAGCTTGTAGTCAGGATAATGTGTCAGGAGTGGATGTAGTTTAGGAGTAAGATTAAAGACGGGCTAGGTTGTAGTCAGGATAATGTGTCAGGAGTGGAGGTAGTTTAGGAGTAAGATTAAAGATTGACTAGCTTGTAGTCAGGAGAGGAGGTAGTTTAGGAGTAAGATTAAAGATTGACTAGCTTGTAGTCAGGATAATGTGTCAGGAGTGGATGTAGTTTAGGAGTAAGATTAAAGATTGACTAGCTTGTAGTCAGGATAATGTGTCAGGAGTGGAGGTAGTTTAGGAGTAAGATTAAAGATGGACTAGCTTGTAGTCAGGATAATGTGTCAGGAGTGGATGTAGTTTAGGAGTAAGATTAAAGATTGACTAGCTTGTAGTCAGGATAATGTGTCAGGAGTGGAGGTAGTTTAGGAGTAAGATTAAAGATTGACTAACTTGTAGTCAGGATAATGTGTCAGGAGTGGAGGTAGTTTAGGAGTAAGATTAAAGATGGACTAGCTTGTAGTCAGGATAATGTGTCAGGAGTGGAGGTAGTTTAGGAGTAAGATTAAAGACGGGCTAGCTTGTAGTCAGGATAATGTGTCAGGAGTGGAGGTAGTTTAGGAGTAAGATTAAAGACGGGCTAGGTTGTAGTCAGGATAATGTGTCAGGAGTGGAGGTAGTTTAGGAGTAAGATTAAAGATTGACTAGCTTGTAGTCAGGATAATGTGTCAGGAGTGGAGGTAGTTTAGGAGTAAGATTAAAGATTGACTAGCTTGTAGTCAGGATAATGTGTCAGGAGTGGATGTAGTTTAGGAGTAAGATTAAAGATTGACTAGCTTGTAGTCAGGATAATGTGTCAGGAGTGGATGTAGTTTAGGAGTAAGATTAAAGATGGACTAGCTTGTAGTCAGGATAATGTGTCAGGAGTGGATGTAGTTTAGGAGTAAGATTAAAGATTGACTAGCTTGTAGTCAGGATAATGTGTCAGGAGTGGAGGTAGTTTAGGAGTAAGATTAAAGATTGACTAGCTTGTAGTCAGGATAATGTGTCAGGAGTGGAGGTAGTTTAGGAGTAAGATTAAAGATTGACTAGCTTGTAGTCAGGATAATGTGTCAGGAGTGGAGGTAGTTTAGGAGTAAGATTAAAGACGGGCTAGCTTGTAGTCAGGATAATGTGTCAGGAGTGGAGGTAGTTTAGGAGTAAGATTAAAGACGGGCTAGCTTGTAGTCAGGATAATGTGTCAGGAGTGGAGGTAGTTTAGAAGTAAGATTAAAGACGGGCTAGCTTGTAGTCAGGATAATGTGTCAGGAGAGGAGGTAGTTTAGGAGTAAAATTAAAGATTGACTAGCTTGTAGTCAGGATAATGTGTCAGGAGTGGATGTAGTTTAGGAGTAAGATTAAAGACGGGATAGGTTGTAGTCAGGATAATGTGTCAGGAGAGGAGGTAGTTTAGGAGTAAGATTAAAGACGGGCTAGGTTGTAGTCAGGATAATGTGTCAGGAGAGGAGGTAGTTTAGGAGTAAGATTAAAGACGGGCTAGCTTGTAGTCAGGATAATGTGTCAGGAGAGGAGGTAGTTTAGGAGTAAGATTAAAGACGGGCTAGCTTGTAGTCAGGATAATGTGTCAGGAGTGGAGGTAGTTTAGGAGTAAAATTAAAGATTGACTAGCTTGTAGTCAGGATAATGTGTCAGGAGTGGAGGTAGTTTCAATGAACAATATCAGTATGTTGACCAGTACAAAACAGACATTATAATCTTATGGAAAATAATTCTCTGTTACTGAAAATAGAATTATATTTGCAGATATTATCTTGTTTTAAGTGTCAAACATGCATTGATGATGCCACTTAGTAACAGAAAGAAATTTATACTATCTTATGGTGCATTAGATAAACTGGTTAACATGATCACAACCCTTCAGCATTAATTTGTTAGAAACAATATATAATACTATATCTATTACTTTAATATGTTGGGGCCATTGTGGTTGTGAACATATGGTAGTTGGATTTACAACTACCAATGCAATCAGTGCCTATCACCACTGAAGTTGTGAGTTCGAATCGCGATCAGGGCGATGTGTACAACATTATGTGATAAAGTATGTCAGTGACTTGTGACAGGTCGGTGGTTTTCACCTGCTGCTCTGGTTTCCTCCACCAATAAAACTGACCGCCACGATATAACTGAAATATTCTTGAAAGTGGTGTTAAACATCATGCTTCATCTCCACTAACTAGCATTTAGGAGTAAGATTAAAGACGGGCTAGCTTGTAGTCAGGATAATGTGTCAGGAGTGGATGTAGTTTCAATGAGCGTTGTCAGTAAGTTGACCTAGTACAAAATAGACATTATAATCTTATGTAAAAAATCACTAAATAGAATATTATTTCCAGACATTATCTTGTTTTTAGTATCAAACATGCCTTCTAATGCATTTTGTTTGTATCGTCGAATTTGATTGGTTACTATTCTACATAAAATTCTCAATCTACCAGTCGCAACTAAGGGGTTCAGCTAGAAGGATCCTCCATCCTGAAAACGTGAAATACTTCATGTCATATTTACAACAATGCGCAAAAAAAATTTAAATGCTTACCTTGCAAAGTAATTTTAGTTCAATTTAATCAAAATTGAAGTGTACACGAAGCCAAAAAAACATCTAATCTTTATGTTTTAAACAGGAAGTCTTTGTATTACGTAATGTTGTTTATGCACCAAAGTAGTCAATAACATTTCGTGTGATTCTTAGACCAATGAATATGCAAGAATACACGTTTATGTTCAGTATTGCATTAGAATGGAGATAACTTTATTGTATTTTAAGCTTTGCGGACGTCGCTAGGTAAGCTCAATTTGTGACCGTAAGACCGACGATTTACGTCCGCAAAGCTTAAAATACAATACAGTTATCTCCTAATTGATGATGCCACTTAGTAACAGAAAGAAATTTATACTACCTTATAGTGTCTTCGATAAACTGGTTAACATGATCACAACCCTTCAGCATTAATTTGTTAGAAACAATATATAACACTGTATCTTTTGCTTTAATATATTTAACAGGGTACAGAAGTGAATGGCGTATCTCCTACAGAACTCCTACATCGTAGACACAGCAGTGGATATTATGCCACCAGTGAATTGTCATTGGACAGGATCGGGGATGGTAAACATTAGAATAGTTTTTTTTTTAATCTGCCATTTTAGAAACTAGTGAACCATGGGTAATTTTCAACTTCTGTGTACCAAAATTTGAATTGAAGTTGTGTCATTGTCTCATTGGTCAGTGTTGAATTGTTTACAGTTTTTTTATCCAATGATGTTATTCTTGTGTACAGACGTCCCAGAATGTAGTAATTCTTTGAGTGGTGATTACTAACATTTGTAATGGTTTTTATTATGATTATTTTTTAATCTTCATTTAAATTCTATTTCGAATTTCATGCAAATAAAACATTTTTTCATCATTTGAAAAAATCGTAAAAAAAAAAATGTTATGATCGCTAGCTCACCAGGACCAATGGTCCTTGCTATATGTTTTCATAACTTTGTTTCTGTTGTCATCAATGTGTCTCTTGGCTTTAAGCATTTCATTCTATCTCTCACAAACCTGTGGCCCAGTTGCAACCAAACATAATAGAAATGTAAATTGGGAAGACAAGTACTCAACATTTTTCATGATTTCGTTTCATTCTGAAATTCAACATGGCTGATAGGGCTGCTTTTCGATTGGCTTAAATTTTTATAAAATCTTCTTTTCCGAAACAGCATGTGTGACGGAATTATTCCTTTATGGGAATGTTCTTCATATTGCTATTTAAAAAGTTTGAGAGTTTTTTTTTGTCGATAATTTTTACATATGGGAAGATGAATAAATTTTTCAGAAACTATAAAATTTGATTGAAGCCAAACTATTAAATAGTTCATTACAAGTTTACATTTTTTGTGTCTATCAGAAATCCAAAATGGCTTCCATCGCAAGGCATAGTTTTAACATGGAAGAATAATTTTTCTCAGATACATGCAATAGAAATAGATTGAATCAAAAATATAATAAGATGTAAGTAGAAATATCTTTTACATGCCAGACAAATTCTGTCTTCTCTCAAGTTTAGTGTCGAGAGGCGAGGATTTAAATATCTTTCACATGCCAGACAAATTCTGTCTTCTCTCAAGTTTAGTGTCGAGGGGCGAGGATTTAAATATCTTTCACATGCCAGACAAATTCTGTCTTCTCTCAAGTTTAGTGTCGAGGGGCGAGGATTTAAATATCTTTCACATGCCAGACAAATTCTGTCTTCTCTCAAGTTTAGTGTCGAGGGGCGAGGATTTAAATATCTTTCACATGCCAGACAAATTCTGTCTTTTCTCAAGTTTAGTGTCGAGGGGCGAGGATTTAAATATCTTTCACATGCCAGACAAATTCTGTCTTTTCTCAAGTTTAGTGTCGAGGGGCGAGGATTTAAATATCTTGAACTATACATGAGTGAAAGATATTCAAATCTTTTATTTGTATGAGAAAAAAATGATTCTTGTCTTTGTTGAGTCTTGCATTGAGGGGTAATAAAAGGCGAGGACTGCATGTTCCCAATACATGGTGGAGTGTTCATGAACAAGTTGGATTGAACTAGTTCTGATACAACAGTCATGAGCAAGTTGGAATGTTCTAATGGCTTAAATTGCCAAGGCATTCAATGTCCGTTTGTTTATTATACTAAGGTGAAATCTTTGTTAATAATTTTTGAACAGATTTTGAGTAGTTAACACCAAACTGATGATAACTGATGATTTGATCTGCTGTTGATGAATATATCATTTAGAGAGTTCCTTGTCGTTGAAGCAATTAAACATTCAAACCATTTGAAAGTAAATTTCCAGTTATTTATTAAGAATGTTATGTGTACTTAATGCAAAGTTAAATTCAAGTTGGTTTTTTTTTTTGCCTTATGATTACAAAAAATTTCATCAGGCAATGTGTACTCGATACAACATTATGTGATAAAGTTTGTCAATGACTTGCCGCAGGTCAGTGGTTTTCTGGTGGTACTCTTTTTTCCTTCACCAATAAAGCAATATAACTGAAATATTGTTGAAAGTGGCATCAAACACCATAACCCTAACATCTAACCCTATATTTTCCATTTGAAAGTGTTTTGAAATCAAATCAATTATTCTGATTTTGGTCATGTTGGCACTTTTCAGTGCTGTTTGTTGTGTTTCACTGTTACAAGTGTTTCTAGAGCAGTGCTGTTTGTAGTGTTTCACTGTTACAAGTGTTTCTAGAGCAGTGCTGTTTGTAGTGTTTCACTGTTACAAGTGTTTCTAGAGCAGTGCTGTTTGTAGTGTTTCACTGTTACAAGTGTTTCTAGAACAGTGCTGTTTGTAGTGTTTCACTGTTTCAAGTGTTTCTAGAGCAGTGCTGTTTGTAGTGTTTCACTGTTTCAAGTGTTTCTAGAGCAGTGCTGTTTGTAGTGTTTCACTGTTACAAGTGTTTCTAGAGCAGTGCTGTTTGTAGTGTTTCACTGTTACAAGTGTTTCTAGAGCAGTGCTGTTTGTAGTGTTTCACTGTTACAGGTGTTTCTAGAGCAGTGCAGTTTGTACTGTTTCACTGTTACAAGTGTTTCTAGAGCAATGCTGTTTGTAGTGTTTCACTGTTACAAGTGTTTCTAAAGCAGTGCTGTTTGTAGTGTTTCACTGTTACAAGTGTTTCTAGAGCAGTGCTGTTTGTAGTGTTTCACTGTTACAAGTGTTTCTAGAACAGTGCTGTTTGTAGTGTTTCACTGTTTCAAGTGTTTCTAGAGCAGTGCTGTTTGTAGTGTTTCACTGTTTCAAGTGTTTCTAGAGCAGTGCTGTTTGTAGTGTTTCACTGTTACAAGTGTTTCTAGAGCAGTGCTGTTTGTAGTGTTTCACTGTTACAAGTGTTTCTAGAGCAGTGCTGTTTGTAGTGTTTCACTGTTACAGGTGTTTCTAGAGCAGTGCAGTTTGTACTGTTTCACTGTTACAAGTGTTTCTAGAGCAATGCTGTTTGTAGTGTTTCACTGTTACAAGTGTTTCTAAAGCAGTGCTGTTTGTAGTGTTTCACTGTTACAGGTGTTTCTAGATCAGTGCTGTTTGTAGTGTTTCACTGTTACAAGCGTTTCTAGAGCAGTGCTGTTTGTAGTGTTTCACTGTTACAAGTGTTTCTAGAGCAGTGCAGTTTGTAGTGTTTCACTGTTACATGTGTTTCTAGAGCAGTGCTGGTTGTAGTGTTTCACTGTTACCAGTGTTTCTAGAGCAGTGCTGTTTGTAGTGTTTCACTGTTACAGGTGTTTCTAGAGCAGTGCTGTTTGTAGTGTTTCACTGTTACAAGTGTTTCTAGAGCAGTGCTGTTTGTAGTGTTTCACTGTTACAAGTGTTTCTAGAACAGTGATGTTTGTAGTGATTCACTGTTACAAGTGTTTTTAGAGGTTGATCTTGTTACTTGACCTGATTGCTTAACAACCTAAATGTAAGAGGAAGTCAAGTGTAAGGGAGACAACTCAATTTTTTTTTTATTGTTATACCAGTTGATATTTTAAGAAATGAATGATACAAAATTTGTATGTAATATTTTTCAAAACTTTTTTGAAACAAGATATTGTAAATGCATGAAATACTATTTCATTTAAACAGCTGGTCTTTGAATTTTCAAATTTCCAATCCATGTTCTAGGTTACTATTTCAAGTATAGACATATACCATCGTGATAATTCGACAGTATAGAAAAAGTTGCCGGCTTTATTAGTATTGAAATAAAGATATGAATTTTGATAATTTATGAGGTGGAGGGTGTTAATAAGATTTTTTTATAGATGATTTGTAAAATTTACCTTTGATCTTTTACATACAATAACTTTTATTATCAAGCAGCAAGCGTGATACACACATATTATTATCAGTTTCGTAATGTGACTTTATATTGACGTTACCTTGCCAAATAATCGAATAAATATACAATACTTGTGCACTGTCGAAGCATATAGGTAATATGTGTATGAGACTTAGAAACGGGGGAAAAGGCGAGGCTTTGCCGAACCTTTTCCCGTGTTTTGCGCCGAATACACATATTTACCTATATGCTTCGACAGTGCACATGTATTGTATTTATGCTGCAATTTTAAATCGTAAATAAACGTTTACAGGACGATGATAAAAGTATATGAAATAATTTTGTGTATGTATTTGAAAACAATATCCCCCGATGTGCCCCGTTTTACATTTGTATGTTCTACTTATAACTGACCAATATCAAAAAAGATATTGGGCAGGCTATATTGGTCGGTAAATGCTGTCATTGCAGGATAAATATACTATTCTTGATATGCTTTACTCCAAATAGATTTCTCATAGCATCACCTTAGGCTTTACATTCGATGAGATATTGTTCTGAGAAATCTATTCTTGCAAAACAGTCAATAGTTTTATATATTTATTCACTAATAACATTTAAAGTCTAAAAAGAATTTAATACAAAAATAGTGTGTCACAATTTCAAACTTTTATCTCTATTATTGTATTATATAGTGTAGAAAACAAAACAATAAACAGTTTTGTAGAAAATGATAAAGGGTTCACCAGAATTGATACGTGATGAATCTCAAAATATTTATAGAAATAAGCTTAGATACAGATGACATGAAAGGGGAGAAAACTCCATTTACACAGACTGTCAAAATTTATTCTCAAGGTCAGTGACCATTAAAGGAAGGCCAATTTTGATTTCAGACTTTACCACTTTTTCCACTCTGAAGTTAATCCAATGTTTACATTAGCTGGAAGTGGGGGCATCCATGTCCTATTTGTGTAGGCTTAATCTAGCTTCACTGTAGTCTAGGAGTCATGTTTCATGTACCAGGATAGGCTAAACTAGACTTTGTTGTAGGCTAGGAGTTGTTTCATGTAGACTTTAGTAAACTATGCTATAGGCTAGGAATGACAGAACCCATACTGTATACACATGATCATTTTCAAAAATATTATTGCTCTTTTATAACAGTAATATTAAACGACTTCCATTTTTTTAATGGTGGAGGGGGTATTTATTTTTTCATATAATAGTCGGCTAGTTTGTAAAATTGATATATACTAGCTGATCCAGTAGTTTGAATCTTAAGTAGATTCTTCAAATCTGCAGACAGTTTCATGAATCTTGATCTGACTTTTCTTAATCATCAGAATTTTATGCAATTTATTTAAATTTTATTTTAAGCTTTTTTCTGTTTTATTTTAATCTTATGTTTTAGAATATTTATTGCAATATCAACATTGATGTACAACATGAATGTGATTTTCTATCAGCATGACACTTACAAAAAATTATTTCAAAAATGTAGTTTTCAATTTCTTTTTTTTTTATATTATTTTTCTGTCTATTAGTTGTAAATGTTTACTTCAAAAACATTTTATATGTCTATGTTCTTATTAGACCTATATATAATCAAGAAAATTTGATAATTGTTTTTACTACTTTTTGTACAGGTGGAAAGAATTTATTAGTACACCATAGTAAGATTATTATTGACACTAACTGTAACCAAGCAACACATCCCAAGTCACATGACAGTTATGAAGTATCCAATCAAAAGAAGCCTAGCAAAGCATCTGTAAAAGGTGCAAATAACTTTAATAATGTTATTTATTCAATAATTATACTATAACTAATTGACGCGTATCATTATCAAAAATATGTCACGAATGACCAAATAACGCAGTAACTCATGAATGCGTGCAGCCCATGAGTGAGTTGCAATGTTATTTGGTCATGAGTGACATATTTTTGATAATGAAACCAGGGCTCACCAAACCAGGCGAAGTGGACGACTTCTTCGCCTTGGTTTCAATGAAGTCGCCCAATTTCTGTCAAAAAGCGAAGTTTTAGTCGCCCTGTCAGTCTTTTCAAGTCTGTATTTTTTTCACCAATAATCATACTTTTTCTTCAATATTCACATAAAAGGAGCTCCCATGTTCCTGAAATGTGACCCATACAGGGTTTGATGTTCAATATTTTATTCCAGACTCGTTAATTGCATCATTTTAAGATCATTGTTCTTTTTTGTGAAAGGTAGGGGAACATGCGGTAGTGGGGAAAGAAACATTAAAATTTGGATCGATTTTCGAAAGTCTCCCAGATTTTCCCTCACTTCGCCCTTAAGTCAAGAGAGAGAGAGAAGTCAAGTCGCCCTGTTTTTACTATGTGTGGTGAGCCCTGGAAACTCGTCAATTAGTTATAGTATTTATTATATAGATAAAAAAAAAAATTCGAATCAAATTTAATATAAAAATGAGTTTAATTGCACTATATTACGTGTGTAGCGTAGGGATATCCTATAATGTGTATCGTTTCAAAAAACGTGGCGCCACTTACGACAATAAAATAATTAAAATGCTTTCCTTGAAATATTACTTTACTTAAATTTGATCAAAATTGAAGTGTACACGAAGCCAAATAACGTCTTAAGCTTTACATTTCAAACTGGATGTCTTCATATGACGTCGACAACGACATGGCGCGAAATATAGCGAGAATGAAATTAAAAACGATAATTTCACTGTAAAATTATCGTTTTTATTTAACTCGGAAAATTCTGTAATTCACAGCTATCTATATAATAATATACAAAATGTAGTAGAACCAGGAACCATATGATAATGGGCCCTGAGATTACCAAAACATTACGTGCACTTTGTTTACATAAACCTTTCGAGGAAGAATTTGGTCCTCATTGATACAGGTCTAGTTGATATGTACTATAAATATATTTTTTGGTGCACTTAACTCATGTTTGGGCATGGAGTAATATCATTTGTATCATATTCACTAAGGGCTGTTCCAGAATTAAATGTGTGAGGGGGTCGGGAGGCAAATATTTTTCACTCCCACTACCCACCAAAAAAAATTGTGAAAGGCCTTCATCACCAATAAAAAAAATTGTAACCTAAAAACCACCACCCATAAAATTCAATTTCAAAAATCACAATTTTTGAGTTGCGTTTTACTTCAAATTATCTGTCGGCAGTAATGTGTAATTTATTGGGTATCCTTAAGCAACGCTAAATTTACTTTTCTCACTTGTCACCAACTCTGCATCGTTGTTTTGTGGGACATTAGAAGATATTTTATTGTCAATTTAAGATGCCCACAAAGGACATCAATCTTTCCTTTCAAATGCTTCGAAAATCCAATGATGTAAACGTTATCTTTCTTTTATTTACCTTGCTATGTTGCTTCTCTGTCGCCTGATCACTCACATGGCTCCACGTCGAAGGGGTAGTAAATCGATTTCCGTTTCCAGTGACAGGGGAGATAATACAATTACAAAAAAACATGACACATTTCAGATTTCTTGACGGTTGTCAGCATTCTCGGCGGCGTAAATGCGGCAGTAATTGTCTTAAAGCTGAGGAAGAACCACACAAATTAATTGTGTAGCTTTTAATTTACCAACCAGGCATGAAATTTTTATTTTGATGTCCCCTACCATCCATGTAAAAAAAAAATGAAGCTGCCGCCCGACCCTCCCACACATTTAATTTTGGAACAGCCCTAAGAGGGAAGGTTTGGGACCCTAAAACTAGTTTAAGCCCGCTTTTTATGCCCTGCATAGATAGTATAAGGTCATATAGTTTTTCAATTTGTCTGTTCTTTTTATTGAAGTGCCTGTGCTAAGCCAGGCTGGTGAGCGGTCATGTATTTGTGTGTTAGGAGTAGCAATTTTGCCTGTTTCTTCAATTTTTCTAATGGATTTTGGAACTGTTCCGACAGTGTAATATTTTTTTCTTTTTCATTATATTCTTGATAATCTAAAGCAATTATGTTTGGAATGTTATAGATTTTGAGGACTTTTTGGGATAAGGTTCAACTTATTATTATTGAAATATTACAGACTACATTTTTTTGTACATTGTACTAAAAACCTACGATTCATGCGGATGAAGTAGTCGTATAGTCACACCTGCTTTAGTGACCACCTCTATTAAAAGCAATAACTTGTATTATGTGACCTTAATTTTAATTTTCCACCACAGTGCATTTCATATCAATTAAACCAGTATTAAGCGATCACCTGTCTTATGTGACCATATTTCACTGTTTCCTTGGAAGATCACATAAGACAGGTTTGACTGTATTTTTAAGAGTGATTAATTTCTGGCAGTTATATTAAGATTTTTTTTTAAATTATCACAAGAGGCAGGGTCATGAGGGAAATAAATTACAAATCAAGCATTGTAGAATTTCATGCTCCATTGATGAAGACCCTAATGTGACTGAAATGTGAAACAGCTATTAAAGGTGCTGTTCCTTTTACTCAGTGTTGAAGACCTTAATGTGATTGTGAAATGTGGAACAGCAGTAAAGGTTCCTTTACTTTAATTTGTGTTTTAAGTCTTATGTTAGATAGCCCCTGATGTTCCTTTACATCCATATCGTTCCTTACTAATATTTTTAAGTGTTATGTTAGATAGCCCCTGATGTTCCTTTACATCCATGTCGTTCCTTACTAATATTTTTAAGTGTAATGTTTGATAGCCCCTGATGTTCATTTACATCCATATCTTTCCTTACTAATATTTTTAAGTCTTATGTTAGATAGCCCCTGATGTTCATTTACATCCATATCTTTCCTTACTAATATTTTTAAGTGTAATGTTTGATAGCCCCTGATGTTCATTTACATCCATATCGTTCCTTACTAATATTTTTAAGTGTAATGTTAGATAGCCCCTGATGTTCATTTACATCTATGTCGTTCCTTACTAATATTTTTAAGTGTTATGTTAGATAGCCCCTGATGTTCATTTACATCCATATCTTTCCTTACTAATATTTTTAAGTGTAATGTTAGATAGCCCCTGATGTTCCTTTACATCCATATCGTTCCTTACTAATATTTTTAAGTGTTATGTTAGATAGCCCCTGATGTTCCTTTACATCTATATCTTTCCTTACTAATATTTTTAAGTCTTATGTTAGATAGCCCCTGATGTTCCTTTACATCCATATCGTTCCTTACTAATATTTTTAAGTGTTATGTTAGATAGCCCCTGATGTTCCTTTACATCCATATCGTTCCTTACTAATATTTTTAAGTCTTATGTTAGATAGCCCCTGATGTTCCTTTACATCCATATCGTTCCTTACTAATATTTTTAAGTCTTATGTTAGATAGCCCCTGATGTTCCTTTACATCCATATCGTTCCTTACTAATATTTTTAAGTGTTATGTTAGATAGCCCCTGATGTTCATTTACATCCATATCGTTCCTTACTAATATTTTTAAGTCTTATGTTAGATAGCCCCTGATGTTCCTTTACATCCATATCGTTCCTTACTAATATTTTTAAGTGTTATGTTAGATAGCCCCTGATGTTCATTTACATCCATATCGTTCCTTACTAATATTTTTAAGTCTTATGTTAGATAGCCCCTGATGTTCCTTTACATCCATATCGTTCCTTACTAATATTTTTAAGTCTTATGTTAGATAGCCCCTGATGTTCCTTTACATCCATATCGTTCCTTACTAATATTTTTAAGTCTTATGTTAGATAGCCCCTGATGTTCCTTTACATCCATATCTTTCCTTGCTAATATTTTTAAGTGTAATGTTAGATAGCCCCTGATGTTCCTTTACATCCATATCTTTCCTTGCTAATATTTTTAAGTTTAAAGTTAGATAGCCCCTGATGTTCCTTTACATCCATATCGTTCCTTACTAATATTTTTAAGTCTTATGTTAGATAGCCCCTGATGTTCCTTTACATCCATATCTTTCCTTGCTAATATTTTTAAGTGTAATGTTAGATAGCCCCTGATGTTCCTTTACATCCATATCTTTCCTTGCTAATATTTTTAAGTTTAATGTTAGATAGCCCCTGATGTTCCTTTACATCCATATCGTTCCTTACTAATATTTTTAAGTCTTATGTTAGATAGCCCCTGATGTTCCTTTACATCCATATCTTTCCTTACTAATATTTTTAAGTGTTATGTTAGATAGCCCCTGATGTTCCTTTACATCCATATCGTTCCTTACTAATATTTTTAAGTGTAATGTTAGATAGCCCCTGATGTTCATTTACATCTATGTCGTTCCTTACTAATATTTTTAAGTGTTATGTTAGATAGCCCCTGATGTTCATTTACATCCATATCGTTCCTTACTAATATTTTTAAGTGTTATGTTAGATAGCCCCTGATGTTCCTTTACATCTATATCTTTCCTTACTAATATTTTTAAGTCTTATGTTAGATAGCCCCTGATGTTCATTTACATCCATATCGTTCCTTACTAATATTTTTAAGTCTTATGTTAGATAGCCCCTGATGTTCCTTTACATCCATATCGTTCCTTACTAATATTTTTAAGTCTTATGTTAGATAGCCCCTGATGTTCCTTTACATCCATATCGTTCCTTACTAATATTTTTAAGTCTTATGTTAGATAGCCCCTGATGTTCCTTTACATCCATATCTTTCCTTGCTAATATTTTTAAGTGTAATGATAGATAGCCCCTGATGTTCCTTTACATCCATATCTTTCCTTGCTAATATTTTTAAGTGTTATGTTAGATAGCCCCTGATGTTCCTTTACATCTATATCTTTCCTTACTAATATTTTTAAGTCTTATGTTAGATAGCCCCTGATGTTCATTTACATCTATGTCGTTCCTTACTAATATTTTTAAGTGTTATGTTAGATAGCCCCTGATGTTCATTTACATCCATATCTTTCCTTACTAATATTTTTAAGTGTAATGTTAGATAGCCCCTGATGTTCCTTTACATCCATATCGTTCCTTACTAATATTTTTAAGTTTAATGTTAGATAGCCCCTGATGTTCATTTACATCCATATCGTTCCTTACTAATATTTTTAAGTGTTATGTTAGATAGCCCCTGATGTTCCTTTACATCTATATCTTTCCTTACTAATATTTTTAAGTCTTATGTTAGATAGCCCCTGATGTTCATTTACATCCATATCGTTCCTTACTAATATTTTTAAGTCTTATGTTAGATAGCCCCTGATGTTCCTTTACATCCATATCGTTCCTTACTAATATTTTTAAGTCTTATGTTAGATAGCCCCTGATGTTCCTTTACATCCATATCGTTCCTTACTAATATTTTTAAGTGTAATGTTAGATAGCCCCTGATGTTCCTTTACATCCATATCGTTCCTTACTAATATTTTTAAGTTTAATGTTAGATAGCCCCTGATGTTCATTTACATCCATATCGTTCCTTACTAATATTTTTAAGTGTTATGTTAGATAGCCCCTGATGTTCCTTTACATCCATATCGTTCCTTACTAATATTTTTAAGTGTTATGTTAGATAGCCCCTGATGTTCCTTTACATCCATATCTTTCCTTGCTAATATTTTTAAGTGTAATGTTTGATAGCCCCTGATGTTCCTTTACATCTATATCTTTCCTTACTAATATTTTTAAGTCTTATGTTAGATAGCCCCTGATGTTCATTTACATCCATATCGTTCCTTACTAATATTTTTAAGTCTTATGTTAGATAGCCCCTGATGTTCCTTTACATCCATATCGTTCCTTACTAATATTTTTAAGTGTTATGTTAGATAGCCCCTGATGTTCATTTACATCTATGTCGTTCCTTACTAATATTTTTAAGTCTTATGTTAGATAGCCCCTGATGTTCCTTTACATCCATATCGTTCCTTACTAATATTTTTAAGTCTTATGTTAGATAGCCCCTGATGTTCCTTTACATCCATATCGTTCCTTACTAATATTTTTAAGTCTTATGTTAGATAGCCCCTGATGTTCCTTTACATCCATATCGTTCCTTACTAATATTTTTAAGTCTTATGTTAGATAGCCCCTGATGTTCCTTTACATCCATATCGTTCCTTACTAATATTTTTAAGTCTTATGTTAGATAGCCCCTGATGTTCCTTTACATCCATATCGTTCCTTACTAATATTTTTAAGTCTTATGTTAGATAGCCCCTGATGTTCCTTTACATCCATATCTTTCCTTGCTAATATTTTTAAGTGTTATGTTAGATAGCCCCTGATGTTCCTTTACATCCATATCGTTCCTTACTAATATTTTTAAGTGTTATGTTAGATAGCCCCTGATGTTCCTTTACATCCATATCGTTCCTTACTAATATTTTTAAGTGTTATGTTAGATAGCCCCTGATGTTCCTTTACATCCATATCGTTCCTTACTAATATTTTTAAGTCTTATGTTAGATAGCCCCTGATGTTCCTTTACATCCATATCGTTCCTTACTAATATTTTTAAGTCTTATGTTAGATAGCCCCTGATGTTCCTTTACATCCATATCGTTCCTTACTAATATTTTTAAGTGTTATGTTAGATAGCCCCTGATGTTCATTTACATCCATATCGTTCCTTACTAATATTTTTAAGTCTTATGTTAGATAGCCCCTGATGTTCCTTTGCATCCATATCGTTCCTTACTAATATTTTTAAGTGTTATGTTAGATAGCCCCTGATGTTCCTTTACATCCATATCGTTCCTTACTAATATTTTTAAGTCTTATGTTAGATAGCCCCTGATGTTCCTTTACATCCATATCGTTCCTTACTAATATTTTTAAGTCTTATGTTAGATAGCCCCTGATGTTCCTTTACATCCATATCGTTCCTTACTAATATTTTTAAGTCTTATGTTAGATAGCCCCTGATGTTCCTTTACATCCATATCTTTCCTTGCTAATATTTTTAAGTGTAATGTTAGATAGCCCCTGATGTTCCTTTACATCCATATCTTTCCTTGCTAATATTTTTAAGTTTAAAGTTAGATAGCCCCTGATGTTCCTTTACATCCATATCGTTCCTTACTAATATTTTTAAGTCTTATGTTAGATAGCCCCTGATGTTCCTTTACATCCATATCTTTCCTTGCTAATATTTTTAAGTGTAATGTTAGATAGCCCCTGATGTTCCTTTACATCCATATCTTTCCTTGCTAATATTTTTAAGTTTAATGTTAGATAGCCCCTGATGTTCCTTTACATCCATATCGTTCCTTACTAATATTTTTAAGTCTTATGTTAGATAGCCCCTGATGTTCCTTTACATCCATATCTTTCCTTACTAATATTTTTAAGTGTTATGTTAGATAGCCCCTGATGTTCCTTTACATCCATATCGTTCCTTACTAATATTTTTAAGTGTAATGTTAGATAGCCCCTGATGTTCATTTACATCTATGTCGTTCCTTACTAATATTTTTAAGTGTTATGTTAGATAGCCCCTGATGTTCATTTACATCCATATCGTTCCTTACTAATATTTTTAAGTGTTATGTTAGATAGCCCCTGATGTTCATTTACATCCATATCGTTCCTTACTAATATTTTTAAGTCTTATGTTAGATAGCCCCTGATGTTCATTTACATCCATATCGTTCCTTACTAATATTTTTAAGTCTTATGTTAGATAGCCCCTGATGTTCCTTTACATCCATATCGTTCCTTACTAATATTTTTAAGTCTTATGTTAGATAGCCCCTGATGTTCATTTACATCCATATCGTTCCTTACTAATATTTTTAAGTCTTATGTTAGATAGCCCCTGATGTTCCTTTACATCCATATCGTTCCTTACTAATATTTTTAAGTCTTATGTTAGATAGCCCCTGATGTTCCTTTACATCCATATCGTTCCTTACTAATATTTTTAAGTCTTATGTTAGA
Organism: Bathymodiolus septemdierum; assembly: GCA_963383655.1. Lineage (NCBI taxonomy): Eukaryota > Metazoa > Mollusca > Bivalvia > Mytilida > Modiolidae > Bathymodiolus > Bathymodiolus septemdierum. Next base: position 7,936,162 of record OY726524.1, read on the forward strand.
TAGCCCCTGATGTTCATTTACATCTATGTCATTCCTTACTAATATTTTTAAGTGTTATGTTAGATAGCCCCTGATGTTCATTTACATCCATATCGTTCCTTACTAATATTTTTAAGTGTAATGTTAGATAGCCCCTGATGTTCCTTTACATCCATATCTTTCCTTGCTAATATTTTTAAGTGTTATGTTAGATAGCTCCTGATGTTCCTTTACATCCATATCGTTCCTTACTAATATTTTTAAGTCTTATGTTAGATAGCCCCTGATGTTCCTTTACATCCATATCTTTCCTTGCTAATATTTTTAAGTGTAATGTTAGATAGCCCCTGATGTTCCTTTACATCCATATCTTTCCTTGCTAATATTTTTAAGTCTTATGTTAGATAGCCTCTGATGTTCCTTTACATCCATATCGTTCCTTACTAATATTTTTAAGTCTTATGTTAGATAGCCCCTGATGTTCCTTTACATCCATATCTTTCCTTGCTAATATTTTTAAGTGTAATGTTAGATAGCCCCTGATGTTCCTTTACATCCATATCTTTCCTTGCTAATATTTTTAAGTCTTATGTTAGATAGCCCCTGATGTTCCTTTACATCCATATCGTTCCTTACTAATATTTTTAAGTGTAATGTTAGATAGCCCCTGATGTTCCTTTACATCCATATCGTTCCTTACTAATATTTTTAAGTCTTATGTTAGATAGCCCCTGATGTTCCTTTACATCCATATCTTTCCTTGCTAATATTTTTAAGTGTAATGTTAGATAGCCCCTGATGTTCCTTTACATCCATATCGTTCCTTACTAATATTTTTAAGTGTTATGTTAGATAGCCCCTGATGTTCCTTTACATCCATATCTTTCCTTGCTAATATTTTTAAGTGTAATGTTAGATAGCCCCTGATGTTCCTTTACATCCATATCGTTCCTTACTAATATTTTTAAGTCTTATGTTAGATAGCCCCTGATGTTCCTTTACATCCATATCTTTCCTTGCTAATATTTTTAAGTGTAATGTTAGATAGCCCCTGATGTTCCTTTACATCCATATCTTTCCTTGCTAATATTTTTAAGTCTTATGTTAGATAGCCCCTGATGTTCCTTTACATCCATATCTTTCCTTGCTAATATTTTTAAGTGTTATGTTAGATAGCCCCTGATGTTCCTTTACATCTATATCTTTCCTTACTAATATTTTTAAGTCTTATGTTAGATAGCCCCTGATGTTCATTTACATCCATATCTTTCCTTGCTAATATTTTTAAGTGTAATGTTTGATAGCCCCTGATGTTCATTTACATCCATATCTTTCCTTACTAATATTTTTAAGTCTTATGTTAGATAGCCCCTGATGTTCATTTACATCCATATCTTTCCTTGCTAATATTTTTAAGTGTAATGTTTGATAGCCCCTGATGTTCCTTTACATCCATATCTTTCCTTACTAATATTTTTAAGTGTTATGTTAGATAGCCCCTGATGTTCATTTACATCTATGTCGTTCCTTACTAATATTTTTAAGTGTAATGTTAGATAGCCCCTGATGTTCCTTTACATCCATATCTTTCCTTGCTAATATTTTTAAGTGTTATTTTAGATAACCCCTGATGTTCATTTACATCTATATCGTTCCTTACTAATATTTTTAAGTGTAATGTTAGATAGCCCCTGATGTTCATTTACATCCATATCGTTCCTTACTAATATTTTTAAGTCTTATGTTAGATAGCCCCTGATGTTCCTTTACATCCATATCGTTCCTTACTAATATTTTTAAGTCTTATGTTAGATAGCCCCTGATGTTCCTTTACATCCATATCGTTCCTTACTAATATTTTTAAGTCTTATGTTAGATAGCCCCTGATGTTCCTTTACATCCATATCTTTCCTTGCTAATATTTTTAAGTGTAATGATAGATAGCCCCTGATGTTCCTTTACATCCATATCTTTCCTTGCTAATATTTTTAAGTGTTATGTTAGATAGCCCCTGATGTTCCTTTACATCTATATCTTTCCTTACTAATATTTTTAAGTCTTATGTTAGATAGCCCCTGATGTTCATTTACATCTATGTCGTTCCTTACTAATATTTTTAAGTGTTATGTTAGATAGCCCCTGATGTTCATTTACATCCATATCTTTCCTTACTAATATTTTTAAGTGTAATGTTAGATAGCCCCTGATGTTCCTTTACATCCATATCGTTCCTTACTAATATTTTTAAGTTTAATGTTAGATAGCCCCTGATGTTCATTTACATCCATATCGTTCCTTACTAATATTTTTAAGTGTTATGTTAGATAGCCCCTGATGTTCCTTTACATCTATATCTTTCCTTACTAATATTTTTAAGTCTTATGTTAGATAGCCCCTGATGTTCATTTACATCCATATCGTTCCTTACTAATATTTTTAAGTCTTATGTTAGATAGCCCCTGATGTTCCTTTACATCGATATCGTTCCTTACTAATATTTTTAAGTCTTATGTTAGATAGCCCCTGATGTTCCTTTACATCCATATCGTTCCTTACTAATATTTTTAAGTGTAATGTTAGATAGCCCCTGATGTTCCTTTACATCCATATCGTTCCTTACTAATATTTTTAAGTTTAATGTTAGATAGCCCCTGATGTTCATTTACATCCATATCGTTCCTTACTAATATTTTTAAGTGTTATGTTAGATAGCCCCTGATGTTCCTTTACATCCATATCGTTCCTTACTAATATTTTTAAGTGTTATGTTAGATAGCCCCTGATGTTCCTTTACATCCATATCTTTCCTTGCTAATATTTTTAAGTGTAATGTTTGATAGCCCCTGATGTTCCTTTACATCTATATCTTTCCTTACTAATATTTTTAAGTCTTATGTTAGATAGCCCCTGATGTTCATTTACATCCATATCGTTCCTTACTAATATTTTTAAGTCTTATGTTAGATAGCCCCTGATGTTCCTTTACATCCATATCGTTCCTTACTAATATTTTTAAGTGTTATGTTAGATAGCCCCTGATGTTCATTTACATCTATGTCGTTCCTTACTAATATTTTTAAGTCTTATGTTAGATAGCCCCTGATGTTCCTTTACATCCATATCGTTCCTTACTAATATTTTTAAGTCTTATGTTAGATAGCCCCTGATGTTCCTTTACATCCATATCGTTCCTTACTAATATTTTTAAGTCTTATGTTAGATAGCCCCTGATGTTCCTTTACATCCATATCGTTCCTTACTAATATTTTTAAGTCTTATGTTAGATAGCCCCTGATGTTCCTTTACATCCATATCGTTCCTTACTAATATTTTTAAGTCTTATGTTAGATAGCCCCTGATGTTCCTTTACATCCATATCGTTCCTTACTAATATTTTTAAGTCTTATGTTAGATAGCCCCTGATGTTCCTTTACATCCATATCTTTCCTTGCTAATATTTTTAAGTGTTATGTTAGATAGCCCCTGATGTTCCTTTACATCCATATCGTTCCTTACTAATATTTTTAAGTGTTATGTTAGATAGCCCCTGATGTTCCTTTACATCCATATCGTTCCTTACTAATATTTTTAAGTGTTATGTTAGATAGCCCCTGATGTTCCTTTACATCCATATCGTTCCTTACTAATATTTTTAAGTCTTATGTTAGATAGCCCCTGATGTTCCTTTACATCCATATCGTTCCTTACTAATATTTTTAAGTCTTATGTTAGATAGCCCCTGATGTTCCTTTACATCCATATCGTTCCTTACTAATATTTTTAAGTGTTATGTTAGATAGCCCCTGATGTTCATTTACATCCATATCGTTCCTTACTAATATTTTTAAGTCTTATGTTAGATAGCCCCTGATGTTCCTTTGCATCCATATCGTTCCTTACTAATATTTTTAAGTGTTATGTTAGATAGCCCCTGATGTTCCTTTACATCCATATCGTTCCTTACTAATATTTTTAAGTCTTATGTTAGATAGCCCCTGATGTTCCTTTACATCCATATCGTTCCTTACTAATATTTTTAAGTCTTATGTTAGATAGCCCCTGATGTTCCTTTACATCCATATCGTTCCTTACTAATATTTTTAAGTGTTATGTTAGATAGCCCCTGATGTTCCTTTACATCCATATCTTTCCTTGCTAATATTTTTAAGTGTAATGTTAGATAGCCCCTGATGTTCCTTTACATCCATATCTTTCCTTGCTAATATTTTTAAGTTTAAAGTTAGATAGCCCCTGATGTTCCTTTACATCCATATCGTTCCTTACTAATATTTTTAAGTCTTATGTTAGATAGCCCCTGATGTTCCTTTACATCCATATCTTTCCTTGCTAATATTTTTAAGTGTAATGTTAGATAGCCCCTGATGTTCCTTTACAATCCATATCTTTCCTTGCTAATATTTTTAAGTTTAATGTTAGATAGCCCCTGATGTTCCTTTACATCCATATCGTTCCTTACTAATATTTTTAAGTCTTATGTTAGATAGCCCCTGATGTTCCTTTACATTCCATATCTTTCCTTACTAATATTTTTAAGTGTTATGTTAGATAGCCCCTGAAGTTCCTTTACATCCCATATCGTTCCTTACTAATATTTTTAAGTGTAAAGTTAGATAGCCCCTGATGTTCATTTACATCTATGTCGTTCCTTACTAATATTTTTAAGTGTTTATGTTAGATAGCCCCTGATGGTTCATTTACATCCATATCGTTCCTTACTAATATTTTTAAGTGTTATGTTAGATAGCCCCTGATGTTCATTTACATCCATATCGTTCCTTACTAATATTTTATAAGTCTTCTGTTAGATAGCCCCTGATGTTCATTTACATCCATATCGTTCCTTACTAATATTTTTAAGTCTTATGTTAGATAGCCCCTGATGTTCCTTTACATCCATATCGTTCCTTACTAATATTTTTAAGTCTTATGTTAGATAGCCCCTGATGTTCATTTACATCCATATCGTTCCTTACTAATATTTTAAGTGTTATGTTAGATAGCCCCTGATGTTCCTTTACATCCATATCGTTCCTTACTAATATTTTTAAGTCTTATGTTAGATAGCCCCTGATGTTCCTTTACATCCATATCGTTCCTTACTAATATTTTTAAGTCTTATGTTAGATAGCCCCTGATGTTCATTTACATCTATGTCGTTCCTTACTAATATTTTTAAGTGTTATGTTAGATAGCCCCTGATGTTCATTTACATCCATATCGTTCCTTACTAATATTTTTAAGTGTAATGTTAGATAGCCCCTGATGTTCCTTTACATCCATATCTTTCCTTGCTAATATTTTTAAGTGTTATGTTAGATAGCTCCTGATGTTCCTTTACATCCATATCGTTCCTTACTAATATTTTTAAGTCTTATGTTAGATAGCCCCTGATGTTCCTTTACATCCATATCTTTCCTTGCTAATATTTTTAAGTGTAATGTTAGATAGCCCCTGATGTTCCTTTACATCCATATCTTTCCTTGCTAATATTTTTAAGTCTTATGTTAGATAGCCCCTGATGTTCCTTTACATCCATATCGTTCCTTACTAATATTTTTAAGTCTTATGTTAGATAGCCCCTGATGTTCCTTTACATCCATATCTTTCCTTGCTAATATTTTTAAGTGTAATGTTAGATAGCCCCTGATGTTCCTTTACATCCATATCTTTCCTTGCTAATATTTTTAAGTCTTATGTTAGATAGCCCCTGATGTTCCTTTACATCCATATCGTTCCTTACTAATATTTTTAAGTGTAATGTTAGATAGCCCCTGATGTTCCTTTACATCCATATCGTTCCTTACTAATATTTTTAAGTCTTATGTTAGATAGCCCCTGATGTTCCTTTACATCCATATCTTTCCTTGCTAATATTTTTAAGTGTAATGTTAGATAGCCCCTGATGTTCCTTTACATCCATATCGTTCCTTACTAATATTTTTAAGTGTTATGTTAGATAGCCCCTGATGTTCCTTTACATCCATATCTTTCCTTGCTAATATTTTTAAGTGTAATGTTAGATAGCCCCTGATGTTCCTTTACATCCATATCGTTCCTTACTAATATTTTTAAGTCTTATGTTAGATAGCCCCTGATGTTCCTTTACATCCATATCTTTCCTTGCTAATATTTTTAAGTGTAATGTTAGATAGCCCCTGATGTTCCTTTACATCCATATCTTTCCTTGCTAATATTTTTAAGTCTTATGTTAGATAGCCCCTGATGTTCCTTTACATCCATATCTTTCCTTGCTAATATTTTTAAGTGTTATGTTAGATAGCCCCTGATGTTCCTTTACATCTATATCTTTCCTTACTAATATTTTTAAGTCTTATGTTAGATAGCCCCTGATGTTCATTTACATCCATATCTTTCCTTGCTAATATTTTTAAGTGTAATGTTTGATAGCCCCTGATGTTCATTTACATCCATATCTTTCCTTACTAATATTTTTAAGTCTTATGTTAGATAGCCCCTGATGTTCATTTACATCCATATCTTTCCTTGCTAATATTTTTAAGTGTAATGTTTGATAGCCCCTGATGTTCCTTTACATCCATATCTTTCCTTACTAATATTTTTAAGTGTTATGTTAGATAGCCCCTGATGTTCATTTACATCTATGTCGTTCCTTACTAATATTTTTAAGTGTAATGTTAGATAGCCCCTGATGTTCCTTTACATCCATATCTTTCCTTGCTAATATTTTTAAGTGTTATTTTAGATAACCCCTGATGTTCATTTACATCTATATCGTTCCTTACTAATATTTTTAAGTGTAATGTTAGATAGCCCCTGATGTTCATTTACATCCATATCGTTCCTTACTAATATTTTTAAGTGTAATGTTTGATAGCCCCTGATGTTCATTTACATCCATATCGTTCCTTACTAATATTTTTAAGTGTAATGTTAGATAGCCCCTGATGTTCATTTACATCCATATCGTTCCTTACTAATATTTTTAAGTGTTATGTTAGATAGCCCCTGATGTTCATTTACATCCATATCGTTCCTTACTAATATTTTTAAGTGTAATGTTAGATAGCCCCTGATGTTCCTTTACATCCATATCGTTCCTTACTAATATTTTTAAGTGTAATGTTAGATAGCCCCTGATGTTCATTTACATCCATATCGTTCCTTACTAATATTTTTAAGTGTTATGTTAGATAGCCCCTGATGTTCCTTTACATCCATATCTTTCCTTGCTAATATTTTTAAGTGTTATGTTAGATAGCCCCTGATGTTCATTTACATCTATGTCGTTCCTTACTAATATTTTTAAGTGTTATGTTAGATAGCCCCTGATGTTCCTTTACATCCATATCGTTCCTTACTAATATTTTTAAGTCTTATGTTAGATAGCCCCTGATGTTCATTTACATCCATATCGTTCCTTACTAATATTTTTAAGTGTAATGTTAGATAGCCCCTGATGTTCATTTACATCCATATCGTTCCTTACTAATATTTTTAAGTGTAATGTTAGATAGCCCCTGATGTTCATTTACATCCATATCGTTCCTTACTAAAAAAAATTAAGTGTTATGTTAGATAGCCCCTGATGTTCATTTACATCCATATCGTTCCTTACTAATATTTTTAAGTGTAATGTTAGATAGCCCCTGATGTTCATTTACATCCATGTCGTTCCTTACTAATATTTTTAAGTGTAATGTTAGATAGCCCCTGATGTTCATTTACATCCATATCGTTCCTTACTAATATTTTTAAGTGTAATGTTAGATAGCCCCTTATGTTCATTTACATCCATATCGTTCCTTACTAATATTTTTAAGTGTTATGTTTGATAGCCCCTGATGTTCATTTACATCCATATCGTTCCTTACTAATATTTTTAAGTGTTATGTTAGATAGCCCCTGATGTTCATTTACATCCATATCGTTCGTTACTAATATTTTTAAGTGTAATGTTAGATATTCCCTGATGTTCCTTTACATCCATATCGTTCCTTACTAATATGCACTATGTAATTTCCTATGATTATATCCAGCAGCTGAATTATTACTCTTTACAAATAACATCTACATTCCAGTAATAAAAACGTAGATATCAAATTTAGTGTGCATGGCATGTTTCTGGAATAACCTTCATCAGATATGCTCAAAATCGAAAGATTGGAAAGCCAAATAATTTATTTGGGAGCAATAAAACTAAAGGGTAAAAAGTAAAGTAGATTCCAGTATTTAATAAAGGCTTATTACATTATATATTAAAAAATAATGTTTTCCAGATTATGAATGACTTTTTTCTTATTTTTCAGATGACAGACATGATCGTGATCCAGCAATGATTCCAATGACCGACCCTTGGTCACATCTACGTGATTTACACAGGCAGACAGACCGAGAGACCATTAAATGTTTACACGAGGATATTAAAAACAAGGAATTATTCTATCGTCCTCCGATTAATCAGATTACGTTAAGTTTCCTCAAACCAGATCTGGAACATGAATACAGGAACAGATATCATGAAGATTTACAGTCCCAAAATACCATTTCCTCACCAAGGTACCATGCTCTGCTGGAAACAGTTGTCTCATTTATTATTTTTTCTCTAATATCTTTATGTTGTTTTATTATATTTGATAGACTTTTACCGTGGATTATAATATTTATTATCTCTTTGTTCATTGAAGTGATGGCTCTAATGCATACTTTTACTGATATTAAATGCCACGAGAAGAAAATAAAAGATTGCCCAAATTGCGTACATTTTCTGTCGGGATGGTACTTCCGCAATTTAGTAGGAGCAGTTTTAGCCAGTATACCTGTCATATCTGTATATTCTAATATGTCGTGTGAACTAGTTCTCAGTGAAATGCTACAGGATAGATTTTTCTGTTATTGTATTGTCATGGCGATGTTACATTATTGTAACTTTACAATGTTAAGCTCTTGGATGAAGTCTGTTTTAGCAGCATTTGCTGGCATTGCTCTACTGGCATTACTAGGAATAGTTTTATGTTATATACCAGACAACTATACAACCATATCTGTTGCAGTTAATATGACTGACAATTCTACACAAACACCGTACGGTAATGACCAGATGGACAATGCGACAGATCACCTTTTTTCTGGTCACCATAAACTTATCTTTGAACTCATTCTAGACATTTTGCTTTTATTTGTACTTATTTGGTTCCTGAATCGGGAATTTGAGATTAGTTATCGTGTTAGTTTCCATGGAGATGCAGGTGCTGCAAAAGCAAAGCAGCAGATGAAAGAGAATAAAGAACAAGCTGATTGGCTGCTTCACAATATTATTCCTCAGCACGTCTCGGAGCAGTTGAAAACTACGTCCAAATTCTCTAAAAATCATAAAGACGTTGGAGTTATATTTGCTACAATTGTGAATTTTAATGAATTTTATGATGAGTCTTATCAGGGTGGAAGAGAATATCTCAGAGTTCTAAATGAGCTTGTCAGTGATTATGAAGATCTCCTAGACGACAAACGCTTTAAGGATGTAGAAAAAATCAAGACTATAACTAGTACATTCATGGCAGCCTCTGGTTTGAATGATGTCAGCCGAGCTCAAAACAAACATCCATATGCCCACTTGTTGGCAATGATGGACTTCTGTATAGAAATGCAGGCTGTTGTTGGACGGTTCAATGATAGTATATTCAATTTTGATTTCATCCTTAATATTGGATACAATTTTGGAGAAGTGACATCTGGTGTTATCGGTACGACTAAACTTTTGTACGATATTTGGGGTGATACTGTCAATATTTCAAGTCGAATGTATTCGACAGGAGTGATGGGTAGAATTCAGGTTCCATCCAAAACCACAGATATTTTAGGAGATTTTTTTGATTTTGAAGGAAGAGGATCTATTCAAGTGAAAGGAAAAGGAGAAATGAAAGTCTCTCTCTTAGTCAAGAAAAAAGAAGGGACTCATTGGGAGTAAAGGTGGTGGATAACATTGTGTCACATCTACAACGTATATATATCCAATCCACATTGTATCATTCCACCATAAGTCCACCCCCTAAATTGTCACATGATTTATTATAGTGAAATGTAGTGTGATTTACATGGATATGATCGTTTTATTTTATAGTTTAGAAAGACAAATTGTCATGTTTTTTGTTGAAAGTGGCGTTAAACACCATAATCCCGTCATGTTTTAACCTCTGTTTTACATTTATTAAGAATTAATACTGCTATTGATAAGAAAACCAAGATATTAACAGTTTTATCTTTTCATGAATCAAAACCAAGAAGAAGATTTTAATTTTAGAGATATTTTTGACGATTTTTTTTAAGTATATACATTTTATAGCCTTTTTTTTCCATTATTCTCCAATGTGATTGGTTCAACCTTTCTTTAAAAGAATTAAGTACTAAATTTGTTTTTTTAGGTGAAAATTTGAAAACATGTCATGAAGTCCCCTTACAGGATTAATTTTAAAGTGATCAATTTGATTGCTATAAAAAAAAAGATTGATGTGATTTTTTTTTTTATCAGGAATACCATATTTAAGTCAATGATATATAGAGCCATTCATGTAATACTTGTAAGACTGTCTCCCTGATATCGTGTTTCTTGCTCACATTTATTCAGATTATATTAATCCTCCTTTTATAAAGGCAACTCCCACCAAAGGCCACCCCTTTTATCAGGAAACCTTTGGTCATGGGCAAGTGTCTTAAAATCTAAACAAGTGAGATAGATATCGGGGATGAGAACCCATGTTAACATTATTAAGCTGTGGCCAGAAGTAAAAGTCATAACCAACCTTAACCTTAACTTACACTCTGATTCAGAAACCTAAACGCCCGAGATAGATATCGGGGACAAGAACCCATGTTAACATTATTAAGCTGTGGCCAGAAGTAAAAGTCATAACCAACCTTAACTTTAACTTACACTCTGATTCAGAAACCTAAATGCCTGAGATAGATATCGGGGACAAGAACCCATGTTAACATTATTAAGCTGTGGCCAGAAGTAAAAGTCATAACCAACCTTAACCTTAACTTACACTCTGATTCAGAAACCTAAATGCCTGAGATAGATATCGGGGACAAGAACCCATGTTAACATTATTAAGCTTGAGGCCAGAAGTAAAAGTCATAACCAACCTTAACTTTAACTTACACTCTGATTCAGAAACCTAAATGCCTGAGATAGATATCGGGGACAAGAACCCATGTTAACATTATTAAGCCTGAGGTCAGAAGTAAAAGTCGTCACCAACCTTAACTTTAACTTACACTCTGATTCAGAAACCTAAATGCCTGAGATAGATATCGGGGACAAGAACCCATGTTAACATTATTAAGCTTGAGGTCAGAAGTAAAAGTCATAACCAACCTTAACTTTAACTTACACTCTGATTCAGAAACCTAAATGCCTGAGATAGATATCGGGGACAAGAACCCATGTTAACATTATTAAGCTTGAGGTCAGAAGTAAAAGTCATAACCAACCTTAACTTTAACTTACACTCTGATTCAGAAACCTAAATGCCTGAGATAGATATCGGGGACAAGAACCCATGTTAACATTATTAAGCTTGAGGTCAGAAGTAAAAGTCATAACCAACCTTAACTTTAACTTACACTCTGATTCAGAAACCTAAATGCCTGAGATAGATATCGGGGACAAGAACCCATGTTAACATTATTAAGCTTGAGGTCAGAAGTAAAAGTCATAACCAACCTTAACTTTAACTTACACTCTGATTCAGAAACCTAAATGCCTGAGATAGATATCGGGGACAAGAACCCATGTTAACATTATTAAGCTTGAGGTCAGAAGTAAAAGTCATAACCAACCTTAACTTTAACTTACACTCTGATTCAGAAACCTAAATGCCTGAGATAGATATCGGGGACAAGAACCCATGTTAACATTATTAAGCTTGAGGTCAGAAGTAAAAGTCATAACCAACCTTAACTTTAACTTACACTCTGATTCAGAAACCTAAACGCCTGAGATAGATATCGGGGACAAGAACCCATGTTAACATTATTAAGCTTGAGGCCAGAAGTAAAAGTCATAACCAACCTTAACTTTAACTTACACTCTGATTCAGAAACCTAAATGCCTGAGATAGATATCGGGGACAAGAACCCATGTTAACATTATTAAGCCTGAGGTCAGAAGTAAAAGTCGTCACCAACCTTAACTTTAACTTACACTCTGATTCAGAAACCTAAATGCCTGAGATAGATATCGGGGACAAGAACCCATGTTAACATTATTAAGCTTGAGGTCAGAAGTAAAAGTCATAACCAACCTTAACTTTAACTTACACTCTGATTCAGAAACCTAAATGCCTGAGATAGATATCGGGGACAAGAACCCATGTTAACATTATTAAGCTTGAGGTCAGAAGTAAAAGTCATAACCAACCTTAACTTTAACTTACACTCTGATTCAGAAACCTAAATGCCTGAGATAGATATCGGGGACAAGAACCCATGTTAACATTATTAAGCTTGAGGTCAGAAGTAAAAGTCATAACCAACCTTAACTTTAACTTACACTCTGATTCAGAAACCTAAATGCCTGAGATAGATATCGGGGACAAGAACCCATGTTAACATTATTAAGCTTGAGGTCAGAAGTAAAAGTCATAACCAACCTTAACTTTAACTTACACTCTGATTCAGAAACCTAAATGCCTGAGATAGATATCGGGGACAAGAACCCATGTTAACATTATTAAGCTTGAGGTCAGAAGTAAAAGTCATAACCAACCTTAACTTTAACTTACACTCTGATTCAGAAACCTAAATGCCTGAGATAGATATCGGGGACAAGAACCCATGTTAACATTATTAAGCTTGAGGTCAGAAGTAAAAGTCATAACCAACCTTAACTTTAACTTACACTCTGATTCAGAAACCTAAACGCCTGAGATAGATATCGGGGACAAGAACCCATGTTAACATTATTAAGCTTGAGGCCAGAAGTAAAAGTCATAACCAACCTTAACTTTAACTTACACTCTGATTCAGAAACCTAAATGCCTGAGATAGATATCGGGGACAAGAACCCATGTTAACATTATTAAGCCTGAGGTCAGAAGTAAAAGTTGATCTTAACCTTAACCTCCATTCTGGCCCAGCATCATGTCAAGTACATAATTCTTCTTAGCCAGTATATGTATTGATATTTATCAAATTTAATTCTTATTTTAATTAACGTCACTATTATTTTATGTAGTTTATACTTATGACAAACAACCAATCATTTTGTATTTTTTTAAAGGATACCTATAACCTTTAGAGTCTGAAAAAAAAATTATCTGCTCTTTTTCCTGTTTTTTTCTATTTCATGATTTTCAATAAAATTATGTTATTTTATTTTTATATATGTATAATTGTGTGGTGTTACAGTTTTTTTTTAGCTCACCTGGCCATAGGCCATGTGAGCTTTTGTCATGGCTAGGCGTCCGTCCGTTAGCTTTTCACATTTAAATCTTCTTCTCTGAAACCACTGAACAGATTTGAACCAAACTTGCCAGAAATGTTCATTGGATGGTCCTCTACCAGATTTGTGTTTTTGGTGTTGATTTGAAATCCAACAAGGCTGCCAGGGTCCATAATGTGTTCTCATTGGCTGAAATTTTTAAAATCTTCTTGTCAGAAACCACCAAGCCAATTGAATTGTGACTTTGCAGGAATGATCATTGGGTGGTCCTGTACTAAACATGTGAATCGTTTGCCAATCGGAAATTCAAGATGGCCACCATGACTCGACTTAGTTTTAACATAGGACCCTATGGAAAAAATGTTTAAAAGTCTTCTCCTCTGCAACCAATAAGTCAATTTAAAGCAAACATGGTATGAATGGTCCTTAGGTGGTCAACTTTCAAAATTATGTCTTGTGACTCCGACCTCCATCCAAGATGGCCACCATCAGCAGACATAGTTTTAACATAGGACCCTATGGGAAAAATGTTTAAAAAATATTTCCTCTGAAACCAGTAAGCCAATTTAAAGCAAACATGGCATGAATGGTCCTTAAATGGTCAACTTTCAAAATTATATCCAGTGACCCAGACCTCCATCCAAGATGGCCATCATCAGCGCACATATTTATAACATAGGACTCTGGGAAATATGTTTAAAAATCTCCTCTGAAACCAGTAAGCCAATTTAAAGCAAACATGGCATGGATGGTCCTTAAGTGGTAAATTTTCTAAATTGTGTCTGGTGACCCTGACCTCCATCCAAGATGGCCACCTTCAGTGGACATAGTTTTTATATACTTATGAGTTTTTACTTTCCCTTTGTAAGATTGTTCGGAGTTCGGTAATTTTGTTATTATCCTTATTTAACATAGGACCCTATGGGAAAAAATGTTTTAAAATCCTCTCCTCTGAAACCAGTAAACCAATATAGCAAACATGTCATCGATGGTCCTTAGGTGGTCAACTTCCAAAATTGTGTTCAGTGACCCCAATCTCGGTCCAAAATGGCCACCGTCATCGGACATAGTTTTAACATAGGACCCTATGGGAAAATTGTTTAAAAGTCTTCTCCTCTGAAACCAGTCGGCCAATTTAAAGCAAACATGGCATGGTCCTTGAGTAGTATACTTTCAAACTTGTGTCCGGTGACCATGACATGACCTCCATCCAAGATGGCTGCCATGAGCAGACATAGTTTTAACATAGAACCCTATGGGATTTGAATAGTAACTTAGATGTATTCGGCATGCAGACATTCATAAGAGGGCTTATTTATGTCAGGTGAGCGATACAGGCTCACCTGAGCCTCTAGTTTCCAATTAGAAATAATAAAGGGAGTGACGACTAGCTTTAAACTGCTGAATATTTTTTGTCAATAAATAATATAAGGAATGATGCATTGTGTTTTCCAGCTTGACAGGAGCTTGTCCAGCTTGACACATGCTGGGGTGATTTGAGGACATTGTTAATATGTATCTTATTTTTGATTTTATAAATGTTGCCATAGTTATTTTTATTAAGCCATGCAAAATCAATAGCATGAATTTGTGTCTGGCTCAACCCCTAATGCATTAAAACAAAAATCATAAACACTTTCAGAATTAGTCATTGCATCAAACTTTGAATTAAGAATGTTTTGAAATAACCTCCACTAACTCCCCCACTCCACATTATTAATTTTGCATAGCATTATCTTACATAATATAATTGTAATTGTTATAATTGCTGAAATAAAAAACGATTGTTTTATATATTTTTTTAAATAGAATAAGAAATATGAAGAATAGTAAAAAATAAAATCAAGTTATTGAAAAAACCTAATGAATAATAAACCAATCATGTTAAAAAAAAAACAACATAGAAGATTTCTTGCTTTAGATAAAGTTTGTCAGTGACTTGCGACAGGTCGGTGATTTTCTCTGGGTGCTCCGGTTTCCTCCACCAATAAAGCTGACTGCCATGATATAACTGAAATATTGTTGAAAGTGGTGTTAAGCACCATAAATCAACCAACCACTAATGTTTCCTTGTCATACGAAATATCATTTTGTTTTTGGAAGCTTGCCATAATACTCAATTTTAAATTTGATGTACATGCATGTTGTTCTATTTATATATGTACAAGTAAGAAATATGTATATATTTATGTCTTTATTGTAATGAATATGTATATATATAAGTCACTTGTACAAGTAATGAATATGTATATATATAAGTCACTTGTACAAGTAATGAATATGTATATATATAAGTCACTTGTACAAGTAATGAATATGTATATATATAAGTCACTTGTACAAGTAATGAATATGTATACATTTAAGTCTCTTGTACAAGTAATGAATATGTATATATTTAAGTCACTTGTACAAGTAATGAATATGTATATATTTAAGTCACTTGTACAAGTAATGAATATGTATATATTTAAGTCACTTGTACAAGTAATGAATATGTATATATTTAAGTCACTTGTACAAGTAATAAATATGTATATATTTAAGTCACTTGTACAAGTAATGAATATGTATATATTTAAGTCACTTGTACAAGTAATGAATATGTATATATTTAAGTCACTTGTACAAGTAATGAATATGTATATATTTAAGTCACTTGTACAAGTAATAAATATGTATATATTTAAGTCACTTGTACAAGTAATGAATATGTATATATTTAAGTCACTTGTACAAGTAATAAATATGTATATATTTAAGTCACTTGTACAAGTAATGAATATGTATATATGTATGTCTTTATTGTAATGAACTGTTTATTATTAATATACTCCCAAAAAAAAAAGATTTTACTGTAGTTTACCATGTGTAATACTGACTTTTGTTGCTAAGAAATTTATTTAACCAGACAAAATGAGTATTACACATGAGATATCAAAACTGACCGCCATGATAGATATAATTGAAATATTGATGAAAGTGGCGTTAAACACCATAAACCAAAACCTAAGCCAAAAAGTTTACAATCTTCCATTACATATACAATGTATTATGAACAAAACCAGATTTTCAATTATCAAAAAAATATTTTACATATTGACCAAACTACGCAATAACACACAAATTCACTGAGCACATGAGTGAGTTGTATAGCATTTTTGGTCACAGTTGAAATATTTTTGATAGTGGAAAATCAGAATTAGTTATACTTTTTATTAGATAAAATTTCTTCTTCAAGTTTTTTTTTGTGGCTTGAGGAATGCTAAAAACAGGCTACATGTATATTGTCATATATACAACATGAAAAGGTTTTGCAATTGTAATGAAATTGAAAAAATAGGTACTGTGACCTTACAATGGTTGGATGTTATTTCAGATATGAAATATTATATTTATTTCACTGAGAAATTCTGGTAGTTCATGCCATTTATATGATAACATCAGTTATCAAAAGGACTAAGGAACTGAAGCATATTATACACCCATGCATACTGTACACAGCCAAATATGATATTTCCCATTACATACAGCTGGTTGAAAGTTAAAAATATATTGATTTGACCTATACTGTAATTTTTTGTACAGAATTGGTACTAGCCATGTGATCATGTTATAAGTTGACTTTTTTCGTAGCCTGTGTTGTGAAGGCATCATTATGACACAAAAAAATTAAACAGTGATAGTCAACAACAATTCAACTAATAGGAACAAAGCAATCAACCTCCTTTCAAACTTCACTATTGAAAGTTTGGAAATGCATCAATTGTTTTTTATGAGAGATAGATTTTAGAATTTATTTCAATGCAAAATATCGAGAAGTGTAATGTATGGCAGGAAATTGAATGCAACTTTTCCCAGCACTATGTTGTTTTATCAATTTGATAATCAACAGGTTTAGCTTCGCTAAAAAAAATGTACAAGAATTAGAGAAAATATTCTGTAACAGTAGAGCATATTTTATCTCAGAAAAATGTAAACGATGGGATTTGATCCCAGGACTTCTTGCATTATTAGCCATCTCTCAACCAACTGAGGTAAAGGAGATCTGCTATTTGCATTAGCAGAGGTGGTTATGAACCTACTACCATTCCTATAACCTCAGGAAGAGGAACATGCCTGTTACATCACTAACAATCTCCATTTTACCTGTACTAAACAAATAGTTTTTATTTAAATAGTAGACTTAATGCTTTTATTCAAATATTTTAATTTTTCAATACCTATAATTTTTTTTGCAGTTTTATGTGCCTTTATAAGAAATGCATTATATATTATAAACATTTTCATATATTAAATATTGAGAATTTTAATGGTTACATATATATTTACTATATTCATTAGTGTTAAGAGTTAAGTATAGATAAATTTGTGTATTGTGTTTTTAATTGTACATTTATTTATAGAGAGTAGTAATTGTCTGTTTACAATTTCATACATATTACACACGTGCACATACATGGTAAAATAGGTCATATTTTTCAAAAGTTGAAAATTACAAAAATCTCTGTTGATCAAACATTTTATTGTCATCAGTGGGCCTCTTGTTTTGTCAAATCTCATCAGCGTGTCAGATCTCTTCAGTGGGCCTCTTGTCTTGTCAGATCTCATCAGTGGGCCTCTTGTCTTGTCAAAGCTCATCGGTGGATCTCATTGTCTTGTCAAATCTCATCAGTGGATCTCATTGTCTTGTCAAATCTCATCAGTGGGCCTCTTGTCTTGTCAAAGCTCATCAGTGGATCTCATTGTCTTGTCAAATCTCATCAGTGGGCCTCTTGTCTTGTCAGATCTCATTAGTGACAGTTGGTTTCATAGTCTTGTGAAATAGTGACAGTATGTCTCAATGCCTTGTGTCATCTGTGGGTTTCAGTGTCAATATTTATGATATTTTTACTGTGTATTATTTGTGAGGATACTTGTGTATTACATCACCAACATTATTATATAAATATGTATATAATGGTGCATTGTTCTTTATTGTTTGTTTATGATTTGTGCCATTTCAGATTTAAATAAGACTAGCCAATATTTATGGCCTCAAGATCATCCTGTTTTTAAGAGAAGTTTCACTGTATATAGCACATTGTTCTTGCCATTAAGGCTGTTATATAATGTAGGCTTAGAACAACACTGATGAGACGTCAACATGTGCACCAATTTTAGCCATTAAATAATTTTGGCTGAATGCAACACAGATGAGGCTGTCAACATGTGCACCATTTTGACTGTTATATAATTTTGCATTACAGCAACACTGATGATGTCAGTTTATCCACCATTTTGGCTGTTATATAATTTTGGCATAAAACAACGCTGATGAGTGTGAATATATGCCCCATTTTGGCTGTTAAACAATTTTTGCTTAGGGCAACACTGATGAGGCCATTAGTATGTGCACCATTTTGACTTAGAGCAACACAATAAGTCTGTCCATGTGTCTGCCTTTCTGGCTGTTTTTTTATGATTTGTGCCATTTCAGATTTAAAAAAGATCAGATATATTTTTCAAAGGGATATCAGATTATGACAGTTTAAAAAAATAGCCAATATTTATGGCATCAACATTATCATGTTTTTAAGAGAAGTTTCACTCTATATCGCCTTTTATATACACACATTGTTCTTGTCATTAAGGCTGTTGTATAATTTTGGTTTACAGCAACACTGATGGGTTTCAATGTGCACCATTTTGGCTGTTACAAAGTTTTGGCTTGGGGCAACACTAATGAGTCTGTCAATATGTGCACCATTTTGGCTTCGAACTGCACTAATGATTTGTCAATGTGTGCACCATTTTGGCCATGAAATAATTA
Organism: Bathymodiolus septemdierum; assembly: GCA_963383655.1. Lineage (NCBI taxonomy): Eukaryota > Metazoa > Mollusca > Bivalvia > Mytilida > Modiolidae > Bathymodiolus > Bathymodiolus septemdierum. The sequence goes on from OY726524.1 coordinate 7,955,397, forward strand.
ACACTTTTGGTAATTAAATAATTTTAGCCCAGAGCAATACTGATGGGTCTCAATGTGCACCAATTTGGCTGTTACATAGTTTTGACTTAGGGCAACACTGATGAGTCTGTCAGTATGTGCACCATTTTGACTTAGAACTATACTAATGATTTTGCAATGTGTGCACCAATTTGGCCATGAAATAATTTACACTTTTTGGCCATTAAATAATTTTGGCTTAGAGCTACACTGGTGAATTTGTCAATGTGTGCACCATTTTTGGTGATTAAATATTTTTGGCTTACAGCAACACTGGTGAGTCAGTAAATGTGTACATCTGCTGCATTTATCATGTCATTATTTACTGTTTATTTTTAATACTTGGGTATGTAAATGCTAGATCATAATTATATACTATATCCAGTTGTCCTATTTGAAGGAATACATATAATATAGGTAATTTATTTGTGTCAGTTTTTATAGTAGAGTGTGTAGGGCTGTGAAGCTTTTAAAAATGCTATATTGAGTATAGTGAAATAAAAATAATAATCTTGATATTTTGTTATTTTTAATGGAATTATATTTTTTTGCCAACTTTATCTTTTACATGTACATATTAGGGGCCATCATGGTCGTGATCGCATGGTAGTTGGATTTACAACTACCTAACCTATGCAATCAGTGCCTATCACCACTGAAGTTACAACATTATGTGATAAAGTTTGTCAGGTCGGTGGTTTTCTCTAGGGACTCTGGTGTCCACCAATAAAACTGACTGCCACGATATAGCTGAAATATTGTTGAAAGTGACATTAAATACCATGACCCTGGCCCTACATGTATTTATGGAAGGTAACATACAAGTTGTTAAAACCTGACCAATGTTTTGATATCTACACTGAAGTGAGTTTGATGGTTACGTTTGGTATCAGCATTGAAGTGGATTCATATCTACACTGAGTAGGTTATGAATGTTAAATTAGGTATCTGAACTAAAAGGGATTTGGTGGTTTAAGTTTGGTATCTGCACTGGAAAGGATTTTGTTTAGTGTTGTATCTGCACCGAAGAGGATTTGGTAGTAAGCTTGGTATCTATTTGGAGAAGGTTTGGAGGTTAAGTTTAGTATCTAATCGGAAAACAATTTGATGACTTATTTTGGTATCTGTACCAGAGTATGTTTGGTGGTTAAGTTTGGTATCTGCACTGAAGAGGCTTTGATTGTTTAATTTGGTATCTACACTGAAGAGGCTTTGGTTGTTTAATTTGGTATCTACACTGAAGAGGGTTTGATTGTTAGTTCACCTGGACCAAAGGTCCAGGTGAGCTATTGCCATCACTTGTCATCTGTAAACTTTTCACATTTCAAGCTTCTTCTCCACTGGGCCAATTGGAACCAAACTTAGCAGGAATGTTCCTTGGATGGTCCTCTACAAAGTTTCTGTTTTTCGTTCCAGTCGGATATTCAACATGGCTGCCAGGGCCAATAATATGCTCTGATTGGCTGAAATGTAAAAGATCTTCTTCTCTGAAACTAATGAACTGACTGAACCCAAACTGTAAAAAAATGATCATTGGAATGTCCTTTACCAAGTTTCTGTTTTTTGTGCTGATCGGAAATCCAAGCTGGCCGCCACCACAGGACATAGATTAACATTGGACCCTATGGGAAAATGTTCAAATGCCTTCTTTTCAGAAACTACAAATATGATTAAAGCCAAACTGTACATGAATGTTCAATGGGTGGTCCTCTACAAACTTTAGGTTTTTTGTTCCGATATGAAATTCAAAATGGCGGCTATGGCAGGACTTAGTATAACATTGGACCCTATGGGGAAAATGTTTCAAAACGCTACTTCTCTGAAACCACTTGGACAATTGAAACCAAACTGCCCAGGAATGATCATTGGAAGGTCCTTTACAAAGTGTTTTTTTTTTTATGCCGATCGGAAATCCAAGATGGCCACCACCGCAGGTAATAGATTAACATTGGACCCTATGTGAAAATGTTCAAATGCCTTCTTCTCAGAAACTACAAATATGATTAAAGCCAAACTGTACATGAAAAAAAAGTTTGGGTTTTGTATGCCGATCCGAAATCCAAGATGGCTGCCACCGCAGGTCATAGTATTAACACAGAACCATATGGGAAAATACAGAAATAATTTGTTCTCTGAAGCTATTGCACTGATTGAACCTAAACTGTGCATCAATCATTGGAAGGTCCTTTACAAACTTCGCGTTTTTTATGTTGATCGGAATTCCAAGATGACTACCACTGCAGGACTTAGTTTTTACATAGGTTCTTTTTATAACCAGGTGAACGATACAGGCTCTTGAGAGCCTCTGGTTTAATTTGGTATCTACACTGAAAAGGCTATGATTGTTTAATTTGGTATCTACACTGCGAAGAGTTTGACTGTTGGTATCTGCACTGGAGTGGGTTTGGTAGTTAGTACCTGTTCTGAGGAGGATTTGATTGTTAAGTCTGATATCTGCACTGAAAAGGGTTTTACTGTTTAATTTGGTATCTGCACCAGAGGGGTTTTTGGTTAGTTTGTACCTGCACTGAAGTGGATTTGGTGGTTAAGTTTGGTATATGTAAAGGGGTCGCTTGATTAATTTGTTATCTACACTGAAGTCGGAATATACCAAAGGGGCAATCAGAAGACGTAAATCGAAGGATAGGCAATGCAATGGCCTAAAGAAAAAGTACAAGACATACAATGATTTGAAATACACTACACAGAAAACTAAAGATTGAGCAACACGAACTCATGTGTTCTGGGAGGGTAAGCAGTTCCCGGTCCACATGTGGCACCCGTCGTGTTACTCCTGTTACAAACCCTGTGATACGTCATGAATGAGGAAGGGACCGGATAGTGATTGCGACAAACGGAACATATCCGTGGGCATTTGTGACACAGATGTTCCCTAACGGTTAATCAAGTTATAGTGCCGACAGTAAAACTTTCGATTGACGACTTCTTCAACTTAACCAATTCGTTCAGTAGGTTCCTTGTCAGCAGCAACTTTCTATCAAGAACATCATGATATGATTCACAAGCTCTGGAATATCGGATCAACTCCGCCACATTTGTGTGCCTATCCCAAGCCAGAACATCATATGTCATGATCTTTTTTGTATTCAGTGAGTTCAGTTAAGATGAAAGGTGATTGTTCGTTTTGATAATATTGGTGGAGTTAATGACCATCACTGTTTAAACTTTCTTTTCATAATTACAATTACTAGTATTTAGTGAAAGGACATCATCTATATATCGGAACGTGAAATTAAAGGGTCGGGCTAGCTTTCATCTTTCTTGAGAAGCCCATGTATGAAGTCTGCCTCGTATGAATAAAGAAACAAATCGGGAACACAGTTAGTACCCATAGGAATGCCGACTGTCTGTTGAAAAACACGCCCACCAACATAGCAAATATGGTGTCAATCTTAAACTCAATCATTTTGATGATATCAGTTTCAGAGAACATTTTGGCGGAATAAGAGTGATGTTTTAACAAAATAAGATTTGACTTTCCTAAGACAAGGTATCTACGTTGGCCATTCTTTTTTATGAAACGCAGTTGAACTATATTATCTTAATCTGTCTTTTAGTTTTGGGTGGAGAATAGTTGTGTAGATGGTGGAGAATAGTTGTGTAGATGGTGGAGAATAGTTGTGTAGATGGTGGAGAATAGTTGTGTAGATGGTGGAGAATAGTTGTGTAGATAGTGGAGAATAGTTGTGTAGATGGTGGATAATAGTTGTGTAAATGGTGGAGAATAGTTGTGTAGATGGTGGAGAATAGTTGTGTAGATGGTGGAGAATAGTTGTGTAGATAGTGGAGAATAGTTGTGTAGATGGTGGATAATAGTTGTGTAGATGGTGGAGAATAGTTGTGTAGATAGTGGAGAATAGTTGTGTAGATGGTGGATAATAGTTGTGTAAATGGTGGAGAATAGTTGTGTAGATGGTGGAGAATAGTTGTGTAGATGGTGGAGAATAGTTGTGTAGATAGTGGAGAATAGTTGTGTAGATGGTGGATAATAGTTGTGTAAATGGTGGAGAATAGTTGTGTAGATGGTGGAGAATAGTTGTGTAGATGGTGGAGAATAGTTGTGTAGATAGTGGAGAATAGTTGTGTAGATGGTGGAGAATAGTTGTGTAAATGGTGGAGAATAGTTGTGTAGATGGTGGAGAATAGTTGTGTAGATGGTGGAGAATAGTTGTGTAGATGGTGGAGAATAATTGTGTAGATGGTGGAGAATAGTTGTGTAGATGGTGGAGAATAGTTGTGTAGATAGTGGAGAATAGTTGTGTAGATGGTGGATAATAGTTGTGTAAATGGTGGAGAATAGTTGTGTAGATGGTGGAGAATAGTTGTGTAGATGGTGGAGAATAGTTGTGTAGATGGTGGAGAATAGTTGTGTAGATGGTGGATAATAGTTGTGTAAATGGTGGAGAATAGTTGTGTAGATGGTGGAGAATAGTTGTGTAGATGGTGGAGAATAGTTGTGTAGATAGTGGAGAATAGTTGTGTAGATGGTGGAGAATAGTTGTGTAAATGGTGGAGAATAGTTGTGTAGATGGTGGAGAATAGTTGTGTAGATGGTGGAGAATAGTTGTGTAGATGGTGGAGAATAATTGTGTAGATGGTGGAGAATAGTTGTGTAGATGGTGGAGAATAGTTGTGTAGATAGTGGAGAATAGTTGTGTAGATGGTGGATAATAGTTGTGTAAATGGTGGAGAATAGTTGTGTAGATGGTGGAGAATAGTTGTGTAGATGGTGGAGAATAGTTGTGTAGATAGTGGAGAATAGTTGTGTAGATGGTGGATAATAGTTGTGTAAATGGTGGAGAATAGTTGTGTAGATGGTGGAGAATAGTTGTGTAGATGGTGGAGAATAGTTGTGTAGATAGTGGAGAATAGTTGTGTAGATGGTGGAGAATAGTTGTGTAAATGGTGGAGAATAGTTGTGTAGATGGTGGAGAATAGTTGTGTAGATGGTGGAGAATAGTTGTGTAGATGGTGGATAATAGTTGTGTAGATGGTGGAGAATAGTTGTGTAGAGGGTAGAGAAGTCAAATGTTTTAATGCTATTGCACGAGGAGAGGAACCTTGATTCTATGTACTCTAACAGATCTTTAGAATTGTTCAGAATCAAACATCTGATTCACACAACCCCTTGAGTAGCTAGGGTCACAGTAACACAACACAATAAAATACAAATATACAATTAAAATTAAGGTTCAATATTAACAATAAGGGTCATCCCCCGAGTATGGAACAGGGCCGGTAATAATCACCGCATGAAATTCCCTAAGCCCCTATATATACTATTTCATCAACTTCATGATGCAACATATTAGCTAGTGCGAGATTGAGTGATTTGAGGAAGTGCATGCGATGATTGTTACCAGCTTCTGTAGGGTATAGGTAACCGAGACAGATTTTTGCTTTCTTCTTTGTGCTTTTTTATTTGCTTGACTCTGAAGACCGAAATTGTTTGGCTTTCCAGACTTTTGACTTTGATTGTACCATGATTTTAAATTTGTTACAGAAATTCGACCTGATTAGATGTCTACATTTCAACTTGGGGGAAACAAGATTAGTTAGTGTGAAAACATCAAGTACATCAATTAGTTACCTTTATTACCATATTACGGGGGGTGTTGCAAGTGTTAATCTCCAATATAACAAATTGACGTTGTCGATCAAAACAGAGTAGGCGAGATATTAGCTCTCGTCTATAAGACAGGACATTATCCTTGTTCCCCTCTTCAAGGCACGATGTTGCCTCTCATCCACAAGACCTAGGATTATCTTTGCTCTTATCTTCAAGACATTTTTAACCCTCTCATCCACAAGACCTAGGATTATCTTTGCTCTTATCTTCAAGACATGATATCCCCTCTCGCCCACAAGACCTAGGAAAATCTTTGCTCTCATCTGAGAGTTAGGTCGTCAGATTTCCGTTGTCTTGCTATGATGTCTATATAATGCAGGCCAGAGATTTTCCGTGTATCGCCAGGTCCTCAGATTTCCGTTGTCTTGCTATGATGTCTATATAATGCAGGCCAAAGATTTTCCGTGTATCGCCAGGTCCTCAGATTTCCGTTGTCTTGCTGTGATGTCTATATAATGCAGGCCAGAGATTTTCCGTGTATCGCCAAGTCCTCAGATTTCCGTTGTCTTGCTATGATATCTATATAATGCAGGCCAGAGATTTTCCGTGTATCACCAGGTCCTCAGATTTCCGTTGTCTTGCTATGATGTCTATATAATGCAGGCCAGAGATTTTCCGTGTATCACCAGGTCCTCAGATTTCCGTTGTCTTGCTATGATGTCTATATAATGCAGGCCAGAGATTTTCCGTGTATCACCAGGTCCTCAGATTTCCGTTGTCTTGCTATGATGTCTATATAATGCAGAACAGAGATTTTCCGTGTATCGCCAGGTACTCAGATTTCCGTTGTCTTGCTATGGTGTCTATATAATACAGGCCAGAGATTTTCCGTGTATCACCAGGTCCTCAGATAAATAAACGTTAGGAAAAAAACTGAAGGGGCAATCTAGAATGGACAATCAAGAATGGACAATCCAGGACACTGATACCACTGGGCACACAAGACACAGGATGAAGACAAACAAATTAACAATATAATACAGAAAACTAATAAGATGAGCAACACGGACTCAACCTAAAACCGGGGGTGAACCCATGTGATCGCGAAAGATGAGCAGTTCCTGCTTATTCGACATCCGCCAAGTTATAGGAACATTACACAACGAATCCTGATCTTCTATAAATGACACACGTAGACATGATTATTCTGCCTCTATACGACATACAAACATATTAATATCAATAAAAGGTGACATACAATATGTAGTATATGTCACACAGGAGAACTGGGTCTATAACATACAATATGTAGTATATGTCACACAGAGACAGGAGAACTGGGTCTATGACATACAATATGTAGTATATGTCACACAGAGACAGGAGAACTGGGTCTATGACATACAATATGTAGTATATGTCACACAGAGACAGGAGAACTGGGTCTATGACATGTGTTAATGACATGGTTAACTGTTGGAGAATATATGTGTCACAAATGACCACGGATATGGTCCACTTGTCGTAAACACTTCCCGGTCCTTTCCTCGTTCATGACTTATCACCGGCTTTGTAACTAGATTAGCACGACGGGTGCCACTAACGGAACAGGAATTAACTGATTACCCTTCCAGGGCGCCTGTGTTCACCCTCGGTTTTTAGTGGGTCCGTGTTGCTCGATTTTTACTTTTCTGTGTAATGTCTTGTAGATCGTTGCTTGTCCTTTTGTACCCTTTCTTTTGGCCATTGTGTTGTCTGTCCTTCGATTTACCGATTCTTATTACCCTATTGGTATCTTCAAACTCTTCTTAATACAAGATCCTGCTATAGAAACTATAACATTTATGATACATGATTTTACTATACGACACACTCTGCTGTCTTTTATTCAGATGATGGGACTGGATAGTAAAATATTTTATTATTTTCAATACATGTGCATAAAAAAAAGCAGAAAACAAAGTAATGCGGGCCCACACCCAACATATGCTAAGTACTTGTGCTCGGAATCCTCTTATTGTTAAATACATACAAACTCTGTTACGATACATGTGTCACTTATCAACCTCAGTATGATTATGGAAAAAGAAACAGTGATTAGACCAATTGTTTTATTAAATCTGTAATTGTAGAAAGGCCTGACTGGACAGCAAATTGTGTATTGTAATGTTTATAAGTTATTCTGTATACAAAACAGAATAAGACAGTCACCAAATAAAACTGGACATATATATGTAAACAATTCCAGAGAATTCAAAACCTGGTGAACCTCTAATCAAGATGTGTTAATGGTTCATATGAATTTCGTATGTTAGCCTTGGTTCTATGTGTCATAATATTTGATCAAATAAGGGTAATCAAAAAATTACTGAACTCCGAAAGTCAAAACTCATAAGTATATAAACAGACAAAATCAGTCAACAATCGGAAAACTGGGAAAACCGTAATGACCCTGACTTGGTACAGGCATTTCCAAAGAAATGGTGGGTTGAATCAGATTTTACGGCGTCAAACCTCCCGCTTTCATTACGGTTCAAAGGTTCCGGCTGTACAATAATAGCATTTATAACAATACTGGAACAAAATAGGTAAAATAGTAGTTAACGCAGTACTAAATCCAGTGAGGAGGGTGGAACATCTATCGTGAACCATCTCCATCAACAACAACGAGTCCCCTGAAGTATTTTAACTATGAAAATAAATGTCAGAAACATATTTACGTCACATATTGACAAAAAATACCCTTGACATTGTTGTTGACTTCCTTATCTTTATACATTTTCACTTTATGAAAATCCATCGTTCACCATTGTCTCTGCAGAGACAGAATATATTTCGACAAGATCTTGGTATCGGAATATAAACTTTTTAAGAGATCGTATAAGGCGAATCTTTTCATAGCCCTGGTCCAGTAGCCTGTTTCTCAGATAAAGATGACGTTTCAAGAAATCAGAATAATTGCTACTGGCCCTTGCATAACGAATCAATTGTGAGATGTAAACACCATATGCAGGAGAAGCTGGTATATTGCTGCACATATTTGAAAAAATTATGATTTTAAAATTGAAGTCGTCCCGTTTATCATAGATTTTAGTACTGAGTTGATCACTGTCGTCAAATTCGAGGTATAAGTCCAAAAATGATGCGGACGAAGCTGTATCTGTGGTCTCTTTAATTTCCAGCTTTGGAGGATATATCAATGGAAGAAATTCTGCAAATTTAGAATTATTGATAGATAAAATGTCATCAATAAACCTGTATGTGAAATTAAAGGCTCTAGCTTCATGAATCTTCTTATCTTTTACAAGCTTTTGAAGACACTCCGACTCATATGAGTATAAGAATAAATCGGCTAGAAGAGGGGCACAATTCGTACCCATTGGTATGCCGACGACCTGCTGAAACAGTGTCCCTCCAAAGGAGACAAATATGTTATCGATGAGGAACTCCAGCATACTGATCACTTGTTCCTCGGAGTAGCATGTTTTACCTTTTTGAATTTTGTTTGAAAAATATGTGGAATTGTAGCCTAGCACAACAAAGCCATCGTTTCTATGACAGAAAGCTTTGTGAATTGTTTCCTTTAAGCGGGTTTTAAATTTGTCATGCAGTAGGGTGGTAAATTGAATTTTGCTAACTTTGAAGAAGCAGTACGTACATTCTGCCAAATTATTAAAGAGCTAGATTTGTTCATTTTCTCAATCTGTTTTGACCATTTCTATGATGACACAAATTTGAAATAACATCCAATCATTAGTTATGCTTAACACAGGCAGTAAGTAGCAGTTTAAAAACCCATGATTTGACCCGATATGTGATCGAACACACAAGTTTTTCTGCACTAAAGACAACCATTGTAATGATTGATTGATTGATTGATTGATTGATTGATTGATTGATTGATTGATTGATTGATTGATTGATTGATTGATTGAGGTAATATATTCGAGATATTCACAGGAAAGGAATCGAACTACATCTGGAAAGGAAAATGACATATATTCCAAGGGATTTTACTGTGATCATTCAGGCCAGTTGTAGACTTTATAAATTTAATTTTATAATTGTATGTTGTCATTAAGTATTTTTTTGTTATTTTATTAAAGCAGAGAAACTTAATTGATTGTCGGATGTTTTTTTCTGTTACTATAATACCGGTATTATAAAAAAAAAAAAAAAAAAAAAAAAAACACTTTACGTAACAGAAATTGAGGGGTCGTCCCAGATCACGGAATATTGGTGAAACAAAAACAGATATTATTTATAGAAGTCTATATTTTCCTGAATTATTTATTTATTGCAGTCAGCAATCAGAATTGTATTCTCGGCAGAAAATTTTATATTATATCCAATGATGGAAGCGTTTGAGGCACTGGAAAAATCAGAATTGTTGATGCTAGGTAAATATTTGAATTTGGAGGATAAAAATGCCATGCTAGAATTTGAAATCCGTAACGTTATTGTGACGCGTTTGGTAAATGAGGAGATTTTGGATGAAGTTGCTTTGGACTTGGTTAAAACTTTTGGGGTTGATACTGTAAGAAGAGTTTAAAGATACCAAAGGGGTAATCAGAATCCGTATATCGAAGAAGGACAGACAACACAATGACCAAAAGAAAAAGTACAAAAGGACAAACAATGATCTACAAAACATACACATAAAACTAAAGATCGAGTAACACGAACCCTACTAAAAACCGGGGCTGTACTCAGGTGCTCCGGAAGGGTAGGCAGTTCCTGTTCCACTAGTGGCACCGGTCGTGTTAATCTAGTTAAAAACCCGGTCATAAGTCATGAATGAGGAAAGGATCGGGAAGTGTTAACAACAAGTGGAACATATCCAAGTCATAGTGACGACCGTAAAACTTTAGAAGTGATGACTTCAACTTAACCAAGAGAAAGCCTTGATTCAGTAGCTTCTTTGTTAGCAGCAACCTTCTATCAAAGAATCCTGAACGAGAGAAATAGAAATGCAAGAAAAAAATCAGATTAAACGACATACAATTGTAAAGGGAAGAAATACAAGAAAAAAAGCTGAAGAAATGCAATTAAAAATGAAAGAACTTGAACTTGAACAATATAGGCTTTCCAAAGAAAACGAAGGAACAGAGCCTTCAGTGTTACCTTCAGTACAAAATATATTTGATGTTCCGAAGTATTACAAGTTTGTTCCCCCTTTTTTGAGAAAGAAATGGGCAAATATGTTGTTCATGTTGAGAAAATTGCTGAAAGTCTGGCTTGGTCTAATGAATACTGGACCTTACTTTTACAGAGTCCTGGTTGTGAAAGCCCAAGAAATTTACGGATTCCTTGGTTTAGAAAAAAGTTGAAATTACGAGGAAGCAAAAAAATGAACATTTTGAAAGCATATGAATTGGTACCGAAGCCCTATCGGCAAACGTTTAGAAATTGCAAAAAAAACCGGTATGATCAGACTTGAATTTTTCCGTGAACAAGAACTAAAGTAACTAACAATTTTGATACATTAAGGCAATTAATTCTTACTGAAGAATTTGAACAATGCGTTCATTCAAATATCAAGACTTATCTAGATGAACATAAAAGTTTCCAGTTTTGCAGATGCCAACACTAAGAACGATGATTATGCACAGGGGTATACATTAATTTCTTTGAACAATAAAAATGCTGGAAGTGTCCCAAAATTTGAATTCCTATTTTCAGAATAGATTCCCTTCCTGTAACAATTTTAATATAAAAAGAAAGAGTTTGAAGATACCAAAGGGGTAATCAGAATCCGAAAATTGAAAGAGAACAGACAACACAATGGCCAAAAGAAAAAGTACAAAGGGACAAACAACGATGTGCAAAACATACATATAAAATTAAAGATCGAGTTACACGAACCCTACTAAAACCGGGGGTGAACTCAGGTGCTCCGGAAGGGTAAGTAGTTCCTGCTTCATTAGTGACACCCGTCGTGTTAATCTAGTTACAAACTCGGTGATAAGTCATGAATGAGGAAAGGACCGTGAAGTGTTTACGACAAGTGGAACATATCCGTGGTCATTTTTGACACAGATATTCCATAACAGTCAACCAAGTCATAATCAGGTTCTTGGAAGAAAAATAACAATGGTTACAGACCTCCCGAAATAAATAAAGGGGAATTACCTTAAATCAATACCGTCTTGTTCCTATTGTAAGAAAAAGGGGCACGTTACTTCAGAATGTTGGGTTCTTAAAAGGTTCTACAGCATGTAATGTATTAAATGACTCTTTATGCCCATTGAAGTTGAAAAACTATATTAAGGGTTTTCAAAATCTTAGTCTGATATCATGGAGGATTGTAAACCCTTTATAATAAAAACATAGATATCAAATTCAGTGAGCACGACGCGTTTCTGGAATAACCTTCATCCCACCTCTGTTGGTGGACTATTAGTCCCCGAGGGTATCATCCGTCCAGTAGTCAGTGCTTCCCCGAGGGTATCATCCGTCCAGTAGTCAGTGTTTCCCCGAGGGTATCATCCGTCCAGTAGTCAGTGCTTCCCCGAGGGTATCATCCGTCCAGTAGTCAGTGCTTCCCCGAGGGTATCATCCGTCCAGTAGTCAGTGTTTCCCCGAGGGTATCATCCGTCCAGTAGTCGGTGCTTCCCCGAGGGTATCATCCGTCCAGTAGTCAGTGCTTCCCCGAGGGTATCATCCGTCCAGTAGTCAGTGCTTCCCCGAGGGTATCATCCGTCCAGTAGTCAGTGCTTCGAAACTGACATGGTTTAATAGATATATTAATTACTTAATATTGCAGTTCCTAAATAATGTAATTATTAATAAAACAAATAAGGTTCTCCTTCCCCAGGGACGGGTGACCTTAGCCGATTGCTTCCATCCTGTTTAGGCCCTTTTGTTTTTATTGCTCCTAAAACCTTAAATTATTTGGCTTTCCAATCTTTCGATTTTAAGAGTACATCATGAAGGTTATTCCAGAAACGCGTCGTGTGCACTAAATTTGATATCTACGTTTTTATTAATTCATCAGGTCATGTCAATTTGATTTTTACAAAAATAAAGCTACATTTATAAATCATCCTGTTTTATCTTAAACGGACTTCTCGAAAGAAATTAAGCTAGCAGTGAATGCCAGTGATGTCGTTGTTGGTGCAGTTTTATTTCAAGAAGGTAAAGATAAAAAAGCTTGACAAACGTCAGAAAAATTATTCCACGGTTGAAAAAGAATGTATTTCTTTATTGTTGTCTTTGAAACATTTTTATGTTATATTGGTTTTACATAAAAACGTAGATATTAAATTTAGTGCGCACAACGCGTTTCTGGAATAACCTTCATCATGTACACTCAAAATCGAAATATTGGAAAGCAAAATAATTTTAATGTTTGGGAAACATTAGAAGTGTTTACTGTTCACAATCCCCTCACATTTATTTATAAAATCGAAAATAAAAATCAACGATTGACAAGAAGGGGTTTAATGTTGCACGAATACAATCTGATTATTAAACAAAGGCAAACAGAATAGCATAGTTGATGCTTTGTCTAGAGTTAGATAAGATTGTTGTGGATTCACACAGAGATGTATTATAAAAAAAAGGTTTATATTCAAACTTTTTCTTCAAGAGGGGGGTGTATATGTTATAATTTGATGTATGTTATTAGTTCACGGAGAATATTTTTTGCTGACAAAGATGAGAAGAGTTTGAAGATATCAAAGGGGTAATCAGAATCTGTAAATCGAAGGACACAACAAATGGTCGAAAGAAAATGGACAAAAGGACAAACAACGATCTACAAAACAGTACACATAAAACTAAAGACGAACCCCACTAAAAACCAGGTGCTCCGGAAGGGTAAGCAGTTCATATTCCACTAGTGCCACCCGTTGTGTTACAGTTACAAACCCGGTGATAAGTCATGAATGAGGAAAGGACCGGAAAGTGTTTACGACAAGTGGAACATATACGTGGTCATTTGTGCCAGCTTGCATGATCAGTGCAAATAGGTTGCCAAAAATAGGGAAAATGTGCTTACACGTTTTTTAATATTGGACCATTAGAGACAGCTTATCCCTGAATGTGCTAATTGTTTCTATATACATGTACCTATATAAGGGTCCACAAATTTGGGAGAAATCAGTTAGAAATTTGGGATTTATAAAACAACTAGAATTTATAGCATTGCATTTAGATATATTTATTTAAATGAAGTCAAGTGACTTGAGCAATAAGCAATTCCAACGGACAATACGGAAGCTTTGTGGATTTGAACCAAAGCCGGATATTGTAATTCAATAAGAATTCAATTTCAAAGGAAAGGAATCGAACTACTTCTGGAAAGGAAAAGGACATTTGTTTCAAGTGATTTTACTGTGAACATTCAGGCCAGTTGTAGACTTTATCTAGGAGGTAAAGACCTATTTTCGTTCAACGTGTTTGCCCTGTTTATTTAACGTGTTTTCGTGTTTCAGGTCCGTTACTCACCGTGTTTCGTGCACACTGACAAATATACTCCGTACAAAGATAAATATTGTTTTTCTTTCATCGTGAAATTCAGTTTTATTTCACGTTCTTCTGTGCTCATTCCCTCTCTTTATAAATTTGATTTTATAATTGTATATTGTCATTATGTTATAATCATGATTCTGATACTGGTTAGTGAATTCAGAGCAGCTGTAGATTGGCATGTGATTAATTGATGGAACCATGTGGACAAAATGGTTTGCATGGTTAATGACACGCCTCCTTACTGCTTAAGGAAATGATGCATATTCATCATGATAATTAGATATAAGCACGTGTAGTCTGTGTTCTTGAGTTAGTTCTTTGTTTACATCTTTGATTGTATATACGTTATTATTTAGTTCGCTAATACAGTAGTTCAATTTGAAAATGGTGTTTTATTAATTTAGACCTGGCAGATTAAAGTGTAGGTCTAATATGGTGGAGACCTGTTTTAAAAGTTTTAAATGAATAATTTTCATAAACAATTGAGGAATTTTGATATTCCAACGAGTTTGAATTTTACCTCTCGCTGTCCCGTTTTTATTTCTGATAGTAAAGGACGATATTTGTTTGAGCAAGTGAGTTTTGAAAATAACATTGAGTGGTTCTTTCGTCCGTCAATTCAATGTTCCAAACATTTGGAAATTATACGGAATAAACTGTCGAAATTATTTGACAGACACCCTAACGGAGTAACATTATTTGTTTGGCTAAGAACCTGTGATTTGACAGAAAAAGACGAAGAAGGCTTTATTTCTCTTCGTTCTCGTACAAATTCGTCTGTATATAAAATTAATTCCGTTTTAAGCAATTTTATTTCTTAACCAAAGACTGTGACAATGTTAAATTAGTATATATTGAACTTCCGATATATTCAATTTACTGGTGGAATAAATTCAAAGGACATTCCAACCCAGAACAATTTAAGAGTGATGATTGTATTTTTCACGCGCAAATTGACTTGTTGAATCAGTACATTCGTGATTATAACCGGCTTTTTCATGTGCATTCCCCGAGTTTATCAAATGACTTAATTCAATCCCGTAAACAAGGTAAACGTAAACATTCCTTCCGTAGTTACTCTTTCTGTAGTCATAAAGTTGGAATTCACCCTTGTGAGGAACTTTCTAAATTGTGGCTTTTGAAACTTTGCCGTTTATTTCGCCAATATTGTTGAACATGTTGTAGTTTATTGTATACAGAAACATAAAGATGGCAGTTCCTGTAAGTACGTTTTCATTTCTATTATAATATTGTATGTGCAAATTGTTACGCTACTTTGTTCCATGATGGTCATCGTACACGTTTAACAGATTTATTTTTGTATGAATTAATATTTGACTATAAAATGCTTCAGTCCTGTTTGTCTCTGATGAATTGTTTTTGTATGTGTGAATTGACACGCTACAAAATTGCTGATGATGAGTATCTCTTTTAATGGCCCTTCTCATAATCAAAATACAACAGAATCAACCTTCTTATATCAAGCTGAAGAAGAAAATGTTAGTAGTGTTACCTTTCCCTTCCAACACCTATTGGCAATTCTACATTCAAAATTGAAAGCCCGTTCAATCATTCTGACAAATTAAGACCGACAAAAATGGAAAAATTAGCTAACTGTTCAACATTTTCAGGCTTATAATGCAAAGAAATTTTTATCGGAATTTATGTCATACGCCTTACTGCATGATTTACATGACTATGATGGAAAGAAAGTTGCTGCTTTCCATCCATCCGGAACTCCTCGTGCCTTTCCCCAAGTAAAAAAACAAGCGCGAGGAGTTCCAGATGGCTTTCCATCTGCATCTAAAGGGTCCAGCCTTAAAGTACAACACATAATTCCCCAACTTCTACCGAGTCTGATCAATTTAGTTATTTTTTTTATTAAAGTAGAAAAACTTAATTGATTGTTGGTTGTTTCTTTCTATTACTAGAATATTCTATAAAAAAAAAATAATAATAATATTAATAACAATAGAAAAATTCTTCATTTCCTGAAAAGTGCCATCCACACACCTAAGTTTTCGAACAATATTGAAACGTACTCGGGTTGATGCGCTCGTCGAAGACTTGCTTGTTCTTTCGTGTATAGGCCACCTTTACCTATGTTGTTACTTATGTATTATTGCTACTTTGGTCATACTATTTGCGATATTGAAGTTCTATTGGTCCCAATTTATAGAACTTGATTAAAATTAATACAGAATTGTTTACATTGGGAGTAATGCACAAATGGGTTTCTCAATATCGTAAATAGATAAAAAGTAGATTTTAATTATGAATTACATGAAAAAGATGTTTTACGTGAAAAGATTCAAGAAATAATTTATTATTACGTCAAACTTCTAAATAAAAACTTTTTTTTATTTCATTTGTCTATTTCATGTAAAACTTTAGATCTAACTATAAATTTCAAGGTCTGCGATGCAATAAAATTGTATTTTCCATAATTTTTTCGAGCACCTATCAATCCATCCCATAATTTCCATTCGTTAATTTCCGTAATGTCCGTTAATGACCCGTTATTATACGGATGCGTCATTGTGAGCCAATCACATTGCCTAAATTTATACCACGTGACCATTTTCGTCAAGAAATTTCCACTTCGGAAATGTTCGTAGTTTTCTGTGACAAGCGTAAAACTTTTCATCAACAGCCGCCATCTTAAGTTGGTGAAATTAGAATTTTCCGTCGAAATTTGGGACTCTTTATCAGGTTAAGAGAACCAATCTAACATCGACAGAACAATGATTATATTCTCATTTTCTTCTGGATAATTATTTATTGGAATTTATTGGTTTTATTTTGATTACAAACATGTGAAACGATAATCACCGGAATGTATCGGCTTTGTGAAAAAACCAAAATGGAAAACTGATAATTTGGTAATGTAAAACGCTTAATTAAGACTTTGTATGACATCATGGATTCATTTGCATTATTTAAGGAATCTTTATTTCCAATATATCGTATTTTGGATTGTGGATCGTAACATATTTTAGATATTTTTGCGTTGTCTGCAGCATATCCAAAGACTTTGAAATTAGCAAATTGCCATCATGGCCGACCAGTTCACTTCGCTTGAAAATGATGGCCAACCAGCACCAAAGCGTCAAAAAACTGCATTGAGTGTTGCATCTTCGGATGGAGGTGGTATGTATTGTTTAAATTAATCATTGGTAAAGTTTATGCATAATCTTATGAATGTCATTAGTTGTTGTTTCTGTTTTCATATCCGCATCGAAATGTAAATAATAAAATAATGAGCATCGAAAATTTTGCCAAGGTTGTTCCTTGAACGGCATTGAAAGAAATAAACAAAAAAATTGTAATCCTAACACCACATTTCTTTATTATTGAAATAACACTGGACTTTTCTGCATTGTGAAGTAAATGAAAATAATATAGATGTACAGTATTTGAAATGCATGGACATGGAAGTTTGTTGCTGAGTATATGCAATTTGTGGGTATAGACTATAGCACTGAATCTGATATTAAAATCATAAATAAACCTTCTGTATCGATGCAAAAAATACTTGAAAAACAAGTTGTTAAACTTGCATTATGACAGATTCATTTACAATTAGCTATATTTGCACCTATTGGGGGGGGATCATGTGACCGAATGTAAAGCTTAACTGCCTTTACATTCGGTCACATGATAACAATAGGTGCAAATATTTATCAATTTTGATTCAAAATTTGTAATAGTTTTTGACAGATTAGGGTTATAGCTGCTTATTGTATCTCATTTTGATGGCAGGTTTCAGTGCATTGCAGTTTGCATGTACTTTCACATTGAGCATGACAGACAAAAAGTACATAATACATTTGCAGATACTGTTCAACAGTCCAAAAAGCATTTGTTCCGATACAATATAACGACTAGCGCAATATAACAGATAGATGATGTTGTCACTTCTAATTGAACAAGCCGCATTGGTTGTGTAAGGGTTATCATGCTCGCCCTGATTGCGGTAGATCTTAGGGGGAAACGATTCACTGTATGTACTGAAATCTCGATTATTTTGGGGACGGTTCAGTTCACGATACGTGGAGGCCGCTTACGATAGACGATATGATGCTCATTTTTGACAGATTAGGGTTATAGCTGCTTATTGTATCTCATTTTGATGGCAGGTTTCAGTGCATTGCAGTTTGCATGTACTTTCACATTGAGCATGACAGACAAAAAGTACATAATACATTTGCAGATACTGTTCAACAGTCCAAAAAGCATTTGTTCCGATACAATATAACGACTAGCGCAATATAACAGATAGATGATGTTGTCACTTCTAATTGAACAAGCCGCATTGGTTGTGTAAGGGTTATCATGCTCGCCCTGATTGCGGTAGATCTTAGGGGGAAACGATTCACTGTATGTACTGAAATCTCGATTATTTTGGGGACGGTTCAGTTCACGATACGTGGAGGCCGCTTACGATAGACGATATGATGCTCATTTTTAAAAAAAAAAGTAGTGTTGAACTTCCGTTTTCTTCTTTTGGTGATCATTTAATTAATATTTTGAGAAAAGTGAATCGATTAATTTACGCTTTTAAAATTAATTAATCAAATATTAAATATTTATAATTTCCGCTAGTACGTAAGCGACCTCATATAAAAAAAACATGGCAGTGCCCATGTTGACCAGCATGGAATAGTTAGTTTCTAAAACGTATTGTAATACATATCAAATAGCGCGTTACATATCGCTTGTGGAAAAAGGGTATCGTTACACCCCTGGGTAGGTCAAATCGGCCCCAGATCAAATCGTTGTATTATTATGTTTTTTTATTTGATTTGATAATATGTATTGTTAATTGTGTTGTTTATTTAATTCCTAATCAAATCATTGTTTTATTATGTTGTTTATTAAATTTGATAATATGTCCGTAATTACTGGTGCATAATGCGCTGGATTTTACATAAATTCTTTATTTTGCAGGAGGGGTGTGCATTATAAACAAGAACAATGTGTTTCACTCTTTTTTTCAGATCAGGAAATCACATGTCTGCCATTTTTGTTGTTTACTATTGTCAACATGCAAAGTTGAATATTTCAGCAAAATAATTAAATACCATCCAATACATTTTAATTATTGAAGAATTAAAACTGTCTAGTACAGTTGTGTTTTGCACCAGTAAATGTTAAAATACCATTGATACGAAAATAAAAGAATCTGCTCATCAATAAAATTTAAATTTTACATCTTTTAACCAAAAATATTAATTTATATTAATATATAATTTTTATTTATTTATTCTTTTTTTATTTTTATTTTTGGGGCCGATTTGACTTTTGACTAGGGCCGATTTGACTGGAAATCAACCCAAAGACTATATGAAATGGTATTTGATGGTATTCCTCTAAGCAACCATCACTAAGGAATAAGAAAAGAGACTTGTAGTCTCAGGATCATAATATGTCAAGAGTGGAGCCACATAATATTCCAGTTCAGTGTGTTAGTCTTTGTACAAAGCGGACATCGTCATTGTCTCATCAAAATGTAATTTGTTCTTGCAAATGATATACAATGTAGCTGAAAATTGCTCGCTTGGCGTTAAGCAATAATAACTGACTCTTAATGGAATGACAGCAGTTTTTGGCAATCAACAAGTCCATTGTTTGCACAACCTAGATAGACTCCTTTTATATGTGGTTTGCAAATGTTGATCATCAGTATACTATTACTTCTTATGAACCACATTCATCTTTTAATGGATAATTGGTATTTACTGCTTCTCCACCAAGCACTAAATCTCATATATCACTAATCAAAAAATTGCATTTGGGAAGGTTAAGGGAGAGCAGGGCTCACCACACATAGTAAAAACAGGGCGACTTGACTTCCCTCTCTCTTGACTTAAGGGCGAAGTGAGGGAAGATCTGGGAGACTTCCGAAAATCGATCCAAATTTTAATGTTTCTTTCCCTGCTACTGCATGTTCCCCTACCTTTCACAAAAACGAACATTGATCTTAAAAGGATGCAATTAGCGAGTTTGGAATAAAATATTGAATATCAAACTCTGTATGGGTCACATTTTAGGAACATGGGAGCTCCTTTTCTGTGAATATTGAAGAAAAAGTATGATTATTGGTGAAAAAAATACAGACTTGAAAAGACTGACAGGACGACTGAAACTTCGCTTTTTGACAGAAATTGGGCGACTTCATTGAAACCAAGGCGAAGAAGTCGCCCACTTCGTCTGGTTTGATGAGCCCTGGGAGAGTCTTTGGTTGATTATATTAAAATCATTAAACCCACCATCCAAAAAATCATGAGTCCTAACAGTGCATTCTGTGTATAAATATGTAATGATAAGATCAAAACACAAGTGATGAGTCTATGATTCTCTTAAAGTTGCAAGTATCGTTGTCTTTCATTGAAAATATTCCTGATTACAAAAAATGTCTTAAAACGATCTCAACCTCTACTTTTTAAGGTGGAACAGGTTTGATATAAACTACATGTAAGTGCTAAAATTAAACAATAATAAATAATTAGATTAAAGAAGGAATTTAGTACTAATTATCATTTTAAACCACAGGTTTCGAGTCTACAATGTTCCCTCTAAACCGTGGCTGATTTGCAGTGTTATTTACTTGTTTCTCATGAATAATGAATTGGTAAATTATGCCAATCATTACATGTTAAAGTAAAGATGGTGGTTTCTGGTGTTTAGCGTCACTTTCAGTTATATCATGGTGGTCAGTTTTTATTGATGATGGAAACCAGAGTACCCTGAGAAAGCCATTGACCAGTTGCAAGTCCTTGACAAACTTTATCATATAATGTTGCAGTGTTAGAAACTCCCAAAAATATTTAGTAGTCGTTTGGACAACCTAAATCAAAATTTAGGTTGTCCAAAAAATTGTTTAGTTGTCCAATCAAGCCCACAAAGCGGGCTTGCCCACCTCTCTTGCGAGATGATCCTTACGGCTGGGGGTCGGGGGGCTGCTCAAGGTCCCCAGAAGCTCTGGGGTAAATGGTGCAAAATCCTGCATTCTGGGCATATCCTGGCACATAAATCTCAGCTTCAAATAGTAGGTTTTTTTTACTGAAATTTTTGCTTGACAAGTCACAAGGCATCCAGAAGCTCTGGATTAAAAGGTGCAGAAATATGCAATCTAGCCATTTCCTGGCACATAAACCAGCTTTTCTAAACCTGTTATTCAATTTGCCCCAGTCACAAACTTCCTTATGTTTGAGAAACGGAAATTGATAAAAATATGAGTAATAACCGGCAACGGCATCGGTATTAGATTCCGGTCAAATATCAACAATGCCAAAGTTCCGATGATCGTTTATTTGAAGAGTTTTATATTTATAGCCATTTTAAGGGGTAATTTAGGAAAATCTACTACAAAACTTGAAAAGGATAAATTTCAGCATCTGGGTAAAAGATATTTTCAGGTCGTCACTCGGACAACTTTGTTACAAATTCAGGTCGTCCATAATCGTTTTTGGTCATCATTGACGATCAGACGACCGGGAATTTCGAACACATGTTGTATCGAGTACACCTCGCCATGAATGGGGTTCGAACTCACAACTTTAGGGGTGATAGGCACTGATTGAGTAAAACCAACTACCTTACATTTTGGTATCAATCTTTTTATTGATTAAGTTAATGCTTAGTTATTTTATAAAGTTCACTGCAATAACCCACAGGTGATGACATAGATGCCAACAACCCCGATTTTGGTTGCATTTCTCAAAATTTGATTGTCCTTACTCCAACATGGGTCTGTCCGGCCCGTTGTTACTGAATTAACATTCCTGAGAATTCTGAAAGTAAAATAAAAAATCATGGCAGATAACTTTTAACTGCCGAACAAAGCATATCACCATCAGGCCACAATTAAAAATATTTCTGTTTCCCCTTAACCGACCCACAATTTTGGAAGTGGGTAAGTACATTTGTAGGTAGACTTTTTTTTTGACGACAAAGATGTGCTCGGTAATGCGGAAATGTCGATCTTTTGGCAAAACAAATCTTAAATATGGAATTTTCAGCGAAACTAGAGAGAAAAAAATGACGGCAAATTTCCAATAAATTTTTTTCGGTCAGCCGATTTTGACAGGGTCGATCGGGTAAGGGGAAACAAAGTTATTTTTAGTTTGGCCTCATTTATCAAATCAACATGCTTAGCCAACCCTGCTGTAGATTTCCTGTTTGCATATGAGGGTTGTGGGTGACGAAGGTCGTTGACCTCAACCCACTAGCCTTACAGCATTGACATAGTTTTGAGTTCTGATACCCACCTCAGATTTTAACAACTACCCATGGCCTAGGATTTCACTGGTCAAGTCTTTATAGTTATCACAATGTTGAAAAATTGCTGTAAGTATAGGATAAACCAATCCTTACTGTACTAATTTACATATAACTTATGCTGCTTCTTGAATTATGCCCCAGAAAAGTTACACAAACACTTGTCGCCAACATTTTTTGTGGACAAACATTAATTAAATACATATGGAATTGAGATAAAATTCTGCACCAACTGAATTTTCTAGAAAGGTTTTTGATTATAAAGAAGAAAATCACAAGTAGTTCTATTTGATGGATTCTTTATATTTCTAATGCCATAAAATATCAAAATTCAGAAACACGCATTATTTGGCGCAAGTATGTCTTTAACGGAAGAAACGTATACATTTTCACATTTGTATTTCAGATTTCAACTACAATAGTCAAAGTCTGTTTGATATTGTGAATGATCTGCCTGATGAATTGAATGACTACCAGGACACTGGAAATACAGATGATGTTCAGAATGCCCATGGTAACAAAGATACATCACACAAACATGTTCAGTTGTCGGCTTTATTACAGAATAATCCTTCACAGTCGAGTCCAGTGCCAAGCAGAAGTCCCAACATAATGAACAACCCACTGAACAGTATAAGAAGTCCATTGTCAAATAATTTATCATCTCCACCACACAACAACATGGTGGGTAAGCCTGCTTCAGCTGGCAACGACTTAAACTTTGTTTCTAGTAGTGCTGCTTTTTTGTCTAATACAAACACAGGTAATAACAGTATGCCGAGCAGTAATGTGATGGGATCCCATGTTAGTTCTATACCAAGTAGCATGACAGGTTATAACCAGAGGAATCCAATAATTCCCAATGGACCTCAGTATGCTGCTAGTGGCCAAGGACGTGGAGCATCTATGGGTCAACAATTGTCTAATCTGTCACAGCCTGGTATGATTGGTAATATGAACAACCCTAACTTGCAGGCTCGTATGAACATGGTTAATCCTGTACTGCAACAGAATGTCCCAAATCATCAACAACAACTCGTTAATGTAAGTATAAATGTTGGTTCACTATTGTCATGCCTAAAAAAATTTAGTTAGTTGTTAGAAGTCACTTACATGTTAAGAATCGGGCAATGGGTGAAACATGGTCAGAAAAAACTAAAACATTTTATTGGATAATGAATACGTGAGAATCAGAATATTGTTTATAATAGATACCTCTTAAACTAACAAATTAAATAGTTAGTACTTTGTCTTTATGTCTGTCTTTACTATTACTAGAGGCTGTTTGACTCTTCAGAAAATCAATTATTTAAAGATTGTAAATTTTTGTTACCCATAAAAACTATCAGATATGATTGATGCCTTAATAAAACGTGTTTCTGTAACTTATAAATGTTATGAAATGTACGCGCATCTGGGAAAAAGGTGCAACTGCTCGTGTTTTGAGATCGATCAAGAAATGGACGCCATCTTATTAATTATCTGCATTGTTTACGGAGTTTGCCGAATCGTCATTAAATCAGTACAACAATGCACTTATTTCTTATTTTCTGTGAATCTGCTTTTAGTCTGCGTTAATTACGGACAAAGAACCATGCAAGTTTGCAGTTAATGAGCGACAAAATACAAATTATTCGTTTTTACCTGTCACTAGTAAGGTCAGTTGCATACGGAGAAAGCAAGGTCAAATTATTTGCTTGCAAGGAAATAATAAATCGATGGTAATTTTCGTTCTCAAAAGGCGAAAAGTGGTACAATAAACTGTTTAATGTGAATTATTTACCTTTATTTCATCATTTTAAAGCTATTTACCAATTTCCAAAACATATAATTTTTTTGGTCAAAATCGTAGCTAATGCCTCTTTAATCAACGTTTTGTATGTTTTTACAATAATTTGTTCTTTGAAACTATTTTACCATATTTTGATTTTGTTTCTTTTCTTTATAAAGCAGAATGGTCAAGTTGCTAATAGCCCATTTGGATTTAATGCACAAAGTAAAGTATTGGGACAACCAACATCAACAGTGGGATTTAACAGTTCATCTATGGCAGCACTTATAACTACATCAAATATGCCCACCAATAACTTGGTATCTGTAAGTATCTAATCATTTATCAACAGTTCTTGAATAGGGTAGGACGAGTTTGACAGAATGTTTCTCTTCTCGTTTTATTTGTAGCAACCAATGTGTTGGGGAGGGTTTAGAACTACCAAGAAAATAGAATAGATAATGTTTAAAGTATTATGAAAGGCAAATATCGTGGAATTAAAAATCGGCTCAAAAACAGATTTTAAGAGCAAATCGCAAAATATTTGACGGCAGATAATTCTGTTTTCCAGTACAGTAATGCAAATGATATGCACGTGACACAAGATTTGAAATCTTTCGGAGAGATTATCGCTCATGCGCAATGTTCAGTTGATGAAAAAAAAAATATATTCCGTGTGTACCACATAAGAATAATTGCAACAAAAAAAATGGTTCACACGACATGAAACAGACAGATTCCTCAATAATCATTGTCAGGAATGTGTGTGTGCTTACCTCAGCATCCATGATTGTTATATCTTTTCTTCACGAGGTCATGATCGGCAATCATCGGAACAAAACAACCGAAAGTTAATCAGTCTCCACAATAATGGTGAGGACGATAACCATGCACACAGATTTGCAGATTTCTAGTTGTTGGGAACATATTTCGACTTGAAACATGCATGCATAGCTTAGGGCTTTTCCAGGAAAAAATACATGGGGAGGGGGGAGGAGGAGGGTCGGAACTCCGTCAATATGGGGTACTACCACCAGAATTTTAATTATTTTTGGGGTACCACCACATATATATAAATACTTAAAATGACCCCAACCTAGAAAATAGAAATATGAAATCTGTAATACTGTTAATGGCAGTGAAACCCCCAAATTGAATTTTCAGGGGGGAAATTCTTCACCCAAAACTGGTGTAATATTACTTAATGTGTCTGTATCATTGTTTTGCAAATTGTCATATTTTTATTAGAAACTATGTATTGTAAATATTTTATTTTAAACAATGGAGAAATATTTGTAGCTGTGTTAGCGGTAGACATTTTTTTTTATTAGCCACTGTGGCTAATGGGTAATAATTTCTTTTAGCCACACTCAATTTCAGTTAGCCACACTAAATATAAACAAAGAGCATAAAACAGTTGAAAGTTCAAAAATTGTATTATTTAATTAACTAACAATAATAATTCATATATTATCATGATAAACAACAAACTTTGAACATTAGATAAACAGAACATTCAATATTCGTATGATTTTGTTGTTTTATGCTGTGTGGTGGCGTTGCCAAAAAAGGATAAAATAGATCCTTGGTGCTTGGCCATGCTTGGTATCGGGTCCGTTCGCCCTGGGTTCATTCGCCCTAAAAGTGGGTCTGTTTGCCCTGATAATTAAAAAGTATCTTAATGAACATAATAAATATTGTAATTGAAATTAAAGAAGTAATGATATAGAAAAGATTTAATTAAAAATATAAGCTTTTGTTAAAGAAATTAAGCAGCTATTAGATATTGTTTGAAATGAATGATTGTTGATTTCATCATTACAATTAATTGATGTAAAGCTTGGTTTGAGTAAAACAAATTTAAGCATAAAAGAATTATTTACTTTACAGCTTGTGTTCTTTGATCTCGTGTGTGTTTTGATAAACTTTTTAGCTCACCTGACCTTTAGGCCACGTGAGCTATTGTCATCACTTCTCGTCCATTGTCCGTCCGTCAACATTTCACATTTTAATCTTCTCCTCAGAAACCACTGGACCAATTGCAACCAAACTTTGGTGGAATGGTCCTTGGATGGCCCCCTATCAAAATTGTGTCCGGTGATCCTGACTTCCAACCAAGATGGCCACCAAGCTAAAAATAGAAAAAAGGGGGGATGAAATTTTAATTGTCCATTGCTGCTTTAGTGTAAGTCAAAATGAGCTCAAATTTTAACTGCAGCTACATGGCAAGGAATAGTTTAACATATATTCTGGGTTTTTCTGTGAAATTTTTCTTTCAGCCGATTATGCAAATTAGGCATATTTTGATAAAAGATCACATTTAAATCTTCTCCTCTGAAACCGCTGAACCAAATTAAACCAAACCTGGCAGGGATGGTCCCTGAGTGGATCCCTTTCAAAATTGTGTCCGACAGCCCCGCCCTCCATTCAAGATGGCCGCTGTTACTAAAAATAGAAATTTCTCCAAATGGCCAAAACTGCTCTATTTTAAGCCAGAATGTGCTCAAATTTGAACTGTGTAAGCATAATGATGAGCTTTTTAGCATATATTACAGGATTTTTTATGAACTTTGAACTTTTGCCGATTTTGACCGATTATGCAAGTTAGAAAAAAGAGGGGATGAAATTTAAAAAAAATCTTCTCCTCGGAAACTACTGAGCCAATATCAACCAAATTTTGCTGAAATGATTCTTGGATGGCCCCCTTCCAAAATTGTGTCCGTTGATCCCGACTTCCAACCAAGATGGCCGCCAAGCTAAAAATAGAAAAAAGGGGGGATGAAATTTTAATTGTCCATTGCTGCTTTAGTGTAAGTCAAAATGAGTTGAAATTTTAACTGCAGCTACATGGCAAGGAGTAGTTTAACATATATTCTGGGTTTCTTTCAGCCGATATATACCAATTATGCAAATTAGGCATATTCTGATAAAAGATCGCATTTAAATCTTCTCCTCTGAAACCGCTGAACCAAATTAAACCAAACCTGGCAGGGATGGTCCCTGGGTGGTTCCCTTTCAAAATTGTATCTGACAGCCCCGTCCTCCATTCAAGATGGCTGCTGTTACTAAAAATAGAAATTTCTTCAATTGTCCATTGCTGCTTTAGTATAAGTCAAAATGAGCTCAAATTTGAACTACAGCTACATGGCAAGGAGTAGTTTAGCATATGTTCGGGTTTTTTTTGTTGAAATTTTTCTTTCAGCCGATTTATACCGATTATTCAAATTAGGCATATTTTGATAAAAGATCACATTTAAATCTTCTCCTCTGAAACCGCTGAACCAAATTTGTGTCTGGTGGTCCTGCCCTCTGACTAAGATGGCTGCACAGCTGTACTTAGTTTAACATAGGGCCCTATGGGAAATTCACATAAAAACCATCTTGTCTGGAACCAGTAGCTCAATTAAAACCAAACTTTGATGGAATAGTCATTGGATGGTCCTCTTCCAAAATGGTGTCCAGCAGTTGCGTGAATTAGTCATGCTTGACCTTCTCGTTGTCAAATAATTTACTGGTTTTAGATGCAAGCGTAGACAGAAGGACAGACAGAATAAAGCGTAATTTAGGAAACCAGTCAGTCGGTGACTAATTTCGAAATTATTTCCGGAATGGGACCCGGATAATGTTATTTCAACTGAAAAAACTACCGGAAATAATCAATTTGACCCGCTTTAAAATCATTTTGGATATTATACATCGATCAAATCATTGTCTATAACACGTTTTATTCGACGTTGACTTTCTACATAATAAAAGATCGTTGTCAGATGCACGCTTTAAAAGTTTTTCGTTCGCCAGTGTGGCTACTGCTACACAAATTATCCTCGCCACACTACCATTATATTCGCAAAATGCGACGTGGCGACCGTCTACCGCTAACACAGTGTAGTATTAGAACATCAGGAGTAAACTTAACATGTGCTGGCAAGCAGAATCAATTACCAAATGGCCTAGTCCAAGTAACTAAAAAAATTAAGCTGGTACAATTGGCAAGCTAGTATTTTAGTCGAATCCCTTACAGGTTTAAATATTTTGTGTGAGCATTGTTTGTGTCTACGGTAAAGACCTTTGCAGTGCCTGAAATGAGGGTCAGCCTTTGGGTGGCCCGAAATTGTTTTTTTGGGCCAGTAAAAAATTTGAGACATCAGATATCAATATATAAACAGTTGTCAGATTAATTGTTTTTTTATCAATAACATTAAAATTAATTCTTTCACTAGTCTCACGGAGGTTGTGCTCTTCAAGGTAATTTTGGTAGGTACAGGTGTGCAGCTGAAATTGTGAAAACACCCCAGTGCATATATTGCTATCAAATGAAACCTGACTTTACTTGTTATAACCTTTTTGACAACCTTGACGCCATTGGCTAGGGTGGTCATAAGAAACGATGCTAGTCCATCGGATGGGGACAATACAATGCTGGTTTATGTAAGGGGAGATCAATGCCATGATCACATTAAAGACATCTAGAAAAGAGTAGACTAATGCCACAACAAGGACCGCTCTTGCACTCCCCAGAGTGAAGAGTAACATCACTTGTTTCAATCCACTATGAAGAAGTGATTTTAAAGTCAAATAACCTCTCAGTTCAGGGTAGTCAGATGGTTATTCATACGGTGCTGTCATTTTCTGTTATATAAACAGCTGTTAACTTTTCCTGTTATTTTTTAATTTGTAAACAAAAGTTCTGGTTCCAAAAAAGAAAACCACTCCCAATTGTCATTAAAATGTAGCCGTGTACATGAACTATGAAAAGTTTAAAAGAAGTGACAGGCCAGATCGTTTCCGTAGTTTGACATTACTGTCAACGATTTTCTCTCCGTTGTTGGGGAAAAGTTTTTCAATGATTACCTAAGGATTGACACAAAAAGGTTTCCGATTTCTGTAAAATGAAATTCGTACAGTACAGAAAGGTACATGCCGTGATCAATCACCGTGATAGTGGTCATATCTAGGAGAGTGATGGGGATTAAAAATTTTAATTCATGTCTGATCAGGGGGCAATAAAACACCAGGTGTTAATCTTGTAATCAAGTGTGTCGTTTTACAGGTAAACTAGTCAGATAAGATGTACAGGTGAAATTACGTTTTTAAATCACATATTTTTTTTTCAGGTACTGTCTCCGATTCCCCTCAGGATTAAAAAAAAAACTTTTATTTCTTTCCTCAAAACGTAAAACATCCTTGAATGAAATCCCGAGATCGAGAAAATAGCACGAGAACGGAGAGTTCATTTGAATTGATGAATAAAATGTAAATAATAAATGATTATTCAACTTCAATTCAGTGAAATCATGGGTTGTGCAAATATGTTTCAAATTTTTTTAACCTTGGCTGTGTATTGCGTATCTACACCTAGTAATTTATTGACACATGTACACGTGACCTGGCTTGTGCACAAATGAAGTTGCATAAACACATGCGCGATATGCGTGATTTGTTACGTTTTAAAGCGTATTTCCAGTTCAACATAACATTTTAGTTCACTAATATTTTACGTTTTAAAGCGTATTTCCAGTGCAATATTACATTTTAGTTCACTAATATTTTTTATACGTTCAGTAATTTTTTTTATTTTAATCTTCATAGAAAACCCAGTTAAAACCCTTTTCGTTGTAGAAATACGTACTAAATAATTTTTATACCTGTATACGGTCATTGAAGAATTCGATTAAAAATTAACGAAACAAATATTTATAAACAGATCGTTCAAAGAAGTACTACATGTCCAAAAGTCACTAAATTTACGGATATATTTTGGAAATTAGCGACTAATCTGCAGAAAGTTTAGAAACATGAAAGGAAATAAGGAATTAACCGTTATCATGATTTTACCCCTACAAATGTTTGACATTACACAGTATCTGACCAAAATCAAATGTCACCAGTTTATTTATTTATTCAAATTCAAATCTTCATTGGCTTTCAAACCCAATAGATTTGTGACAAAATACAGCCAAAAAAAACCCAAAAGTTTATGGAACAAATTAAAAGCATACTCTTCGTTTTCCGCTTTTTGTTCATTTTGTAGCCATTAGGCTACGTAAATTTGGATTGTTATAGGTTTTTGTTTGCAATTTTAAAGAAAATTATTTTCATCTATAACGAAATTACGTAACAAGCCATGTGTGTAAAACAGTTTACTTGAATTGTTAATTTTTTTTCAATACGAGAGGTAAAAGTCCAAAACACAAAATAAACCAATAATCAATTTTAAGTCTGCTCTTTACCAACTAAACACTAAAAACCCGCGCTTGCAAAGTCCATGCTTCAAAAACCCGCGACTGCGGTTTAACTTATAAACAAAAAATACATTGATGAAGTAGCCTGTATTTACGAATATTTCAATACATACTGAATACAACCCAACAGTAGAAAAAAAATGAGAAATTAAAATTAAACAAGATAAAGTTCAGTTGCGGTTTCAACAAAATTCTTAATATAGAACTCGAGGTCATAAAGTAGAACTTTCTAAAACAAACGAAAACGATAACAAGACAGACATTCTTTGGCAATGAAAAGCAACAAACAGTCAAATATTAACAGCAAGAGGATACAAAATTAATTGTCAAAAATACATCCTTCAGTAGCAATAATTACGGCTTACGATATTAAAAGTCAACAGGTAACGCTAATCTCTTAATTGGCGGTAAAATATCAATCGGCGCACAGGTGACCGAGAGCCATAAAATTTAATCCCCACCACCTTGTTTTATGGTCCTTTTTAGGTCTATCACAGTGGGTTTATGTCCGTGATGATATGTCTAAAGGATTAAAAATTATGTCTCTCGGAGTGATCAATCACGGTATGTCGCTTTCTGTACTGTACATGTACATTTTGTAGTCCTATAATATATGACTGCGCATTTATAAAGTCTAATTTTAACGTTTTCATGCTGATTTAAAAAAAAAAATAAATAATGCACTTTTAGGACTAGTACATTTTGCAGCAGAGATTGAATGAATAAATTTTTGAACTGTGGAAGATACCAGATCGCAACCATTATAAGTTGACATAGTTCTCTTTATTGTTCACAACTTTCCACTTCGTCTGATTTTTAGCAATTTTAATAATTAAATCATAAAGAAACAAAAAAACACGTTTCTTTTCTAATATTTAGTGAATACTTCATGTATTGCATAAATACGTGTAGGAAACGTGTATTGATTGGCTCGATAAAAATACATAATTGGGGAGAACAGTAAATTACATTAGCTGTGTATTCATTGGCTACAAAAATGTATTTGGACCAATCGCTGTGCTCGTAACAAACTGTTTTCGACTAGAACAGAAGAATTATCTACCGTTGAATGTTTATGTCCGGTTTCGGGAAAACAACAATTTTTAACGATCTTTTAGGCAATCGCCCAAACATTTTTTGTTGGGCCAGTGACTACCTAATTTGGAGCAGCTTTTGGTCGCCCGAATAAGATATTAGTCGCATTTGGCGACTGGGCGACCGTCCATTTCAGGCACTGCTTTGGTTAGATTCAATCTTTAGTAAAGAGGATTGAATTGTGTGTTCTTTTTTTCACAGCAGAATCCTTCTCAACAAACGACTTTAGGTGGAGTGGGTGGGCAGGTAGGTGGTGGTTTGCCCGGCTCAGGGGATCGTCAACAGACACCTACAGCTGATCCAGACAAAAGAAAACTTATCCAACAACAGTTAGTGCTACTTTTACATGCTCACAAGTGTCAACGAAGACAACAGAATAATGGAGAAACATGTGGACTACCACACTGTAAAACCATGAAGAATGTTCTCAACCATATGACCACTTGTAATGCTGGAAAATCATGTCAAGGTATGTAGCATATGTCGTTTCCTTGAAAAGGATGTATTGGAAAGTAGGAAACCTTTTTACGTTAACTATGCACATTACTGTGAGCTATTATCTTTTCTAGTCTTGACTAGAATCTTCAAACACTTCACCTTTCTATCTGCTCTGAAATGACAGGGACAAATGAAACTGGCCATGAATGTTCATTTGTTGAATCAGAAATTCAAGATCGCAGCCACTGCAGTTTTATAAAGAACCATATGAACCAAATATTTTAAAATCTCAGAAATATCAAACTGATTAAGCAAAGCTTTTTATTACTGACAGACACATGAGTTATTATATATCAGTAGCATTGAATAAAACCGTCAATTGACTTGTATTTACAGTTGCCCATTGTGCTTCATCTCGTCAAATTATAACTCACTGGAAAAACTGCACAAGAAGTGATTGTCCAGTATGTCTTCCATTGAAGAATGCCTCAGATCAGAAACGACCTGGTAGTGCTACAGCTGCTACAAATGTCCGTAAGTATAACTCGAAAGTTGTATACTATAGTTACAGCTTATTTCCAACTTGGATTCTATACAATATTTCCATATTATTTTTTAGAAAGGTCAAGATTATTATTTGTTTATTTTATAAATATTTGCCATTCCCATCATGTCTGAAGAATATGATTGGTAGGTTTATCATTGCTTATGGTCAACATGAACTTGTGGTTAAGACTAAGGGAATATACTACTTTTTACGTAGAAGAAAAATTAATGTATAATCAGGGCTCCCACTACTTTGAAATCAGAGGGAGAAGTGACATCTCTTTCAGGTGCTGACAAAAGATAAGTGAGAGACAACAGGGAGAAGTGGTGAGAGTACAGGGAGAAGTCAAAATATTTCTCTAATTAATTGTACCACTTTTCACATTCGCGGGGCATTATCGTGGCATTCGTATGTTATAATGTACTTGTTATACATTAAAGTACATTCAGTAGTTGTTTAATTCCTTGTTTTTGTTAGCATATCATCTCTCTGATTTACATATGTCCTTGTATTTGTTTTTTGTTTGTTTGTATTAAGTAAATCCTTTTCAGATTCTTTGTTTTGTCTTGCACAGATGATAAAGGCACATACATGTATATGATAGTCAACTATTGTCCAATAAATAATAAATAAATAAAATTGAATAATAAAATTTATTTTGACATCAGCATTGTTACAAACAAGTCACACATAGATAAAATGACAAAACATTAGATAAGATAAATATATGCCCCCAAAAAAAACCACAAGCTGTGAAATTGCTAATTATTTAATCACATTTTAATGAGTGTATATTATTTACATTGCTTCTCTTTAATCACTGATTGATATTAATTAAGAAACTAATCATATCCACAAAGTTAACAATCCTTTTGTATAGCCGCCATCAAACCCCAAATAAATGAAATGAAACAATACCGATGTTATTTTCCCAAGTTCGGATCAGTAATACAGTTTTTATATTCGTAACTGTTTCGATTACATCCCTTTACAATGGTAGTTTGAAAAACGGAAATTTTGTAGTAAAAATATACCGATGTTTTTTAACAGTTAAAATTAGCAAAGCGAAGTGAGCAGCCACAAGGCGACTTCTTCGCCCGAATCGCCCTCCAACGTGAGCCAGAAGAATAAAACATTTAAATTTCCTGTTACACAGTAAACATATACAACAAAATGGCTGCCATTTAAAAAAGTATCTATTATTTATTGTAGCTTCATCGTGTTAATTCAATTAATTTATTCTTCATTTACTTGACATTGATTGCTGAAAGCTGATGGCTACAAGCGGTGTTAATTCAGTGTATGATAAAGTAACTCTGTTGTCTTGATTTGTATTGTAGCAGGGAATGTATTGCCAGCTCCTGCGGGAACTGCTACTGCCGCTCCTGCAGCCCCTAGTCAACCAGTGACCACCACCCAGAGTCTTCCCAATGTCTCTGACATACAGATGCAGAGGGCTTATGCTGCTTTAGGATTGCCATATACTGGATCACCAAGTCAACCGTCTGGTCATCAGCAAGGTGGCTTGAACATTAGACCTCCAAGTTCAAACTCACCAGGTATGTGTTCTTAAATTTTTTATGGTATGACATTTTTTTCCAGTACAGGATAGTTAAGTCAAAGTCACATTCAGCAATTTTCATAACTTTTTAAGAGTATTACAATATGCACATAAGAAGGTATAGGTTTATCATCACTCTCATGTTGGAAAGTAGAACTAATTATAAGATTGAAGGTTGAAACTGATTAGGAAAAGGGAGTCTACATGTACATATAATGTTTTTCCAGATTTATTTCAAACATTTTGTTACAGTAACTAGAATACAAAGATCGACTTTTTATTACTTCCCCTGTAGCTAAGTTGTTACTACTGTTTTATATGTGATAAGGATTTAAAAAAGTACCTTATTACCACCATTTTTTTCTGTAACAGCTCCTGACAGGTTTTCAAATGTTGTCTAGTTTAAATAAACCTTTTGTGTCAATTTGGCTTATAAGGCCAACCTTAAAAAAAGTGTTTGTTTCCCCTTTTGCGACCCTACCCTTAAGGTAGGTAGGTAAAAAAAAATAATCATCAAATGTACCTCATAATAAGCACTTGGCAGAATGATCTACCCAACACGTTCTTATTTATTTCATTACAGGGTTCTCAAAAAGTTTTTAAGTAGATGGAGAATTTTTGGAAGTAGGCGGAGACTGGACATGCCATTGGCATGTCCCCGAGTGCCGTAGGCATGAGCAGGGGGGGGGGGGGGGGGGGTCCGGAAAATTTTGAAATTCTAGATGGCAATGATGATGCAATCTGGGCATATATTTGAGGAAAATGAAGCTTTCAATTGGTCTCAAAAATGCAAGTTTTTTAGGGTGAATTTTTGTTCCTCTCAAAGAGAAATTGAAGAAATCTAAGCTACAGTCAAAATGCCACAAAATTAGAACCGACTGACAATGCCATGGCAAACACTGAATACACCTGTAGATGTTAGGATAACATCTTGGCATCGTGGTTTTTTATTCATTACCGGAAATCAGTAACTTCTAATACATTCCAATTTCGGGATGACTCCGAATCAAAATTTGCGATCAACAAAACGTTTTGCGGTCATAGGTTACACTGGTTCAAAAAGATCAAGAGCGATCTGTTGTTTTCTAACGCGGTATGAAATTATAACAGAGAACGAGAAAAAAGTAAATATCTTTATAACATTTCAGTTTTACCCACTTCTATTTTTATTTTTGACAAATTTGTAGACGGCGGTCAACCAGAAGTAGCCAGCGAAATCGTCGGTCGGCGGCACATTTTGAGAACCTTGCATTATGTCTGAAACTGAATCTATATTAAATACGTTCATATTTTGCAGATGTAAGGGCACATGAATAACATTCAGAGAAACTTCCGATCTTTTTTAATGCGTTGCTAATCAAAGTTTGTTCAACCTTTCCGGTTTTCGACACACTGACACACCATGTGGTGTCCATTGTTGTTATTGTTTTTCGATATGGATGTGCCTCAATAACTTTTAATGGAGTCATATGTAATTCTAGAAGTATTCCGAATTGAAATTGAACAAATAATTTTCTCTCGTTTCCGGAATGGAACTGAAAATTTTTTCGGAATAATTTTTTCTTCTCGTGGAAGTCAATAATTTTTTTTTCGGTCAGGTCAATTTTATCGGGTCAGTCGGAAAAGGGGAAACAAACAATATTTTAAATTTGGCCTAATAGAAGTGTTAGTTTGAATAACTATGATGCATTGACAAGATTAGTCACCGAATGTTTCAACATTTCTGTTTTTATTTAACAGGATTAAGTACAATCGCTACAGGAAACCAAACGAGCACGTTGCCAAGCTTGTCAAGTGGGACAAATAATCCATTAGGAAACTTAGCAAGTATTGAAAGTTCAGCGACGACAAGTCAAGCACCAAATATGGCTCAAACTGC
The DNA here is from genome assembly GCA_963383655.1 of Bathymodiolus septemdierum. Taxonomy (NCBI): domain Eukaryota; kingdom Metazoa; phylum Mollusca; class Bivalvia; order Mytilida; family Modiolidae; genus Bathymodiolus; species Bathymodiolus septemdierum. Next base: position 7,991,296 of record OY726524.1, read on the forward strand.
AAGGGGTACAAAAGAATGGCACCAAAGTGTAACTCAAGACCTTCGGAACCATCTAGTTCACAAGTTGTAAGTTTGAAATTAAGGTAGAAGAATCACATTTTATTAAAAGATACAACAATCATCTAATTTTAATTAGATTGGGGTGATAGGAAACAAGGGTTGAACTAACATGTCCAATCTTTGCACTAGTACCCTTCAGTTATATCCAATAAATAAATATAAGTGAAAAGTTAATTCCTGATTTTTAATGTTATTTACAAAAACTACTTTAAAAGTTTAAAGTAAGAAGTACCGAGTTACTCTTGACACAAAGATCACCAAAGGATGTTAAATTTTATTATTTATAATTTAAAAAAAAAAGTTAATAGAAACTTTTGGAAAAAATAATGAGGGACTGAATGTTTGGTGATCATTGTGCTGACAGTATTTCCATTTATTTCATTAAGATTATCAACATTTGACAGGGTCCAAGCCATCTTTCCTACCCCAGATCCTGCTGCCTTGAAGGACAGAAGGATGACAAATTTAGTGGCCTATGCCAGGAAAGTAGAAGGTGATATGTATGACACCGCCAATAGTAGGGTATGTATTATTATAGAAATTAATGAAGATTGCAATCATACTTGACTACTTTTAATATATTGTAAACACTGCTTAGTGTTACTGTATACAAAGTTTTGAAGAAACCAAAGGAGTAATGAGTAATTCAAAGAAGGACAGACAATGCAATAGACAAAAGATAAAGGACAGAAAGACAAACGAATGGCCTGCAAAACACTACACTGAAACAGTAGTCTTTGCCTTCAATTTTCACACCTACTTGCCCAAAAGCCAAATTTAGAAGAAGAAAAAAATATTTATTCAAACAAATTCTTTCATAATTTTCACTGGTCAGAATCCAGTTTTACTTGTCATTGGCTTCGGGCAAGTGGGTTAGTGCAAAGACTAGAAAACTAAGATTGAATATAACCCCACAAAAAACCAGTTTTAAATTCTTTAGGAAATATTGATGTATATAAAATCTTGAACATTAGCATTTAACATTTTAAAGGACTTGCGTGTTTTCATAAAATGAGTTGTATTCCATTTGACATAATTCACATCTCAATAAATATGTAATTTTTTAGTGGTTTATTTAAGTAAGTGTTGATAGGTGTTTTCTGTTCATCTTTTTTTAATGTAGACCTAACATCATAGTAGGGGGCCATCTTGGTCGTGATCGTATGGTTGTTGGATTTGCAACTACCTGTGTAATCAGTGCCTATTACTACTAAGTTGTGAGTTTGAATCCCACTCATGGTGAGGTGTACTTGATACAACATTATGTGATAAAAAAAATTCAGAGACTTGTGACAGGTTGATGGTTTTTCCCTGCCAGGGTACTCCGGTTTCCTCCACCAATAAAACTGACAGCCAAGAAATAACTGAAGTGGCGTTAAACACCTTAACCCTTACCCCCCCTAACATTATAGTATGGTTACATGCTTCTATTTAGAAATGGAAACCTGTTGATTTGGGTGTTATCAGATCAAACATAAGCTGGTTACTGTTAATGTGAGGAAGCAAAAGTTTTGTTTCTTTGATTAATTAAAAATGCAATAGGTTTCCTTTCATATTTATTTGCCCCATTCTTATGAATGAATGAATGGCATCCTAATCAAAAAGTTATTAATTTATTTTGATATTCATTGTCATATATCAAAGATTTTCCTTTGATATTCACTCATTGTTCGATGAAAAGCCAAAATTTTATTTTCACAGAAATGTTAAGTTCAAAATGTTTGACACTTGAGAATAAAGTTACCATTTTTAGTTACCAAAGTTCACATCTAGTGTAGGGGGCATTCCACGGCAGCCATGCAAATTGCCTGTGTAATTGCATTTTTTTTCCGGGCTGCTTTAGTTTCGAAAATGTCAAAGTGAAAGTAAAATACGGCTTTGTTTTGCATGCTTGAAAATGAGTGGAATGCCCTGAGCGTATGTAATTTCATTGATTTATGAAGTTAATTATTGTTGATGTTGCCATTTTGTTGGGTCATAATAATAATTTTTATACGCCGTCTCGAGACGGGTCATATTATGTGATTGGGTATGGCGGGCGGGCGTCCATACAGGTTTCCGCACAATAACTTTAGTTCTGTATATCGGATCTTTACCAAACTTGGCCACATGATTCCCCTGTAGAAGGGGAAGAACCCTATATATCTTGGGGTCATTAGGTTAAAGGTCAAGGTCACCATTACTGTAAATAAAATTTTGACAACAGGGTCGTTTCCACATGATAACTTTAGTTCTGTATATTGGATCTTTAACAAACTTGGCCACATCATTCCCCTGTGGAAGGGGGAAGACCCCTTTATACTGTTGATAATTTATATAGACAGGTGTATTTTGTGATGCACACATTTCTTGTTAAATATATTTTTGGATGAGGTACCTAAAGCATGAAAATAATATACAATTATTGCCTGCACTTAAGCAAGTGCAGGCAATAATTGTTTTATTATACCGAAGCTTTATTTACAATAATGTTGGATGCAATAAACACTTTATTTGTGTATTTTTATTTTGTGTTTTCATAAACTTTGTATTTGTGTTTTTAACTTCCAGTCAAGATTGTAATTCCAGAATGCAAAAACCGATACATTTCGGGACAGACATGGAACATAGCATTTGTTGACCGATGAACAACAGTGATGTTTCCCTGGGGTACCAATTTTGTGAAAACATCACTTTTATTTTATATATAATATATAATGTAAGGTATAATAATGCATGTTATTAACAGAGAATTCACAAGTGTATAAGGATCAAATTGAGGTTTATAGTATCAATTTTTTTTTATACAAATTAGTATCTTAGGAAGAAAAGTATCAATTTTTAGTAGAAAGAAATGGATTTGTATTATTATTTTTTTATACAAATTGATATTTTAGGAAGAATACTACCACCTTTTAGCAGAAAAAATATACAAAATTCAAAAAGAACTAGAGGAAAAAAGATTGCAAAGATTGAAAACACCTACACGTTCTCCTGGTCCAAGTAAGTATTTCAGTGTTTCAAACTTCCACAACTGCATCGGTGGTGTAATGGTTAGTGTGCTCGCCTCGAGTGCGGTAGATCGTGGGTTCGAGCCCCGGTTGGCTCAAAGCAAAGACTAAAATTGGTATTTGTTGCTTCTCCGCAAACCATGCAGCATTAAGGAAAAAGAGCAAAGACTGGTTGGCTCGGAACCCGCGGACTGTTGTTTCAGTGAGCTGGTACTATAAAAATCCAACTCAGCGTGTTGGTCTAGTACAAAGCGGATCTCGTCATCATCTCATTGAAAATTAACTTGTTCTCGTCATGATATAGCTGGAAGATTGCTGAATTGGCATTGAGCAACAATCACTCACTCAAACTTCCAATATCCCCCACATAAACAGTCATTGAAATGTGAAAATGGTGTGATTGCCTATTTATCCTTCAGTTAAAATCTGATGTCTTTCACATTTGGTGTGCTTAGATTGCTACTACAAAATTAACTTGTCAGATATTTTTTATGAATGGAATTTATCTCTGTAGGTCATGACCCTTTTTCATCTAAATTATATAGAAATGTGTTACCTTAGCCTACTTTTATATGTAACACAATTATTTTTTTGACATTGTATATTTTCCTTGAATAACCGTTATATAAGCATGATAAATATGATGCCAAGATTATTTGTAGTGTGAATTTTTTTTTCTGTGTTTTCATTTGACCCTTTCTTTGGTTTTTAGATGGTCCGTTGTTAAATACTGGTGGTGTACCACAGCCAACTCAACCATTTGGAGGTCCTCGTGGACCACTTGGTATTGATCAACCAAATACTCTAGCCCAGGTAAGAATTGATTAAGTTGGCATCTATTATTATTCAAGTGTTATATACTAAGTAGTGTTTTTTAGGAAACTTGTTTCATTTCTTTTCTACTACAACTTTCACAGCACCAGTTGGGTATTTATAGATTTACGTCCAACTTTGTAGTTGGTGCCGTTCATTACTTTTTAAACTACAAGTTTGGTTCCTGTCCGTGACAAGGTGTGATTGAAATCACTTTTATGTGATAAAGTTTACCATTTATTTCTGGCAGGACAACTTTTTTTTTTATCGGAGTACTCCAGTATCTTCCACCAATAAAACTGATCACTACTGTATATTTGAAATATTTATCCATTATCCAATTTAAACTTGCACAAATATTCAAAGAGGAAGAAATTTTTAATATACAGTATAATTAGGAAGAAATCATATAATAAACTTTCTAATTGTTTTAGGGTATTTTATTTAAGTCGACTGTATATTATAGATCTCTATGATTTACTTGGCATTAATCTTGCTCTGTTGTGAACATTATTGTGTAGATCTTTCTTTGCAAATGTAAGGTCAAATGTTTATTTCTGCAGCATGGTTGGTATTGTAAGTCCCATAGAACTTGTATGTATGTCATTTTGTATCATTGAAGACCAGTTACGACATGTCAATTAAGATTTTATGTTATTTTGGAAAATTTATTGAAAATAATTCTTAATATTTCAGCAGTTGGGATCAACTAATCCACAACAACTACTAAATAAGGCTCAACAAATTGACATCATTAAGAACAGATTACCACAACCACAACAACCTTTTCCACAACAAGTATGGATATTAATAATATTTAATTCTATCAAAGTTAGAAAATCTCCATAAATATTAGTTTAGAAATATGATTTCTTCTAGAAGTTGTATTTCTTTTTATAGATATTTCCATCAACATTTGAATTCAAAAACTTCAAACTTAAAGAGTGGATAGCTAGAATAAAAAAAAAATTAATATGGTTGTAAGGAGATGAGAAGTCACACATTTAAATTATTGCTATGACTTTGTGGTGTTAACTTTTCCATAGAAACATTTTATGACCAGTAATCCCTAACAGATAAAAGCACTACTAATTTGATTATTTCATATGAGAAAAAAACTTGTATTCTTTGTTTATACTTGATTTTTCTTGTAGACAAGACCACAACTGCCTCCATCTCCAGCAAACTGTCAAACATCGGTCAACCAGCTTACACAGAGGAGTCCAGCTCCTGTCTCAAGTATTTTATCCCAGTTCTCACCACAGCCACAGATATCACAAAATACAACATCAGTTTCGTCACAACTATCATCATCACATGTAAGATCAATGCTTCTTTTGTTTATATTATTTTATTCAATGAATTATAGGATGTTTGACTTTTGACAGCTTACAGAAAATCAATCAACTAAAGTTGACTTTCATGTGATTGTTCCAGCGAACACAATAGCTTTACTGTATATTCTGCTTGGCTAAGAAATTTCTCATGTCAAACAAAAAGGTTCAAATTACGTATGGTTTAAATTGTGATAATCAGACAAGGAAATAAAACATTTGTAATGTTTACCCTGACTATATAAATTTGCTAGTTTATCCTGCAGTCAGTCAACTATTATACAAATAACAGGTGTACAGATAGTTTTTTGCATTTATTTGTATAATAGATGAAGCCTTATTCTAAGTAGAACAGGTCACAGACAAGCAACAAACATTTACAAGTGTAACCAAGATATGGTACAGGACACCCTTGAACCGTGTCCCAAAGCATGTTAAACAAGGGACAATATTATAGTTTACATATTACTATAGTACCTATTCTAGTCTATTTATCCTGGCCAGAATTTGTGAAGAGATAAACCTTATTTATGTACAACAATAAAGTACACATTGATTTTACATTTTTGATGTTCTTCATTTCAGTCATTAGAAAACTTGCAGGCTGCATTACAAGCAGATAAATTAAACTCAACAGACATTAGTACTAGTCTTAATCAAAATACAAGTCAACCCCAGACATTAGTGGATGTGCTGACTGCTCCCTGTACTACAGGCTCAACACAGTTTACAAGTACAGCCCCGGCTACATCTACCACAACTTTAACCACAAGTGCTAATAGTATCACTACTCCAGCTAAATCTATGGAGGATATTAAACCAGATATCAAACAGGAAGTTCAAATGGAAATAAAAACGGAGGACATTAAACAAGAACCAATGGGATCGTGTAGTGGCAAAGAAATTCCACAGGTATAGCAATATGTGATCATAAGATTATTTTTATCATGTTTTGTCTCTGTTTACATGTAAACATTGATTTTTCTGAACTTTCCTTTGTGATTCCCTTTTACTATTTTATTGGTTCCATTTGTCAATTCTTTTAGGAAGAAATCTTGCTTTTTAGCCAAAAAAAAAGGTGTACAAACTACAATTTTGAAAATTTTAATTCAAAGATGGAATATTTTGATGAATTTATCGAGAAATTCTTACATCTTATTGTTGGTTTTTTAATGAAGATTTAATGGATTATATATTGTATAAAAAAAACTTGGGATTTATTTGAAAATTAAAAATGGTTGCAGTATTCCTTAGATTTCATTTTGAATTTAAATTAAGATAGAAAGCAGTTTGAATGGAAAAAGTATTAAACTAGAAAACAACATTTGTTTTGAACAAAAAAGAACTAGTCTATTTCTGTGTATTACATCTTTGAATTGTGTCGAGGGTTGCTGTTCCAACATAATTTTTTTTGTGGACAAAATGCAGTTTAATAGTTTATTGTTGCAAGGTTAAATTTATGGTGCTTAAAAGTGTCAATATTTCATCCCTTAAAATATATAAAGCCTATTGAAATTTGTTTATGGTAACAAAAATTCAAAACAAAATAAATATTTTTACACATGCCGAAATAACCATATTTCGGTAATGCAAACATCAAGTGTAGAATATGTCATTAGGGCTGTTCCAGAATTAAATGTATAGGGGGTCGGAAGGCACATTTTATTTAGACCCACCATGTATAAATTTTGAAAACCTATACTCCCCATCATGTAGAAAATGATTATTGCAAGTACATCCACCATGCATAAAATCAAATAAAATTTCTTATGTGTTTACAAGTTTTTTGGGCCATTATACATTAATACAGATTTTTAAGTTGGTATTCTATCCTCCTGGCTTGGATTTCTCGAAACAAACTTAAAAATCAAAACTCGGACGTATGTTTGAGTTTTGCTTGACTACATTAGTATTTAAGTTTTGATACTCCTGTCCAAGACCACATGATTAGGACAAATGTGACGACTAACATCCTGTTCATTAATAGCAATATCCCAGCAACACATTTGTGTGCTGTGTACATCATACAACTTGTACACTACTCAAGGATGTGTGATTTTTACTCTTATTTTTTGTAAAGTACTTCAAACAGAGGTACATGTATGCTGCAGCTAGATTGTGGTGTTATGCTTCGAATGTGATGTCATATTTTCATTTGGCATAAAGTTGGTAGTATAATTACTGATGTACGAAAAATTTATGATCTGCCAATAAAAAAAAAATCAGATGGTGTTTACAAAATGGGAGGTAATTTGATCAAAAGAGAAGGAACAGGGCATGGAGATTAAATTTTTCTATACCTTAAATGCGCTTCCATTCATCTGCAAGAGATAAGTCGTTGATATACACGAACCAAGAAATGATACCATTATCATCATGGCACCCTCTTTTTTTCCATGTCGTATTTATTGAGGCAGTGAATGGAAGCCTATACATCATTATGATCGTACCTATTATTATATTTTGGATAGTCACTTGGCCAGTGTCTTTCAGCCAAGAGACTACATCCTCTGTCATCCAGGCGTTGACCTCTTTCAAATTTAGATTTTCCAATGCCACGCTACCAGAAGTGAAAGAATTTACTTTCAATGGGAGGTAACTCTAGCACAATAGTACTTCCGGTTGCAGGAAAACACTCGTTTATAACGATTATTTCCATTTACACATATTCTGTTTTTCTTAGATGAGGCAGCGGAGATTCAGGAAACCCACCATGCACAGAATTAAAATAATTTTGTGACCGACCATGTATAATTTTAAATCTTACATGACCCCCACAAGGTATACAAATTTAATTGCACTGCCATCCGACCCTCCCAGACATTTAATTCTGGAACAGCCCTTATATAAAAGATATGGCCACAGTGTTTTAAATTTCTTTATAAGTATTGTAATTTGCTTTTTATTTCAGATGTCAAAAGTAAAAATAGAAAATGATACCACAGATGGCAAATCTTTACTTTCACCAAAGACAGAAGATACATCAAATGATGCCGAAACAAAACCTAGTCCAATGGAGTCGGCACAGTCATCACCAGGAATCCCTATCTCCACACCATCATCAACCCCAAGTAATGCAGTAGCTGTACCATCTAAACCTAGAGCTAAGAAAAGTAGGTTGTTTCTATATCTACTGATGATGAGGTTTAACTTGAAGAAAAAAATATGGTGTAATGGTCTGTGCAGTAGATTGTGTGTTCAAACCAAAAAACTATAAAATCTCAAGGGACGAAAAAGACCTAACAGTTATTTGACTTAAATGAGTGCATTGTCTGACAGGAAAATGTTAATTATATGATTTCAATTTTTTTTTGGCTCCAAGTAGAATTCTAAGTTCTTAGATCCTTACAAAATATGGATATTTGAAAGCAAAATAAAAGTATAAATTCTCCTACTATCAAGAATTTAGTTGAAATTAATGATTCATTTTGGAATTTTAGATACATACATTATTAAATATTTTTATACCCTCTGCAACGAAGTTGTAGGGAGGTATACTGGTTTCACCATGTCTGTCCGTCTGTAGACAAATCCTATGTCGTATGATAACTTGAGTAGTGTTTCTCAGAATCTTTTGAAATTTTATCAGCAGCTTACCGGTGAAGAGAGGAGGATTCCTTTCATTTTTGACGATTTTCACTTTTGTAGTTCCAGAGTTATTGGACTTGATATGACGGGAGATAGGATTTTTACCCTATGTCGTATGATAACTTGAGTAGTGTTTCTCAGAATGTTTTAAATTTTATCAGCAGCTTACTAGTGAAGAGAGCAGGATGTTCCAGAGTTATTGGACTTGGCATGACGGAAAATAGGATTTTTACCTTATGTCGTATGATAACTTGTTTAATTTTATTTCAGTTTTTAAACCAGACGAGTTACGACAGTCATTAATGCCAGTGCTTGAAAAATTATACAAACAGGATCCAGAGTCCATGCCATTTAGACAGCCTGTTGATCCAGTGCTGTTAGGAATTCCTGTAAGATTTAATTTTATGTACACAACATGTTCAAAATAAACTACAATTATAGAGGAAATATCCTCAATTGTTAATGTCAAGATCAAATTTTACAGAACAGATATAATTTGTTAATTGGAAAATTATTGATAAGGAATGTCAAAGTTGAATTGTTGGCTGTTGCACATCTTTACAGTTCCTCAGTCAAATGATAACATTTCCTTGGATGAAAGTTTGCCTTCAATAGAATAATTTGTCATTATTTGTTTAATATTGGTGGCTGTAGAAGGATTGGTCAGGTATTTTCTTTTATAGGATCCACAAGCAACCAATATACCTTTTTGCTGATTGTTACATGGTACAAGACCGTTGATGGCCCACAACAAATAATAATATTTAAAAATTCTTTCCTATCCATTCATTGATACATAGAATTCATAAAGGAATACTTATATATTTGATGAGCAAATGGCCTATATCTACCAATAATGAAATATCATCTCACAAAGCAAATGACTTCCAACCCTATAAGAAAGTCTGTTTATAATAGACCTTGTAAGACAACCACATCATAACAGAGTGATAAACTTATACTATAGTGTGTAATATTTCTTATCATCAAGCCCCTATGAAATAAAATTTACAGACTAAAACTATAGTATTTAATATTTGTAGGATTACTTTGATATTGTGAAGACACCAATGGATCTATCTTTAATACGAAGAAAGTTAGACACAGGACAATATGCAGATCCATGGCAATTCTGTGATGACATTTGGATGATGATGGATAATGCATGGTTGTACAATAGGAAAACTTCCAGAGTTTATAAATTTGCTTCAAAGGTACTTAAAATCTGGATGTAAAACCATTTTCATTTACATTGTTAAATTTAATGTTATATTATTTTCCTATTACAATGTAAATCATCATAATGTAAGGTTACAATATGGCAAAGAAATTTAGCATCATTGACTGAAGTAATGTAATGTCCTAGCTGTCGATTACATTTTATTTTCTTACTTAAACGTTAGAAATGCATTCTGTTAGGTAATATAGGAACAAAAATTAGGACTCGCATAAGTTTTTGTTCTTCTTTAACATTGTTTCATCTATTGTATGTCTATTACAGCTTGCTGAGGTATTTGAGGGAGAAATTGACAGTGTGATGCAATCATTGGGCTACTGTTGTGGTCGTAAACATGTCTTTAGTCCACAAGTTCTATGTTGTTATGGTAAACAGTTGTGCACAATATCAAGAGATGCTGTTTACTATAGTTTCCAAAACAGGTAAACATTAGTGATAGTTATATAAATCTACCGTTTACTGACTGCCCTCTACAAAATGAGAGGTTCATCATTAAGCTTGCCAACCCTAAAATGAAAATTGTTGTCTCTTACTTATAAAGTTTGAGGAAATAAAATACAAGTTTGTAATTTGTAAAAAAAAATTCTCTCTGGTAAATCTACTCATTAGCTTGCAATAACTTTTTTTCCTGATTCACTGCATTTTGTTCTAGAATAAAAAAAATATTATGTAGCATTAGGTATAAAAAGGTGGTTTCTTTTAGATATACTGACCTGTAATATTGATGCATACTCAGTTTGGTTACTGCTTTTTTCAACCAAAAAGAACATGATAAAATTACCCTGAAATTATGATATTTTTTTATTGAGAAAGTTGAAATAAATTTCCTGCCTGACCATCCCTACTTTAGTTTCAATTCTTAAAGTAAAAATGAAACATTTATGTCTTGTAATTTACAATACAGTTTACAGTATTTTTCAATAAACAGACTGGATAACATATGTATGTCTGAAGATAAATTGTTATAGTTGTTTGCTTTATACATTATTACATTACAAGCATTTGTTTTCTTTACACATCGCCTATAAATTAGTATATATAATTTCGTGTCATTTTCTTACTTTACCATCTATTAAAACCATATTTATTCATGAAGTTCTTGCAATATACATTTACCTGTTTATTATGTTGTCTGCACAGAAGATCCCACATATAAATGTAGAATGATCTTTTAGTGTCATCATCTATAAACACACATCTTTTGTGAAATCTTAAAACAATAGAATAAAATATTATAGGGGTCATTCTACAGTACTGATGTATGATATGGGACATTCATACCATTTTTTAAAGTAAAGATATGTTATGATTTTCAAGCTTTTTGTTCACAATAGAACATTTTTCTTCCATATTCAAAATGAAAAAAGATAGTTCCCATCCATTTAATTTGTCTAAACTTAATTTAATGTGTCCTGTCGAAAAAGTAACGCTTGTTACGTGGTGTCCAATGTATACCTGTTTTATTTAAATTAGTCTTAAAACAACCTAAATGTTGAATTGAAAATGTTTTTCAACCTTTAGAATATTCAAAGAAACAGTGAAAATTATGTTTTCTGCAGTCGGGAAACTATTTTGTAGCCATACCATTTATGATGTAAATCAGTACTTGTCATGATTGCAAAAATTGAAATATTCTATTAAATAAAATGTTCTTTCCACATTGCTATGTCTTACATTTACAGAGAATAATTAGATAAAGTAATGTAAAACGAAGACAGTTCAGTAATGTAATTACATCGGTTACATGATAAAACCCTCCAGTTGATAGAAAAGTAACGCATGTTACATGGGACGTCAAGTAACGAATGTTACATTTTGGACACCGTTTTATGAGCATATTTTAACTTGTTATTATTTCTAAACGTGTACACTGGATAAACCAGGCTTTGAGAAACAAATTCTTCGAATTTTACACTCACTATATATGAGAAATTAGAATGTAAATATGCGTAACATTGTTATCCGAGGCTCTCATTTCTAGTAATATCATTGGACACCAAAGTAACAAGCGAAACTACATTTTAATTTTCTTCAGAACTTTTATTCAGAATATAATTATGGGGATTTTATGGACTTAAATTCATCAAGAAAATATCTTTAACGTACTCCACCCTACCTTTAAACAACTAGCTGCATAACTTGCATGGAATAATTTGTCAAAGTGACCCACCCCATGTTTGTCCCAATTAATAACCATTATTCTATAGTAATTTCAAACTTTTTATTCATCTGTAGGTGAAAATAGATAACATAATGCATTTTTTTTATGTTTTTTTATTTAACAAATACATGGTGCACACAAAAATAAACAATGTGCATAGTGCATATAGGCAAATAAAGAAAAAATACGTTTTTTGATGCCACCTCCTGTTTTCACCAACTCTGTGGAATGACCCATAGGGTTATTGCAATAATATTCCTCAGTATTTGTTCAATAACCCTTTTATAATATAGTACCAAATATTTCAGTCTGATAATTACATTTCACCATATTTCTTTGCAACATGTAATCAATATAATTACGCCATCTTGTTGATCTCTCTTCTGCTTGCGTGCAAATATATTTTTACTCGGAAGCTCTCTAGTACGTACCAAACTTAAAGGAGAAAAAATGGAATGCAATATCGGTCAAGCTGCAATATTTTTAACTCATTCGGAAATGCTCTACTTTTTATGTATATTTATAAAGGAAGACTAGTAAAAATATCAGAAAATATTGCATTTTTATTTTACAAAGAAATCTATATGAAATATTTGATACTATATTAATATAAGCATGTATATTTATTTTGGTGTTGTTTGACATCATCATCTATAGACAATTTGATAACATTCTTTACTGACTTTGATTTAATATTTTGGCACGCCAAAACTTCTATCCAAATATATTTCAAATGCAAATTTAAGGATTCGGGACCTCTAAGGTTTCAAAGGAAGGATAAATGTTTCCCAAATTTCAAAATTCATTGAAAGTGAATTGAATGAGCATTGTTGACTCGTGTTGAAAGATATTTCATGTTAGAAAGTAGAACAGAATGGTGGTGTTTCTTTAAGTAATATAATCTCAACTGTGTTATCCACAAAAATATGATTTACTATCCACACTTATTTGTTGACTTAAAGACATATTGTCTACCACAATCGTAATTTTTTCATACCCAAAATTATTTGTCATTTTCCGTACTGACCTTCATGAAATGAAGATTAAACACTGAATTATTGGCGAATACGCTACGGAAAGTTTTTTCGATGTAAAAACGCTGACCATCGTTACTGGAAACTAATTAATTATGCACTGATCTGAGTGAGGCCAAATCTATTTTTATCTATTTTTATGCCAGTAGCCCGGATGCTGCAGCATGTCGTGTTTGTTTACCTCGCAAATACGGCCGTTTTATGCTACTCACTGACAATGATTTGCTGTTGCCAGGTGCAAAATTACATATATTGAATAATATCTACCGAAAATGATCATAGGCATCATCATAAATTCATAAAATATGAAAAACGTTTGAGAAAAGAAGTCAACATGCCTCGGCTTACCTATCAAGCAAAATCTTTGCCACTTCAGTGTGAGTTTGGACATGTAGCACTTCCTTCAGTTCGTTCCAACGGTCCAACTGATCCCCTACATATATCCTGCATTTGTTCCATTTGGAAGATACTGCACTTCTATTCCTCTTTCTCTCTGAATCCGTCAAAGTCCGCTTTCTTCCACGCATTGACACTTTCTCTTTTGCCCAAGAACCACAGGTTGTTTATTGTTTTTAAACTGTGCATGCTCAAGACGAGTTCACATAGAAGGTCATATGAATTATCATCATGAACAATAATTCCGATGACGATAGTTTTGGGTCTTTTTTGTCAAAAAAAAAGAAAACAAATCGTATCTTTTGCAGCATAACTGTTTAATGATAGCTTAAACAAATCATTTACGACAATAATTTTGGGTATGAAAAAATACGATTGTGGTAGACAATATGCCTTTAATCCATTTATAAGGTCCTTCATACAGCTCTAATGCTTAACTATATTAGTAATATCAAGACTATTTCTAGCACAAATATTTGCTTTGGCTCACTTAGACCTGCCTACTTCTCAAGCATGGGAAAAATGGGAAATTATCAATTTGTTAAATATTTTTGTGCATATCTTCAATCTGACTATAGATCTCAAGGATTTTCTCCATTTGTGACTAATCAAATAAAATACAAAACAAATATACACTATTTGAATTAAAAAAAAATTGTAATAAAGAATTTTTTTTTAAATGGGGAAGGGAGAGAAATACAGTACAGAAAGGGACATACCGTGATTGATAACTACGAGAGACATGATTTTTAATCCTTTAGACATATCATCACGGACATAAACCCACTGTGATAGACCTAAAAAGGACCATAAAACAAGGTGGTGGGGATTAAATTTGATGACTCTCGGTCACCTGTGCGCCGATTGATATTTTACCGCCAATTAAGAGATTAGTGTTACCTGTTGACTTTTAATATCGTAAGCCGTAATTATTGCTACTGAAGGATGTATTTTTGACAATTAATTTTGTATCCTCTTGCTGTTAATATTTGACTGTTTGTTGCTTTTCATTGCCAAAGAATGTCTGTCTTGTTATCGTTTTCGTTTGTTTTAGAAAGTTCTACTTTATGACCTCGAGTTCTATATTAAGAATTTTGTTGAAACCGCAACTGAACTTTATCTTGTTTAATTTTAATTTCTCATTTTTTTTTTTCTGTTGGGTCGAATTCAGTATGTATTGAATTATTCGTAAATACAGGCTACTTCATAAATGTATTTTTTGTTTATATGTTAAACCGCAGGCGCTGGGTTTTGAAGCACGGACTTTGCAAGCGTGGGTTTTGTAGTGTTTAGTTGGTAAAGAGCAGACTTAAAATTGATTATTGGTTTATTTTGTGTTTTGGACTTTTACCTCTCGTATTGAAAAAAATTAACAATTCAAGTAAACTGTTTTACACACTTGGCTTGTTACGTAATTCCGTTATAGATGAAAATAATTTTCTTTAAAATTGCAAACAAAAACCTATAACAATCCAAATTTACGTAGCCTAATGGCTACAAAATGAACAAAAAGCGGAAAACGAAGAGTATGCTTTTAATTTGTTCCATAAACTTTTGGGTTTTTTTTGGCTGTATTTTGTCACAAATCTATTGGGTTTGAAAGCCAATGAAGATTTGAATTTGAATAAATAAATAAACTGGTGACATTTGATTTTGGTCAGATACTGTGTAATGTCAAACATTTGTAGGGGTAAAATCATGATAACGGTTAATTCCTTATTTCCTTTCATGTTTCTAAACTTTCTGCAGATTAGTCGCTAATTTCCAAAATATATCCGTAAATTTAGTGACTTTTGGACATGTAGTACTTCTTTGAACGATCTGTTTATAAATATTTGTTTCGTTAATTTTTAATCAAATTCTTCAATGACCGTATACAAATTATTTAGTACGTATTTCTACAACGAAAAGGGTTTTAACTGGGTTATCTACGAAGATTAAAATAAAAAAAATTACAGAACGTATAAAAAATATTAGTGAACTAAAATGTAATATTGAACTGGAAATACGCTTTAAAACGTAACAAATCGCGCATGTGTTTATGAAACTTCATTTGTGCACAAGCCATGTACACGTGTCAATAAAATACTAGGTGTAGATACGCAATACACAGCCAAGGTTAAAAATCTTTGAAACAAATTTGCACAACCCATGATTTCACTGAATTGAAGTTGAATAATCATTTATTATTTACATTTTATTCATCAATTCAAATGAACTCTCCGTTCTCATGCTATTTTCTCGATCTCGGGATTACGTTCAAGGATGTTTTACGTTTTGAGGAAAGAAATAAAAATGTTTTTGTTTAAATTCTGAGGGGAATCTAAGACAGTACCTAAAAAAAAATAAAAACGTAATTAATGTAAAATTGTTTAATATTAAAGTTTCCACTTTTCTATTCAAATTTTAAAGAAATTAAAAAACAGCTTCAAATTGATACATGACTTCCCCCCTCATCATATGGGAGTTGTATTTTAATATTTCGATTATTGTTTTATGAGAGCTGTTCCAGAAGAATATGTAACATCATTTATTATATGGTTTCTAGTTTTAAGCTTGCTTTGACAAGGACTTGTTGAACTTCAATATTTACAGTAAAAACCATTAAGAGATCTCTTGTAATTTACAATTATCAAAATTTCACTGTATTTTGGTCATTAAATTCACAGAATTTCCTTTTGATTTTGATGTCTAGAACAGTTCCCCAATCATAATGTAGTGAAATCAGAGCATGATTATGATTTCGTTACAGAACGTTGTATAGTATTATAGCTGTAGTTATCACATTGTTTTTCTTTTTTTCCCATCATTTTCTGCTTCTGCTGTGATGCTGTTGTATATCATCTTTGTATTTTCATCATCATCATCCTCAATAAATACAGAAAACGGACAAATGGACTTTATTCTGACAGATATATTTACTGTGAAAAGTGCTTCAATGAAATCCAGGGTGATGAAGTAGAGCTGGCAGATGACCCAACACAGCCTGTCACGTAAGTATTACGATAACTTAAGTTAGAAGGTTCTACCTCCTCAAATAGATTACAATTTTGAAGTTTTTAAGAAGTGATTAATAATTGATCAGATGTCGAGGCAGATATTTTTTACCTGCATATTAAGAATGCTGAGGTCAATATTTTTTGCATACAGTGAAGGGAGATATTTTGCTCTATTGTTCAACTAAATACACCACGATCCTTATTGTTATTTGTTTAGCTGTAACTGATTACTATGTGCACAATCGCATTGTACATTATGGTAGTTGAAAGGTCTGTTCATTGCATAGTTGTAGGAGTGACCACCTGCAGAATTGTCTCACAAGGAATTTTGAATCTAATGTGAGGGAAGACATTAGGCGAGGCGACATACATGCGATACAATATGACCACTATTATACCTGCAACAACTGGTGCTCAAAAATAGACTACACCAGTCCCATAACATCACAGAATGATGACAAACCATCATATATCAGTACATAAAACAGATGGTGTTTTACACTTTATTGCACATTATACAGAACGAGACTCCTGACAATAAGTAACCATTTCAAAGTTTATTTTTGTACTACACCCTTATTATAATCTGTATGCAAGTTGTTAAAATCTTCTCATCAATATTTTGTGTCTGTTGGATCTGCGTGACAGTCTTAAAATTATGGGTGAAAAACATCAATTTTCGCATAAAATCGAATTTGAAGGTGCTAAATTAATATTTAAAATCTTTTTTACACTCCTGTTGTCTCAGATGGTTTGAGAGAAACTGGTAAATAAACGCACTGTATTGTTGGTAACTGTTTAATTGGAAGTCCAATTTGTATATTATAGATTCTATTGAAATCCTTTGAAAAATTCCTGTCTGGAATAAAACAACATGTTTGTTGTAGCTCTCAACATATAGATATTATAGGGCCAGAGGGGACCCAACACCAAAAATTGTGAATATTTATTTTAAGTCGGATTTTGATAGTTTTTTTTTCTTTAGATATGCTATTAAATTTCCTGCCAGTTTTTTCTCCAACGGAATTGACCTAGCTCATATGGTTTCTGAGGTGAAAGGGCTTTAATAATGGGAGTAAAAAAGAACTAACACCAACAATAAAACTTGATTTGTATGCAATAATCATTTTCAGTTTTAGTCATTGCCTATATGAATGAGGTGTGTGATTTGTGTCAAAATATCCTGGCAATTGGCACAACTAGTCAATAGTACTTGCACTTAGCTATCGACTCAAGCAAAAGCAAAATTAATATTCACAAGGCAAAGTCATTCAGTAAATCACACAGGAACATTAGGCAATGCATATAAAGTATATTATCTTCTATTTAACATCGATAAGAATTGAATATTTGCATATTTGTAATTGTTGTTTTTATGTATATTGTAGGAGAATTAAAAAGAATCAGTTTGAAAGGATGAAGAATGACCAGTTAGATTATGAACCGTAAGTTTAGAATTTTTATGATTGTTGTTTAGTTATGTTGTTAAGACTTTTGACATTATGTCATTGAAGGATGCTTCATGATTTTCCAGGGACTGTTTAAATTAATCATTCTTATTTAGAGGTACATAAAGGAGTTCCTCAGAAATCAGTTCATAGTTCATGTATTTATTATCAGTATGTTAGCACACCTTCTAAACAATGTTAATAATTTCACTGATTGAAAAATTAAATGTACAAAATTGTATTTAATTTCATAATGTTTATACATTTATATATCAAATATAAAAATATTTTTTGTTGTATTACAGATTTGTTGAATGTGATGAGTGTGGCCGACGACTTCACATGATATGTGTACTACATTTTGAGCAGATTTGGCCAAATGGGTAATTAATTTATTGTATTAGATTTGATATATTTTAAATGTATGTCATTTACAGTAGATGTGAAACTTGATGATAGCAAATCATTTGATTATGCCAGACTTTCTATAACAACATCTAAATTTCATGGCATTTCTTTTGCCAGTTAATCAGTTTCCTTAACTACTTTACAAAGCAGAATTGACTTTTATCAAGTTAATAATTTTCATTCACATTGGAAATTAAAGGAAAGTTGACAGAAAACCATATTATTTTTGTTTAAATATCACTAAAACCAAATAAACTTCCATGTAACTTATTTTATCAGAAGACAGGATGAAAGTATATAAACCCTTGAAAATTGATGATGTCTATGTATGTATATTATATATTTATATTTTAATCAAATGTGCTAACTTTAATGGTGATTTATTTTTAGCTATACCTGTGATAACTGTCATAAAGCCAAAGGATCAAAAAGAAAAGAAAATAGATTTACAGCCAGAAGTAAGTACTGATCTTGTTATGTCGACTTTTACATATATTTAGATTGTGATGTATTCTAAAATACAGTATACTAGAGATTGTAAAACAATGTATATCTAGACTGAGTGTTAGATTATGTTGTTTATATCAACAGACATGTCATATTCACTGTTTTGTGTTCTGCTTTTTTAATTGAAAATTTTTTAGCCGAGGAGGTGCGACGAAGTCGAACTCGGCTTGTAATATGATGAATGTTGTCCGGGCGTCAACTTCTTCGTTTCCGCACAATATCTTAAGAATGAAATGTCTGATCTAAATGAAACTTGGTACACACATGCCTGGTGGTGAGAGGAGGAAGCCTATTGATATTGAGGATCATAGGACAAAGATCAAGGTCACAACTTCTAAAAATAGAACAAAAATTTGATACTTTTTTTGTTTCCGCACAATATCTTAAGAACAAAATGTCGGATCTAAATGAATCTTGGTACACACATGCCTGATGGTGAGAGGAGGAAGCCTATTGTGGTTTGTAGGTCAAAGGTCAAGGTCACAAACTTCTAAAATTAGAACGAAAATTTTATACTTTTTTTGTTTCCGCACAATACCTCAAGTACAAGAAACTAAGTACACACATGCCTCATGCTGAGAGGAACAAGTCTCATGAGCAACTCGACTTTCGCACCTTTGGTGCGTTACTGATTTTATATTTGTACTTTTACTATTAGGGCTGTTCCAGAATTAAATGTGTGTGGGGGTCGGGAGGCACATATTTTTCACCCCCACCACCTACCAAAAAAATTTGTTAAAGACCCCAATCACCAATAAAAAAAAGTGTAACCTTAAAGACCACCCATAAAATTCAATTTCAAATTTATTGGGTATCCTTAAGCAACGCTAAATTTACTTTTCTCACTTGTCACCAACTCTGCATCGTTGTTTTGTGGGACATTAGAAGATATTTTATTGTCATTTTAAGAAGCCCACAAAGGGCATCAATCTTTCCCTTCAAATACTTCGAAAATCCAATGATGTAAACGTTGTCCTTTTATTTATCTTGCTATGTTGCTTCTCGGCCGCCTGATCACTCACATGGCTCCACGACGAAGGGGAGGTAAATTGATTTCTGTTTTTGGTGACAGGGGAGATAATGCAATTACAAAAAAATGAGAGAGAGAGAGAGAGAGAGAAAAAAAACGTGAGACGTTTCGGATTTCTTGATGGTTATCAGCATTCTTGGCAGCGTAAAAGTGGCAGTAATTGTCTTAAAACTGAGGAAGAACCACACAAATTAATTGTGTAGGTTTTAATTTACCAACCAGGCATGAAATTTTTATTTTTATGTCCCCTACCATCCACAAAATTTTATTTATCAAAAAACCAACCACCCATGTTAAAAAAAATGAAGCTGCCGCCCGACCCTCCCACACATTTAATTCTGGAACAGCCCTTATTAAAATAATTTAGGAATCATCATTTCATGATATATCTTTGATGTAGTTACCTTTAAATTTTCAGGTTATCTTCCTTTTAAAAAAAATATGAAATTTATACTAAATTGTAGTTATTTTTTTTTTTATCTTAACTGAAAGGAAAGTCTTTCACTGTGACACTTTCAGGTGTCATAAAGTTTTCTGATCTCTACTTTCGAATGAATGTTGAATAATGATTTTCAGTTAAATTTAAACATGAACATGAAACTTGAAAAACTTCAAAGAACTTGAAAAACTTGGACAGTGTCCTCTTCATGGTCAAAATATATACCTGCATACATATTTAAAAATGATTGCAAGTGTTTTTAACTTTTCGACACAGTAATGTTTTAAAATGAAGAAAATATGTGTATAAACGCTTTCATACGTTTGGTCAATATCACTTAATTGATTATTTTGTTTGCAGATTTAACAATGTCTGGCTTGCCTAGTACAAAATTAGGAACTTATCTAGAAAACCGTGTGAACAACTTCCTGCGGAAGAAAGAAGCTGGTGCTGGTGAAGTATTTATTAAAGTGATCTCCTGTACAGACAAGGTTGTAGAAGTTAAACCTGGAATGAAAGCAAGGTAATAAATTGTCTTGAGATTTATTTTTTGGTGCTAACTGAAATTAATAGTTGTAATTAATAGAGAATATTACATGGATTCTTCAATAATGCACCTCTATCGAGAACGAAATACTAATGTAATCCTGAGAGCTCTTGAGGGATTATATTGGTCAAGGGTTGATAAAGTTGATATTTTGAAAATTATGTCATGTACAAGTTTTCATGTATTTAAAACAGACGAAAATATGTGACACTGTGACTGATAACGATATTGTTATGGGTGATTGATGTTAAATGTTAAAGGATCTTCTTTGTTTGTATTACTTATTAAATCAACGTGAATTTAGTATTAAGTGTTCAATGAAAATCTACAGTGACTTAGCTTATAAACACAGTTTACTTTCTTCTTTCAGTGCTAACAGTTTACAAATGTAATCTCTGCATTGAAATATTAATTTAAAACTTTACTTTATCAAAAATACCTACATGCGTAGGAAACATTTTTGTTCGATTGAACACAGATTTTCAAGATCTTTTTTTCATATGCTTGGTGTCCAATCCGAATAAAATTTAATTGAACCATCGCAGACGATAAACAACAGCTTTGCTTTTAAAGATATTCAAATGTGAGAATAAATTTTGTATTGTTTTAATCCAGTAATAGTGTTAGACTTGTTCTAAAACAATGTAAGCATATTTCTTTTGTCACTTGGACTTTTTACAAGAATATTTTGGATGTGTCGAACTGTGTAGTATTTTTTTTTAATTTACAACTCTCATATATTGTACATTTGCTTTCATATTATTTCAGATTTGTTGACAACGGTGAAATGCAAGCAGAGTTTCCATACAGAGCCAAAGCGATGTTTGCTTTCGAGGAAATCGATGGTGTTGATGTTTGTTTTTTTGGAATGCATGTTCAAGAATACGACTCTCATTGTCAGTTTCCAAATAATAGGTATGATTATTATATTGGAGGTCATTACTTTAGGTGTTAAGAATTTTTTTTTTTATATTGGTTTTGATAAAGTATAAATCTGCAATAAATATTGTAGAGATGAATTTTTTTTCTGAAGATCATCTTTTATACTGCCCCACAAATCTTCAGAAAACATGGTTGTTGAAACATTTCTGTTAAATATAATAAGTTATAACTATTTATCTTTTATTCACGAATACTGAGATTTTATTACCAGTAATTATCATCAGAATGGACTGTTACAATTTGTAAACATTAACTTAGAACAAACCAAAACATTGATTTCATATGTGTTACAAGAGACATAAAATGGATTAGTCCAGACAGTGAATAAATAATGGACTAGTCCAAATATATGTATTGACCGAGTGTCAGAAGTACAGCCAATATGAAGACAAAAACAAATAATAAAATTAAGCATATATATTTTTTCCCACAAGCTAGGAATCAGAATCGACTACAAGATTTAAGAATCAATCATCAGATTGGGTACAGATGTTCTACCGATTAGTCGATGTTTCTGCTGTCGATGCACCGCTATTGATTTTACTATACAATCTTAGTTAGCTAGTAATTTAGAATGGCAATGAAAATTGAGTTGTACCGTTTCTGTTAATTTAATACAATGGTTTTTTTTATATTTACAGACGTGTTTACATATCATATTTGGACAGTGTACATTTTTTCCAACCAAGACAACTCAGGACAGCAGTTTATCATGAAATCCTTATCGGTTACTTAGAGTATGCAAAACAGATGGGATTTACGTGGGCACATATTTGGGCTTGTCCACCAAGTGAAGGAGACGACTACATCTTTCATTGTCATCCTCCAGAGCAAAAAATTCCTAAACCTAAAAGATTACAGGAGTGGTACAAGAAGATGTTAGATAAAGCTATAATTGAACGATGTGTCATTGATTACAAGGTGTGTTTTTATCTATCTTCTATTTTGTATTCTCTTCTTTTTTGTTGTTGAATATAGGTTTGCAGGGTCAAAATCTAGGATTATGAATATAATGCCAATTTCAAAAATATTTTTTCTTATATATTGTGGATTTCTTGCATTCTAAATTTAGTTAATGAATCATGAATAATCACACAATGCTGTAATTTACGAATGTGTGTGATTGTTGTTTAATGCCAACTCAGCAATTTTTCAGCTAATTCATGGCAAGAACAAGTTAATTTTCTATCAAATGATGATGAGTTCTGATTTGTACTAAGCAAACACGCTTAGTTGGATTTTTATTGTACTAGGTCACTGAAACAACAGTCTGTGGATAGACATGTCGCTCCACTGGGTCACATTATCTTGATTCCGAGCCAACCAGTCTTTGCTCTTTATGGTTTACATTAAATTTTCATAAAAGATGCTAGTTACGTTTAATTTTAAAGTAAATTTTTATTTGGTGAATAACATTGCAAAATTTAACAGCTTCCATTTTGTGATGGTTAGCAATTTGTCACAAAACGTTGGAGGTTTTTCAAGCCTAGTTTGGGTGACACTATAAAATTGGCCGTCGCGAAGTAGGCAGAGCAAGGACAATCTTTGAATAGAACAGTGTATCCTTGTGGATTGACATGTCTATATTTGAAAGTAAAACATGTCTAGTTATTTTACCATTTAATAAATTCTATGTTTTTACTTATAGGACATTTTAAAAGATGCAATAGAAAACAATATTCGATGTGCCACACAAATTCCTTACTTTGAGGGAGATTTCTGGCCTAACGTGCTGGAGGAGAGTATAAAGGAGTTGGACCAGGAAGAAGAAGAGAAGAAGAAACGGGAAGAAGCTGAAGCAGCGGCTGCAGAACAAGCTAGTGTAGAGGAAATAGTGGAGGGAGAAGCTGAGAATCCTGTAAGTCTTTAAATAAATATCTTGTATTCACCAAGATTATCTCCTAAGAAGTATGTAGGCAATTTTCAAGTTAGAGCATTCCTGAAATGCAAGTTTGTAAGTTAGTTTTTGTAATATGATTTTTCAGTATACCTTTTATATATTTTAACTTGTATCATAGATTGAAATATTCAGTCATATGCATCAAGCTTGTCCAAATTCTTGTGATTTGAGTAAATCAAAATTTGTGGTCTTGGATACCTTAATTACAGTGATACGATGAGTGAGACTATAGACAGACATTTGAGAAAAATTATTTTATTTTATTAGAATGGTGCTGGTAAGAAGAAAGGAAAGGGTGGTAGGAAACTAAGCAAGAACAAAAATAAAAACAGCCAACGTAAAACTACGAAGAAGCCAAACATGCCAGTTGGTGGAAATGATCTCACTGCAAAAATATTTAGTACTATGGAGAAACATAAAGAGGTAGGATTTCATGTGTCGGCATTTAGATAAAGGCTGGGGGGAGGGAGGAGAATGAATACAATGACAAAATACTGGTTACTTGGAAATCAATTAATTATTATTTGTTCATCTGCTGTAAAGTCATCATAAAGTCAATGAAAGTGATCCTGATGGCCTAATATTGGTCCAATAGAGTGAACCTCGTCGTGAGAATTTGGCAATACATATTAATATATCATATGTAAATGCTGTATTAAAATGAAAAACAAAAAAATACCACACTTGAAACCAAACAGGATGATAAAGGATATATGAATAGATATCAATTTGTTGCTGGTCATAGATTATTTGAAATTTTACAACTTGGAAAATCTATTTGTTGATATTTTAAGCATATCACATTAAAATCGCAGAAAGCATATAGAAGGAGAATCATGCTTTAAAAGATAAAACTGGATTTAATTTGTAAACAAGGAGAGTGGAAAGAATTCATGGAATCTTTGTCACTTCTTTTTAAGAAAACATCCTTGATCCAATGATTGTTGTATAATAGTAAGTCAGGAAGGAGTATTTTAGCTACATGTATGTTCAGGAGAATAACTAGTTTATACACAAAAAAACACACACACACAAAAATGGGGGGGGGGGGGGGGAATTCACAAAAGTCATGCAGTCCTCACGATGAGCACCGGTCATCTGGCCCAAGATCAGTGAAACTGTTCGTACCAGTGTATTTTTCAGTTTTTTTAAGACCTATATAAAAATTAATTCAAGGATTTGGCTCGGACCAGTAAATTCAAATTTTCGTTTTGAGTACTGGTCATGTAATATATGTTTATAGTTGTTGACAAGTGTTGCAGTATGTGATCCATTGAATAATTACATGTGAAGGATGTAAATTATATACTTCAGTTCAATAGGTATCTGGTTAAATTTAGTTTGTTATGATAATATTGAATTAATTAAACTGGTAGTGAAGAACATAATGTTGTTTTAAGACTATTTATATGGCAAGGAACAATAAATAAATGTATATTCAAAACGGACATCAACAATTTATATGTGGTAAATGACAAACAAATAGTAAGAGTTGATAAAGACTGCACAAGAATGATCATATTGCATTTCTATAATACCTAAGTGGATATATGATTTAAAGATGTTTGTCATTGGTTTTCTCATACTATTCCACTTTCTTCTACCAATCAATCTGACCACCATAAATGAAATATTGTTGAAAGTAGTGTTAAAAACCCCAAAACATAACCACAAAGTACAAAAATTGTCATTGAATTGTTAAAAACATCTGATGAAGTAGACAGTTAATAGACAGATACAGGCCATCAACAGTAGAGTCAAAAGACATGAATAGACTGAAATCACAATCCAGATGAACAAGGGAACTAAAAGAAATATGAACTAAGATATAATAAAAATAAAAACGAGTAAAAACAAGTGTTGAAAATAACAAGCTTTTATTCTGGCTTGTGTATGACATAGTTAGAAAATCAAGGGGATTCTTACTCTTACTCAGACATCATCAGAAGTAACTGAAGTTTAGACAATGAATTGTGAGAATAAAACAAATTTTGAAAAGGGATTTTTAAATGTTTATTGATTTAATTGACAGGTATTCTTTGTGATAAGACTTCACAGCCAACAGGTAGCAGCTACACTTCAGCACATTCGTGACCCAGATCCATACATTTCATGTGATTTAATGGACGGTAGAGATGCATTTCTCACGATGGCTAGGGACAAACATCAAGAATTCTCATCGTTACGTCGTGCTAAATTTTCAACATTGGCTTTATTATATGAACTTCATAATCAACAAAAAGACAATTTTGTGTATACATGTAATACATGTAAAGCACATGTGGAAACTCGGTGGCATTGTACAGTATGTGAAGTAAGTACTTTATCTTTCATGAACGTTCTTAGTAAAAATTCCTTGGTTATATCAGAGGTATGGCAGAGATTGAACTACATGATACAAGATCCTTCTAAACTTTTTAACAATGATCACAGTACAAAAGGTTTGGATTGATTTTGGGGTTTCGGGCCCTACCTTTTTTCAATCGAGAGGAGCAAAGGTCCCCAAAATGGATCTTGACCTATTGAGATTGTATCAAACTGCCAATAGACTTAACCATTTATTTACCTTGTTGATCTAGATAATTATCTATACATCATGTAAATAATTGATTTTGATTGAATAGTTATATTTAGATTCTTTGATGGTATATACACTTGTTGCTTCGAATGAAGCTGCCTTCTGAACATACT
This sequence comes from Bathymodiolus septemdierum, assembly GCA_963383655.1. Classification (NCBI taxonomy): domain Eukaryota; kingdom Metazoa; phylum Mollusca; class Bivalvia; order Mytilida; family Modiolidae; genus Bathymodiolus; species Bathymodiolus septemdierum. The sequence goes on from OY726524.1 coordinate 8,017,820, forward strand.
TTATCTCTAAGCAGGTGACAGGTAGACACGCACATAAGAAATCATTGAAAAACAGTAATTTTACCTTGTATTGACTGAACCATGCCTGTAGCACATATTTACTGCACACACTAAAAAATACAATTAGGCTAACATTAAAATGTAAATATGCATCCAAAAACAGTCTGTGGATAGACATGTCGACTCATTCTGACACATTGTCCTCATTCCACATTATCCTCATTCCACATTATCCTCATTCCGAGCCAACCAGTCTTTTCTCTTTCTCGGTAATGCTGCGTGCTTAACGGAGAAGCAACAAATATCAATTTTATAGTCTTTGGTTTTGACCTGATCAGAGCTCGAACCCATGATCCACCACACTCGAGACAAGGAAGCTAACCATTACACCACTGATGAGTTAAAAACTGAATATGTTTTGGCTATATTTTTAGATTTGATATAAATAATAACATTTTGTTGTTGTTTTTTCATTGCAGGATTTTGATCTTTGTACTGTATGTTATGAAAAAGAAAGTCATTGTCATAAAATGGACAGACTCGGACTGGACTTGGATGACGGATCATCACCTAATGATAAACAGGATGATCCACAGCAGTCTCGCCGTCAATCTATTCAACGTTGTATTCAATCTTTAGTGCATGCCTGTCAGTGCAGGGACGCTAATTGTAGACTTCCAAGTTGTCAGAAAATGAAACGTGTTGTTTCTCATACAAAGTGTTGTCGGAAAAAGGCAAATGGAGTGTGTCCGATTTGTAAACAGCTTATAGCATTGTGTTTATATCATGCAAAACATTGTACTGAAAATAAATGTCAGGTGCCATTCTGTTTACAAATTAAACATAAATTAAGGCAGCAGCAATTACAACATAGACTTCAACAAGCACAAATGTTGCGTAGGCGAATGGCTTCAATGCAACGGAGTACACCTACAACTAGTGCTCAAACTACATCACAACAATCACCCACTGTGACGGGAATACAACAGCAACCTATTCCATCAAATTTTAATTCTGGAAAACCAGTGTCGGGTCCTCCGGCAGCAGCTTTACAGGCTGCGATGGCTGCTCAAGAGGAAGCTTCTCGTCAAGCTAGTCTTCAAGCTGGTGCAGCTAGTGTGGCTTCTATGCCTCCACCTCCTGTGCAAACACCAACTCCAAAGGTGCCAACGAACTCTGCAATGAATAAAGGAGGCTGGCCACAAAACTCCACTTATCCCACGATGCAACAAAATCCGATGAATCCGCCACCAATCAGACCGCCAATGCAGCCAAATCCAATTAATACTGGCATGCAAATTCAACCACAAGCACAGCCACAGGTTGTTGGAGTTCGACCAGGAATGCCAAATGCAGGTCCACAAAGACCACCACAACACATGCCTGCTTTAGAACAATTATTACGAACTTTAAAATCACCAAATTCTCCTCAACAGCAGCAGCAAGTGTTACAAATTCTCAAATCAAATCCCCATCTCATGGCAGCTTTTATAAAACAAAGAACTCAACAACAAGGTCAGAATCAACAACATAATATAAACCAAGCCAATCCAAACAATATAGGTCAATCACCACAACAACAACAGCAACAACAACAACAGCTGTGGCAATTACAACAACAACAAAGGCTGAGAATGCAGCAGCAACAACAACAAAACCAACAACATCCTGGCATGCAGATGAATCAACAATTTCCACAACAGCAGCAATTTCAGCAGCAACGACCTCGCATGCCATATAACCCTCAGTATAGTGATAATAACATGCAACAGTTTCCACAGCAAATTCAAACAGCGCAAATGATGCAACAGCATCAGTTAAGGCAACACATGGCAGGGGGAAGTAACTCTCAACTGTCTTCGCCACAAAACGTACCCTCTCCAAATTTCATGCAGTCAGTGCGATCACCAAATTCATTACCACAGACAGTGCGTTCACCACAACCAAACCAGTTATCTCGGCAGCAGCTTAACCCATCACCTCGTCAACCTCAAATGTCACCGCATGTCAATCAATCATCACATCCCAATATGATGGGCACCGATCCAAATCAATTACATTCAGACCCAAATTTATTACTAGGGTCATTACAGGGTCAAGGGCAAGATCCTGGACTTCTCTTACCAAATGACAATGAAGTGCAACCTTTAACCCCACAAGACCAGTTGACACGATTTGTTGACACATTGTAGCATTAAATGTATGTCTAGTTTATTATTTTTACAATTTGTGACAAGTCGGGATGCAACGTTATTAATTTATATGAGAAAAACAATTGTTTCCCAATTCAGAGATTTATACATATTTTGTTTTGTGAACAAAAGATAAATTACATGGTGTGAAAAAATAATTTGAATATGTTTTAATATATTTAATTTTATAAGTATTCAAATGTTATATGTGTGCATGAAATGAATATATGGGTATGTGTGTGTGTGTTCATGAGTTGTTGTTAATTGTGTAAAAGTGATTTCATACTGCAGCAGTCCAGCTGGTAAACTTGTTGAAGAGGTGAATTTTATACACTGTCAATCATTCGTTTAAGAGAAAGAGTACTTTTTCTGTCACCACTTTTTTTTTAAAAGATTGTATTTTTTATCCTGAGACCAAGTCATTCACTACATCAAAATCATGCATTCACTTCATTGAAGTCATTTTGTAAATGTACAGATGTAAGAAGAAATAACATATTTATCTCTCATTAAAAGGGGAGTATTTTGTAAATAATTATCCACAGTGTACACATTTTCATTGTTGATAATTTTAAAAAGAAATATTGACATGTAGATTTGAAGTTTGTACATTTTGTATTTTTTGTCATCATCAAAATGAGATGTTCACTGGGAAAGCTTTCAGTGCTGTGCTGGAGAACACTAAATTGTGTATAAATACAGTCATAAAATTGACCTATATTCTTCTTTCACTGCCTGATGAGAAAACTAGGATATTGCATATACATGTACTTTGTTTATATCTGTTTTGCCGTTGGAGAGGCAGTTATCAAGTGGGGTTGGATGGAATCCCATTACCCCGTTTAACACCGCCACATTTTTTTGCCTGTTCCAAGCCAGAACCTGGGTTACCAAGGTCATATGTCATCATCTTTTTGTTCTGTGAGTTGAGGTCATTGTTAGTTTTGTTGATATTGGTGGAATTTTAAACAATCAATCACTCTTTAAAATTTCTTTTCATAACTTAATATAATCAGGCACCACCTTGTTCAAATAACACAAGGTCATCAAGTTATGTCTGTTTCAATTCAGACTTTTAAAGAAAGCTATTTGGAAACTCATTTTTGAAACTTCAGATATCTTCTTCTGGGAATATATTTCTCGTGTAGTTAATGAGTAGGAATGTTCTTATTTGACCCTGTTGTGTTGTTTCACTTAATGAACACTGAATCGGTGGTGTAATGGTCAGCGTAGTAACCTCTAGTGCAGTAAATCGTGGTTTCAAATCCCATTAATGGTTAAACCAAAGACACACTCATTTGTTGAATGTAAATCCTAGATGACTAACATGTCAAAGTATAATATATGGCAAGATGTGTAAAATACTTTGTTCTGAACTACAAAACTTGGTTGAATTCAAAACTTTACACGAATGGTCATCAGGACTAATCTAGAACAAATTGTATGGGGAGGTAGGTTATGCACTTCTTATATTAATATGAGAGAAGTGGATATTTTTGATGATTCCCAGATTCTTGTAACTGAAACTTAACTGAAAATTGTATGGACGGTGGGCCAATAAAAAAAGTGTCTTCCAACTACCTATACAAGTTTTTCTGGAAATAGTCCTAAGATTATTTGTGAAAATACTTTAAAATTTTGTTTCAGAAACTTAAACCCTTTTATGAGAAACATTTATGTCTATCAGTATTTCAAGATTGTCTCCTCTGTAGGACAGTTGTATTGATTGATGATCAAAGATGACTTCCAACAAAGTTTTGCATAGTAGCTATGAAGTGAATTATTGATGCTTATCACAATTTCAACAATAATTTTGTTATATTGTGGCAGTCAGTTGTAGTGGTAAATGAAAGAGTATTTGGAGAAAATTTACCTGCTGCAAGTAACTAACAAACTTGTCATAATTTTGTATCCAAGAAGTTCATCTCTACAGTGTAAGATTGCAAAGGTAGATTTACCTCCAGTTGTTTGTAGGAGGGCTCATGTCTTATTTACATCCAGTTGTTTGTAGGAGAACTCGTGACTAATTTACAATATTTGTTATACCTCCCGCAACGAAGATGTAGGGGGGTATTCTGGTTTCACCATGTCCGTCCATCTGTAGACAAATCCTATGTCGTATGATAACTAGAGTTGTGTTTCTTAGAATCTTTTAAAATTTTATCAGCTGTTTACTGGTGTAGAGAGGAGGATCCCTTTCATTTTTGACGATTTTCACTTTTGCCGTTCCAGAGTTATTGGACTTGATATGACGGAAAATAGGATTTTTATCCAATGTCGTATGATAACTTGAGTAGTGTTTCTCAGAATGTTTTGAAATTTTATCAGCAGCTTACCGGTGAAGAAAGGAGGGTCCCTTTCATTTTTGGTTGGAACAATCGGTAATGTTTTGGTTATGGAAATAGGTTGGACAGATGTGGGAAGCGGGGGTTATATCTTAGTGAGCTGTGCTCACAGTAATACTAGTTTTGTTTGTTATAGTGGTGTCCAACACATTGTGTTGAGTTTTTTTTTGTTTTCTTTGTCTTGTGTACCATACCCTATTTCCAGTTTCTGTGGATTATCCATTTTGATTGCCCCTTCGGTACAATGGCCTTTGAGTGAAAATATATTAAAAAAAAAGCTTTTGCTCAGCAACCACCTCAAGACAAGTTCTACATAAGTTATACATTTTTTGTGTTGGATTGAAAATCTGCGAGGCCCACCGCTGCAGGTCATCCTTTAAATATAGGGCCCTATGGTGAAAATGTTTTTGAAGGTCTCCGTTAGCTTGAAACATTTGAAAATCATAATAGGAATAGACAATATAACACCAGTAAAACAAAATAAACAATAGTTGTAAGAGCAAACAAAGTAACAAGACCAGGCCTTGCTTGCATACACATTCTACAAAATCCACATTAGAATGTTTCTTTCAGTACAAGATTTAGATGTGGTATACAGAGGATCTCTACCCCAAAGGGTCATTCACAATTCTGGTTTCTGATTTGTTTAAACCATTAAGTACAAAGGATATATCTGAGGTCATCTAAAAATATTCCTCATTTGGTCTTGATCCAGCAAAAGTATGGACACCATTAGCAATTCTTGTTGTATAGTATAATTGATATGTGTCTAGTACTACAAATATTCATAATTAGATCTTGTTCTGGTGAAAACATGGTGAATATTTATCTTGGAAACGACAGTTACTTGAACCCATAGCTTAGTCACCACTGAGGTGAACGAACAATTCAATGGAAAATTTTAATATGTACTTTTTGGGATTGGATTGATATGATTTTTTTTGGTGTTTAATGCCACTTTCAGCAATATTTCAGCTATTTCATGGCGACCAGTTTTAGTGGTGGAAGAAGCTGGAGAGAACCACTGACCATGGGCAAGCAACTGGTAAACTTTATCACTTGTGGCTGCGAATCGAATGCACCCTTTTTAGCTCACCTTGCCAAAGGCAACGTGAGCTTTTGCCATCACTTGGCATCCGTTGTCTGTTAACTTTTCACATTTTAATCTTCTCCTCTGAAATCCCTCGGCCAAATGAACTGAAACTTGGTAGGAAGCATCTATGGAAGGTTCTCTATGAAGATTGCTAATTTCGTCCCGATCCATTAACAAACATGGCCACCACAGGCAATTCTTGTTTCTGATTGGCCTATTTTAAAAAATCTCCTGTGAAACCACTAGGCCAAATGAACTGAAACTTGGTAGGAAGCATCTATGGAAGGTCCTCTATAAAGATTGCTCATTTCGTCCCGATCCATTAACAAACATGGCCACCCAGGCAATTCATGTTTATGATTGTATGCTTGGTAAAAAAAACTGTTTTTCTGTGGAAAGGGAGATAACTAATTTAAATATAGATATTAGTCAAATACAGTTTAGCTATGAATTGAATTGCAGATAAATATGCCTCTAAAACCCCTTGGCCAAATGAACTGAACCTTGGTAGGATGCATCTATGGAAGGCCCTCATTGCGCATTTTGTCCCGATTCGTTAACAAACATGGCCGCCATAGGCGACTTGTTTCTGATTGGCTGATTTAAAAAAATTCTTTTCTTCTGTAACCGTTTGGCCAAATGAACCGAAACTTGGTAGGAAGCATCTATGGAAGGTTCTTTATAAAGATTGCTCATCCCGTCCCGATCCATTAACAAACATGGCCACCACAGGCGATTCTTGTTTCTGATTGGCTGATTTTAAAAATTCTTCTCTTGAAACTGGTTGGCCAAATGTACCGAAACTTGGTAGGAAGCATCTATGGAAAGTCCTCTGTTGCGATTGCTTATGTCGTTCTGATCCGTTAACAAAGATGGCCGCCACAGGCAATTCTTGTTTCTGATTGGCCTATTTTTTTAAATCTTCTCCTCTGAAACTGCTTGGCCAAATGTACCGAAACTTTGTAGGATGCATCTATGGGAGGTCCTCTATAACGATTGCTCATTTCGTCCCTATCCATTAACAAACATGGCCACCACAGGCAATTCTTGTTTCTGATTGGTCAATTTCTAAAAATCTTCTCTGAAACCGCTTGGCCAAATGAACCGAAACTTGGTAGGATGCATCTATGGAGGTCCTCTGTAAAGATTACTCATTTCCCCCCTATCAATTAACAAATACGGCTGCCACAGGCAAGTCTTATTTCTTATTGGTCAATTTCTAAAACAACTTTTCCTCTGAAGCCGCTTGGCCAAATGATATGAAACTTGGTAAGAAGCATCTATGGAAGATCCTCTAGAGATTACTCATTTCGTTTTGATCCATTTACAAACATGGCTGCCACAGGCAATTCCTGTTTTAGATTGGTCAATTTCTAAAAATCTTCTTATCTGAAACTTCTTTGCCAAAATGAACCGATATTTGGTGGGAAGCACCTATGAAAGGTTCTGTATTAAATTTCCTCAAAGCAGAATGAAAGGTGAGCGACACAGGCTCGGCCCACTAGAGGCTGAGCCTCTAGTTTGTAATTTACAAAGCCGGGCGTGAACCCACGCTGTATCATTGAGCCACCTGGGCCCTTACTTTTCAGCTCGCCTTGCCAAAGGCAATGTGAGCTTTTGCAATCACTTGGTGTCCGTCATCTGTTAACTTTTCACATTTTAATCTTCTACTCTGAAACCCCTCGGCCAAATGAACTGAAACTTGGTAGGAAGCATCTATGGAAGGTTCTCTGTAAAGATTGCTAATTTTGTCCCAATCCATTAACAAACATGGCCGCCACAGGCAATTCTTGTTTCTGATTGGCCGATTTTTAAAAATATTCTCCTCTGAAACCACTTTGCCAAATGAACCGAAACTTGGTAGGAAGCATCTATGGAATGTCCTCTATGAAGATTGCTAATTTCGTCCCTATTGCTAACAAACATGGCTACCACTGAAACTTAGTAGGAACCATCTATGGAATGTCCTCTATTAAAATTGCTCATTTCGTCCCGATCGGTTAGCAAACATGGCGACCACATGCAATTCTTGTTTCTGATTGGTCGATTTCTTAAAAATCTTCTCCTTTGAAACTGCTTAGCCATATGAACCGAAACTTAGTAGGAAGCATCTACATGTTTGGAAAGTTCTGTACTGAGTTTCTTCAAAGCAGAATGAAAGGTGAGCGACACAGGCTTGGCCCACTGAGCCTCTAGTTTGGAAACCACAAACTTGGTTGTATCCACACTACATAAAGATTCTTAAATAATATTGAAAGCGGTGTCTTGTGAAAGGCCGGAACTGATTACCCTTCGCGAGCACTTGGGTTCACCCCCTCTCCCCGTTTTTGGTGGGGCCTGTGTTGTTCATCTTTTTAAGTTTTCTATGTTGTTTTTTTGTTTGTCTTTCTCCTGTGTCTTGTGTGCCCAATATTGCCAGTGTCTCTGGATTGTCCATTATTGATCGCTCCTTCTGGTTTGCTTGTGTTTATTGATAACCAGGACTGGGTTGCACAAACGTCAATTAACATGAACGTGGGTATTTTTATATAATACTATGAAAGGGGTACCGCTATGAAAGTACTTTTCTTCGTGGGTATCAATTTTCGTGGTTTTGTTAAAAATTACAAGTTCGTGGATTCCTAAATTCATGGATTTTGTGTTTGTACCAAAATAAAAATTTTTGATTTTATATTTTCAAGTTTCACTGGGTTTCAAAACTTCGAGAAAACTTCAATACATTAAGACGTAGAAAACTTCAATACATTAAGACGTAGAATTATGTAATCAGAAGTGGAACGTGGATATTAACGTGTTAATTTTCTCATTTTTGGTTCACCTGGACCAAAGGTCCATGTGAACTATTGCCATCACTTGGCGTCCGTCGTCTGTTGTCTGTCGTCTGTCGTCACATTTCAAGTTTCTTCTCCGAAACCACTGGGCCGATTGGAACCAAACTTAGCAGGAATGTTCCTTGGATGGTCCTCTACAAAATTAATGTTTTTCGTTCCAGTCGGATATTTAATATGGCTGCCAGAGCCAATAATATGCTCTGATTGGCTGAAATTTCAAAGATCTTCTCTGAAACTAATGAACTGACTGAACCCAAACTGTAAATGAATGATCATTGGAATGTCCTTTACCAAGTTACTGTTTTTTATGCCAATCGGAAATCCAAGATGGCCACCATCGCAGGACATAGATTAACATTGGACCCTATGGGAAAATGTTCAAATGCCTTCATCTCAGAAACTACAAATATGATGAAAGCCAAACTGTACATGAATGTTCATTGGATGGTCCTCTACAATCTTAAGGTTTTTTGTTCCGATATGAAATTCAAAATGGCGGCTACGGCAGGACTTAGTTTAACATTGGATCCTATGGGAAAAATGTTTCAAAATGCTTCTTCTCTGAAACCACTTGGACAGTTGAAACCAAACTGCCCAGGAATAATCATTGGAAGGTCCTCTACAAAGTTCATGTTTTTTATGTCGATCGGAAATCCAAGATGGCCGCCACCGCAATACATAGATTAACATTGGACCCTATGGGAAAATATTCAAATGCCTTCTTCTCAGAAACTACAAATATGATTAAAGCCAAACTGTATGTGAATGTTCATTGGATGGTCCTCTACAAATTTACGTTTTTTGTTCCGATATGAAATTCAAAATGGCGGCTACGGCAGGACTTAGTTTAACATTGGATCCTATGGGAAAAATGTTTCAAAACGCTTCTTCTCTGAAACCACTTGGATAATTGAAACCAAATTGCCCAGGAATGATCATTGGAAGATCCTCTACAAGGTGTGTGTTTTTTTATGCCGATCGGAAATCCCAGATGGCCACCACCGCAGGACATAGATTAACATTGGACCCTATGGGAAAATGTTCAAATGCCTTCTTCTCAGAAACTACAAATATGATTAAAGCCAAACTGTACATGAATGTTCATTGGATGGTCCTCTACAATCTTAAGGTTTTTTGTTCCGATATGAAATTCAAAATGGCGGCTACGGCAGGACTTAGTTTAACATTGGACCCTATGGGAAAAATGTTTCAAAATGCTTCTTCTCTGAAACCACTTGGACAGTTGAAACCAAACTGCCCAGGAATAATCATTGGAAGGTCCTCTACAAAGTTCATGTTTTTTATGTCGATCGGAAATCCAAGATGGCCGCCACCGCAATACATAGATTAACATTGGACCCTATGGGAAAATATTCAAATGCCTTCTTCTCAGAAACTACAAATATGATTAAAGCCAAACTGTACGTGAATGTTCATTGGATGGTCCTCTACAAATTTACGTTTTTTGTTCCGATATGAAATTCAAAATGGCGGCTACGGCAGGACTTAGTTTAACATTGGATCCTATGGGAAAAATGTTTCAAAACGCTTCTTCTCTGAAACCACTTGGATAATTGAAACCAAATTGCCCAGGAATGATCATTGGAAGATCCTCTACAAGGTGTGTGTTTTTTATGCCGATCGGAAATCCCAGATGGCCACCACCGCAGGACATAGATTAACATTGGACCCTATGGGAAAATGTTCAAATGCCTTCTTCTCAGAAACTACAAATATGATTAAAGCCAAACTGTACATGAATGTTCATTGGATGGTCCTCTACAATCTTAAGGTTTTTTGTTCCGATATGAAATTCAAAATGGCGGCTACGGCAGGACTTAGTTTAACATTGGATCCTATGGGAAAAATGTTTCAAAATGCTTCTTCTCTGAAACCACTTGGACAGTTGAAACCAAACTGCCCAGGAATAATCATTGGAAGGTCCTCTACAAAGTTCATGTTTTTTATGCCGATCGGAAATCCAAGATGGCCGCCACCGCAATACATAGATTAACATTGGACCCTATGGGAAAATATTCAAATGCCTTCTTCTCAGAAACTACAAATATGATTAAAGCCAAACTGTACGTGAATGTTCATTGGATGGTCCTCTACAAATTTACGTTTTTTGTTCCGATATGAAATTCAAAATGGCGGCTACGGCAGGACTTAGTTTAACATTGGATCCTATGGGAAAAATGTTTCAAAACGCTTCTTCTCTGAAACCACTTGAATAATTGAAACCAAATTGCCCAGGAATGATCATTGGAAGATCCTCTACAAGGTGTGTGTTTTTTATGCCGATCGGAAATCCCAGATGGCCACCACCGCAGGACATAGATTAACATTGGACCCTATGGGAAAATGTTCAAATGCCTTCTTCTCAGAAACTACAAATATGATTAAAGCCAAACTGTACATGAATGTTCATTGGATGGTCCTCTACAATCTTAAGGTTTTTTGTTCCGATATGAAATTCAAAATGGCGGCTACGGCAGGACTTAGTTTAACATTGGATCCTATGGGAAAAATGTTTCAAAATGCTTCTTCTCTGAAACCACTTGGACAGTTGAAACCAAACTGCCCAGGAATAATCATTGGAAGGTCCTCTACAAAGTTCATGTTTTTTATGTCGATCGGAAATCCAAGATGGCCGCCACCGCAATACATAGATTAACATTGGATCCTATGGGAAAATATTCAAATGCCTTCTTCTCAGAAACTACAAATATGATTAAAGCCAAACTGTACGTGAATGTTCATTGGATGGTCCTCTACAAATTTACGTTTTTTGTTCCGATATGAAATTCAAAATGGCGGCTACGGCAGGACTTAGTTTAACATTGGATCCTATGGGGAAAATGTTTCAAAACGCTTCTCTGAAACCACTTGGATAATTGAAACCAAATTGCCCAGGAATGATCATTGGAAGATCCTCTACAAGGTGTGTGTTTTTTATGCCGATCGGAAATCCCAGATGGCCACCACCGCAGGACATAGATTAACATTGGACCCTATGGGAAAATGTTCAAATGCCTTCTTCTCAGAAACTACAAATATGATTAAAGCCAAACTGTACATGAATGTTCATTGGATGGTCCTCTACAATCTTAAGGTTTTTTGTTCCGATATGAAATTCAAAATGGCGGCTACGGCAGGACTTAGTTTAACATTGGATCCTATGGGAAAAATGTTTCAAAATGCTTCTTCTCTGAAACCACTTGGACAGTTGAAACCAAACTGCCCAGGAATAATCATTGGAAGGTCCTCTACAAAGTTCATGTTTTTTATGCCGATCGGAAATCCAAGATGGCCGCCACCGCAATACATAGATTAACATTGGACCCTATGGGAAAATATTCAAATGCCTTCTTCTCAGAAACTACAAATATGATTAAAGCCAAACTGTACATGAATGTTCATTGGATGGTCCTCTACAAATTTACGTTTTTTGTTCCGATATGAAATTCAAAATGGCGGCTACGGCAGGACTTAGTTTAACATTGGATCCTATGGGAAAAATGTTTCAAAACGCTTCTTCTCTGAAACCACTTGGATAATTGAAACCAAATTGCCCAGGAATGATCATTGGAAGATCCTCTACAAGGTGTGTGTTTTTTATGCCGATCGGAAATCCCAGATGGCCATCACCGCAGGACATAGATTAACATTGGACCCTATGGGAAAATGTTCAAATGCCTTCTTCTCAGAAACTACAAATATGATTAAAGCCAAACTGTACATGAATGTTCATTGGATGGTCCTCTACAATCTTAAGGTTTTTTGTTCCGATATGAAATTCAAAATGGCGGCTACGGCAGGACTTAGTTTAACATTGGATCCTATGGGGAAAATGTTTCAAAATGCTTCTTCTCTGAAACCACTTGGACAGTTGAAACCAAACTGCCCAGGAATAATCATTGGAAGGTCCTCTACAAAGTTCATGTTTTTTATGCCGATCGGAAATCCAAGATGGCCGCCACCGCAATACATAGATTAACATTGGACCCTATGGGAAAATATTCAAATGCCTTCTTCTCAGAAACTACAAATATGATTAAAGCCAAACTGTACGTGAATGTTCATTGGATGGTCCTCTACAAATTTACGTTTTTTGTTCCGATGTCAAATTCAAAATGGCGGCTACGGCAGGACTTAGTTTAACATTGGATCCTATGGGAAAAATGTTTCAAAACGCTTCTTCTCTGAAACCACTTGGATAATTGAAACCAAATTGCCCAGGAATGATCATTGGAAGATCCTCTACAAGGTGTGTGTTTTTTATGCCGATCGGAAATCCCAGATGGCCATCACCGCAGGACATAGATTAACATTGGACCCTATGGGAAAATGTTCAAATGCCTTCTTCTCAGAAACTACAAATATGATTAAAGCCAAACTGTACATGAATGTTCATTGGATGGTCCTCTACAATCTTAAGGTTTTTTGTTCCGATATGAAATTCAAAATGGCGGCTACGACAGGACTTAGTTTAACATTGGATCCTATGGGAAAAATGTTTCAAAATGCTTCTTCTCTGAAACCACTTGGACAGTTGAAACCAAACTGCCCAGGAATAATCATTGGAAGGTCCTCTACAAAGTTCATGTTTTTTATGCCGATCGGAAATCCAAGATGGCCGCCACCGCAATACATAGATTAACATTGGACCCTATGGGAAAATATTCAAATGCCTTCTTCTCAGAAACTACAAATATGATTAAAGCCAAACTGTACGTGAATGTTCATTGGATGGTCCTCTACAAATTTACGTTTTTTGTTCCGATATGAAATTCAAAATGGCGGCTACGGCAGGACTTAGTTTAACATTGGATCCTATGGGAAAAATGTTTCAAAACGCTTCTTCTCTGAAACCACTTGGATAATTGAAACCAAATTGCCCAGGAATGATCATTGGAAGATCCTCTACAAGGTGTGTGTTTTTTATGCCGATCGGAAATCCCAGATGGCCATCACCGCAGGACATAGATTAACATTGGACCCTATGGGAAAATGTTCAAATGCCTTCTTCTCAGAAACTACAAATATGATTAAAGCCAAACTGTACATGAATGTTCATTGGATGGTCCTCTACAATCTTAAGGTTTTTTGTTCCGATATGAAATTCAAAATGGCGGCTACGGCAGGACTTAGTTTAACATTGGATCCTATGGGAAAAATGTTTCAAAATGCTTCTTCTCTGAAACCACTTGGACAGTTGAAACCAAACTTCCCAGGAATAATCATTGGAAGGTCCTCTACAAAGTTCATGCTTTTTATGCCGATCGGAAATCCAAGATGGCCGCCACCGCAATACATAGATTAACATTGGACCCTATGGGAAAATATTCAAATGCCTTCTTCTCAGAAACTACAAATATGATTAAAGCCAAACTGTACATGAATGTTCATTGGATGGTCCTCTACAAATTTACGTTTTTTGTTCCGATATCAAATTCAAAATGGCGGCTACGGCAGGACTTAGTTTAACATTGGATCCTATGGGAAAAATGTTTCAAAACGCTTCTTCTCTGAAACCACTTGGATAATTGAAACCAAATTGCCCAGGAATGATCATTGGAAGATCCTCTACAAGGTGTGTGTTTTTTATGCCGATCGGAAATCCCAGATGGCCACCACCGCAGGACATAGATTAACATTGGACCCTATGGGAAAATGTTCAAATGCCTTCTTCTCAGAAACTACAAATATGATTAAAGCCAAACTGTACATGAATGTTCATTGGATGGTCCTCTACAATCTTAAGGTTTTTTGTTCCGATATGAAATTCAAAATGGCGGCTACGGCAGGACTTAGTTTAACATTGGACCCTATGGGAAAAATGTTTCAAAATGCTTCTTCTCTGAAACCACTTGGACAGTTGAAACCAAACTGCCCAGGAATAATCATTGGAAGGTCCTCTACAAAGTTCATGTTTTTTATGTCGATCGGAAATCCAAGATGGCCGCCACCGCAATACATAGATTAACATTGGACCCTATGGGAAAATATTCAAATGCCTTCTTCTCAGAAACTCAGATGTTGGTAATACACTGATAATAAACAAATGATTTAGAATCAGATGTTGGCAATACGCTGACAAGAAGTCTCTTAAGAGTGTGATATAGGTGACATACAGTGAACAAATCTTAATAAAGAGATATTTATGTTGACTTTTAGACAGAACTTCAGTGCAGGTCAAGAGGTCACAGAACCAAATTGGGAGCTATATCTCAGAGAAACGGCACAATTAATTGCACAACAACAGAGTCCTAATAGGTAAAATATGCAACAATTATCAGAAGTTGGAAAGAACATGTTTGTCTGGGTAATACCAGAAGTTCTTTTTAATAAATATCTTTATTGTAAACTTTAAAGAATAGTCACAGAAATGCACCCACTACTTTCAAATTAGAGGGAGAAGTGACTTCTCTTTCAGAGAGCTCACAGGGAGAAGTGGGAGACAACAGAGAAAAGTGGAGAGACTTCTGGGAGAAGTTATTTGGGATTTATTATTATTATTTGAAATACTGTTTCGCGACCCCTCTAAAGTTACCCTTCCCAAATTTAGTAAATAGTTAAAAAGCTGTCTGAACTGATTTGTTTTGGGTTTTTTTTATTCATAATTACCTTAAGGACATTTATTCAATGTCAAATTTTTATTTCTGTCCACCTTGACTATTGGAGTCTTGCATACCAGTGATTTCTTTTTGCATGTACCCTTCCCCCCTTTTTCTCTCCCTTTGAAATATGACTGTGCTGTCAGCCAATGTCACACAAATTGTAATAACTCATATTTGTGTAATATTCAGCAGAAGAATGATGTTTCTGCTAAATTGCTCAATGGTCCAACTATATATAGCTAGGGAATGAAAATATAACACAAACATAAATTGACACTGTCTGTCAAACACAGAAGAAAGTAAAGGTTGTAATTATTATTTGCCAGACCTCAGATCAGATTGCAACAATGGAATAAAGCTACTGTAGTCTGTAGTTCAAAGTATATTTTTTTAATTTCATAATGCATTAACGTTTGCACATGTCTGTATGTAAATAAACATTTCGATAGATCGTAATATTAACCCGATGTTGAGTATAAAATACCAATGGGGATCGATAAAAATATGAACTTCACCGTGCATTTCAACGAATTTTGAATTGCGAACTTTCGTATATATAAACATATTAGATATGAGAACTATGATTTTATGTCACAGAAAATAGAAAAAAATAAATAAAAGTTTGTTTTAATGAAAGTAACTTCGGACAAAAAGTTTGGTTAACATTTCCCGTAGCACATACAGTACCGGATTCCATCCCCTTTCCAATATAATGGTGCCATTGCTTGTTTACAAAAACACAAATAGTTTTATTTTAAGTCGGGCATATATAAATAATAAACAATGAACGAAATTAAAGTGTATAAACCGTAGTGGATTACTTTTGAAGAAAATCACTTTCAAAATACTTAACGGATACGGTTAATTTCAATAAACACGATATCGACATTTACATAAATGGCACCTGGAGAAAATACGCGGGCGACTCTTCACAATTATAAGGCGACTTGAACTTCGCTTTTGACAAACAAAAATTTGACCAACGAAAAAGCGAAGTCAACCTTCACAAGGCGACTTGTTTGCCTGAGTCGCCCTCTAACGTAAGCCCTGGAAATTATGTAAATTTACACGAAAAGAAAAACTGAATAGTCCCAGAAAATATGTAAATTTACACAAAAAGAAAAAAACTGAATATAGTCCCAGAAATTATGTAAATTTACACAAAAAGAAAAAAACTGAATAGTCCCATAAATTATGTAAATTTACACGAAAAAAAAACCTGAATAATTCCACAAGTTGTGTAATTTACACGAAAAGAAAAACTGGATAGTTCCATAAATTATGTAAATTTACACGAAAAGAAAAACTGAATAGTCCCAGAAATTATGTAAATTTACACAAAAAGAAAAAAACTGAATAGTCCAATAAATTATGTAAATTGACACGAAAAAAAACCCTGAATAATTCCACAAATTGTGTAATCTACACGAAAAGAAAAACTGGATAGTTCCATAAATTATGTAAATTTACACAAAAAGAAAAACTGAATAGTCCCAGGAATTACACATATATGTAAATTTACACGAAAAGAAAAAAACTGAATAGTCCCAGAAAATATATAAATTTACACAAATAAAATCCCTGAATAATTCCATAAATTATGTAAATTTACACGAAAAGAAAACCTGAATAGTCCAAGAAATTATGTAAATTTACACGAAAAGAAAACCTGAATAGTCCCAGAAATGATGTAAAAAGAGTTTGAAGATACCAAGGGGGTAAGAATCCGTATATCGAAGAACAGACAACACAATGACCATGAAAAGAAAAACTGAACGACCTATCTTGATCAGTTCCAAAGATTAATATCAAGATACATGTCATGTAATTTTTGTCCATCCAATATCTCATTTATTTTATTATGTATTTTTTAGATTATTAGAAGTAAGGGGAAGATTGTATGAACTGTTAACTCACTGTATACCTCCTGATGTGATTATAAAGGTCTGTATTGTTTTTGTCTTCATTTTAGCTCACCTGTATATAAAAGACTCGAGGGAACTTTTGAATGAGTGATTGATGTTTAACGCCAATTCAGCAATTTTTCAGCTATATCATGGCGAGAACAAGTTAGTTTTCAATGAGATGATGATGAGGTCCGCTTTGTACTAGACCAACATGCTTATTTGGATTTTTATAGTACTAGCTGACTGAAACAACATTCCGCGGGTAGACATGTCGCTCCACTCGGACACATTATTCTGAATCCGAGCCAACCAGTCTTTGCTCTTTCTCCTTAATGCTGCTTATTTTGCGGAGAAGCAACAAATACCAATTTTATAGTCTTTGTTTTGACCCGACCAGGACTCGAACCCACGATCTACCGCACTCGAGGCGAGCACACTAACCATTACGCCACCGATGCAATTACTTTAAAATGAGCCCTTTATATACCGGATTATATTATATGCATAAACATCTTTGATGAGCGACTAGAGGCTCTCGGACGCATATTTTAATACGATCGCAAACATTTTGTGATCGTATTATGTTGTCGCGCTGTCGTCGTCCGTCTGGAGACAGAATGGTTTTTGTGTGATAATTTAAACTGTTGAAAGATCTTTCTGAATTTTGAACACAATGACCCTTAGCTTGACCCTGAATAAAGGATGGTTTTGGTGTGGGCTGTTGTAACTCTACTCAATTCACAAAAATAATTATTTATTTATTATCTGCGTAGCCCTTTATTTATTTTTTATTCAGTTTTTTGCAAAGTTCTCGTCTAAATGAGTCATTTATGAAATATTTTTAACTTGTTCAGTTCAGCTCTTATTTTCTCAGGTGAAACTTGTTTAATAAATATCTGGAATGTCATTGTATCATTGTATTCTAAGGTTTATTTTACAATATTGTAAATGGAATAATAATTACAAGTACATTATGTATATTTCTCTAGTACTAATAATTCATGAATCTTAACATTTTCCAATTTAAGTTTTAAAGTTTTTATTTGTGACATATGTTGTGACTTTGAAAATAATAACTTTTTAAGTACATTGGGTGCAATTTGTGGGATATAAAACCTGGTGGGAGCAGCTGGTCTCCCATGTTTTTATGAGAGTTTGTCACGCATGCTTTTGTTTAATACACTACAGTCATACTTGTTTGTGTCAAACACTGTTTTTGAGTATAGAGTTTGTGTCAAATACTGTATTAGAGTATTGGTTTGTGTCAAACACTGTATTAGAGTATTGGTTTGTGTCAAACACTGTATTAGAGTATTGGTTTGTGTCAAACACTGTATTTTAGTATAGGGTTTGTGTCAATCACTGTATTTTAGTATTGAGTTTGTGTCAATCAATATATTTTAGTATTGGGTGTGTGTCAAGCACTGTATTTTAGTATAGGGTTTGTGTCAAACACTGTATTTTAGTATTGGGTTTGTGTCAAACACTGTATTTTAGTATTGGGTGTGTGTCAAACACTGTATTTTAGTATTGGGTTTATGTCAAACACTGTATTTTAGTATTGGGTTTATGTCAATCACTGTATTAGAGTATTGGGTTTGTGTCAAACACTGTATTTTAGTATAGGGTTTGTGTCAAACACTGTATTTTAGTATAGGGTTTGTGTCAAACACTGTATTTTAGCTTTGGGTTTGTGTCAAGCACTGTATTTCAGTATTGGGTTTGTGTCAACCACTGTATTTTAGTATAGGGTTTGTATCAAATACTGTATTTTAGTATAGGGTTTGTGTCAAACACTGTATTTTAGTATAGGGTTTGTGTCAAACACTGCTTTTGTTTAATACACTACAGTCATACTTGTTTGTGTCAAACACTGTTTTTGAGTATAGAGTTAGTGTCAAATACTGTATTAGAGTATTGGTTTGTGTCAAACACTGTATTAGAGTATTGGTTTGTGTCAAACACTGTATTAGAGTATTGGTTTGTGTCAAACACTGTAGTAGAGTATTGGTTTGTGTCAAGCACTGTATTTTAGTATAGGGTTTGTGTCAATCACTGTATTTTAGTATTGAGTTTGTGTCAATCAATATATTTTAGTATTGGGTGTGTGTCAAGCACTGTATTTTAGTATAGGGTTTGTGTCAAGCACTGTATTTTAGTATTGGGTTCGTGTCAAACACTGCATTTTAGTATTGGGTGTGTGTCAAACACTGTATTTTAGTATTGGGTTTGTGTGAAAACTGTATTTTAGTATTGGGTTTGTGTCAACCACTGTATTAGAGTATTGGGTTTGTGTCCAACACTGTATTTTAGTATAGGGTTTGTGTCAAACACTGTATTTTAGCATTGGGTGTGTATCAAACACTGTATTTTAGTATTGGGTTTGTGTCAAACACTGTATTAGAGTATTGGGTTTGTGTCAAACACTGTATTTTAGTATTGGGTTTGTGTCAAACACTGTATTTTAGTGTTGGGTTTGTGTCAAACACTGTATTTTAGTATAGGGTTTATGTCAAACACTGTATTTTAGTATTGGGTTTGTGTCAAACACTGTATTTTAGTATTGGGTTTGTATCAAACACTGTATTTTAGTATTGGGTTTGTGTCAAACACTGTAATTTAGTATAGGGTTTGTGTCAAACACTGTATTTTAGTATAGGGTTTATGTCAAACACTGTATTTTAGTATTGGGTTTGTGTCAAGCACTGTATTTTAGTATTGGGTGTGTATCAAACACTGTATTTTAGTATTGGGTTTGTGTCAAGCACTGTATTAGAGTGTTGGGTTTGTGTCAAACACTGTATTTTAGTATTGGGTTTGTGTCAAACACTGTATTTTAGTGTTGGGTTTGTGTCAAACACTGTATTTTAGTATAGGGTTTATGTCAAACACTGTATTTTAGTATTGGGTTTGTGTCAAACACTGTATTTTAGTATTGGGTTTGCATCAAACACTGTATTTTAGTATTGGGTTTGTGTCAAACACTGTAATTTAGTATAGGGTTTGTGTCAAACACTGTATTTTAGTATAGGGTTTATGTCAAACACTGTATTTTAGTATTGGGTTTGTGTCAAGCACTGTATTTTAGTATTGGGTTTTTGTCAAGCACTGTATTTTAGTATTGGGTTTGTGTCAAACACTGTATTTTAGTATTGGGTTTGTGTCAAACACTATATTTTAGTATAGGGTTTGTGTCAAACACTGTATTTTAGTATAGGGTTTGTGTCAAACACTGTATTTAATATTGGGTTTGTGTCAATCACTGTATTTTAGTATTGGGTTTGTGTCAAGCACTGTATTTTAGTATTGGGTTTGTGTCAATCACTGTATTTTAGTATTGGGTGTGTGTCAAACACTGTATTTTAGTATTGGGTTTGTGTCAAAACTGTATTTTAGTATTGGGTTTGTGTCAATCACTGTATTAGAGTATTGGGTTTGGGTCCAACACTGTATTTTAGTATAGGGTTTGTGTCAAACACTGTATTTTAGCATTGGGTGTGTATCAAACACTGTATTTTAGTATTGGGTTTGTGTCAAACACTGTATTAGAGTATTGGGTTTGTGTCAAACACTGTATTTTAGTATTGGGTTTGTGTCAAACACTGTATTTTAGTGTTGGGTTTGTGTCAAACACTGTATTTTAGTATAGGGTTTATGTCAAACACTGTATTTTAGTATTGGGTTTGTATCAAACACTGTATTTTAGTATTGGGTTTGTGTCAAACACTGTAATTTAGTATAGGGTTTGTGTCAAACACTGTATTTTAGTATAGGGTTTATGTCAAACACTGTATTTTAGTATTGGGTTTGTGTCAAGCACTGTATTTTAGTATTGGGTTTTTGTCAAGCACTGTATTTTAGTATTGGGTTTGTGTCAAACACTGTATTTTAGTATTGGGTTTGTGTCAAACACTATATTTTAGTATAGGGTTTGTGTCAAACACTGTATTTTAGTATAGGGTTTGTGTCAAACACTGTATTTTTGTATTGGGTGTGTGTCAATCACTGTATTTTAGTATTGGGTTTGTGTCAACCACTGTATTTTAGTATTGGGTTTGTGTCAAACACTGTATTTTAGTATAGGGTTTGTGTCAAACACTGTATTTTAGTATAGGGTTTGTGTCAAACACTGTATTTTTGTATTGGGTTTGTGTCAAACACTGTATTTTAGTATTGGGTTTGTGTCAAGCACTGTATTTTAGTATTGGGTTTGTGTCAAACACTGTATTTTAGTATTGGGTTTGTGTCAAACACTGTATTTTAGTATAGGGTTTGTGTCAAACACTGTATTTTAGTATTGGGTTTGTGTCAAACACTGTATTTTAGTATTGGGTTTGTGTCAAATACTGTATTTTAGTATTGGGTTTGTGTCAAATACTGTATTTTAGTATTGGATTTGTGTCAAGCACTGTATTTTAGTATAGGGTTTGTGTCAATCACTGTATTTTATTATTGGGTTTGTGTCAAGCATTTTATTTCAGTATTGGGTTTGTGTCAACCGCTGTATTTCAGTATTGGGTTTCTGTCAAACACTGTATTTTAGTATTGGGTTTGTGTCAAGCACTGTATTTTAGTATAGGGTTTGTGTCAAATACTGTATTTTAGTATAGGGTTTGTGTCAAACACTGTATTTTAGAATTGGGTTTGTGTCAAACACTGTATTTTAGTATAGGGTTTGTGTCAAGTACTGTATTTTAGTATTGGGTTTGTGTCAAACACTGTATTTTAGTATAGGGTTTGTGTCAAACACTGTATTTTAGTATTGGGTGTGTGTCAAACACTGTATTTTAGTATTGGGTTTGTGTCAAACACTATATTTTAGTATTGGATTTGTGTCAAACACTGTATTTTAGAATAGGGTTTGTGTCAAACACTGTATTTTAGTATTGGGTTTGTGTCAATCACTGTATTTTAGTATTGGGTTTGTGTCAACCACTGTATTTTGGTATTGGGTTAGTGTCAAACACTGTATTTTAGTATAGGGTTTGTGTCAAACACTGTATTTTAGTATAGGGTTTGTGTCAAACACTGTATTTTTGTATTGGGTTTGTGTCAAACACTGTATTTTAGTATTGGGTTTGTGTCAAGCACTGTATTTTAGTATTGGGTTTGTGTGAAACAATGTATTTTAGTATTGGGTTTGTGTCAAACACTGTATTTTAGTATAGGGTTTGTGTCAAGCACTGTATTTTAGTATTGGGTTTGTGTCAAACACTGTATTTTAGTATTGGGTTTGTGTCAAATACTGTATTTTAGTATTGGGTTTGTGTCAAATACTGTATTTTAGTATTGGATTTGTGTCAAGCACTGTATTTTAGTATAGGGTTTGTGTCAATCACTGTATTTTATTATTGGGTTTGTGTCAAACACTGTATTTCAGTATTGGGTTTGTGTCAACCGCTGTATTTCAGTATTGGGTTTGTGTCAAACACTGTATTTTAGTATTGGGTTTGTGTCAAGCACTGTATTTTAGTATAGGGTTTGTGTCAAATACTGTATTTTAGTATAGGGTCTGTGTCAAACACTGTATTTTAGAATTGGGTTTGTGTCAAACACTGTATTTTTGTATTGGGTTTGTGTCAAACACTGTATTTTAGTATTGGGTTTGTGTCAAATACTGTATTTTAGTATTGGGTTTGTGTCAAACACTGTATTTTAGTATTGGGTGTGTGTCAAACACTGTATTTTAGTATTGGGTTTGTGTCAAATACTGTATTTTAGTATTGGGTTTGTGTCAAATACTGTATTTTAGTATAGGGTTTGTGTCCAACAGTTTATTTTATTATAGGGTTTGTGTCAATCACTGTATTTTAGTATTGAGTTTGTGTCAATCACTATATTTTAGTATTGGGTGTGTGTCAATCACTGTATTTTAGTATAGGGTTTGTGTCAAACACTGTATTTTAGTATTGGGTTTGTGTCAAACCCTGTATTTTAGTATTGGGTGTGTGTCAAACACTGAATTTTAGTATTGAGTTTGTGTCAAACACTGTATT
The DNA here is from genome assembly GCA_963383655.1 of Bathymodiolus septemdierum. Lineage (NCBI taxonomy): Eukaryota > Metazoa > Mollusca > Bivalvia > Mytilida > Modiolidae > Bathymodiolus > Bathymodiolus septemdierum. Next base: position 8,040,807 of record OY726524.1, read on the forward strand.
TTAGTATTGGGTTTGTGTCAATCACTGTATTAGAGTATTGGGTTTGTGTCAAACACTGTATTTTAGTATAGGGTTTGTGTCAAACACTGTATTTTAGTATAGGGTTTGTGTCAAACACTGTATTAGAGTATTGGGTTTGTGTCAAATACTGTGTTAGAATATAGGGTTTGTGTCAATCACTATATTTTAGTATAGGGTTTGTGTCAAGAACTGTATTTTAGCATTGGGTTTGTGTCAACCACTGTATTTTAGTATTGGGTTTGTGTCAAGCACTGTATTTTAGTATTGGGTTTGTGTCAAACACTGTATTTTAGTATTGGGTTTGTGTCAATCACTGTATTAGAGTATTGGGTTTGTGTCAAATACTGTATTAGAATATAGGGTTTGTGTCAAACACTGTATTTTAGTATTGGGTTTGTATCAAACACTGTATTTTAGTATTAGGTTTGTGTCAAACACTGTATTTTAGTAATCGGTTTGTGTCAAACACTGTATTTTAGTATAGAGTATGTGTCAATCACTTTATTTTAGTATTAGGTTTGTGTCAAACACTGTATTTTAGTAATCGGTTTGTGTCAAACACTGTATTTTAGTATTGGGTTTGTGTCAAACACTGTATTTTAGTATTGGGTTTGTGTCAATCACTGTATTTTAGTATATGGTTTGTGTCAAGCACTGTATTTTAGTATAGGGTTTGTGTCAAACACTGTATTAGAGTATTGGGTTTGTGTCAAACACTGTATTTTAGTATTGGGTTTGTGTCAAGCACTGTATAAGAGTATTGGGTTTGTGTCAAACACTATATTTTAGTAATGGGTTTGTGTCAAACACTGTATTTTAGTATTGGGTTTGTGTTAAACACTGTATTTTAGTATTGGGTTTGTGTCAAACACTGTATTTTAGTATTGGGTTTGTGTCAATCACTGTATTAAAGAATAGGGTTTGTGTCAAACACTGTATTTTAGTATAGGGTTTGTGTCAAACACTGTATTTTAGTATTGGGTTTGTGTCAAATACTGTATTTCAGTATTGGGTTTGTGTCAAATACTGTATTTTAGTATAGGGTTTGTGTCAAGCACTGTATTTTAGTATTGGGTTTGTGTCAAACACTGTATTTTAGTATTGGGTTTGTGTCAAACACTGTATTTTAGTATAGGGTTTGTGTCAAACACTGTATTTTAGTATTGGGTTTGTGTCAAACACTGTATTTTAGTATTGGGTTTGTGTCAAATACTGTATTTTAGTATTGGGTTTGTGTCAAATACTGTATTTTAGTATTGGATTTGTGTCAAGCACTGTATTTTAGTATAGGGTTTGTGTCAATCACTGTATTTTATTATTGGGTTTGTGTCAAGCATTTTATTTCAGTATTGGGTTTGTGTCAACCGCTGTATTTCAGTATTGGGTTTCTGTCAAACACTGTATTTTAGTATTGGGTTTGTGTCAAGCACTGTATTTTAGTATAGGGTTTGTGTCAAATACTGTATTTTAGTATAGGGTTTGTGTCAAACACTGTATTTTAGAATTGGGTTTGTGTCAAACACTGTATTTTAGTATAGGGTTTGTGTCAAGTACTGTATTTTAGTATTGGGTTTGTGTCAAACACTGTATTTTAGTATAGGGTTTGTGTCAAACACTGTATTTTAGTATTGGGTGTGTGTCAAACACTGTATTTTAGTATTGGGTTTGTGTCAAACACTATATTTTAGTATTGGGTTTGTGTCAAACACTGTATTTTAGTATAGGGTTTGTGTCAAACACTGTATTTTAGTATTGGGTTTGTGTCAATCACTGTATTTTAGTATTGGGTTTGTGTCAACCACTGTATTTTGGTATTGGGTTAGTGTCAAACACTGTATTTTAGTATAGGGTTTGTGTCAAACACTGTATTTTAGTATAGGGTTTGTGTCAAACACTGTATTTTTGTATTGGGTTTGTGTCAAACACTGTATTTTAGTATTGGGTTTGTGTCAAGCACTGTATTTTAGTATTGGGTTTGTGTGAAACAATGTATTTTAGTATTGGGTTTGTGTCAAACACTGTATTTTAGTATAGGGTTTGTGTCAAGCACTGTATTTTAGTATTGGGTTTGTGTCAAGCACTGTATTTTAGTATTGGGTTTGTGTCAAATACTGTATTTTAGTATTGGGTTTGTGTCAAATACTGTATTTTAGTATTGGATTTGTGTCAAGCACTGTATTTTAGTATAGGGTTTGTGTCAATCACTGTATTTTATTATTGGGTTTGTGTCAAACACTGTATTTCAGTATTGGGTTTGTGTCAACCACTGTATTTCAGTATTGGGTTTGTGTCAAACACTGTATTTTAGTATTGGGTTTGTGTCAAGCACTGTATTTTAGTATAGGGTTTGTGTCAAATACTGTATTTTAGTATAGGGTCTGTGTCAAACACTGTATTTTAGAATTGGGTTTGTGTCAAACACTGTATTTTTGTATTGGGTTTGTGTCAAACACTGTATTTTAGTATTGGGTTTGTGTCAAATACTGTATTTTAGTATTGGGTTTGTGTCAAACACTGTATTTTAGTATTGGGTGTGTGTCAAACACTGTATTTTAGTATTGGGTTTGTGTCAAATACTGTATTTTAGTATTGGGTTTGTGTCAAATACTGTATTTTAGTATAGGGTTTGTGTCCAACACTTTATTTTATTATAGGGTTTGTGTCAATCACTGTATTTTAGTATTGAGTTTGTGTCAATCACTATATTTTAGTATTGGGTGTGTGTCAATCACTGTATTTTAGTATAGGGTTTGTGTCAAACACTGTATTTTAGTATTGGGTTTGTGTCAAACCCTGTATTTTAGTATTGGGTGTGTGTCAAACACTGAATTTTAGTATTGAGTTTGTGTCAAACACTGTATTTTAGTATTGGGTTTGTGTCAATCACTGTATTAGAGTATTGGGTTTGTGTCAAACACTGTATTTTAGTATAGGGTTTGTGTCAAACACTGTATTTTAGTATAGGGTTTGTGTCAAACACTGTATTAGAGTATTGGGTTTGTGTCAAATACTGTGTTAGAATATAGGGTTTGTGTCAATCACTATATTTTAGTATAGGGTTTGTGTCAAGAACTGTATTTTAGCATTGGGTTTGTGTCAACCACTGTATTTTAGTATTGGGTTTGTGTCAAGCACTGTATTTTAGTATTGGGTTTGTGTCAAACACTGTATTTTAGTATTGGGTTTGTGTCAATCACTGTATTAGAGTATTGGGTTTGTGTCAAATACTGTATTAGAATATAGGGTTTGTGTCAAACACTGTATTTTAGTATTGGGTTTGTATCAAACACTGTATTTTAGTATTAGGTTTGTGTCAAACACTGTATTTTAGTAATCGGTTTGTGTCAAACACTGTATTTTAGTATAGAGTATGTGTCAATCACTTTATTTTAGTATTAGGTTTGTGTCAAACACTGTATTTTAGTAATCGGTTTGTGTCAAACACTGTATTTTAGTATTGGGTTTGTGTCAAACACTGTATTTTAGTATTGGGTTTGTGTCAATCACTGTATTTTAGTATATGGTTTGTGTCAAGCACTGTATTTTAGTATAGGGTTTGTGTCAAACACTGTATTAGAGTATTGGGTTTGTGTCAAACACTGTATTTTAGTATTGGGTTTGTGTCAAGCACTGTATTAGAGTATTGGGTTTGTGTCAAACACTATATTTTAGTAATGGGTTTGTGTCAAACACTGTATTTTAGTATTGGGTTTGTGTTAAACACTGTATTTTAGTATTGGGTTTGTGTCAAACACTGTATTTTAGTATTGGGTTTGTGTCAATCACTGTATTAAAGAATAGGGTTTGTGTCAAACACTGTATTTTAGTATAGGGTTTGTGTCAAACACTGTATTTTAGTATTGGGTTTGTGTCAAATACTGTATTTCAGTATTGGGTTTGTGTCAAATACTGTATTAGAGTATTGGGATTGTGTCAAATACTGTATTAGAGTATTGAATTTGTGTCAAACACTGTATTTTAGTATTGGGTTTGTGTCAAGCACTGTATTTTAGTATTGGGGTTGTGTCAAACACTGTATTAGAGTATAGGGTTTGTGTCAAATACTGTATTTTAGTATAGGGTTTGTGTCAAACACTGTATTTTAGTATAGGGTTTGTGTCAAATACTGTATTTTAGTATTGGGTTTGTGTGAAGCACTGGATTTTAGTATAGGGTTTGTGTCAAATACTGTATTTTAGTATAGGGCTTGTGTCAAACACTGTATTTTAGTATAGGGTTTGTATCAAACACTGTATTTTAGTATACGGTTTGTATCAACCACTGTATTTTAGTATAGGGTTTGTGTCAAGCACTGTATTTTAGTATAGGGTTTGAATCAAACACTGTATTTTAGTATTGGGTTTGTGTCAAACATTGTATTTTAGTATAGGATTTGTATCAAACACTGTATTTTAGTATTGGGTTTGTGTCAAACACTGTATTTTAGTATAGGGTTTGTGTCAAATACTGTATTTTAGTATAAGGTTTGTATCAAACACTGTATTTTAGTATAGGGTTTGTGTCAAACACTGTATTAGAGTATTGGGTTTGTGTCAACCACTGTATTTTAGTATTGAGTTTGTGTCAAACACTATTTTAGTATTGGGTTTGTGTCAAACACTGTATTTTAGTATTGGGTTTGTGTCAAACACTGTATTTTAGTATAGGGTTTGTGTCAAACACTGTATTTTAGTATAGGGTTTGTGTCAATCACTGTATTTTAGTATTGAGTTTGTGTCAATTAGTATATTTTAGTATTGGGTGTGTGTCAAGCACTGTATTTTAGCATAGGGTTTGTGTCAAACACTGTATTTTAATATTGGGTTTGTGTCAAACACTGTATGTTAGTATTGGGTGTGTGTCAAAGACTGTATTTTAATATTGGGTTTGTGTCAAACACTGTATTTTAGTAATCGGTTTGTGTCAAACACTGTATTTTAGTATAGGATTTGTGTCAATCACTTTATTTTAGTATAGGGTTTGTGTCAAACACTGTATTTTAGTATTGGGTTTGTGTCAATCACTGTATTTTAGTATAGGGTTTGTGTCAAACACTGTATTTTAGTATAGGGTTTGTGTCAATCACTGTATTTTAGTATTGAGTTTGTGTCAATTAGTATATTTTAGTATTGGGTGTGTGTCAAGCACTGTATTTTAGCATAGGGTTTGTGTCAAACACTGTATTTTAGTATTGGGTTTGTGTCAAACACTGTATGTTAGTATTGGGTGTGTGTCAAAGACTGTATTTTAATATTGGGTTTGTGTCAAACACTGTATTTTAGTAATCGGTTTGTGTCAAACACTGTATTTTAGTATAGGATTTGTGTCAATCACTTTATTTTAGTATAGGGTTTGTGTCAAACACTGTATTTTAGTATTGGGTTTGTGTCAATCACTGTATTTTAGCATTGGGTTTGTGTCAAGCACTGTATTTTAGTATTGGGTTTGTGTCAAACACTGTATTTTAGTATAGGGTTTGTGTCAAACACTGTATTAGAGTATTGGGTTTGTGTCAACCACTGTATTTTAGTATAGGGTTTGTGTCAAACACTGTATTAGAGTATTGGGTTTGTGTCAAACACTGTATTTTAGTATAAGGTTTGTGTCAATCACTGTATTTTAGTATTGAGTTTGTGTCAATCACTGTATTTTAGTATAGGGTTTGTGTCAAGCACTGTATTTTAGTATAGGGTTTGTGTCAAGCACTGTATTTTAGCATTGGGTGTGTGTCAAGCACTGTATTTTAGTATTGAGTGTGTGTCAAACACTGTATTTTAGTATAGAGTTTGTGTCAATCACTTTATTTTAGTATTAGGTTTGTGTCAAACACTGTATTTTAGTAATCGGTTTGTGTCAAACACTGTATTTTAGTATTGGGTTTGTGTCAAACACTGTATTTTAGTATTGGGTTTGTGTCAATCACTGTATTTTAGTATATGGTTTGTGTCAAGCACTGTATTTTAGTATAGGGTTTGTGTCAAACACTGTATTTTAGTATTGGGTTTGTGTCAATAACTGTATTAGAGTATTGGGTTTGTGTCAAACACTGTATTTTAGTATAGGGTTTGTGTCAAGCACTGTATTTTAGTATTGGGTTTGTATCAAGCACTGTATTTTAGTATTGGGTTTGTGTCAAGCACTGTATTAGAGTATTGGATTTGTGTCAAACACTGTATTTTAGTATTGGGTTTGTGTCAAGCACTGTATTAGAGTATTGGGTTTGTGTCAAACACTGTATTTTAGTATTGGGTTTGTGTCAAGCACTATATTTTAGTATTGGGTTTGTGTCAAACACTGTATTTTAGTATTGGGTTTGTGTCAAACACTGTATTTTAGTATTGGATTTGTGTCAAACACTGTATTTTAGTATTGGGTTTGTGTCAATCACTGTATTAAAGAATAGGGTTTGTGTCAAACACTGTATTTTAGTATAGGGTTTGTATCAAACACTGTATTTTAGTATTGGGTTTGTGTCAAATACTGTATTTCAGTATTGGGTTTGTGTCAAATACTGTATTAGAGTATTGGGATTGTGTCAAATACTGTATTAGAGTATTGAGTTTGTGTCAAGCACTGTATTTTAGTATTGGGTTTGTGTCAAGCACTGTATTTTAGTATTGGGTTTGTGTCAAACACTGTATTAGAGTATAGGGTTTGTGTCAAATACTGTATTTTAGTATAGGGTTTGTGTCAAACACTGTATTTTAGTATAGGGTTTGTGTCAAATACTGTATTTTAGTATTGGGTTTGTGTGAAGCACTGTATTTTAGTATAGGGTTTGTGTCAAATACTGTATTTTAGTATTGGGTTTGTGTCAAGCACTGTATTTTAGTATAGGATTTGAATCAAACGCTGTATTTTAGTATTGGGTTTGTGTCAAACACTGTATTTTAGTATAGGATTTGTATCAAACACTGTATTTTAGTATTGGGTTTGTGTCAAACACTGTATTTTAGTATAGGGTTTGTGTCAAATACTGTATTTTAGTATAAGGTTTGTATCAAACACTGTATTTTAGTATAGGGTTTGTGTCAAGCACTGTATTTTAGTATAGGGTTTGAGTCAAACACTGTATTTTAGTATTGGGTTTGTGTCAAGCACTGTATTTTAGTATTGGGTTTGTGTCAAGCACTGTATTTTAGTATTGGGTTTGTGTCCAACACTGTATTTTAGTATAGGGTTTGTGTCAAACACTGTATTTTAGTATTGGGTTTGTGTCAAGCACTGTATTTTAGTATTGGGTTTGTGTCAAACACTGTATTTTAGTATAGGGTTTGAGTCAAACACTGTATTGTAGTATTGGGTTTGTGTCAACCACTGTATTTTAGTATTGGGTTTGTGTCAATCACTGTATTTTAGAATTGGGTTTGTGTCAAGCACTGTATTTTAGTATTGGGTTTGTGTCAAACACTGTATTTTAGTATAAGGTTTGTGTCAAGCACTGTATTTTAGTATTGAGTTTGTGTTAATCACTGTATTTTAGTATTGGGTTTGTGTCAAACACTGTATTTTAGTATTGGGTTTGTGTCAAACACTGTATTTTAGTATTGGGTGTGTGTCAAGCACTGTATTTTAGTATTGAGTGTGTGTCAAACACTGTATTTTAGTATTGGGTTTGTGTCAATCACTGTATTTTAGTATAGGGTTTGTTTCAAACACTGTATTTTAGTATTGGGTTTGTGTTAATCACTGTATTTTAGTATAAGGTTTGTGTCAAGCACTGTATTTTAGTAAAGGGTTTTTGTGTCAAGTACTGTATTTTAGTATTGGGTTTGTGTCAAACACTGTATTTTAGTATTGGGTTTGTGTCAAACACTGTATTTTAGTATTGGGTTTGTGTCAAACACTGTATTTTAGTATTGGGTTTGTGTCAAGCACTGTATTTTAGTATAGGGTTTGTGTCAAACACTGTATTTTAGTATAGGGTTTGTATCAAACACTGTATTTGTCTTTATGTAATCTCATGAAAAAGTAGGTTGCCGATGAATGCCTGAAAAAATGGCTTTAAAAACTAATCGCTGTCTTCAAATGTCTTGTATATGCCGTAATATTTTGTGAGATGTAAAAGATGTCTTGATATAAACTTGATGTACAGCATAGATATACAGTCAAACCTGTATTAAGAGGTTGCCATTGGGAGAAAGGAAATGTGACCTTAAAGACAGTTGACCTCTTAAAAGGTGTTTATTTCATATGAAATTTTCTGACAGGTAAAAAAAAATATGACCTTTTAATACAGGTGGCTGCTTAATAGAGGTGAGCAGGTTTGACTGTACTTTCATTATGTTTTTATGTTTGAAGGGTTTGTTAAAAGAATTGATATCCAGCTGTGATGGACAATTAAAGACAGAAGTAGTTCAGACAGCAGCTTATTATGAACATCGATTACAAATGGGACAAAAAGCCATTTATCACCTGGAAGCATTTGTTGCTAAATTCATGGCTATTTATAAGAGATTCATGGAGGAAGGAATAGCCGATTTGTTTTAACTTGATAAATACATAAACTTATAACATTTTTTCTTCTGATCTTGTACTTCATTCCTTATACAAATCAATTATAACAGAAAATTAAATAAAATCATAAAGTTATATTATATTTCTATAGTTCGAAATACTATATCCATGATGGAAATGAACAAGAGAGACTATCCAACATTACACTTAGACACAAATTAAAGTAAAGGAACAGCTTGTAGTACGAAAGGAAATGAATAAAAGTCAACTAGAGAGACTGTCCAACATTACACTTGAACACAAATGAAAGTAAAAGAATAGCTTGTAGTAATACAGAATATGGATGTAAATGAACATGAGAGACTATGCAACATTACACTTAGACACAAACTAAGGTAAAGGAACAGCTTGTAGTAAGAAAAGGATATGGATGTAAATGAACATGAGAGACTATCCAAGATTACACTTAGATACAAATTAAAATAAAGAAACAGCTTATTGTAAGAAATGATATGGATGTAAATGAACATGAGAGACTATCCAACATTACACTTAGATACAAATTAAAGTATGAGAACAGCTTTGTAGTAAACTTTTATTGCTGTGTTCACCCCCGGAGCTTAGTGGGATTCGTGTTACTCGATCTTTAGTTTTATCTGTATGTTTTGTTGATCATTGTTTGTCCTTTTGTACTTTTCCTTTGGGCCATTGTGTTGTCTGTTCTTCGATATACAGATTCAAACCCTTCTTACATGTGTTATATGTGTTATCTATGTAAATCTTCTGATACATGTACCTATTATACATGTATTATATATTGATGTTTGATATAGATTTTCTTAAAACATTCCGACCGCATCGGTGGTGTAATGGTTAGCAAGCTCCCCTCAAGTGCGGTAGATTGTGGGTTTGAGCCCCGATCGGGTCAAACCAAAGACTTTAAAATTGGTATTTGTTGGTTCTCCACTAAATATGCAGCACTAAGGAGAAAGAGTAGAGGCTGGTTGGCTCGGAATTAGGATAATGTATTCGAGTGGGGCGATATGTCTATCCGTATACTGCTGTTTCAGTGAACTAGCACTATAAAAATCCAACTAAACGTGTTGGTCTAGTACAAAGCGGACCTCGTCATCATCTCAATGAAAATTAACTTGTTCTCGCCACGAGATAGCTGAAATATGGCTGAGTTGGTGTTAAACAACAATCACTCACTCTCTCGCTCAAAAACAATCCTGATCAATTTGGTAAACCGAACGAAATATTTGTGTCACATATGATCATGGATGGTTTATGTTTGTCGCAGTAAAAATTCCTTGCTCCTTTCATCTTTCTTGACTTTTAACCGAAATGCCATGTGAGATTTGGTCTTCACTTGAGTCCTGCTTCCGTCGTCTTATCTGTTCACATTTTAATCTTCTCCTCTGAAACCGTATAGCCAAATTAACTGAAACTTGGTAGGAAGCATCTGTAAGGATTGCTCATTTCGTCCTGATCCGTTAACAAACATGGCGGCCATAGTCAATTCTTGTTTCTGGTTGGTCGATTTATAAAAATCTCCTCTGAAACCGCTTGGTTAAATGAACCGAAACGTGTTAGGAAGCATCTATTGAAGATCCTCTATAAAGATTGCTCATTTTATTATTATACGTTAATAAACATAGCCGTCATAGGAAATTCTTGCTGCTGGTTGGTTCATTTCTAAAAATCTCTGAAACCGCTTGGCCATGAACCAAAACTTGGTAGGAAGCATCTACATAAAATGTATGGAAGGTCCTTAATAAAGATTGCTCATTTTGTCCCGATCTGTTAACAAGCATTACCACCATAAGCAATTCTTGGTATCTTCAAACTCTTCTTAGCAACATTTTACAGGAAGATTTCCTCATTTCGTCCCGATTGGACAAAAAGACATGATCACTATACATGTATATGGACAATTCTTGCTTCAGATTAGCTGAAAGTTAAAGAATCTTCTCCTCTGAAATTAAACTAGGAGACACAATGAATTGTTACTTTGTATGAATTGTGTATGGGAGATCCTGTACAACATTTCCATATTTCGTGCCGATCATGCAACTAATATGGCAGACATAGACAGTTCTTGTTTGTGATTGGCCAATTAAAAATAATCTTTTCTAAAATCAGGCCTATTGAGGGCTCTATATAAAGTTTGATCAAAACAAAATGATGGGTGAGCGACGCAGGCTCCGCCGACTGAACCTCTAGTTAATTAGAGTAACACAGGCTCAGCCCACTGAACCTCTAGTTAATTAGAGTAACACAGGCTCAGCCCACTGAACCTCTAGTTAATTAGAGTAACACAGGCTCAGCCCACGGAACCTCTAGTTAATTAGAGTAACACAGGCTCAGCCCACGGAACCTCTAGTTAATTAGAGTGAGTAACACAGGCTCAGCCGACTGAACCTCTAGTTAATTAGAGTGAGTGACACAGGCTCAGCCCACTGAACCTCTAGTTAATTAGAGTGAGTGACACAGGCTCAGCCCACTGAACCTCTAGTTAATTAGAGTGAGTAACACAGGCTCAGCCCACTGAACCTCTAGTTAATTAGAGTGAGTGACACAGGCTCAGCCCACTGAACATCTAGTTAATTAGAGTGACACAGGCTCAGCCCACTGAACCTCTAGTTAATTAGAGTAACACAGGCTCAGCCCACTGAACCTCTAGTTAATTAGAGTGACACAGGCTCAGCCCACTGAACCTCTAGTGAATTATAGTGACACAGGCTCAGCCCACTGAACCTCTAGTTAATTAGAGTGACACAGGCTCAGTCCACTGAACCTCTAGTTAATTATAGCAACAAAGGCTCAGCCCACTGAACCTCTAGTGAATTATAGTGACACAGGCTCAGCCCACTGAACATCTAGTTAATTAGAGTAACACAGGCTCAGCCCACTGAACCTCTAGTTAATTAGAGTGACACAGGCTCAGCCCACTGAACCTCTAGTTAATTAGAGTGACACAGGCTCAGTCCACTGAACCTCTAGTTAATTATAGCAACAAAGGCTCAGCCCACTGAACCTCTAGTTAATTAGAGTGACACAGGCTCAGCCCACTGAACCTCTAGTTAATTAGAGTGAGTAACACAGGCTCAGCCGACTGAACCTCTAGTTAATTAGAGTGAGTGACACAGGCTCAGCCCACTGAACCTCTAGTTAATTAGAGTGAGTAACACAGGCTCAGCCCACCGAACCCCTAGTTAATTAGAGTGAGTAACACAGGCTCAGCCCACTGAACCTCTAGTAAATTAGAGTGAGTGACACAGGCTCAGCCCACTGAACAACTAGTTAATTAGAGTAACACAGGCTCAGCCAACTGAACCTTTAAGGGACGGACCATTCAACTTGAAGGGGGAGGGGGGGTTATGGTTTTTTGTTTCGTTCAAAATTATTTTTTTCGTACAACACAAGTTAAGATATTAATTTTTTTCAGAATTTAACATTAGGTTATATTACAAAAACTCTGAATCAGATTATTTTTTTTTTCCTCCACCAAAATCAGAATATTTTTTTCAGCAACATTGAGAATCAGAATATTTTTTTAGGAAAAAAAACATAATTTTTTTCCAGAATTTAACATTAGGTTATATTACAAAAACTCTGAATCAGATTATTTTTTTTTTCCTCCACCAAAATCAGAATATTTTTTTCAGCAACATTGGGAATCAGAATATTTTTTTAGAAAAACAAACATAACCCCCCCCCCCCCCCCCCTTCAAGTTAAATGGTTGTTCCCTAATTAATTAGAGTAACACAGGCTCAGTGGGCCTCTAGTTAATTATAGTGACACAACGGTTCCTCTCTAATTTTCTTTGTTGGGTTTTAAGGATTATTGTTGTCTTTAGTTTTTGTTGTTGAGTGTTGTCTGAGTGTTGTCTGTCTTTCATCGAATAATGAGAATCCGTGTCCGTTCGCCCTAATTCCCGTTCGCCCCATTTCCTGTTCGCCCTGATACCTGTTCGCCCTAAAGGTGGGTCCGTTCGCCCTAAAAGTGGGTCCGTTCGCCCTGATAATAATAATTATGTAGGGTATTAAACATAATAGAAAAATAAGTGATATTTGATTGCTTATAGATATTAAATTGAGAAATTTTAAATATGCGGCATGCTAAAGTGTACAGTCAATGGACATAGTTATTCGTCACTCGAATTTATCCGTTTCAGTGACTGAAAAATAGAAAATGCGACTTTCGCTGAATATTCTTGTCCAATTCGTCTGAGGGGGGCCCGGTATTTATATTCAAATGTGGCAGTCGAAAAGAGATATATCTCGGGAGTGTAACGATATAATTGGGTCAGCGAAAGGACCACAAATAAGCGAACAATATTGAGGCGAAGTGGGGAAGGGGTAAAGGGCAGATGTTTACCTTGAAGTAAGGAAGATGAGAGGGCATATATTTTTTGAATGAAACAAGTGCCTGTGATTCTGATCATCTAATTTAGTTACATTAGCTTATCACTACGGAAATCAATAACAAGTTCATGTATTGACAATTTCCGCTTTTGTTTGTCTATAAACAAGAACGGTCGAATCATACGTTTTCAATGAATGAATCAAACGACGAAAAGAAAAGCTCCATCCGGACGGGCAGCATTAACTAGAACCACCCGAAAGGACCAGCACCGAAAGTACAGATCAATTAGTGAAATGAGGAATGCGTTAAAACTAAACCAATAGTTCTTTGAAGGCCCGGTTAAAATATCGTGATCGACCAGTCATGAGTTGAACAATTCGCATCACGGTTGTTAAAGAACATTTTTACTTTAGGTTCTTATAAGGCATGCCTTCTTATAATCTAACAAAAACATACTGTTAACAATTATCCGACAAAATTAAAACTCAAAGTCAAGTTTTTTTGGTCTGATAAAAATGGTGTGGTTGGTTCAAAATTGTCGTTCAAATAAATGTCTGTAATTCCTCAAACCCTAGAGCTTACGGGGGGCTTCACCCCCTGGTTACCTACCAGGGCTCTGCCTTGGACACGCTGGGGACCATAAGCGGTCCCCAGACCCCTCGCCTACTCACGCTCCCCCTAACCACAAATCCTGGATCCGCCCCTGGGTATCTATATATCATGTGACGTTTACTTTATACTATGCTTTACAGTAACGCTCTACGCTTCATGAACACCATTGAACTTAGAAGTATTATTGTCACACACTAGCTATAGACACGTGATTACATTCTATATTTATAATACGTAAAAACAAAATGGCACAGGCAGCTAGTAAGACTTGCGAAATTTGTAACCGTGCTTCAGGTGTACATGTTTGCATTGACTGCGATCAACTATTTTGCGAAGATTGCAAAATTTCTCACTTAAGGATAAAAGTTTGCAGAAATCACACTTTTTTGAGCGGACCTAATATACATGTACAACAGAAAGCGAAAGTAGAATGTACAGATCACAAAGAAGACTTTATTTTCTTTTGCGAGGAGTGTGACGTGCTAATTTGTAGAGTATGTACTACAAAAACTCACAAAAAGCATGATATTACTGACATTAAGGATTCCGTTAAAGAACTGGAAAGTAAAATACCGAAATATTTGAATTCCAAGGTCGACAATTACCGTTCAAATACGAAGAAAATAGATGACGGGGTACAGGGATATAAAGCAGAGGTTGAGGAGACTGTCAAAATAATCCTTGAACAAGGAAAAGCTGTTAAAGAATTGGTAGATAGAAAAGTAGATTCTCTTATTAAGGCCTTAAGAGAAAGAGAAAACATTGAACTGCAGTCTTTATCACAGACAAATACAGAATGTAAAGATTTGTTGGAGAAGGGACGTATGCAGCAACAGATTTATCAGGACACACTACAAATGGGAGACAAGGCGACTGCACTTCAACAGTTGAGGAAACTCAAATCCGACATAGATCAAATGAAGACTATAGAAGTCACAAGATTACCATCAACAACATACAACAGGAAGAACGTTAAAGTTCAGGATGTAGAAATACTGTTTGGAAAGCTAAACTTCCAGTAAGTAGCATGATAAATTTAATATGACACAAAGCCTGGAGAGAAAACGTTCATGTATAAATTAGGGGGATCAATTTTACCTCTGTTTCTACGATTCTATAATTAGATTTAGGTGTCAAAACACTAATTCACCAATCAGAGCTTAGCACATATACAAAAGTAGTCCCTTTTAAAAAAAAACAATTCATTTAATAATCCTAGTATCTATACATGCAAATCCTAGTATCTATACATACAAATTGTTGTTAACATCACAGGCGCTCATGGCACGGACCACCCCCCTTGTCCAGAAAGCAAAAATTCAATTATTGGAAAATCCACAAGATACGACAGAATTATCAACGAATTATGTCACTTTTACAAAGTTTCATTGATAAAAACTGGGTTAATGTTTCATAAATATCAATTATTGAACCAATTGCAAGTTTTCATGAGATACAACAAATTACCAAAATGAGCTTTAATATCCATTTACAGGTAAACAACTTCAAATTTCACTATTGTTGCTATCATGTCCAATCAGCCTAATAATGTCACAACAGACCCACAGTGACATTTTGCATACAAAAATGTTACAAAATGTATTATGGTGTTAAATTACATGGTCAAAATGCATGTTATGTAATATTTTGGAATATTGCTCCCCAACACTGGATATACATGTACATGGACAGAGTGTATTGCACCCCATTTTATTTTATTGATGACTTTATAATTATTGGGAATATGTGATTGAATGTGTTTTTGCAGTAGAAGGGCATATAATATTGAAAATATGGTTGATATTTTTAAATTCATCATTTGCCTGTTTGTCTACTTAGAATATGATGATATGATTATTGGATTTTTTTCAATACTACAAATTTTTCCTCATAAATTTTTATAGTTTCTGTTAGAATACATGTAAAATGTACTTATAAAATAATATAAGGCTACAGAAAGTAGCTTTAATAGACAATTATGTAGTAAAAAATTGGTATTTTAAGCGATCTCAGGAAAATTATATTGAATGCTTTGCGTTTTCTGTTAATTTTTCAAATTGTCAATTTGGATTTCATGTTCTAGAGTATTATTTGGCTGTAAAAGTACATTTAAACATCTGGCTTACTTGAAGAACAGTGACAACAAATTATGTGGAAACATAAATTTAATGAATTTTGGGGGAAATTACAGTTGCAACCAACAAAAATTCCAAGACTTCAAATATCAATAAATCATATTTGTTCAAATCTGATGCAATTAGAAGGAATTTCAACGAAACATCTAGACACAAAAAGTTATTTAATGTCTTAAACTACATAATTTATGGGGCTGAAGCATAAATTAACAAAGTTTAGAATGCTATGAACTCATTTTATGAGACAATAGAAATGAGGAGGGGGCTTAAGTGCAAACATTTCATAGTATTTAGCTATTAAATATACAACTGTGACATATAAATGTATTAAAATTGTTTATTATGTTAAAAAATTGCTTAATAACTGTAACATATAAGAGAATAAGTAAGTTTTGGTATATTACACATGCTGAACTCAATGGCTGTAAATGAAGATATTTTCATTAAAAATCTTCAAGGGGGTACCTTTGGATTTCACACTTATTCTTGCAAATATAAAACAACCACATAACTTATGAGGTTTTTCGGGTTGATATTATCTCAGTAATAAAATTAGGCCAACAAATGGTGAAAGAAACAAGTTTTTTTTGCTCTTTAGGTGTCAAACCACTAATTCACCAATCAGAACTTAGAACATATACAAAAGTAGTCCCTTTTAAAGAAAAAAGTTCCTTTCACTTTGTAGTATTGTGAAAACTACTGAATGGAATGGAATAATTAAAATTGATAATTGACGTTAAATATATCGGGATTATTTTGAGCCCAAAGTTGATGGATTTAGTTGTATTTTAATACCTCTATGGAGGATTTGATGCAAGACCTATAAATACTGAATTTCTGGGGGATAGAGTAGGGGTTTTCCGTAGCCTGGCATTTCACTGCAAGATTTTAAACATGCCCTGATATTTGGACAAA